>JAVRXN010000011.1:2001360-3201360 GCA_033556935.1 Timema podura
GGACGCCCGAATGTACTAATCTTACATCCTTTAGATGGAGGCTCTTTCCATGTCTCAATGAAATGAGGTGATGGTGACAATGAGATGAGTTGATAGTGACCGCTTCTTACTACCCGTTCGGTTATGCACCTATGTACTAATTACATTAATAAGTTAGGGATTATTAAGTTTTAATTTAGAGGAAGTATACCCGCATTTGCGTGGAAGGAGAGTGGAAAAATCATCCTTATTCGACCCGACCCTGGTCTAGCCCCAATCTTCCCATCATCGACAGTCAAGTCTATTGACGCCTTAAATCATGCGGCCACTGAGTCGGGTAGTAAGTAACACAATCCGTGAGTATGAGGACGTGGAACCAGTGCAAACTCTTAAACCTAACTACCCAAACCCTGGTTACCATTGGGGTATTTCACCTTACGAGAAAATACCCAGGTACCAGCCGGGAATCGAACCCGGGCAGGTAGGTAGGCAGGTGAATTGAGAAACACCCCACGAGGCCAGTTAGCGTTTTAATAACAGATGTTACGATTTTAGAGTCTGCGTTATGAGAGTCTGGGACTTAAGATTTAGAGTAATCAATTGAAGTTGATAGTCTAGATTCAAACAAGGGACCCCAGAAATTGCTCTAGATTTTTCAAACGGAGCAAGGACATTATTTATTATCATTTTTATTAATCTTTAATGATCTACATCAACGTTAGAGCTGAGTACCTAATATTTTTTAAATTTATAATTAAATATAAAATATGTCAATGACAATTTCCCAGATAATTATCGCGATCCCGTCAACCGAGGAGGCGCATCTCGATGAATTCCCCTGCTTTAGAGACAGACGATGGAAACTCACCAAACCACCGCTTGGTCTATACCGTCCAGCACCGCCAAGTCTGTAACGACGCCCGCTCTTCAAGTCAATCACTTGGTACCGAGACGTCGTATAAAATGGACGGCTCAATACTTCGCATAGAACCGAGGCGTCAGATAAAATGGTGTCACGACGCCCGCTCTTCAAGTCTTAGAAAACATTCTAAAATCTTGAAAGTAACATTAAGAAAATAAGACTTTAAAAAGAGTATTAATGCAAATGAAATTGATTGAATAATGAAAGTTGGTTGACATTATATAAAGGATTTGAACAAAATCTCTTTTCAGCCGACTTTTCGTCCGGATTTTGTCTAATTCTTTTTCATAATAATTGTCAACTTACTTTTATGATTATATTCATATCATTTACATAAAAACAAATAGTAAAACTCTTTTTTTTTAAGTCTTATTATTTCCTTACTTAAAAAAAGATTTTAGAATGTTTTCTAAAGTATTTCTGAAGTATTTTTTTCTACCAAAATGTTATATTTATATAGTCCTAGGGGGCAAAAATATAATTTAAAGTTGTATTAATAAATAAACAATTAAATTTAAAATGTGTTTATAAATGTAATGTTTTTGTTATGTAAATGTGTTTAAATCAGTTTTAGGTTTGGTACATGTTACGTGAAACACACTAATTGCTGTCAAATTCAAACTAATTTTAATAAATATATGCTTAAAAAACTAACTACTTATTATAAAAGTATGCAATCCATTTTCAGAATCATTTATTAAAACTACACCTAAACTTTATTTCTAGTGGGGAAACAATAGAGTTCTTATATAAATAAGAAATGCTAGTTTTTGTCTAGCATAAGTGACTGATGCTGTTTTCACATGGTTCTAAAAAGTATGGCTTGACTCGTATAAACATAATAAAACAAACGTACAGAATAAATATATACATCGTCTACAGAATTTTGCCACGTCTTACATGGCCTACCCCTTTCTTGTGATTCACACACTCTACCTTCATATATTTTCTTTGTCACTCGATCCACACTCATCCTATCAACATGTCCAAACCAACGTATGACACTTCTTTCACATTGACCTGTTGGATTCACTTTCCCGCACTTTATTCAGCACACATTCATTATTAACTGTCCATATAAGTTTTTCCACACATACATTTCTTGATTATCTCATTACAACCGCAATCACCTTGCTCTTGTGTTTCTCCTGACAAACCCACTTTTGTATTAGGCCTACAAATATTGGGATGAATCGATGTAAGTCGTTTTTCTAACGCGTCTTATTGCTCATTTGGGTTATACGCGTTCATTTACACTAATGGGATAGTGTTGAGAAAGTTAGAATTGAGACAAAATGTTACTGGATTTGCATGGAGTAAGAGAAACCACTCATAAAAACCCACTCTTAGTACACCCAGCTATAGCTTGAACCTCTTTATCTCCACGTCACTTGCAAACCTGACTAGATGAGTTAGATCAGAGGTCCCCAATATTTTGTACCTTAGAGCACATTCAAAACTAACGGTAGTGCGGCGGGCACCAATTACTTTTTCAAGGTAGATTTTCAACCCCCTCCAAGTTGACAAAAATAAATTTAAAAAATACTGCTTTATTTACAGTTTTAACAAGACCTAAATAAAGATGCAAGAAAATATGTAACTACTCACCACCATTTTGGTGCTTAGGTACGGTACATTTTTAAAATATATGTTTATTCAGGCAACAAAGCTGAGTAGACCAATGTCAATATATTTACAAAGGAAATAGGAAGGTATTAGCATGGTATTAGTGAGTGTGAAGAGAATGATGGAAGGGGGTAGGTCTTTGAGATTAGAAAAAAGAAAAACCATTCAGCTTGAAACTATTAGAATGGTAGTTCCGAGTAAAAGTACACTTTGTAAATGAGCCGCCAAAGAAAGAGGGATGAGAGACAGACCTTGGAAAGAGGGGGGGGGGGCTTTCAATCACCAACTTCTTGAGAGCAGCATACCTAGAGATAAAAACAAACTTGATTTTTGTCGGAAAAGTAACAGATTAAAACTATTAGTCAATAAATTTTCAGTTGTGGTAAAAAGTGGCGGGCAGACGCAAAAGGCTCGGCTGGCGCCATGGCGCCCGCGGGCATAGGGTTGGGGACCCTGCCTATTCTGCCTACGTGCCAACCGGCACGGAACTGTGACGCTTCGATTCTATATAAAAAATGAAAACTAAATGCAAAATAAGTTTATAAAACTTAAATCCAAAAGTGATATTACATCAACTTAAATTTATCATGTGTATATGCTAATTATTCAGAACGGATACTGAAACATACCTCTTTTTATTGCTACTAAACTATGGCATTGCAAGTATGGGCTAAAAACAACTTTAAATACAGTCCAGTTTCAATAGAAAGGGCCTACCTTATTTGTAAACTAGAAACTATACTAGATCTATCTACTTCCCCTGTAATGATAAGTCAAGCCGTATGATCTACTGCTGTCACTATGGATTAGTAAAATATAGTAAAATGGCAGAAAAAATATATTTTCTAACTAAAAGGCCATTTATATGACAGTTGGACTGTAGATGGATCACCATAGGAAGAGTCTTTTAAAAGATATAAAATATATAAAGGACAACATTATAACAAATACATTTCTCTTTTCTTTCATGCAGCTGTTGAGATTAAGACTAGATCAAAGCGACAACTGCAGAACACTTTACGTGGCAGGTGACACAATATGGTTCTTCCTATTACAATCTGACTATATCTAGCGGCTCCACCTCCCCTAAATTCAACCTTCCTAATCTCTAGATCATTAGCTTAATTAGTAGATATGTATATAACCCGAACAGGTAGTAATACGTGGTGCCAAACAAAAAAACCCAATGAGGTGGATGTAAACCCAACCCTCTGTTTAAGTATTAGGAGCAATCTGCACGCCTCTCTTGGGTCAGTGAAGATTACCATAAAATCTGAATTTTTCTAGTAAATAAGAAAATGGAAAACAAAATAGGTTAGTCTGTTTCTCTTTGTTTGGTAGCATCATGCTATACATTACCTGTGCATGCATGTTCCTCTCGGAATTGGAATGAGGGACAAATCTTTGTTTTATTCAAATATCCACTGACCTTTGTATTTCCCAGATACGTGGAAATAACCATATCTCCAGATGTAGAAGGACTTCTCTGTGGATGTTTCATGTTCCCTCTTGAGTGTCGAACCTTGCTACCCGGGTGGTTTAGCGGTATATTTACACTAATGGAGTAAAATTTAAAGAAAGTGGAAACACATTTGCGTATAGAAATAGAGAGAAAGATCATTTTTAAAATTCCTACACACTAACCCCCCCAAACCCAACCTAATCTTAATCACTAATATATGTATTCTAATTAATTACTGTAGTGAAGAAAATGAGAATATAAAAGAAAATTCATGCGCTTTTAAAAAAAAATCCAATTACCTAAAAGTAAAAGCTTAACTTGAATTCGAATTTGTTCATTCGGTTCTTTTTAGTATTCCTCAAATTTTTATATTATAAATGTAATGGGGATGTTAGCAACTAACAGTTTTAATGTGATGTTTAAGAATTCGTATCATTAGTTAGTTTCCTCCTCTGGTTCATAGTCTTTTCATCCCAACTGGGTGTTTGTCCTTGAGCACTAAATGACCAAAATATTTCATTTTCTTGTCTTTTCCCACGTTCACCAAAAATAGAAAGCAGGATCTGCCTCAGTCGCGCAGCAATTTATAGCTGTATTTTGACCCATGATGCATCGCAATGCTAACTTTAAACAGCTTATTATCAATATATTTTATTTTCTAGTGCATAAACACATATTTTAGATCATTCTCCCAATGTATGTTTTCATATTATAGCGCCGTGTCGTAGCACAATCCAATACATCGATACGCACGCTTTACGTTAAAGAGTTATTTAAAATCCCCTCACAGCTGCTAACGAAGCTGTCTGCTTGCTTCTGGCTGTACGGCGCATGCGTTGTCAAATGCACATGTGCAGTGATTTGAGATGGCTGGGTCTGATATTTGATTGGTTCTCTTGTGCCAAACATCTTGGGCAGACCGGACGAAGTAGAGATGAGTTGAACTTTGGCGAAACAGCTCGTGCTGATAGAGCAGAAATCTTGTGATTGGCTTAGAGCTCGTCACGTGACTACGTTTCTGCTACGCGCTAGTTTTTTGGCGAACGTATTAATACACAGTAACACTTTTCAGACACAAGTCATGTTGTATTGTAGTTATTTCTAGCTCAGTAGTAGGTCTATTTGCGTTAGATTATTGTTAAATTACGTGAGATAGGTTATCTGCCTCAAGAGTCATGTAAGGATGCAAGATAAAATGAGTAAGAGACTCGATTTCTCTGAAGCCACAGAATCGGCTCTCAGCTTCATATCTCATATTGGTTACCATATCTTTATGTCCCTCATCTCCTGAGAAATATTGCACATTTGTTTCTTTTTCAACCTGTTCTTTTAAATGAAGAGACATGTTTGGAATTCCCTTGCCTCTGAAGAATCTTTTCCCACAGTTTTAGTTTTGCAATAAATGACTTAATTTCTGAAATCATTTGCAGAATATTTGTATCCTTATCCTGTAGCTGCAAGTTTATTTCATTGATTTTTTTTGTGACGTCAGTTAGAAATATAAACTCTCTTAGCCACGTGGGTTTTTCTAACATTGAGCAGTCCTCATTACGCTCTTTGAGACAAGCGATCATAGTTGGCAACAGCTCATAGAAACGACGGAGAATGCTCCCCTTGCTTAGTCAACGCACCTCTGCAGCTCCACGTACTGCAGATTCATTTATTCTACCATCTTCTTTATTGGTTGTTGATGAATGACACATGATGTGATACGAGATTTTGAAAGATATAATTTTTGTGGCAGAGAACGACAGATTCGTTGTGTACCCCAGTGAATTCTGAAGTCCCATCAGTTGTATGCCAATTTGTTTTTGAATCAGAATATTTTCGGAAATAAGATAGTATTTAATAGAAGCGAATACATATTTATTTACCTCGAGTACGACCTTTAAGAGGAACAATTTTAAGGGACTCTTTTTTTCACAAAGAAGTTCTAAAAATCATTCTGACAAACAAGGCTAACTGGAGTGTTACACTTACATCCGTCAACTCGTTAAAGTGTAAAGAAAAAGGATGCAATGTTTTAAGTCCATTTTCAACTGAGAAATATCATCTTCTTACAAAGTTTCCACTTGCATAGTGACTGAGCTAAAATCTGATTGCCGTTTATGGCGGACATTATTTCATATTTGTTTTTAAAACCATCAAATAAACAGTTTGCAGATGCTGCAAAACTTTATTTAATGTACTCCCCATTTTCAAAAAGGCTTTTTCTTTCTTGCAATAACCTGCGATATTCTGTAAGACTCAAGGGTGGAAGCTGTAGTGTTGTCATTGTTTTTTGTAAACACAGATTGTTAGCTATTTAATTGATTTTTAAGCTGTTTCACTTTTTCCTTTCGTAAGCTTCTACTCGTAGGAAATTATGTATTTACTTTAGAATGAATACGTAGCGTTAAAATGTATTTCAACATTACCTTTCTTTTCAACAGCAAAGCTGTCGTGGCACGACAAACATTATGAGGGATAGGACGTTGACCACTTTTTTACTCAATTTATTTACAATAAATTCGAGTAATAAGCAATATCTTATTTAAATCTAGCTATTATTATTTATTTATTGTAAATATAAAAACAAATACTCCAGTTTGTTGACGTACATCCAGTTGTGCCAACACTGTATTTAATTATTTTTACTTCCCAACCAAAATATTTTGAACTTCGTTAAATATTGTAAAACTCAAGGAGATGACTGGAAATTATAATATATATGGGTTTTTTGTATTACCCGTGCATTAAAAAATAGTATCCATACCACCACATAGCAAAATTAATACATTATTATATTATTTGGCAGTGAGAGTTCAGTGGTAACCTCTAGAACCAAGTTAAATTTGAAGTTCCAGTTTACGCCACCAGAATGAGCCTCTACCTCGTGGTAATTAAAAGATTTCCTTGGCTTTTAATTACCTAAGCAGGCCATTCAAACATTGTAATTCAATCTGTCAGAAAACAGCCGGTTTTGTATCCCTTTAAATGTTATATTATTATTATTATTATTATATTATTTATTATTATTATTATCACCGCGTCTTACTACCGTTTGGGTTGTACGCACTTACGATAATGTGTAATGGTAGGGTGATTGTGAGATGAAATGGAGGACCTTCAGTTTAACGTGGAATCCGAACCACGGTGGAGGCCTTACATCCCACACATTCACAAGTTGTGATTAATACAAGTCTTGTCAGAGGTGAAGGAAGGGTTTGGCAATCAGATAAATCTGTGCCGGGACTGAGGATTGAGCCCGGACCCCCAGTACAGAGGTCTGACACCTTACCCCTAGACCACCAGGTCACCCTTTTAAATTTTAATTTATTTTTACCTGGACATCTCATTTAAATTTTAATTCATTAACTTGTCCTTAACAAAGATTTCTGTGAAGTGTCTTCTCTCTTGGATTGTAAGATTTGCTCCTTAAATTCCAACATTTTTCAAATTACGGGAGACGGAAGCGACCTGGACAACTGAAATGAAAATTCTAGGCTTCCAATTTGGTCATCTTTAGTGGCAAAATTTTAATTCTCGTCCGAGTAATTAGAAATTAAAAACATCACAATTGAGGATTGTGCTTCACATCAGGAAATGGTCTTAAATAATAGCCTGATATACGAGGAAACTACAGAAACTAATGTGGGAGTTGCCCAGCATTACTTTTGTAACAAATAACCGGTTCTAAAAGACATTATTCCCCGAATTTTAAGTACAAGAACAGTTTGGCATTGAGACCGAAAGACATGTGGTTTTTGTTATGATAGAACTTCAATAGGGTATACTATATTCTATGGAGCTATATTATTTCAGATTGTGCAACTAACTCTACAAAAACACGGCTAATATACATCAACAGTTGTAAAGATAAAATTTACCTGTATACGTATAAAGTTTTCCAGGAGAAAATATAAACGTTATCCTTTGGCGAGGACATCCTGTCACCTTAGATCAACTATTGGCGACAATAAGAATTAATGATGGCTATGGTGAATGTAAGCTAGTGTAACCTAGTGACAAGACATGTAACTATGGGTTTGAAGCTACGTGGATAGATTCAATAAACTGACACTACCAGAAGCTTTCACCACGTCTCTTATATGTAAATATTTTTGGTACATTTTATTTCTATTGTGGAATTCGTGTGTTTTATTTTACGGACTTTAAATTTTTCATCATTTATTCTCATTTTTACTCCATTCTATTTTATTCTCTTTGTTTCATTTTTTTTATTAAGTCTATGACAAACTTATGTTTCATCCAAGTCAAGGTTTTGTCTATGATCGTTTTTGAACGATACTTGAAAGTGTAAGAACTCGTGACTTGAAAAGAGGACTCTCAATGTTGGCTTGAAAAGAAGAAGAGTAAACTGGATTTTTTACCGCGAGGATCTGAATTTTAAATGGTCTATTTTGACCAACGTCATGTGTGGAATATCACTATGGGAAGCCCCAGGTTCTGTTTCCAGCTTGGGCAAATTGCTTTCCTAAAATTCCACTAAGTTTTCAAGATATTCAAAAATTAATCAGCAGGTAAATGTTTCCTCATAATTTATAGCAAACTACAAAAGAACGACGCCAATATTTCCAAATTTCATTGAACTACTTCAGACGGATCCTACATCTACATATTTGATAAATAAGATTTTTAGCATAGATTTAAGAATACATTATTTTTTGGCAGAAATATAAATTTCAAAAAGATTAACATTTTTATTTAAATATCAGAAATTTAATTATTTTTGGACTTACCTTAAGAGAAAGAACATCTTTTCATTATGTTTTTTCTTTCAAATTGCATTCTAATTTAAAATAATTTAAATTTTAAATTTAAATAAAAGAAATGTTCTAAAAAGATTATTGATCAAAATTATCTCATTGACTAGCTATTTAGTACAGATGCCTATATTGTAAATTTAGTGTTAGATTAGAAAAGCACACCTAGGATTATTATTTGACTTTAATTTGGAAATGAAAGAATAAATATTTTCAAAAGCATAGGTCTACCTTATGTATTGTGTTGTTTTTTATTTCATTGTTGACCTAACAAAACAGAGCTAGTTTTTATTGTAATTTTGTTACTACTGTTTATGGTTATTATTATTACTTAGGCAACTAAGGCTACAAAGAAACATATTTATCTAATAAGGTGGTGACATCGTCTGGTCAAGAGCTCCCAGCTTTTCAAGGAGGTTTCCAGAGGTAAGACTAATATATTTGCTCAGCCCTTAAGGGTCACTATAAATAAGCACAGATTGCCAGATCAATATGAACTTTCGATTACTATCATTAAGGTGTGGAAATTGTTTGTGGATCATTAGACAAATATTGCTGATTTATTTTAATTTTCATCAATGGGTTTGACATATGCACAATAAAGCCAGTAATGTTCTGGACCAGATAGAACCCCTGTTCCTATGACGATCTAAAAATTCACATCCTGTTTGAGTACCGTTATAATTGACCTACATTGATCATGACAGCACTGTGATTTACCCCTCCAATTTTGACCTAATATTCACATCCGGTTAATTCCGCCCATCTTCCCCCGAACCATGCCCCTCCCCATGATTTTGACGCATAAATGTGCCCATGGCCACCCTGCATTCAGACGTGCCAACATGGGCAAACTTACATTGCCCTTCCCGGGACCATATTAAACAGCCAGTGTTTAGAGCTCGCCCTCGGAATCCACAGACTGAGGTGCGACATGGGCGTCAGGCCTAATGTGCCCCAGGGTGTGCACTCCGTATGTCCGGATAGTTTTTATTTATTGGTAGGGTAACGTGCGGTCCATGGCATTGGGCACTCTTCCCGTGACGTGTAGAGAAGCATCCTCTCTCGACGAATATCAAACATCAAGTGTGAGCTTTCGGCAATGTCTTGCCGTGATTTCTCCTCCTCCAAATTTAACCCCCTTTCCACATCCGGGGCCCCACTCGGTGGTGATTATACTAAACATGTTCAAACAGAAAAATACTGGTTGGCACTGGTTCAATACTCCATTGTGACCCCCTTTCCACATCCGGGTGCCTCAGGCCGTTAATCGTGGTGATTATACTAAACATGTTCAAACAGGAAAATACTGGCTGGCACTGTTTCAGTACAGCGCTGTGATTTCCACATGCGTGAGAAATTAACCGTTATTCCCCAGGGGACCCAATGGCATTACTCGGGGTACTCTGGGTAGTAAGGCTCAAGCAACGTGACGCGGATCTTTGTGTGCCTATCGAGGGCCACCATCCCCCTACATACTAGCCAGAGTTCATGGGTTTACCCAATGGGGCATTTGATTTTTATGTGTGCTTATTAGATTGTAATGTGTGCCCTGTGTAGGTATCCACCATGGACCCTTGGTAGTGGCGTACGAATATAATGTGGTAGGGAGGAGTAAGGAAATGTTCCAGTCTTTACGTGGAACTACCAACAATACATTTCAGCAAGTATTCAAATCCTCGCAACCTCAGCCCACCACTAGATTCGAACCCCTATATTTTTCACCGGGTGCTTCATGCTCTATAGTTGCCAAACCCTAGAGAAGAATATGGTGTTTTAAAATTGTACGCACCCATTCTGTCGCTAGAATTGTTGTAGGAATTTCTAAAGCCAGAAAGGCGTTGGCAATATACACATGATGACTTTGCCAGAATAAATATTAAATAAAGCTGAGAGGTAAATGTTAAGCTTTATTGATTTACACACGTGTAGTTAATATAGCTTTAGCAAGTAGAATATATGAGTACAAAGGAATAAAAGTATAATATTATTATTATTTCACTTCCTAAATATCTTTTAAGGTAAGGTTCACACGCACAGGAACACCCAAACACATTAATTTTTATTTAGCACCGTGTCCATTAGTTTTTAATTTGTGCCCCAAGGAGGAGATGGCAACATTGCCAGAATGAAATATTGAATAGTGCAGGATGATGGTAAATGTTAAGCTTTATTCACAACACATGTGTAGTTAATATAGGTTTAGCAAAAAAATATTTGA
This sequence comes from Timema podura, assembly GCA_033556935.1. Taxonomy (NCBI): domain Eukaryota; kingdom Metazoa; phylum Arthropoda; class Insecta; order Phasmatodea; family Timematidae; genus Timema; species Timema podura. The sequence goes on from JAVRXN010000011.1 coordinate 2,012,337, forward strand.
ACCGTAAGATATTAGTAGAACGGAGGAACAAGTATACTATTAATATTAGCATTTCAAATAGTTTCACAGCTTTAATATTTGTTTATAATTTTAACTAAAAGGGGTTTAAGGTAAGGTGTCACACACACCACACACACACACACAGTCAGACAGACGTTCATTTTTATTTATAAATTGTGACGGTTGATTACTACTCAAGGAGAAGGTAACCTATTACTCTGCAACAAGCAACTTACGTTCTCTTGCACAAAGCTATTTAAATTATTATGATAAGCCAAACTTATATTCACCTGTATTCATTAATTTATAATCGGTGACTTGGTGGCCTACGGTAAGGTTTCAGGCTTCTGTGCTGAGGGTCCGGGTTCAATCCTCGGCCCCGGCACAGATTTATCTGATTTCCAAACCCTTCCTTCACCTCTGAGAAGACGTGTATTAATCACAACTTGTGAATGTGTGGAATGCCAGGCCTCCACCGGTTAAGGACTTCCTGGTAGTAACCAGGTGTCACAGGTGCATGGATTTGGGACATAAGGTTAAGTTTTGCCCCAAGAAAGAGTCAGTGTGTGGAAGTTGTGGGCAAACTGGGCATGAGAAAAAGGAGTGCAAAGAAAAAGTGAAGATATGTATCCCCTGCCACAATCGTGGGAAGGATAAGAGTAGGTCCCCAAATGGTAGGGAGTGTCCAACATATCAGCTCCTCCCAGAAAGACATCTGCAAGATACACAGTATAATGAATAATGACATTAAGGACTTGATGGTGGTTCTGACAAAGATACTTGATAGACTTAAGGGGGACGATATGGTGGGGAGCGGACGTAGGTATGGAAGTAAGGGGATGGTAGCAGGTTGGAAGGGAAGTTCTCCATCAAGGGTAAGGAGGAACTATAAGAGAGCGGAGGAATATAGGAGAGTTGGAAAGGTAAGTGTGAAGCGAAAGGAAACTGGGAAAGGGTGTGTGATTCTATCAGGTCCAAGTGTGGAAAAGGAAAATGGTCAGGAACGGGGATGGGGTGTTGGGGATCCGAAGGAAGAAATCAATGACAAAGTTGAGGATGGGAGTGAAGTGCGTGAGGAACTCTGGAGGAACCTGGGGAAGTTTAAAATCCCTATGCCTACAGTGGACATGAGGAGAATGCTGAAAAGAGGTGAGATAAAAGTCGATCATGCCAGGAACTATATCTTATCAACACGCACGATAATACACAGTTGGACGTATGGATTTATGGAGGCGTTGCTGGTATTCTTGTCTAAGGACGGACCAGCTGAGATGAGGACTTTCTATAGAGGAATGACAGTGGAAGGGTTTGTAAGACGGTTACTAAAACAGAGATGCAAGTACAGTTATTGTGTCAATGAGACATACTGTACGAATGCAGGATATAGGTCTAGTGGGTACAGTCAGATCGCGGCTGGTAGGGACGCCAACATTTCGTGCCTGAGAGATTATGAGATTGTGGTGTCTGGGCTAGTCGGGGTAACGTCGACAACGCAGTTCATCAATAGAGGGGAAAGAAGCAACATGGGTGTACCTGTGAAGGTGGGGGTGGTAAGTAGTGGGGCCATTCTAGGATTGGTGGGGCCAAACCTCAGGAGGATGGGGAGAGGTTATAGGCTCTTTATGAGCAATCACCCAAATGATGAGGTTGTTATGAGATTCATCAGGAACTACTTCCAGGCAAATGAGGAAAACCCTGTGAAAATGATCCCTGCAAGACAAGGTGCGGCAATATACGAGGATGTGTACAGGAAAAGGGTAAGAATTATCTTTGAGATGATGTTCTCGGAAGCGTACCGTGTATCGGTGGATGTTGGTAAGAGTGTGCATCTGCAGGTGGTGTGTTTCGGCTTAGGGGTTTAGAGTGGCTCGAACCATCAGAACGAGGTATTCTATGAGGTGCTGAGAGAGTGCTTATACGAGTCGCATATGAGGTATTGCTCGGGAAGAGGTACCGTTGCGATTCTGGAGTTACTCTGGATGGAAGGTGCGAGTGAGTATTTTCGAGATCACTTGAATACCCTAAAGAAAATGGGCGTGCGGGTGATTGTGACAAAGAGAGACCCCTATGAGGTTTTTGAGACCGAAGGCCACTACCTGGTTACAACGTACGCTTGGGACGGTAATAGTTGGCGTGGAAATGAGTTTTGGAATGGGAGGTTTGGTTCCACCGGTGATTCGGCTGCAGCATCCGCCACCCTGGTGTCACAGCTGCATAACCCAAACATAAATCCCCAGGTTCTAAGGAACATATGCGTGATATGTAGAGAATTTCCGGAGGGAAAGAAAGAGGTTGTCCGAGAGGATCCTCAGGAGAAATTGGAGGTAAAGAAAGGTTTGGCAGAGGATGAGAAACATGGTGTAAGTGTGTTGGAACAGTCGTCTACCACGAATGAACTGAAGGGGAAACGAAGCAAATGGAGCATCCAGAAGATGAAGTGCTGGGTAAAGGGGCCGGTGATGATAAATGGAAGGGAATCTGATGAAGGAGGGAAGGATGGAAGTAATGGGAAGGAAGATGGGAAAAGGGAAAGAGATGTGAGTTGTGGAAAGGAATCCGACAAGTCAGGAAAAGGGGACGTAGTGGTGGTAGAAGAAAATGACCTAATTGATCGGTCTGAAACGATGGAGCTTGGGCAGGTGTATACCAACTTTGAGGAGACCCTCCAACTTTCTAGGTTGGAGGAGCAACAGACCCTACACTTGGCAATGAGGCACATCGTTAGGACTGGTCATGAGAAGGGGATGTCCATCGCTTTCCCCACACTGGCGGCCCTTGACAGTATACAGCTAAAGGTAAAGAACCTCCCGACAGATTTGAAGTCACTACGTGAGAAAGTTGAGAAGGTCTTTGTGAGAAGAAAGGAGGTACTTGATACTGAGGAGTGGTATAAGCATTTTGTTCAAGCAAACGGTCGTGTAGCGTTTAATTCGAAGGATGCTTGGCCCAAGTGTTATGTGTATACGCATAATCCCTGATGGGTGAGAGAAACGCAAAAATAAAAATTGGGCAGTTGAACGCTATGCGGAGTGCGACCGTGATGGACGAGATAAAAGTAGTAATGGAAGAGTTGAGCCTGGACATAGTATGTCTTCAGGAACCATATTTGTCCAGGGGTGGCAACATTGTTGAATCACAGTTACCTCCGACGGCAAGGCTGATTCATGGTGGTGAGAGGGCAATGAGTTTAATAGTAGTGGTGAATAATGAAGTCACGGAAACAAGGGTTAATCAGTACTGTAACGACAAGGTCACGTGCGTCGAAATCAGAGCAGACGCAGGCGTGTTCATCCTCGTCAACATGTACTTCCAGTATAGGGAGGAGATAGAACCTTATCTGGAGCAGTTAGAGAACATGGTAGGAACCTTTAGAGGGAAGCCCTTAGTTGTGGTGGCGGATGTGAATGCGAGATCAACTCTATGGTTTAGTGATGACATCAGGAGAGCGGATGGAAAGTAGGAGGGCACAGAGCCTATAAGAGAGGCGAAAAGCTGGTCGAGGTATAGTAGCTAGCCAGTTAGAGGTGGTAAACGTGTATGGGGAACCGCCGACATATGTGGGGCATGCTGGTGCCAGATCAAACATCGATGTAACGCTGTGCAACCAGGAGGCGGCTGGCATAATCCAAAACTGGAAGGTACTGGACGGGATGACAGTGAGTGACCATAACCTGATTACCTTTGAGTATGCTGGAGGAAGGGTACAGATTGATGGAACAGCTAGGCTGAGATATAACCTGAAGAAGGCGGATTGGAACAGACTTAGGAGGGAACTAGTCTTACCGGAGTTTATAGAGGGTGTAAATGTCAATGAGAAAGCGAAAGATCTGACCAGGGCTATACAGAGAGCCATGAGGATTGCCATTCCTTAAAAGAGGAAGAAAGAGTACAGTCAACAGGTTCTGGAATGACGGGCTCAGGAGGCTTCAGGGAATAGCAAGAAAGGCTCGTCGGTGGTACCAGGCTGAAGTAAAGCCGATAAGGAAGGAGGTACTTTTGGTGACTTATAGGATAAGGAAGGAGGAATACGAGTCTGCCCTGGTCCTGGCGAAGAGGGAAGGCTGGGAGCGTTATGTTCAGGAAGAACTAGGAAATAACGCCTGGGGGATACCGTTTCAGATGGCAACCGGGAAGATAAGGCCCCCAGCCATGATCTCGACGCTTAGGAGGCCGGGAGGGGGAATGATGGTGGGATGGGAAGAATCGCGAGGCTACTTGTAGATACCTTGCTTCCTGATGACGATGGACTGGACAATGACGAGCAGGTGAATATGAGACGCAAATATGGAGCCCTATGAAAATAGGGCGAGGACGGATCCGATAATACAGGCAGAGGTTACGAGGTACATAGCCCAGATGAAAAGAAAGAAGGCGCCTGGACCCGACGGTATCAGGGTTGAGGTGCTTCAGGAGATCAATGAGCAGATAGCGCCCTTCATTACGGGACTGTTGAATGAGTGTACCGCTGAGGGCAAAGTACCAAACGTGTGGAAGCAGAGTGAGATAGTAATTTCAGTAAGGGTGATGAAAAAGACCCGCAACTCCCAAAGTCGTACATGCCCATATGTTTAAATGAATACATGTGCTAAGCTGCAAGAAAGAGTGATTTGTGATAAATTGACGAAACACAGAAGAGAGGTGGGAATGCACGAGCGGCAGTACGGCTTTAGGAGGGGCAGATCGACTGAGGACGCTATCTGTGAGGCTATGAACCTGGTTGATAGGTGTAAGGGGAAATACGTTGTAGGCATCTTTGTGGACATCTCGGGTGCATTTGACAATCTGTGGTGGCCGGCGTTGTTTAAGAGATTGAGGGAAATACAATGTCCGGGAGACCTTTACAGGGTCTTTAGGGACTACTGTAGGGACCGGTATGCTACCCTGAGATGCCCAGGAATGAAGATAAGTAAGATACTAACCAAGGGATGTCCACAGGGATCGGTCTGTGGGCCGATTTTTTGGGACTTAGGGCTCGAGCCTGGGTTATCGGAAGTGGAATCTTCTTCTGGAACGACGGGAGTGGTCGGCTTTGCTGATGATGTTCTCCTGATAGTGGAGGCAGGGACAAGGATGGAACTAGAGACCAAGAGTGGGGCGGTGCTTGCAGGGCTTAGCTCTTGGTGTAAGCGGGTGAAGTTAAGCTTGGCGCCAGCAAAGACGACCTACATGCTATTTAGGGGAGAGTTGAAAAGGGATCCGATGATAAAAAGGGACGGACGGAATATACGACGTAGTAGGAATACCAGGTACCTGGGCGTCACCCTTGACGAGAAGAGGAACTTCATTGCGCACGTGGAGAACGCATGTGGTCGGGCATTGAGAGTGATGAATAAGATCATAGGCATTGGAAATAAGAGATTTATGCTACCTATGAGGTGCATAAGGCTTTATCACCAGGCACTGCTAGTCTCCATCGTGGGCTATGGAGCCAGCGTCTGGGTGCACAGATTAAAGCGAGTGGTACAGAGAGTGAGAGTGAGAATCATGCAAAGGAGCGTACTTCTTAGGCTCTCTGGCGCCTTTAGGACGGTGGAAACTGACTCGTTGTGCGTGGCCCTGGGTATCTGGCCGTTGGACTTGGAGGTGCGGAAAAGAGCTGCTCTGTACTGGCTTAAGAAGGGGGATCTTAGTAAGGTGGGGGAACTAACCAGAGTGGGGGTGAGTACTAAAGGACAGGTCCGGGAGGCTCTCCTGGATGAGTGGCAAAACGACTGGGATGCGAGTGACACGGGCAGGAGGACCTATCGGATTTTCCTGATGTAAGAGAACGGATGAGGATGGAGTATTTGGAGCTATCAATGGGAATGGTGCATTACATAACTGGCCATGGGCCGTACAGAGCGACACTTTTTAGTAGGGGAATGACTGATAGTGACAAATGCGATTGTGGAGAGAAGGCCACGCCTGAGCATGTCGTATTAGAATGCCCCCAAACACTAGAATCGAGAGCGGATCTGCAGGTGCCTCTGCAGGCTAGTACAGTGTACCATATAGTGTGGGACGTGAACAGGTAAGGACTTCTCGACAGAATTGCGGATGATCCGTCACGTAGAGACAGGGAGAGGTACGTGAAAGACTTAAAGAGGAGACGACATGACAGGAGACTGGACGTAAATCTAGACTTTACGATTAGGGAACTGGTAGTGACGACCAGTAGTAGCTATGAGACTAATACCAGTAGTGGTGACGGGACTAACATGGAAGACTTTTAAGACCATAACTGTTAGGAAATGTATTGAGTTAACATATAGAAAGAGTCGGTAGGCTGTAGGGTGGACCGAGATGAGACTCCTGGATATCCGGAGCTCAGCTGAGTGCGGCATCCACTGGATTCGGGAGGTGGGAACCTCCGATTAACCGTGGGGAGCCGCAGTTCCAGTTGGGGTAGAACCAAGATGGAAGAATGAGTCGACGGCGGAATTCACCCTTCTGCTCAGAGAATCCGCACACTTGGAGACAAGTGTGTAGTAGAGTTCGAGTGATCGGGCTTCCGGACCGTCGGGGACCCTCTTCGTTGGCTGGCAACAGTCGTCAGTATGAGAGGACCAGGAAAAGACCGCAGCCTCGAGGAACTGATTTTAGGATAAGTTAGGTTAAGCTCTTTTATTGTATTATATATTATTATCTAGTAATTAGTATATAAGTTAGGTTTAGGTCCATGGCGTTGGCTTCGTGAGGAAAGTAGGCGGAGCGAGATCTCTGATAGGGCGCCTCCCCAGGTGGTGGATAGGGGGATGCCCACCCCGTTAGAGCTCTTGCAGACCCGGGACCACTGGTTCCGGTAGCGGCGGGATATCCAATGGGGTGGGGTACCGGGGGCGTAATATACCCGGGGCGGACTAAATATTTTAACAACAAATGGTAGAGGGTAATATATGGACATTAGGTTTAGGTGCCAACATCAATGTAGTTACTAAATAAAATGGAATTGTGACGATAGGAGAATACAGTCAAGTAGGGTAGCATGCCCCAGTTTTTAAATAGGTACTGGGGTTAGGTTTAGGATAATGTCCAGGTTGTTCCTTTTCGCTTAGTTGAATATATTTATTAAAGTTTATCATTGTTTTAAGAACTTTTATGAATTACCTAAATTGTACTTGACTGATTGTAGTACTAATTTGTCTGTATTTTTTAACTATGTCTAAATAAACTAAAATAAACTAAAATAAACTAAACCTCCACCGTTGTTCGGATCCCACGTTAAACTGTAGGTCCTCCATTTCATCTCACAATCACCCTACCATTACACATTACCGTAAGTGCGTATAACACGAATGGGTAGTAAGATGCAGTGCTAATAATAATAATAATAATAATAATAATAATATAATAATAATAATAATAAATAATAATAATAAAGTAATAATAATAATAATAATAATAATAATTTCTTAATCACTTTCATTCTGCGCCATCTAATGAATAAAGTTGGTAATTATGACTTTTTAAATATCTTGTGATATTGATAAATGTAATTATTACTACTCATACAATAATTTAAATAAGCTAATGGGGTAGGAATAATGAAAGTATTTATGATGAGTAAGTGTACCCGCATATGTATGGAGGAAAAGTTGGAAATAACCTCAGTTTAAAAGGACAGTGTTCGAGCTCCAACCTCCTCAACCAACCATACCTGACTAGCTCCGATTAGTTACTTGTACTGTCCACAAGACCTAAATAATATTGGTGAGCGTCATTGAAAAACTTTATGATGTTTCTGTTGGATGATATTAATGTTTTAAATAAAATTTATTAATCATGTGCTGTTTGTCAATAAAATATCTAGTAAGAAAATGTTATTATTTTAAAAAATTCCCTAGAAAATGTTGGTTGGAAATCCTTGGAGGATCAAAGACAGGAAGGAGATGGCAATATACACATGGCAACATTGCCAGAATAAAATATTAAATAGCGCAGAATAGTAAATGTTAATTTTTATTGATAATTTGTGGATACTATAGCATAATAAATGATCTATGCTGTACGATATGTGTAGAACGTAGGAACAAGTATAACTTACTATTAATATTATCATTTAAACCAGTTTCACTGCTTATATAATGGCTTATAATTTTAACTAATAGGGGTTTAAGGTAAGGTGTCACACATACACACATATATATTCATTTTTCATCTATAAATTGTAATTGTTGTGACATTAGATTGATACCCCAAAGAAGTAAAAGGATTTAACTATTTTAGAAAGAATTATTAAATTCTAAAAGTTTCAACTTATCCATAATGTTTGAGACTGAGCTTCTAAGCTAAATAAACCTGTATTTATTGGATAGGAGAAGGGGTGTTTGGGTGTAGACGTTAAAATAAAAACATAACAGCTTTTATAATATTTATTTACACAAATAAAAGTTTTACAAATATAGCTCACACAATGAAAAGTATACTTGGAATATTTATTTACACAAATAAAAGTTTTAGAATATATATTTACAAATATAGCTCACACCACGAAAAGTATACTTTGAATATATATTTACACAAATAAAAGTTTTAGAATATATTTTTTACAAATATAGCTCACACCACGAAAAGTATACTTTGAATATATATTTACACAAATAAAAGTTTTAGAATATTTTTTAACAAATATAGTTCACACCACGAAAAGTACACTTGGCGTATTTATTTACACAAATAAAAGTTTCGAAACATTTTTTTGACAATATAGCTCACACCATTAAAACTATACTTGGAATATTTATTATCACAAATAAAAATTTCAGAATATTTTTTTACAAATATAGCTCACACCATGAAAGTTATACTTGGAATAATTATTATCACAAATAAAAATTTAAAATATATTTTTTACAAATATAGTTCACAGCACTAAAAGTATACTTGAAATATTTATCTACACAAATACATGTTTTGAATATATTTTTATATTTATTCACACAAATAAAAGTTTAAGAATATATTTTTTCAAATATAGCTCACACCACGAAAAGTATACTTTGAATATTTATTTGCACAAATAAAAGATTTAGAATATATATATTTTTTTACAAATATAGTTCACCACACCACGAAGAGTATACTTAGAATATTTATTTACACAAATAAAAGTTTCTCACACCATGAAAATAATACTTGGAATATTTAGTTACTAAAAAAAATTATAGTTATAGAATATGTATTTATAAATATATCTTACAAGTTTAGGTGTAGCGGAAAGAATAATAAATTTTTTGTGGTCGTAGCGGGATTAGTGGCCTCGGTACTAAATATCTAAGCTAATTTACAAAGTCAATTTTAAAGAGTATTTGAATGTATTATATATATATATATATATATATATATATATATATATATATAAACAGATGGTTTCAATTTAAAATATGTACAGGAAAATAAACATAATTGACTAGAATTAAAATAAATATACATACAAACAACTATTCTATTTGACTATAAATAGTTAGGTAGGTGGAGAATTGTACTGATGGATAAAAAATATAAAAAATCATTCCGGGTGAATAAAATAAATCAATAAAAATATATGCCTGTTTTCACGCAGAAAAAAATATGAAAGAATAATATCAAATATTTGAAAAAATGGTATGTTAGTGAAATTGATTAGAATGAAAGAATAAAAGATGATCATTCAGCCCATCTAAATGATCACCTATTAGTATTGGCGAGCGCGTTTACAAGGACTCTGATACCCAAACGGCAACGTATTAAAATCATAAATTATCCGTCGTTTGGTGTATACTGGCCGGTAGACTTTATTCTACGAAACGGTAAATACAGTCGCAAGACCTTTTCTTATAATTTTGTGCGGAATCTGTATGTATCTTGCCGCAGCCTGTTCGGTGAACATCGCTTCCAAATTGTCAAAATCCTTGTAATTGAGGAACATAACCTCATCATTTACATCAATGACATTGTCCACGGTGATGTACGAATCTGTCAGGTACTTGTGGATGCCCTGATAGTTGTTGACAACGGCTACGTGTGGTAAATCGGGTCTTCGCCCAAACTTTCCCCATAGCGAATTTAAAAAGAGTTTAGCCAGTGTGCGGAGACCAGGGTTCTTACTAACAAAATTGAAATCAAGTTTTACCCCTTCCCTTTCCTCATAATTTTGAATATAAGTTAACTTCTCATCTTGTGAGGTACAACACTCTAGCCATCCGCTGGCTTCTTGTTTAATTTTCAAAAAAGTATCAATTTACCCGTTAAACAATCCGTCAGAACGTGTCTGACGATCGTAAACAGATACATTGTACTCCCACACTTTGTGTACTGCTTCAACGGTTTAGCCTTTCTCAACGGCTTTCCGGATCTCGTCAATCACCCAGATATCTGTCAACCACCGTTATTTCTTGTCGTTGTGCTGACACGCGCCTTGGTTTTTCTCCTCCCCACATTTCCTGCGAAAGATGAACATTAACTTGTCGTGCATCCGTGTAGGCAATACAGGCATGAATAAATCCCGCGGTGGCGTCACGGTAAATTTGGCTATGTCTTCTACTTGTTCTATAAACGGACAATTTGGTTCCAAGTGAATTTTGGGGAGGCCGATGGGATATTTTTTTACTTGCAAACGTGAGGATACAATTAACACTCATCCAAGTACTTGATCTTCTCTCCCCAAGAAAGGTCTGCTTCGTGGAAGAGTTTGATACAATTTGTACATCTGCCAAAGAATGCGTCCCTGGGACTGAGGGGCTCCTTGCTGTACACCTCGTGCTGGAGTACAAATTGTTTCAAGTCCTTGTCTGCGTTTCATGGCATTAAACGTACACTCCCACATCTCTACAACCATGTAGCCGGCATTCTTAAACTTTTCCACGCAAGCCATGGTCGCTTCATATCACGTCTCAATGGTCTCGTGGCAGCTGTTTTTGATAGAGATGGTCCTGTCAGGATAGCAGATAGGACCCCCGTGCCAATAACAGCCCCAGAATTGGAAGACGGTTTTGGTATCTCCAGCTTTAACAACGCCGTCTACACGTCACCCTAACACATATTCCTCACGGCCATTACCCGCACGAAGGATAGAGACACCTCGTTTGTGGGCCTCCCAGCAGAGCCATTGGTCTGCGCACCGATAGCCACCATTAGGGATGATACTGATAGTGTTCTCCTTAAGGTGACTTCAGCGGTAAACCCACATGTTCGCTCTCGCCATCGTACACGCCTCTCTGAAATGATCCACGTTTGATTTTTCCATTAGCATATCTCTAAACTTTAGGCAGGCCTTCCGTAGAATCTCTACATCTTTCACACAATATAGTTCCAACTCGTGGTTAAAATCAAAGACATAATTTTCTTTGACCAGCGTGTTATACCACTTCTCAAAGTGTTATTTTCCCTCAACTGACATCTCACCGATGCCGTAGTCCTCCTTTGGCGGCAAGAGACCCCTATATCCCGCTTTTTCTTTTTTATTGAAAAATGGGGGAAATGTCCCTTTACCAAGGACTCGTCCAAGTCGAATGTCTTGGGCATCTTGGACAACGACATCTAGTCAATAAAATGTAGTGTACCGTAACGCATGGACATAATTTTCCCACCGTTCGTTATAAGCTCTGGAGTCCATTTTTTTACCTCCAGTATGTATTTTAAAATGAAATTTCCATCAGAACCCTTGGCATTATGGGTTAGGACGCTGATGTCCTTGAATTTTTTTATTTTAATTAGCTCTATAAATCCGAAAAATTGGTTCAGTGTGGCACCACCCCTGAATATGCGAGTCCTATCACCTCCACATTCGGTGCAATGATGATCATTTACATCTATATGAAGGCAGACCTTGCAACACGTCTGCACAACACAGAGGTTTGGTTCGTGCAAGTACGTGTTGACCGCACCTTGAAGACGCGTTTCTTGTCTGCATTCAAAATCATAGAATACAAACATAAAATTGCTATTTTCCAGTGACGGCTTGGATGGGGTCTGCTTCATATAGCAGAAATGACCAAAAGGACGTTGGGTTTCACATACTCTACAAAAAGACTCAAAACACCTGTGTGAATAATTTGACTTTTCCAAACTGAAAAATTGCCCTCATACCTCACAAACCTTTTTGACATCACAGACCGACGTGTGACCTCTGCATAAACGGGGACGCTTATGGTTATCAAAACAAGTCTGGTTTGTGAACCAACGCCCACAGTCCTTACAGAACACAGTTTAACCTCCACTGCAAAACGCTTTAGCGTAACACTTTTTGCACACGGATTCGCATTTGTGCCTGTTCTTATCGTTGAACTGTACACGGCACTCACAGCAAAAGTATCCGCACTTAAACGCAGCTGTCAAGGATGCTATGACATCAAAATGGTTTTGCTTATCGTCGTGAAAATACAAACCAAAGTAGCCCTTAAAAGAATGTTCGGGAGAGGTAGGCCCCTCATATAGGACCTGTCTCCCCCGTCATTCCCTGAACACGGTGATTTTGTATTTGGAGAGGTATGTTTGAAATTATTTAAGTTCAGTGAGCACACCACCATTCAAACGATTCACACGGGTATCACGGCACAGTTCCTCTGCTCTGAGTTTTTGAATCGGACGACCCATTTTGATCGGTTTATTGGTGTTCACGTCCATGCATCCTGGCTCTATTTTAATATCACATATAGCTTTGGTGACAATCAAACCATGGGCAAGGCAAAGTGTGTCGCCATTTTGAATCATAATGATTCCTTTGCTATTACGGCTATATGTGCTAGCGGGAGAGAGTTTATCACATTTATGAATCCCCCTCCCACGCGGCTCTTTAAAGTGGTGTAACTAGACATACAAGGGGTGACGAAGTGAGGAACGAAGCATTGCTTTGTAATATTTCTTCTAAATTAGAGAGCACAGCCTACACATCAAGCTGATCTGCACGTCTAAACGAAACAAATACAGGTCTTGACGAGGAGTCGGTGCTGTCTAATAGCAGACCTACGTGATCCTCCACGCTAAATCCATGATCTTGGAGACGTCCTAGTAAAGTATTGATTTGCCCCTCGAGCCAGGTTTGAGCCTCACGATCACTCTCTGGCGTCCCTAATTGTAGGATCAATTCACGCCCGAAATAAAAGATCTGCTTTAATTGTTTAATTCTCTCCTCGACAATACGAAGCGATATACCTTGTGACAACCCTCCACCAACCTGATTTACTGGGCCACTAATTCTGAGTGGGGGTGCTGATGAGGGGCCAGCTGCTGCCAAATCCTCCGCAGGGATGCGGATTGCTCCGGCCGGCCGCTTCCCGACTCTTAGAGGTGGTGGAGGTGGGGCGCCGTCTGGAAGCGCCTCTGTATCAACGGGCTGGTTGAGATGATTTGTATAGGAGTTTCCCGCCTCCAGTTGAAATTAAGTAAATTCAGAAAGCAAGTTATTTATACTGCAGATCACATGGCATTACGTATGAACAGCTTAAATTGTGGGATTCTAACAGTTTAGAATATTAGTTGTATTATTTTATAGATATTGATTATATATATAAATGTGGAAATGCAGATCACATGACTTGACGTATGATAAATATTCATCAAGTTGTTAAAGAAAGCCTTACTTTAAGTTATTTAGGAACAAGTATTGCGCTACCCAAAAGATAACAATAAACACTCTTAAATAAATTATTTGTAAGCTACCCTAGAATTATCTTGAATTTACTAGGTTATTTGTATGGCAGATAACATGACTTGGCGTATGAATATGTGAAATTGTGGGACTCTGTCAGTTTAGAATATTAGTTATATTATTTTATAGGTATTTATAATATTCATTAAGGTGCCAGATGCAGATCACATGACTTGACGTATGAATATGTTAAATTGTAGGATTCTGGCAGTTTATAATATTAGTTGTATTATTTTATAGGTATTTATAATATTCATGAAGGTGCCAGATCCAGATCACAGGACTTGACGTATGAATATGTTAAATTGTAGGATTCTGTTAGTTTATAATATTAGTTGTATTATTTTATAGGTATTTATAATATTCATGAAGGTGCCAGATGCAGATCACAGGACTTGACGTATGAATATGTTAAATTGTGGGATTCTGTTAGTTTATAATATTAGTTATATTATTTTATAGGTATTTATAATATCTATAAAGGTACCATGACGTATGAATATGTTAAATTGCGGGATTCAGACAGTTTAGAATATTTATAGATATTGATAATATCTATAATGTTGCCAGATGCAGATCATCTGACTTGACGTATGAATATTTTAAATTGTGGGATTCTTACAGTTTAGAAGTACGAATATATTAAATTTTGGGGATTCTGACATTTCTAAAAAATACAAACTTTTATTTGCATTCAACATAAAAGTTGTGGCTCACATTATTGGGCGTAAATTCTGTTTTTCCTACTATAGCTATCACTGTTGATGGCAGTAGATTAAGAAACCCGTCGCTAATGACAGGGAGTCAGGGGGAAAACAAATCTATTTAATGCCGTCATTAAATTTAAAGCACATAGAGAGTAAAAGTATAATCTAGTCACATTAGTTTCATGCTTAGTGTGCTTGCCATAAAATTACATACATATAACACTGTCAGTCTCATCCTATTTAATTTTATTTGTTGATGTACTTAAAGTTGTGCCAACCTTATATTTATCTATTCTCACTTCCCAATTAAAAGGACTTTGAACTTTCTTAAACATGGCAAACTCAAGAATATGATTATAATTTTAAAATATAAATATACTTTGATCTTACCAGTGAATAAAAAAACACAATAATATTCATTTTACCAAATATATAATTGCAAACATTTTATTATTTAGCAATGAATACATACTACCGTTGTGTCGTAGTCTTCAGTGGTTACAATTAGAACTAATTGTCATCAAGTTCCAAGCTATGCTACCAGAATGAGTCTCTAGGACATGTTGATATGATTGTTTCCTGGTTCTTAATTTCCAAAGCGCGCGATTCAAGCATTATTATTCTATATGTCAAAAAAAACTGATTTGGTGTTATTTTTAAATTTAACATCTTTTTCTGCTTGCTTCCTGACCTTCTCATTTTTATTTTAAAATGATTATTAATATATTTGTTTCAAACAAACATTTCTTTGGAGTGGATTCTTCTTTGTTTTGGCAGATGTATTCTTGGAGAAAAAAAAAAGAGAAGATTTGAACGTTTTTCAAATTACGGGAGACGGAAGTGATCCAGACATTCAGTTTGAAACAGAGATAGGAGGCTTCGAAATAAATCATCTTGAGTGAAAATGATGTAATTCTCATCCGCGGAGTTAGAAATTGAATATATTATGAGTGAGGTTTGTGCTACACATCAAGAAATGGGTTTTAATAATAGCCAGAGGTGCGAGGAATCTATAGTAATGAAGGTAGTAGTTGCCCAATACCACTTCATATAGATTACTCCAAGCCAAATATCGCCATAATTGTTGCAGGTATTTTTAAAGAAACAATCTTTTTATTCATTTTTGTGAGTAAAATCAAATTTAATCCAAATTACATCTACAAAAAACTACAACCATCGGTGAGCCAAATTTAATCCAAATTACATCTACAAGAAAAAACACCCATCGGTGAGCCAACAGACATTAAATGCAAGCCACAAGCATCGATTTAGCTCGATCAATTTGTCAATAATTAAGGAAATTATGCTTCAAAAAAATAATTAATTATAATACTTAAATTTTTCAACATCCTAATTTTCTGGCATTTTGTCCTTCATGGAAACATAATATAAAGACTTTTTTTTCTTTCTGAAACTTTAATTGTGCAAATCATAACATTTGTTTATACCTTTATTTTTTTTCTAAATTAGAACATAATTTATTTTATTAGGTTAAATTAATGGTCGGATTTTAATCAAATTTCAAATATAGGATTATTTCAATCCTAGAGTGTAAGTGGAGCTTCACAGGAAGGGTAGTAGGGAATTCTATTGAAAAATTCAAGACAAGCAAGTGAAACATATTTTTTTTTTTCTTTATTAAATGTTTACCCTCATACATAGTACAGCTCATACTTGCATTGTTGAAAATATTTTGTTTGTAGGTCGTTTCTTTTTCTTCGTTTGTGATTTTTTTTATTGTTGAAATCCATGATTAGGTGTGGAGCATGGTGATTGTGGGCCTGATGGTCAAAGTGGTCAGGTTGTAACTATCCAAACCCCCTCCCCCCCAGTAGTCCCGAGATCATCGAGTTTGCGTGCTAACGAGCTATTCTATTTCAGAGACAGATGATAGGTTATAAATATGAATGGAAGAAGTGAGGTCATCTGTATTATCATTATTTTTTTAGCATAAATTAACTTCTTTTTGTTGTTCATAAAAAGAGGAAAAAAAAATTCACCTTTTTTTTCACAGTGTCGCCTTAACGTGGGGCTTTTCAATAAGGTTAGGATAGAGCAACCTAGTATTTTCAAATTTGGTTTAGGCAATGAGCCAGGAAGGGTATTTTCTTAGAAGTAGAGACACAAGACAGTCTAAGATTAACATTAGGAATGAGGTTGATGGCTTGCCCACAATTATGGAGGGACAATCAATTGATATAGGGTTTGAGGATGATTCTGCTACCACGATACCACGGCAGGACAAGGTGGTTAGGGACCAAGTTTTGGTTGAGGATTTGAGCGACGACTCATCACAAACTTATTTTGAGGGTCCGTCACCAGACGTGGACAAAACCCCTCCTTTCCCTATGGAAGTTCTCCATAGTACCCCTTCGTTGGACCTTATGGCGGGTATCCAACAATTGTTAGTGGAGATGAGTCAATCCTCGGAGAGGAAGCTCTCGGAGACTGAAGGTAAGCTCGCTTCCACTCAGGAGGAAACCCGTGGTGAGATCCTGCGTCACATCGGGTCATTAACGGCCAGTATGAGGGAGGAGTTTTCAGCGGCAATAGGCAAGACCAGGACCGACTTTGAGGTTAGAGTGGAGGCCACTGAAGAGCGATTCAGGCAGGAGCTGGCCAGTGTCAAGGAAGAGATCCTAGAGGCAAGGGCTGAGTTTAGCCTAACCTTGGAGTCGAACCAAAGGTTGACGGCACAGCAGCTCGAACAGCAGGCCGCACAACTAGAGGAAGGATTGAATAGCCTAAGCCTAGAGGTGCGTACAGGGAACGAGAGTCTGACAAACACAATGGAGATTCTGAACTCTGCTGTTGGCTCACTGAAGGACAAGAACCGGGATTTAGCCAGAACCCAGGTGGGGTTGGATCAGCGGTTGGCTGACAACGCTGAGGAGGGGAAAAGGGTACAGAACCAGCTCCGGGGATTGTTGGACCAGGTCAGTTTAGGAGTGCCGGGTGACTTAAGCCCATTTTACTCACCTTTGTTTACCCTCTTAGGAGACTGGGTTCTTGAGGATAGACTCCCTAAATTCAATCGCAGGAGTAGGCAGGATCCCGTGAGCCACCTCAATGCTCTGGAGGAACTTTTTGAAGGGCGTCGACTAAGGGATAAGGAAAGAGTAAGTTAGGGGGCAGGTCCCTCACTGGTAACGCTTTGCCTTGGTGGTCGGTTGGACGTGACAGCATCACAAGCTGGGAGGAGTTTCGAAACCGATTCCTAGCCATGTTTTGGAATGTGGAGATACAGGGCCAAATGAGGGCTAAATTACATGCGTTAAGGTACCATGAGAACGGAGGTAATCTGGAGGGTTACCTTTCCGACATGTATAGTAAAAGTAGGAATTTTGAGTCAAACATCACTGACTCTGAGTTGATATGTATGGTCACGCATCAACTGCCCATCCGGTACCACGAGATGTTGGTAGGGATTACCTACAACACTTTGGAGGAGTTTAGGGCTGGGCTCCAGCGCCTTGACGCCTGGGAACAGGATAGGCGTAGGGACAGAATAGGGCAGTCCGGTTCCCCACCTCATATAAAACCTAATGTGGAACAGTGGTTACGACCTACTCAACAGTTTCAGCAGGGGGCACGTCAACAGGAAGCGTGGAGGAGAGATAGACCTTCTCACTACCATCCAGGCCGTAGTTTAGATTGGGGTGCCCAGTCAGGGCAATTTCATGGTAGATGTCGGGAGAACTCCCATCATAATCCTGAGTTAAGAGATAGGTCTGTCAATGAACCATTTCCCCACTCTAGGAACCATCCATATGGGAACAAAAATAGGGACTTTACATCTAGGAGTAAACCCCATACTCCGTTTCAAACGCCCCAGACGAACCTTCAACATAGGGTACCAGCTAATATAGGTCCAGTTTATCAAGGGCAAGCATCCCGTGGTCCTAGTCATCATCCTCAGCCAGTTGATGTCAATGTGATTGTCAAAGAGGAAAACTGTTGACCTGCGATGTAGGCAGCCCAGACTGGTCGCAGGTTCCACACACTCTGGGAGCATTTTTAGTAGGTCAAGAAAAGGTCAACACACTTGGTGTAGATCTTAGGGAAGAATTACTACATGAAGAGGAAGAAGAGGAGATGTCAAGAAGTCCAGCGTGCCCAGAGCTCATGTTAGAAGTGGAAGGATTATCTCTGAGTGGTCTATTAGATTCAGGAGCAGAGATAAGGTGTGTGTCCGAAGAGACCATCACATTACTTTTAGCCACAGGGAAACCTGTTCCTATGTTTCCAGTGCCAGCACTAAAAATAGTAGGAGCAACTAACAGGAAGAGTCCCTCCATCCACAAACAAGTGTCATTGACGATTTTATTGTCTGGTCGAAACACTTTGGCCAAATGTTTGGTCGTTAAAGGTTTGGTGAAACCTATTATTTTATGCACTGATTATCTGATGGCGCAGGGAATTTCTTTGGACTTCTACAATAAACAGGTGTATGTAAGCAACCCTCAGAACAGTGAACCAAGCCGAGTCGTTTTTGAAAAGTGTAACTGGGAAATTAACAGAGGCAAAGACATTTTACAAGTGCTAGCTTTAGACTTACAATCATCTACAGGAAATGTGATTACCCCCTCTCCAGATCAGAACCCCGGACCAGTTGAGAGAATGTCACACCCTTTTTTCGAGTTTGAAAGTTTGGTGTTGGAGTTAGAACATTTAAGCCATGGCCAAAAAACTAGTTTATTACAAGTGTTATGGGACTGTAGGAGAGTATTCTCTGAACAACTTGGATTAAATAACTGTTACCAAGCCGACATACCTCTCACTAGAAAAGATGGTTTCTTTTTCCAAAGTTATCCATTGCCCAAAGCTTATTCATCCGAGCTAGATAGGCAAATTTAAACCATGTTGGATTATGGAGTCATTAATCAATGTTCCAGTCCATATGTCAACCCTTTGGTCTGCGTCATTAAGAAAGACAAGTCAGTACGCCTATGTTTGGATGCACGCAAACTAAATACTTTAATTTGTAAGGATTATGAGTCTCCCACAAATAGCGGATATGCTGCAGGATTTTAAGAAGTAAAGTTCATGTCTTCTATAGACCTCTCCCAAGGATACTATCAACTTAGTCTGAAACCTCAAGTTAGACAGTACATCGCTTTCCTATACAGGTCCCGGCAATATCAATTTAACGTTTTACCTTTCGGCCTAAGTAACGTGGTAGCCGAATTCACGAGATGCATGGATTTAGTACTGGGCAATGAGTGTCGTGCGTTTGCTAGAGCCTACGTTGATGATATCTTAATCATTTCGGCCACATTTGAAGAGCATCTGTGTCATCTAGGGAGTAATTTCCGACAGCTTATGAAGTGTGGTATGACGTTAAAGTTAAAAAAAATTCTTGTTTGGTCGAGACCAGGTGCCTTTTTTAGGTCACATCCTGACCTGTGATGGTGTGCGTATGGACAGTGATAAATTGAAAATCATCCGTGAGTTTAAGGTCCCTACATCTAAAACTGGAGTCAAGGCTTTCCTGGGAGTAGTAGGATTCTACAGAGGTTACACTAGTCAACTTGCAGACATCAGTGTTCCCCTGACTGGATCTACTAGGGAAAGGATCAATTTGGAGATGGACCGAGGTAGAGGAAGCTGCATTTCAAGGGGTGAAGAATCTCTTCCTAGAATCCAGGACCCTCAAACAGCCGAAACTCGGTGAGATCTTCTATCTGACCACGGACTCCGTGCTTACGCTTTGGGAGCTACAGTCAGTCAATTGGATTCAGAGGGACAGCACCAATACATAGCAATGAACAGCCGAAAGTTGAACCCAGCAGAGCAACGTTACACTGTAACAGAGAGAGAATGCTTGTCTATTGTCTGGGCACTGCAACGTTTTCGGAGTTTGTTATTGGGCCAGAAGATAGTCGTTTTGTCTGACCACCGTGCCCTCACGTTTATGAACACCTGTCGTTTGAAAATTGACCGTTTGGCAAGATGGGTATTGGCAATCCAAGAGTTTGGACTGGAGTTAGAGTATTTACCAGGCAAAGATAATCATTAATCTGACGCGTTGAGTAATTTCCCCCTAGATGATCTAGGTGTCCCAGAAGCAGAACTGTCAATAACACCTGACAGCTTCCTTGTTCTCCTCGCACAATTGGAAGGTAATATGCACCAGGAAAAGAAATTAAAGCAAATCAAGATATTTCAGCAAAACGATCCAGAGACACAGGAAATTATAAAATTTCTCAAATTACACAACCACCACGATGTCAAGTTAGACAAATCTCACCAAATGTCAGTAAAATATGTGGTCAGCCGGGACATTTTGTACCGTAAGAACATTTCGGAGCACCCACTGGATTATTCAGGACAAATTTTCATACCTACTGAACTCAGGGAACAGTTAGTAGATCACACACATTTGAAATTGGGACATTTAAATGCTATCATTTTCTTAGGAGATATGTTTATTGGACCGGATAGACTAATTCGTAAGTGTGAGCTGTGTCAAAATACCAAACATAGCAACATTGTCTACGAAAGAAAAGTATCAGGCCACCTTACCTTCGGGACCAAACCAATTAGTGGCTGTTTGATATATTTGGACAACTTCCTAAAGCCACCAGGGGATTGACTTACATCTTTTCCATGATTGATGTTTTTTCCAAGTATTGTCAACTATTTTGTATAACGAAAGCTACCACAGATGCGTGCTTAAGTCGAGTGCAATTTTATATTCAGAAAGTAGGTACCCCTAAACAAATACTCTCAGATCATGGAACTCAATTCACAGGAAATAAATGGTCCAGGGAATTGGCTGCTTGCAACATACAGGCGACCTACAGTTCTATCAGGCACCCCACTTCAAACCCTTGCGAGCGGTGATGAAGGAAATAGGCCGTTTCCTAAGATGCCATTGCCACCTTAAACATACTACGTGTCCCACTTATGTGCCTATATTAGAGGATTTAATGAACTCACTAGTCCACCATTCAACTCAACATACCCCGAATGAAGTCCATTTCGGCATTCGATCAAAGATATTCTTGGACCCCCATTTACCCGAACCCGGATTGACGAATGACAGACCCAAAGCCGATGACCCAGATGTGATACTGGGAATGTTGAAATAGAGGGCAGCACGTCATCTGAAGAAAGCTGCAGAGTTCCGGCTGAAACATCAGAAGAAAAAAATAAGAATACCATTCACAGTTGGTGACAAAGTTATACTGCGGGAGTGTCCGGTTTCTGATTTCTTTTTTTTTCAAAAGAGACCAAGAAATTGTTTCAATTGTATTCAGGTCCTTATTATATTACTAAAGTTATTAATAATAATGCATTTGAGTTAACTGACGTGGATCAGGATGACATCAAAGGAGTGTATAATGCTACTTTATTAAAAAATGTATGGAGTAAAAAAAACCAATTAGAAACGCCAGGAAAGATTGGTGAACGATTCCCAGCATCCAACATATAGCCTGCGACATCTTTTTGAGGTTGGAAGGTACACACCGTATTATACCATTCAGGCATTGATGTAAGTAAAGAGAATAAAAGTAAAACTAAAGTGCGGAGAGATTTTTTTGTAAAGTGGAAAGGGTCATTTCTGCCCCAATCATTATTTAAAAATTTTAATGGCTAATTTTGAGAATAAGTAAATAGATTATTTGTTATTGTTAAAGTTTCTACATCAAAGAAGCTAAGAAGTACCCCATGTGAAGAGAAGATGTGTCTACAAAATGAGAGAGGGAAAATCCTTTAAGTGGAGAGTTATTTTTAATATATATAAAATGGTCATAACCAGCGTCGACATTAATGATAGTACCTCTGCGCCGGTAGCTGTTAGACCAGGTAGACTTGTGAAGGTCGCATGAATCTTAAAACTTGTGGAGGGGCATGAACCCACACAACTTTTATTGGGCATAAATAGCATCGAGAATTAATCTATGTTTTATGGTGAAACTTTGAGTTTTATTTATTTTTCACGAATACGTCGTCGGAAGAATATGTAGTTAGAGGAAGAGAGAAGAGTGGTATTTTCAGAGAGTAAAGCAACATCACAACCAAGGTCATTCATTGTTCATGTATGGGAAGCCAACGAGTAACATAACGAGGTATAAGGCGTTTTTAGCACTTTCAGTTTAAGTATAATGAAGTTATTTTATGAAAAAGAAGTTAAAACAAAGAACTTTTTCTGCAATTGTTACCCTACGATAGAGCTTCTGTGTTTACCAGTATGTACTGTATAACTACGATGTGTAGCCCCAACAGCCGAGAAGAGACGCACCGGAATTTTTGACCTCACCAACTACCTGGTTTCCATCATTACATTCCTTGCTGTCAGGAATGAGGGAAGTTGTGTCCCAAATATAATAACAGACAAAATTGTGTGAATATTTTTTTTATTATGTCGCTTATTATTTATTTTAAGACACCCTATGAAGTTATAAATTATTCATTCATGTAGCACCTTATGATAGGTACTTGTTATCTATGTGAAAATGTCCCTATATTTTCATGGTATACTTATGATAGGGCACTTTATAGCAGTTTGTATGTTTATTTCTAAACAACCTATAATTTAATTGAATAGTTATGTCAAACTACTATATTATTTAATATATATTATGTCATTGTAGTCTATGTTTATCACAGGGTTTGAAAAGGTGTTTTTTTTTTTGTTTCATATGATCAACCAATGTTTGTAATTTTTTTTTAACTTGTTTAATTTTCTCATATAGTGTATGTAAATCACCTGGCAAAGGGTTGTTATAATAATCTCACTTTAAGAAGTTGTAATTCATATTATAAGCTTCACCATTTGTGACCAGTGGTGTAAAAGGAAACCAAGGGGGCTGTAAGTACCCCAACAGGTAGGAGAGTTTAGTAGGTTAATTAGAGATGATTAGGGCATAGTACACTTCAAGAAACACCAATGTTATGTTAGATCGCGAGTAATTTTTTTTTGTTTTGAACAATTGTCTCATAAGTTGCAAAAGGAAAGTCTCATATTGTAACTCGAATATGTTTCTATGCAACTCTTGCCATACACTTAGCTACTTAATATTTAAGAGCCTGGTTTAGTTTAGTTAAAGTGTTGTAGCCTCTTTTCCTCCTTAAGGACTAAGGCAGGCGTACAATAGATATACATAAAATAATTAGGACAAGAAAATTTGCAGAGGCGCCGAAAGGACGTCCAAAAAAACATATATTATCAGATAATATATGTGATCCTGGTATCGCCAACCCACTCAGCAATTATGGCGCAAAGCAAAAGGGGGAACTGACCAACAAAATAGTTAAAGGATAGATCCAAAATTTGGGAAGTAAATACTTAGTTTAATGAGAAAAAAAAGATATCAGCACCTAGTTAAATGTGAAGTTTTAATTATAAACAAGGGTAAGTCAAGAATTATAAATTAGACAAATATAAATATATATATATATATATTATATAAAAACAAATTGTAGCGTTTAATGCTATTAAGCTACAAGAATAAACTAAGTCCACAACTAAACAAGAACGAAACAAAACAAGTGTAGGCTTACCACCGCCCGATTATAGTGTTGTGGCATCACGTCCCCAAAATCCTTCATGGGTAATTTTAAATGTGATTATAATGGTCATAACTGAGTCAAGCATTAAGGCGTACTTGGGGATAGCTGGTAAAACGTGTAGACTTGAATGTAGAAGAACTATTAACTGTGGAGGGTTTGAACCAAGAGACTTTCATATTCGGGCATTAGATCGATTAATCTATTTTCTGTTGTGAACTTTTTTTTTTTTCTTCACGATTATCCCTCTGGAAGAAATGTAAGGGGAGGTAATATGGGTACTGTTGAGAGTAAAGAACTCACCCATGGTCTTCATTTCTCGTAGAACCAACGGTGTCTGACGAGTATAAGGGTTATTACCTTTCAGTTTAAGTATAATAATTATTTTTGGAAAAGAAGTTAAATCAAAGAACCTTATCTGCAATATTAAAATGAACTTAGAATTTTTTTTACCGTATGTCAATGGTAAATACGATTGTGTGCCGTCAAGTAAATTGACGTTATCGGAATTGGACCATCACAAACCTTTTTTACCATTCAATAATTTGTTGCTGTCGAGGAATTGAGAAATTTATGTCCCAAATCTAATAACATTAAATTTTTCATTTTTTTTATATGTCGATTATTATCTATTCAAACACCTTATAAGTTAATAAATTATTCATATATTTACACTTTTGTTGAGTATTGATTAGTAATTGAATTGGTCCCTTTATTTTCATATACTTATATAGGGCACTTATAGCGTTTGTTGTTTTTCAACACCTATAATTTATTGAAGATTGTCAAACTTAAAGGATTATAATATATTTTAAATATATTTATCCTTTGATATTTATTACAGGTTTGAAAAGGTTAATTTCTTATTTTCAATCATGTCTAACAATGTTTGAATTTTTTAATTGTTTAATTTTCTATATATGTATGAAAATTATGGTAGTAATGTACTTTTAATAATTTACTTTAAGAATTGTAATCATATTATAAGCTCACCTTTATGTACCATGTTGTAAAGGTAAACAAGGTTGTAATTACCCAACTGTAGAGTTTAGTAGTTATTTGAGATATTGGGCAATTATATTTCAAAATTTATAAATTCGGTTAATTTTTTTATTTAATATTTTCATTAATTTGCAAAAGGAATATCAATTTTACTAATGAACTTTTTGCAACTCTTCCATAGCTTACAAATTATGAGACTGGGTTTTAAAGGATTAGTAAATTTGTTGTTACCTATTTTCATCCTTAATGGACTAGTTCAGGCTTACATATTGGCAAAATCAATTTATGCAAAATTTGTCATAGATCAGTAATAAAGATATGAAGCTGGTCATATTATCAGTAATTATGATTGATCTGGTATCCAAACCCACTCAGCATTTTGTGGAAAAGCAAAAGGGGACTGGCAACGAACATAGTAAAGATAGATCCAATATTGGGAAGTATTTTTTAGTTTAACTGGAAAAAAAAACTGAATTTAGTCCTTATTGTTTTAATTTAACAAGGTAGTCAGACTTTAAATTTGGACAAATAAAGATATTATAAATTTATAAAACAATTTATACATAACTTTTAAACTATTTTCAAATTAAAATTTTGCTATGCAAATGTGAGTAGGATCTAAAACATCACATGGTAAGTTACAACCTTTAAAGGATTCAGCATATTGTTTTTCTTTCTCTTGCACAGTCTAACAAGATAAGGACATTAAACTTATTAAATATTATTAAAGTCAAAAGAGTTTTGACCATTAAAAGAATCAGCAATACGTAAGATTACAAGGGCTTCAAGTGTTAACAAAGTGAATATAAAAAATATTGCCCAAGTACAAAGAACTTTGTGATTTGAATCCAATCATTGTTATACTAGTCAAAAAGGACTCCGATAATCATACCTTTCAAAATATTATCTAAGTCTAAAAGATATCAAAATTTGACCATATTAAATATTTCAAAAGTCTAAGGACTCCCAAAAATAAACGTTCCAAACGTTCTAACTTTTTATTGAGCCGGAAGGACACTAAAAATGTTAAACATAATAAATATTACAGTGTCAAGTTAAACATCTCAATATTTCCGTCTCTAATATTTCAAAAAATATATTTAAATAGTACAAGGGAATATAGAATTTTAATGGATGACATTTAAGCCGAAAGGAAATTTAGGAATATAAATGCCGAAAAGTAATTTAGAGCTTACATTGTTAGGGACACGTAGATCTGTCGTAGTACGGTATCCCGCCAAGAGTGGCTTGATCGCCGATATGCCAGCCGTATTTATTTGTTAAACCAGACTCAAAAGGGGGGGGGGGGGATCGTAGGGGTCACATATAAGGGATGGAAAGACAACAAACGAGAGGGAAAGGGTAAACAAAACACGGAACATATGTGTCAGAGCCACCTAGTCCTTTCTAGAAGCTACGGCGCGCGCAGCACTGTAGCACCAATGACGTCACACAACATCACTATTCCAGACATCCTTTGCAACAGTCCGGTCAATGTGCCTTCAGCTCTAGTTCCCTAGTTTTGACCCACAAGTGCCGATAGTTGGTCGTTGCTCAAGAGAGAGAAAGCGGCGTACACAATAAGAATGGGGCACCGGTGAGTATCTTCGGTCACTTCTATGGTTGTGGTGGGTTATGCTTGGATTAACTTGCGTCTAGCGTTATTTAAACGTTGTAGCTTTTATAAACGCTACAGTGTGTGTAAACTAATATTTGTTAAATGTCTAGTGTATTTCTAAAGTGTGGTTTTATTTCCATGTGATGTAGGTAATTTTGTTGTGTGTTAGTAATTCAATTGTATATGGGCCTATACTATATAAGCCGGGCATTAGCTATGCAAATATTTGTAAAAAAAAGAGTTATATAAAAACCAAGGTAAAAGACAAATGTTTCACCTGAAGGACAACATGAGTGCCGTTTAAATATACTCAAATAGCTGGTGTAGTGCGGTTGAAACCCATAAGCATGCATTTTCATTTTTCGCTTTGGTTGCGTTAACACCCTAATATAATCAGTGCGCGTCTTCGAAACCTGTCAACCAACATGTAAGGCTTGAATTAATGTACATTTTGGAGCAAACCTTACGTGTAAGGATTTCAACGGTGCCAAGTTTAGAAGGGAGAAAAAGTCGTTAGACCATGGACCTTAACTCCTACCACTTTAAGTACACCCATTACTGGAAATATCCAGTAACAGTTTTCAATACTAAAACTAACTTCTGAAACATTAGGGGGCAAATCTGTGACAAAGACATCTCTTACCCTTTTAATTATAATTTATATTTATAATCCATTAGTGTAACAAAACGAACTTATTTAATTTTATTTGTTGATGTACTTAAAGTTGTGCCAACCTTATATTTATCTATTCTCACTTCCCAACTAAAATGACTTTGAACTTTCTTAAACATGGCAAACTCAAGAATATGATTAGAATTTTAAAATATACATATATTTTGGTCTTACCTGTGAATACAAATGAAATTTAATTTCGGAAGATTGAGAGTAGAACATCCTGTGTACGTTGCCAACATTGAAGACGAGTGTATTCTTGGTTTGGACTTCCTGCACAAATTTGGCTGTTACATCGATTTAGGTTCGTGGGTTATTAGAACACGTGAAGTAGAGGTTGAGATTTTATCTCGGTGGTGTGCGACCTCTCCGGATAATTTCCCAGTGGCCTGTAAGCGAACGACCATTCTTACTGCAATCAGTGAAGTCCTCGTTCCAGCAAAGTTTGGGGAAGATTATAGTCGGCACTTTGGACTAGTGGAGCCAGAAAACGGTAGTAGCAAGCTGTCATTAAGTGTATTAACTGTAAGAACACTTTTTCAAACAACAATAAGAGCATTCCAGTCAGGATGATAAACCTATCTGACAAGCCATGGGAAATCAAGAAAGGAACTATCGTTGGGAGATGTTACCAAGTATCCCAAATAATGTTGAGTGGAAGTTTGACCAATTAAAAAACTCCTACCATAAGCGATCTACCGAATCCCTTACAATATTTGGCTGAGCGTGCTTCAGAGCATCTAGACGCTTCTCAAGAAAAACGAGTAGTCCCGCTTTTAATGGAGAATATGTCTGCGTTTTCCTGCGAACCTAGTGATTTGGGCAGAACTAACGTGATTTGCCACAAGATTGCCAAGAGAGATGCGTCACCTATCAAACAATCTCCAAGACGACTATCCATGTTTATGAGTGTTGATGTTGAGGAAATGCTAAAGGAGATGATGGAGCACGATTCTATAGAGCCAGCTTCATGACCATGGTCATCTCCTGTAGTTCTTGTCAGGAAGAAGGATGGCTCTACACGGTTCTGTGTAGATTACCGCCGCCTTAATTATGTCACTAAAAAGGACTCCTACCCTTTACCTCGAATAGACGATACCTTGAACGCAATAGAAGGGGCCCAGTGGTTCACGACATTGGATATGAAGAGTGGCTTCTGCCAATGTGAGGTCGATCCAGCCGACCGCGAGAAAACAGACTTCTCAATCTACGGAAAGGGTACTTGGCAATTTAAGGTGATACCATTTGGTCTTTGTAATGCACCGGCTACGTTTGAACGCCTCATGGAACGTATCCTCCTTCTCAACAAATGCCAAGTTTATCTTGAAGATATCGTAATAACTGGAAGTACGTTCGAAGAACATTTAGAGCACTTGAGAATCGTGCTTCAGAAGGTAGCAGATGCTAATCTCAAGCTCATTCCAAAGAAGTGCAACCTATTCAGACGGAAGGTTAAATTCCTTGGACACGTAATTACTGCAAAAGGGGTGGAAAGAGATTTAGAGAAGACAGAATGTATCCAAAACTGGCCAAAGCCAAGGGATCGTACCAAATTACGAAGCTTCTTGGGACTATGTACCTACTACCGTCGATTTGTACCAGGATTTGCCCATATTGCTAAGCCTCTTTACCAGCTTACGGAGACCACACGGAGATTTGACTGGACCCCAGAATGTGACATAGCCTTCAACACTCTAAAAGCACCTTATCACCACCACCGATTTTAGCATTCCCTGAAGAAGATAGTAAGTTTATATTGGACACTGACGCCAGTGACCTTGGAATCGGAGTGGTCCTTTCTCAGGTTCAAAATAGCACTGAGAGGGTAATAGAATACTTCAGTAAAGTGCTACTAAAGCCTGAAAGAAACTACTGTGTAACCATACGTGAATTGCTGGCAATAATCAAAGCTGTGGATCACTTTCATCACTATTTGTATGGAAGGCAATTCCTCATAAGGACCGACCACGCCGCTCTCCGCTGGTTGTTGAGTTTTAAGAAACCTGAAGGACAGATGGCACGTTGGATACAAAAACTCCATGAGTCCGACTTCTTGGTCCAACATCGGGCTGGACATAGTCATGGAAACGCCAACGCGTTATCCAGGAGACCATGCGAGGAATACGGATGCCAGCACTGCCAGCGACGAGAAGAAAACGAATTAGAGAAAGGACAACCAATGATAAGACGTACTGGATTGAAAGAGGACGTCGCAGACACTGGACGAAAATTCTGAGGTGATGAATGTCTAAGGGAAGATCAGATTAAAGACGACTCCATATGTCCTCTAATAGAATGGAAAGAAGGTGGATTGAAACCAGTCTGGCAGGAAGTGTCAGACCTGAGTCCAATAGTAAAGAGTTATTGGGCTCAGTTGGACTCCCTCGTAATGAAAAATGGCGTCCTTTATCGAACGTGGGAAAGTACAGATGGTCTGTGCAAAAAACATCAGTTGATATTAACAAAGAATCGAGTCAAGACCGTGCTGGAAGCTCTTCATAGCTAACCACCAGCTGGGGGGGCATTATGGCATAAACAAAACACTCGAGAAAGTAAGAGACCGATTCTACTGGCTGCATTGCAGGGACGACGTTGAGAGCTGGTGCCGGAAATGTGACGTCTGTTCTTCAAGGAAAGGACCTAGGACTAGGGGAAGAAGCCGAATGCATCAGTACAATGTAGGTGCTCCTTTCGAGAGATTAGCTGTGGATGTGATGGGCCCGCTTCCAGTGACAGAGAAAGGAAATCGATATCTACTAGTTGTGATGGACTATTTCACAAAGTGGCCAGAGGTAATACCCATTAAAAATCAGGAAGCAATTACAGTAGCAGAAGCCTTGATTGAGAGTGTTTTTAGCAGATTTGGGGTGCCGCTGGAACTACACTCCGATCAAGGACGTAATTTTGAGTCTTCTGTATTCCGGGAAATGGCCAATCTTCTAGGCATTAAAAAAAAACAAGGACCACTCCTCTTCACCGCCAATCGGATGGGATGGTTGAGAGACTTAACAGAATCCTGGAGCAATATCTGTCGATGTTCGTTTCAGAAAATCAAAAGAATTGGGACAGTTTAGTTCCTTTGTTTTTGTTGTCCTATAGATCAGCTGTCCATGAAACAACTGGAGTGACCCCTGCAAAGATGCTTTTTGGTCGAGAGCTTCGTTTACCTTGTGACCTTTTATATGGCCGCCCTGAGAATCTTGATGAGTCAACTGATCAAGGACACACCGAATAGCTTCGCAATATTCTGGCAGAAGTGCACCAGTTTGCAAAGGCACGAATCAAGATTAACAGCGACCGGATGAAAACACGATTCGACCTTCTAGCGAACGACAGGAACTTTTCAGCTAGAGATATGGTATGGCTGTACAACCCACAGAAGAAAAAGGGCATATCACCAAAGCTACAGAGGAAATGAGAAGGCCCATACGAGGTAGTTAACAGGATAAATGACGTGGTCATCCGTATACGACGGGGAGCAAGAGGGAAAATGAAGGTCGTGCACATTTATCGCCTTGCAGCATATCAAGGAGAAGAGTCTCGACATTGAGATATCCGTTCGGGACGAACAGACTTAAGGAGAGGGTGGTGTAACGAGACTGCTTAGCTATCATTTATTCAGCTTTATTCTATTTATTGTGTTTCATTTGTTTATTAATTTAGAGACTATTACCTTGACGACGGAATGTGTTGTGTTTTGTTTTTATCAGTATATGGAATTCTGTGAATGTTTCTTTCGTGTGTTTTTTTTAATAATTAAACCCTTGGGTGATCTGCAAGTATTTTGGTATTTATCCTGCAGCATATCCCAATATCCTTAAAAAGAACTCGTGGTTCGCACGGTGACGAGCCCCACGTTACAATATCATTTTGTTAAATTTTATTTTAATTGTATTGGTTAAGTGTAAGAAAAGGCGGTAGCCTTAACTTCGCCATTAAAGTCTATTATTATTATTATTATTATTATTATTATTATTATTATTATTATTATTATTATTATTATTATTATTATTATTATTATTATTATTATTATTATTATTATTATTATTATTATTATTATTATTGCAAAGCAAGGTTTCATCTGGACTGCCTCAAAATTAATGATGCAGAATATGAGATATTTATTAAAAGTGGGGTATCTACTTTTAAGTGTGACCCATGTATTAAAAAGGCTAAGGCTTCATTTGGGGACGCCACCCTTACAAAATCTATATCTGCTCCCGCTCTCCCAGAGTGGCCGATGAAGCCGCCTCAAGTTAAGAAGACTTTTGAGGAGTTAATTAAAGCTCCATCAGCAGATCGGGAAGCAGTTACTATTCAGCTGTTAAATTCCCTGATTAACATGGTCTACGATCTCTCGACTCAGGTAAAAGATCTGAGCAGCGATAACGCTGTGCTTAAATCTCAAATTTCGGAGCTTTTAGCTTTCAGGACCCCGGTTTGCTTGGTTTCAGTTGGAACTCAATGCTCATTATCTTCACAATCTTCTATTCCAAGTGAATCTTCTCCTTCTACATCTCTCCTATCTAAATCTCCGAAATCACCCAAATTAACGTTTAGCCAAGCTTTAAATTCTAATAATAAAAGCTCTGGTGTTGACTCTAAGTCTGTTGTGAAATCACCAGCTGGGTCACAGTCTGCGTCAGCAAGCGCTGATGACGGCTTTACGGTGGTGTCGAGTCGTAAAAACAAGTCATCGAATTCCAACGTGCGTGAGGATCCGCCGGTTCAGCGCTCGCGTGCCAGAAAGTTGCTGACTGGTAATAAGATAGCCACTGACCTACAAACTGTGAACAAAGTTTTTTAAAAAAAATCGCTATTCGTTACTCGCTTTTCTCCTGAAGTATCTTCCCTGGCCATTCAATCCTATCTGACTAAAGAACTCAATCTTGACTACCTTGTCTGCTCAAAATTGAAAACTAAATTTAATTCATATTCCTCCTTCCATATTTCAGTCAAAGAAGATGATTTTCCCATGATAAACATTAGTGATATTTGGCCGTCTGGCTGTCTCATTGCACCTTACTATGGGAAGTTGCTGCCAGAGCAGATAGTCTGTGAGGAGTCTCCTTGTGTGTCTGCCCCTGTAAACGCAGCTGTTGCATCTGACCTTGGCTCACAAGAGGTTTCAACTAGAACCCCACTCGTGACTATCAATGGAGGTCTGGAGGCTACCTCCCAACCCATCTCCCAGTGATTAACAGTGATATTTTACTATATTATCAAAATGTTCGAGGTCTGCGAACCAAAGCAAGGGAATTATTTTCTAATGTTTGTTTGAATGAATTCTCTATTATTGGTTTAGTTGAAACTTGGCTCTCTAGTGAGTTTGTTAATGAAAATTACTTTCCCCCTAATTATAATGTCTATAGAGCCGACAGGTTATATGACGAAGCTACTATCTCAAGGGGTGGTGGTGCTCTCATCTCTGTCATTGATACTATTTCGGGTGTGGTCAGGAGAACTGACCTAGAGAATAATATGGAATGTGTCTGGATTGAGATCCCAACATTTGATCGCCAAAAACTGTTAATTGGGAACATATATCTTGCTCCCCAAATAACAGTCGAAGCATTTAACAATTACTTTATATTTCTTGAAGGTGTGTTGGCTAGCTACCCCTATAGAATAATACTACTCGGAGATTTTAACTGCCCCAAAATTGATTGGAATTATCATCATTCTCAGAACATTTCGCATTACTACATTAAATTAAAAGCTACTCAACTTCTTGCTTCGACTAATATAATGGGATTAGAACAACTCAATGAAGCTGATAACGACACTAAACTCATTGACCTCGTTTTTGCTAATTTTCACCACCCCTCTATTACTATTACTCAAAGCTCTCAACCACTAGTCAATATTGATTTAGCTCATCCACCTTTATTGATTTCACTAGATGTACCTATTGCGACTAAAATTAAAGACACCTCTAAAACATATATTGACTATGCACACGGTGACTACCTTAATCTCTACAATGACCTGGCTACTGCAGATTGGACTTGTGTTTATTCTACTACGGATGTTAATTTGGCTGTAGATAATTTTACCAACTTAGTCCAAAGGAAAATAAAAATGAATATTCCTCAAATTAATATTCTTAATTCATCCAAATATCCTAATTGGTTTTCTTCTACACTCAAATACTATATTAGGAAAAAAAAACATTTTTTCAAAAAGTTTAAAATAACAAATAATAGTGTATTCTATTCACATTTTTCTCACTTTCGAAAATTAGTTAAAACTACTTTGATTATAGAGAGAGCCAAGTGGATGAACTCAATTGAAAATATTATTAAATGCAAACCTAAAGATTTTTGGAAATTTGTTAAAAATAATCGTATGAATAAAGTTTTACCAACCAACCTTGAAATTGATGGCAAATCTATAGCAGATCCTTTATTAATTGCTAATGAGTTTGGGACCTACTTTCATTCCGTTTATAATTCAGCTATTCCTGTTTTACCCTGCCCCGTTATTGAAACTAGCGCGCCCTTGTATCCATGCCACATTACACCCTTGGATGTTGCTAATGCTATTAAAATATTGAGTTCTTCTAGATGTGCCGGGACAGATGGAATTCCAAGTTTTATTGTTAAAGGCTGTGCCAGCATTTTCAGCCCTTTGTTAGCCTATATTTTTAACATTAGCCTGTCAAATGAAACTTTTCCTCGTACATGGAAACAATCTGTTGTCATACCTATCTATAAAAAGGGGGTAAAAATAAATGTTTGTAATTATAGACCAATTTCTCTCTTAAACACTTTCTCCAAAGTATTCGAGAAAATCATACATGAGCATACTTTTCACCACCTTTAAAATAAATTTTCAGATAATCAACATGGCTTTATAAAAAATAAATCTACTGTAACTAATTTAGTAGAATTTCTTGGGCATGTTGCCCCTCAAGTCTCTGCCCAAGGTCAGGTTGATGCTATTTATTTTGACCAAAGTAAGGCATTTGACTTATGTCAGCATAATATTATTCTCGCTAAACTTGGTAATTTTGGACTTTCTCACTCATATGTAAATTGGTTCAGCAGTTATTTGCATGAAAGATCATTCATTATTAAAATTGATTCACACAGCTCAAATACATTTTTAGCACCCTGTGGCAAACCACAGGGGTCTAATTTAGGTCCTCTTCTCTTTAATGTGTTTATTGATGACATTGGTAAATATTTGAACTCTTGTAGTTATTTACTCTTTGCTGATGATGTAAAATTATTTAAAACTATCAATTCAATTGCAGATTGTATAGATTTACAAAATGATGTAAATGGTATTCTACAATGGTCTTTGGAAAATGGAATGTCTATCAATAAATCTAAGACCAAATCTATATCTTTCACTAGGAAAACTAATCCTTTCTTTTTTACTTATACATTGGGCAGTGATAACATAGTTCGCACCCTTTGTATTAATGATCTTGGTGTCCTCCTGAATAACAAACTTTATTTCCACTATCATGTTGACCATGTCATTTCCCAGTCATTGAAACTACTTGGGCTTATTAAATTTATTACTTCATCATTTAAGAAAATTGACTGTTTTTTATGTCTGTATTATGCCCTGGTTAGATCTAAGTTAGAATATGCTACTGTTGCTTGGAATTCCATTACCTTAACTGACTCTCTTAGGTTAGAAAACGTTCAAAGAAAATTTGTTGCTGCATGCTATGATAAATACTTTAGTAACCGGATTTATTATGATTATGATAGAATTCGAAACCTATTAGGGCTCCAAACTCTCTTCTCGCGTAGACTTTATTGTGATGCTCTTTTTGTTTTTAATATTTTCAATAACATAATTTCTTGCAAATTTGTTCTTGATCATGTAGGCGTTCTTATCCCTTCTCGGGCTTCTCGTAATCAAAAATTATTTTTTCTTAACAGCTCTTACAAGGTAAGCCCTATAGGTCGTTGTATCCATAGTGCCAATTCTAGATTTGTTGAGTTCGACTTTTATCATAAAAGGAAAGCTAAACTCAGAGAGTTATTTAAGGATATCCCATATCAATAATTTATCTTGTAGAGGTTCTGCCTATATTATTTAATACTATTTAAGTTTACATTGTTTAAGTTTACAATATTATGATCGATTTTTTGAAAAATGTTACTGCTTTTAACCACTATTTGGTTATTTATTTTTAAGGTTACTTTTTATTCTTATCATTATTTACTACTTTTTTGTCTCGTGGTTGTTTATCGGTATATGGCATTATTTGGCCATTTTTTGTCTATCATGTTTTCTTATGTAAATGTATGTATTGTAGGGTATGTACTTGTGTGCTTTACAGTGCCCGCCTGTTATAGGTCTTACGACTGTTGGTCGGCACTATAATAAAGGAAATTGAAATTGAAATTGAAAATTGAAATTAATAATCAATTGTGTCCAAATCCCAATCCTACCTACGGACGTTCTCTCCTAGTTACAATTCTAGTCTGAAAAGCTAGCATAGAATACATTTCACTATCACCAATAATAAAAATAAAAAATATCATGACAGTAGAATTTGGGAATGAATATAATACCAGAGAAAATAAATGGTACGGCGCACCGCACAGACTTTCTCTCTCTTTCTATAAACTTGTAAGATTTCTGAACGGAATAATGTACATTGTATCATCACCACTCCACATAAGAACATGCATAAAATAATATACAATGATATATAATCAATGAGAAAAGAGGCGCATCTTTGTCCACCTAAGAGCATTTCAAACAGTTTAATGTCTTCCACAAGGGTCAACACTTCGTTATAAAATTTCGATTTTTGTTTAAAATTTTAACATTTTATAAGGTGTTGCATATCTTCAAGTCATCGCATTGATATTTAATTATTCATTTATACATTTTGACCAATAAAAAATTTAAATATTGACTATTGAGTCTAAATAGAGATAGATCATTGCTGTGCAAACATTTCTCCTAAGAGCTTTAAGGAAAAATAACATACTTTTTAGATACTTACTTATATTTAATTACTCTATGGCATTGGGGAATTATTGCGTTTAGACTTAAGTAGTATATGTTTACAACTAAAGATCACAAAATTGTATTAATATATTTTCAAATATCTCAGAAACTGTTGCTTTTATAAAAATATATGTCAAATAAAAGTTTTTTATTTCTAATAGTCCTACAATTTTGCAATGATAAGTTGTTTATTTTCTCAAATAGTTGTAGAGATACGGAAATTAACGCTTCTGTAAAGTACCTTAAAAATCATTTTCATAGGAAAATGAAAATAGCCAGTTTATTTATAATCTTAATCAACGCCTAGATACGAATTTTAATCAAAATCGTTTGAGCAGATTTTGAGAAAAACAAATTTTTCTCTATTCGCCCTTCAGTAAACTACCCTTAATTTTAGATTTTTATAGACACACAGACAGAAGGCATTGCAAGGACTATTTTTTAGGGTACGGGGGGAGGGGGGGTCATGAGACGTCGACATCCATCAACATTTCAGGTTAGTTTTTTTTTACGGTCGTAATACTTAAACTTTTATGTCCAAAAAGTTAAAAAAATTCATATAATTGCATATAGATTGAAAGTTATTGATTTTATAAAAATATGCTTCGAATAAAATATTTGTATTATAAATATATATACATATTTGTAATGCTAAGTAATTTCATATCTCAAACAGTTTCGGAGCTATTATAAAAAACGTTTATTAACGCGTCAGACCGGAACCCTTAAAGCCATTTTGCCAAAATATTGAGGGTAGCCATTTTGTTTGGAATATGTATTAATGTTTATAAATGGAATTTAATCAAAATCGTTAGAGCCGATTTTGAGAAAATCGACTTTTTCTCTTTTTGCCCTTCAGTAAACTACCCTTAATTTTAAGTTTTAATAGACACACAGACAGACGGCATTGCAAAGACTGTTTTTAGGGTTCGGGGGGTCATGATACGTCGATATCCATCAACATTTCTGGTTAGTTTTTTTTACGATCGCAATACTTAAGCTTTAATGTCAAAAAAGTTAAAAATATTTATATAATTGCGTATAGATTGAAAATTATTTATTTTATAAAAATATGTTTCGATTAAAATATTTGTATTATAAATATATATACATATTTGTAATGCTAAGTAATTTCATATCTCAAATAGTTTCGGAGCTATTATAAAAAATGTTAATTTACGCATCAAACCGGAGCCCTTAAAGCCATTTTGCCGAAATATTGAGAGTAGCCATTTTATTTGGAATATTTATTAATGTTCATAAATGAAATTTAATCAAAATCGTTATTGCCGATTTTGAGAAAATCGACTTTTTCTCTTTTTTCCCTTCAGTAAACTACCCTTAATTTTAGGAGTAGATATCCAATTCCAAAAATCCCTCGGGGCAACCTTATGAAAACCCTAGATATCAAGTTTCAGCTCAATCGGTAAAATAGTTTAGGCTCTAGTTGGAGGTACAGACAGACAGACAGACAGACAGACGGAAATTCAAAAACTTTATTTTCGGATTCAGGAAGTCATAAAACGTCAAGATTCATCAAAATCTCGAGTTCGATTTTTTTGACGATCACCATACTTTTTCTACCTGTAAGATAGAGAGAAAGTAAAAATATATACAAACATATATATTATTAAAGTTCTTAGTCAAACAAAATAAATGGTACGGGGCACCGCACAGACTTTCTCTCTCTTTCTATAAACTGGTAAGATTTCTGAACGGAAAATAATGTACATTGTATCATCACCACTCCACATAAGAACACGCATAAAATAATATACAATGATATATAATCAATGAGAAAAGAGGCGCATCTTTGTCCACCTAAGAGCATTTCAAACAGTTTAATGTCTTCCACAAGGGTCAACACTTCGTATTAAAATTTCGATTTCTGGTTTAAATTTTAACATTTTATAAGGTGTTGCAGATCTTCAAGTCATCGCATTGATATTTAATTATTCATTTATACATTTTGACCAATAAAAAATTTAAATATTGACTATTGAGTCTAAAATGGAGATAGATCATTGCTATGCAAACATTTCTCCTAAGAGATTTAAGGAAAAATAACATACTTTTTTAGATACTTATATTTGATTACTCTATGGCATTGGAGAATTATTGCGTTAAGACTTAAGTAGTATATGTTTACAACTAAAGCTCACAAAATTGTATTAATATATTTGCAAATATCTCAGAAACTGCTGCTTTTATAAAAATATATGTCAAATAAAAGTTTTTTATTTCTAATAGTCCTACAATTTTGCAATGATAAGTTGTTTAGTTTCTCAAATAGTTGTGGAGATACAGAAATTAACGCTTCTGTAAAGTACCCTAAAAATCATTTTCATACGAAAATGAAAATAGCCGGTTTATTTATAATCTTAATCAACGCCTAGATACGAATTTTAATCAAAATCGTTTGAGCAGACAGACGGCATTGCAAAGACTATTTTTTAGGGTTCGGGGGGTCATGAGACGTCGACATCCATAAACATTTCCGGTTAGTTTTTTTTACGGTCGCAATACTTAAACTTTAATGTCCAAAAAGTTAAAAAATTTATATAATTGCGTATAGATTGAAAGTTATTGATTTTATAAAAATATGATTCGGATAAAATATCTGTATTATAAATATATATACATATTTGTAATGCTAAGTAATTTCATATCTCAAATAGTTTCGGAGCTATTTAAAAAAATGTTAATTGACGCATCAGACCGGAGCCCTTAAAGCCATTTTGCTGAAATATTGAGGGTAGCCATTTTGTTTGGAATATTTATTTATGTTTATAAATGAAATTTAATCAAAATCGTTGGAGCCGATTTTGAGAAAATCGACTTTTTTTCTTTTTCTCTTCAGTAAACTACCCTTAATTTTAAGTTTTAATAGACACACAGACAGACGACATTGCAAAGACTATTTTTTAGGGTTCGGGGGTCATGAGACGTCGAAATCCGACAACATTTCAGGTTAGTTTTTTTTACGATCGCAATACTTAAGCTCTAATGTCCAAAAAGCTAAAAATATATATATAATTGCGTATAGATTGAAAATTATTGATTTTATAAAGATATGTCTCGAATAAAATATTTGTATTATAAATATATATACATATTTGTAATGCTAAGTAATTTCATATCTCAAATATTTTCGGAGCTATTTAAAAAAATGTTAATTTACGCATCAGACCGGAGCCCTTAAAGCCATTTTGCCGAAATATTGAGAGTAGCCATTTTGTTTGGAATATTTATTAATGTTCATAAATGAAATTTAATCAAAATCGTTATAGCCGATTTTGAGAAAATCGACTTTTTCTCTTTTTTCCCTTCAGTAAACTACCCTTAATTTTAGGGGTAGATATCCAATTCCAAAAATCCCTCGGGGCAACCCTATGAAAACCCTAGATATCAAGTTTCAGCTCAATCGGTAAAATAGTTTAGGCTCTAGTTGGAGGTACAGACAGACAGACAGACAGACAGACAGACGGAAATTCAAAAACCACTTTTTCGGTTTCAGGGAGTCATGAAACGTCAAGATTCATCAAAATCTCGAGTTCGATTTTTTTGACGATCACCATACTTTCTCTACCTGTAAGATAGAGAGAAAGTAAAAAGAATATTGTTGAAAAAATGCAATGGTTTTAATTTTTGGCATAAATTAAAATATTAATTAATGCTCTGGAATAGATAAAGTGTCTGAATATATTTAGTATTTTCTGAAAGTTTTACATAAATCCTGGGTTCTTAATGAGAAATACAGAGAGAGAAAAATAAAATTATAGTTGAAGATTTGGTTGGCTCTCACCAAGAAAATATGTTTTTGTTGAAACAGCAAAATGTAGGAAATATGTGTACTCTTGTTAATTGCACCCAACCCACAGTTTATGGATATAAATAGGTTCTAGTTCTTCCCTAGACTCTCAGCTTTCTATTTGTATACCAATATTGCAATTTTTATCTGGCCTTGCACTTTTAAAACAAATTTTATCAGGAACCACACAGATTTCGATCCATGTTTTAAGGACGCCGAAGAAAAATACCCTAATCTTCTTCAAAAAGTGTTCCAATAATCAAATTCAAAAATGTTATTTTTCAAGTCCAAAGAGAATATTCATGCATCATAACAAAAGTGAAATGGTTGACCATAGACTAGGGATAAGTATAATATAAGATGCAATTTAATTAAAGGTTAAAAATACATGGCAATGAATATGAAAAATATTTTAAAGAGAGTTAAAAATTTTCTTACATCTGTCAGAATTTAAACATGCACTAGTTTTAAAAGTAGATACATCACTTTCTTTTCTTACTTCTTTTATTTACTCATTTTGTACGTGACGTTACACTCACTTGTCTAGCCTTAATATAATGGCCGACCACGAAAATAAACAAAGAGTCCACAAACTTCTTAGAAGGATAAATGTGTTTAATAAAGAGGTAAGTGTTCCCCTTCCATAATTACAAAACTCGTTATTCTAATTATTTTTAACAATACTAGAAGATATTCCTTCCGTGTTATTGTGAATGGACGTACATTGTGTGTGTCATACGCGCCATTATAGCATGTCATGCGGCAGACGAACTTTGAAACCCATTTTAATCCACCGAAAATAAATTATAAGTTGTAAAATATATACACATTAGAAAAATATCTGGAAATATATGCCAGGGAGACAAATCATATTACAATATATAGTTAATATGTTGAGGACAATAATTATAGTTAGAACTCTTTAAATTCTTAAATTTAAATTAAATGATTATTATTTGAAGGTAAAAATCACACATGAAAATATATAATAATATCTAGGGAGTTTATGTAGAATAAGTTTTAATAACCTGTACTGTTTCTGTATAATAGATATTGATCTCTTCCAGCATTATATTGCTCACTTACGAGCTCACACCATGGCCTGTTTTTATTATTAACTTCGGACCAATAATGAGTGAAACAAAGATTGATGAAAGTAATCTATGTAGGGATATAAATGCTTGAAAATGTATGTATGAAAGAACCCTTTAAACATTTTACAAGTAACTTCCTCTCAAAAGCACATCTATGATATATCGAGTTTTATAAAACCAGACACCTAGGTAGTGTTTTAGGCTACAGGTCCTCACTAGGCCTCCTCTGTTAATGTAATAATTTATAAATTAACATAATAAATAGCTGTAATGGTGACCTATTTCCAGGATTAAGCAGTAGCTTTGCTTATAGCGTTGATGTTAATTGCAAGCACTTAAGTTAGATCTCGCTTAAGAAATCAAACGGTTATTTCCAATTTAGAAATGTTTGCGAAATGTTAAATTATAATGAATAAACTATTGTTTTTTGTGAAATATAGCGTGTATTCGTGGTGTAGTAAAATTACTCTAGTAATAAGTTATTGCTAATAATAAAAATTATGTGCTTTACAAGATCACAGTTTAAAGATTAAATTTGGCTGAATCAGTGCTTCAGTAATTAAATAGCTCTAACCATCCCAATTATTCCCAGCATTATTTTTTTAGTAAATTTAATCATATTTATTTATAATGTTCAAATAAAATATAATAACACTAATCTGACACCAATTTTTTTGTTAACAGTAGCATATGTAAATAGTAGCCTGCCCCAATAATGGGGCACTGGGATTGAAAGGATAAAGATTAGATAAAGGTTTTGTAAAAGGTATAGGATTTTGTTTTAAAAAAAGTGTAATTGATTTGTAAAACACAAAAATATATTATTTAATATGTAGCGTTTAATGCTATTAAGCTACAAAAAAGAAACTAAGTCCACAACTAAACAAGAACGAAACAAAACAAGTGTAGGCTTACCACCGCCCGATTATACTGTGTTGTGGCATCACGTCTCCAACCACACCTCCGCGCACTATAAACTGTGTTCTAAGACTAACTGAGTCGAGCTGGAGGCACCAGGCGTCGCTGGGAATGCCGCGAAAATGTGTGACGTATGTGCTAGAAAGAAACTCATGTTCTGTGGAAAGTTTTGGTCTAGGTGCTTCTCCATCATTCCCTTGCCTTCGAGTCGTTCTCTCTCTCTGTCATGTGATGTCTTTTTCTTTGTTTTTGCTTCCCCCTCATCCCCTCTCTGAGCGAGTAAACGAGCGTATATATTGACGTGAGAGCTCAAGAACGTCACTCTTGTCTTGATTTACTCCGAGAACACATCTAGGTGTTCAGTATTAGAAAAGGTAAAAATTCCCTTTCGGACTATGTATTGCAAAATTATATTTCGGCCTAAACTTTATTTTTAAAATCTACAAATCAGTTAAAATGGAACTTAGAATTTTTTATGGTTGTTTGGCAAGCGTAGAGACCGTCTTTTGGGTCGCGTTCAGTAAATTGCTGTTATGAAATGAAACGAAATGATAACCTTTTTAAATGTAAAATTTACGGTCTGTTCGACTTGAGAACATTTATTGTCAAACTCTAATACTTTAAGGTTTTTCTTTGTTGTTGAGATAGATAGAAAACTTAGACTTGGGAACGTTTATTGCCAAACACTAATACTTTAAAGTCTTTTCTTTGTTGTTGTACGAGACGTCTATTCTTTTGAGACAGATTGAAAACTTAAAGGATTATCAAAAGTTTAAAATATATTTATCCCCTTTTGGATAATTTATGTAATTATCAAACTTTAACTTTCTAATATTAAATCTTTGTTACTATACAAGTTGAAAGTTTTAAATATATTTATCCCCTTTGGATAATTTATGTAATTATCAAACTTTGACCCTTTTAATATTGTATTAAGTTGAGGAGTCTAATGTATATTTATCCCTTTTTGGGTAATTTATGTAATTACCAAACTTTAACTTTCTAATATTATATATTTGTGGCTATACAAGTTGAGAAGCCTAATTTATATTTTTTTGAAAACTTATATCATTGTTGAATGTTTACTATATATATTTTTATTCACTTTTGGCAACATATTGTGATATCAAATTTTAATGACTTTTGCAGGCTTTACCTATTGTTATCAAATTTGAGGCATCGGCGTTATAATGGATAGCAAGTTTTTGGATTGTTAACTAATTCTAATAATTTTTTATGTATATTTCTTTTTCCCTTTTGGGATCATATTCTAATATCTTATTCATATATAAATAAAATAATCAAAGATATTGAAGCCTTTTCTTGTGTCGTAATGTTGACCTCTGAGAATTTCATCTAACTCCTTTTTTTATGAGAAAATCTGTTGAGTGGCTTCGGGATGACAGAACACAATGAACCATTATGGCCCATTTGTTTTGTATAGTCCTTCGGCTCCTCTGCAAATTTATGTTCCTTTTTTTTTACTTGTATATTGTTGCACACCAACCTTAGTTTCTGGGGTAAATTAAGGAGGTGCGCTACATTTTCTGCGCCACTCTGCTCTTTCAGAGTGAGCCTGATAAGGACTTAATCCTGATGCTATTTTGTCTTTGGATATTATTTACTCTTGTGTCTAATAGAAACAATATTTTTTTCATGAACTCATCTCCTGCCATGGACTCCGCCACTGGTACAAGTCAAATCACTTCTAGATCCGAGATCTACGGTCTCAAAGCGGAAGAACTCATGGCTGAGCTCGACCTTAGGAATATCCTGCACCCTCCCGACGCCACCGTAGGCCAGTTGCGAGCTCTCCTATCTCAACAGTTTAGTAAGTCCAGCGATCCTCTTGTTATTGATTCCGGCTCTGCTATGAGTCAAGTCCCCTCGCAACAGCCGATTGAAAATCAAGTAGTAGAAAATAAACAGGATAAGGGAGAAGTAACCCCCCTTTAATTACAAGTTTGCCACAGTACCCCCCCACCTCTAAAGTTAACTATAATGTGGTAAGGGACTGTTTGAAGGATGTTGTCACTTGTGATGGCCAGTCTAGTTCCGATTTATTTCACTTTCTTCTAGCCATAGATAGAATTAATAAATTAAAATTGGTAGGAGATCCTGAATTTTTGACG
This sequence comes from Timema podura, assembly GCA_033556935.1. Classification (NCBI taxonomy): domain Eukaryota; kingdom Metazoa; phylum Arthropoda; class Insecta; order Phasmatodea; family Timematidae; genus Timema; species Timema podura. The sequence goes on from JAVRXN010000011.1 coordinate 2,056,399, forward strand.
TTATGTATTGGGAAGACATCTGGTTTCTTGACTCACGTTATTTCTCAGGGCATTCAGTTAGGTCTCCCCTGGATTACGGTCAGAGATAGGGCATTAGAATCCTTGGTAAATAAAAGAGAAAGAGAAAGGCTTAACAACATGTTCGTGCGCCGCTTTCAACTTCCCAACGAGTCCTTCAGACTGTATATTCTAGCCATTTCGGAAGCGGCGGGTATTTTGAATTTGAACCTTTCAGAAAAGGAAGTGGTAGAGTTAATTCTTGAAAATGTATCCCCCTTAACTCGTAGGCATTTTGTCTTCGCTTACAAACCCAGCACTCTTTCTGAGTTATATGACCTTGCCTCTAATATTGAGGGGTCGTTGCAAGCGGAGAAAGAGTATTTGGAGGCCCATCCGGCTTGTAATTATAATAGGCCTACTTCTATGGGAGATTTACCCTCCCTTTCCCCCGCTGTGCCTAGACAGTTTAGGCCCTCACCTCAGTCAAAACAGGGAAACTCCTCCAACTTTAGGAGCAAGCCCAGTGCCCTCCCTGATTTATCGAATGTTAGATGTTTTCGATGCCGTCAACTTGGGCATTATAAACGCCAGTGTCAGTCGGGAAACTCTTAGCGCGTAGTGTTAGTGGAGGTCTCGCTGCGCGTCAGAGTAGGAAGAGTTACCTCCCCTCCCCCCCGGTGGTTCAAATTTCTATTGGGTCATGTTCTGGGTATGCCTTGTTGGATACAGGATCTTGTGGGTCCTTTATTAGTGTTGAATTACTTGAGAAAATTAAGGGAAAAAATTATTATAAATTAGTAGATATTGAACAGAAACTGTTTGTAGTGGGAAACGGTAGCTTGTTGAGTGTTGATAAAAAGGTAGTGCTGCCCATAAAGATAGGTGGTTTTTCATGGAAGCGAACCATGTTTTGTGTGCCCTCTATTCCCTATGAGGTCATCTTGGGGAATGATTTCTTATGGCAGACGGGAGCTACCTTGAACCTATCACGTTGAGAGCTGTGTTTTGATTTTTCTCCTAGAGTTAGGATCCCCATGTGTAACATTTCTACTATTCCCTCCCTTTACTGTCAGAGTAGCTATGAGGAAGCCGTCCTTAAGGTTATTGCTAAGTTCCCTGACGTCATCACCACAAGGTTAGGGAAATGTGATGTTATGCCTTATAGGATTGTTATGGAAGATGATATCCCCGTTAGATCCGGACCCTATTCTTGTGCCCCCCCCCCCAAAATGGAGATCTTTCGACAGATTATCTATGATCTTGAGGCCAAAGGTGTAATCCGCCCCTCTATATCCCCCTATGCCAGTCCGGCGTTCATTATCCCGAAGAAAGGGGAAGGGTACAGGTTAATTGTTGATTACCGCAAAGTAAACAAAAAGATCCAATTCGACCCCTATCCTATGCCGAGCATAGAATCTGCGTTCCAACACTTGGGTAGAGCTAAGGTGTTTAGCGTAATTGACTTGAATGCTAGCTTCCTTCAATGTTCGCTTACTGAATCTTCAAAAAAGTACACTGCGTTTGTAACACCCTGGCAGCAATACGAGTTCAACCGAGTACCCCTTGGCTGTAGTATTGGAGGTCAAGCGCTGAGTCGCGTTCTCGACCACGTACTCTCAGATCTTAAATATAAGTATGTATTTAATTACCTTGACGACATCTGCGTCTATAGTGACAGCATTGAGGACCATGTTGGCCATCTGGAAACTGTGCTAGGTCGCTTGCGTAATGTAGGTTTAACCGTGAACCCGGATAAGGTCGTATGGGCTAAGCCCTCTATCAAGTATTTGGGATATGTGATCTCTTCAGGGAATTTGCTTGTTGATTCCGAGAGGATTAGGCCCATTATTGATTATCCCCCCTAAGAATCTCAAAGGTGTCATGAGGTTCATTGGCATGTGCGCCTATTACTCTAGATTTATTCCCATGTTTTCTGATATTGCCGCACCACTTAACTCCTTAAAGAAAAAGGGGGCTGTGTTTTGTTGGGGTGAAGCCCAATCCCGAGCCTTTAAGGATTTAAAGCAGAAGCTTATCTCTCCTGAGGTGTTACGTATGCCGGATTTTTCGCTCCCTTTCCTTCTTCATGTTGATGGGTCATCTGTTGCTCTGGGGGCTGTTTTGTCCCAGAGGTCACCAGAGGGCGTCCGACCGGTGGCCTTCGCTAGTCGAACGCTCACTGACGCTGAACGGAGATACAGCTCCTATGAAAAGGAATGCCTTTCCTGTATCTTCGGGGTCGAGCGGTTTGCCGACTACCTGGAGCAAAGGGAGTTTGAGCTCTATACTGACAATATGGCTCTTGCTTGGATGTGGCGACATCCCAAACAACTTGGAAAGATTGGCAGATGGGTGTACAGATTATCCCGTTTTAAGTTCTCCACACATCACATTGCGGGTAAACACAACGTGACCGCCGATGCGTTGTCACGCATGGCAGAAGACCTTGACCCTGTAGGTTCTGAGGAGATTGGAGATAGCAGCCTTGTCATACATTCTATTCCCGAATCTTTTGTGTCTATTAAAGATCATCAAGATAATGATCCATGGTGTAGGGACATTCAGGAAAGACTCCAGAGAGGTGAGAAAGTGGGATCCTTTGAAATGTTTAAAGGTTTATTAGTTGTTTGTAACAATAGAGGAAAAGGGAGAAAGATTGTGGTTCCCCTTGCCATCCGCTCCATGTTGTTGAAATATTTTCACAACTCCACCTTTGGAGGTCACTTGGGAGTATTGAAAACCGTCCGCAAAATTTCACAAGAGTTTTTTTGGCCCGGCCTTTATAATGATGTGAAATCATGGGTTAGCCGGTGTGACGATTGTCAGAAGGCTAAACCTGCGCAGAACTCCCGCGTTGGGCTACATTCGGCCGATGTCGCTCAACGTCCTTGGGAGAAGGTCTTTGTGGATTATATTGGCCCAATTACTCGATCTTCACAGGGAAACTCTTGTATCCTGGTGCTTATTGATGCGTTTTCTAAGTTTGTCTTCTTGATTCCCCTTCGCGACATGAAAGCGACCACTACTGTAAACGCGTTGTGTAAGCGTTTATGGACCTTCTTTGGGGCCCCTCGGGCCATAGTCAGTGATAATGGCCCATGTTTTAGGTCGGCCATCTTTAGGGACATGTGTTTTGGGTGGGGGATCCGCCACATCACCACGAGCCCCTACCACCCTGGGCCCAATCAGGTTGAGCGGTTCAATAGGAACCTTGTGACTGCCCTTACTATCTTCCACCATCATTCTCAGAGTAAGTGGGACCAAGAGTTAGAGTTCCTTAACCTCGCTTTTAACTCCGCGTACCACGACGCTATTGGGTCCTCCCCGGCATCTATTTTTTTGGGTAGAGAATTGAACCACCCCCTTTTAGCTATTTGGGACATCCATCCCATGGTTGATGAGAGTAATGATGTTTCCCATGCGGAGAAATGCAGGCTAGCTCTAGATAATTTGAGGAGAGCTCAGCGTAGGGTAGCCGCAGGATATAATCGAGGTAGGATCCCTGTCCCCTTTGTGGTAGGTGATAGCGTCCTATGCAAGGAATTTCCACAGAGCTCCGCCATTGAGAGAACATCCGCAAAATTGTGCCAAAAGTGGAGTGGTCCATGGCAGATTGAGGTTTTTCTCACCCCCGTCTCGGTCCGTCTGAAGAACCCAGAGGACAACAGTGTGTCTAGGAGAGCTCATGTGAGCCACTTGAAAATGATTCCTGCTAACGGGACAAGAGTCACTCGGTAGTGACTGCGTAGTCACCTCGGTAACTAGATAGTCACTGCCGAGTTTAGTATTGTGAGTTTAGTATTGTAAGTTTAGTATTGTAAGTTTTTGTGTTTGTCTCTTGCGCGTGCTTCGAAGCACGCAAACGCAAATTCAGTGTAAGTTAGGTGCATATTGTGATATTCTTTTGTAAGGTTAAGAACGGTTAGGATATATTGGATAGGTTTAAGTGAAGATGTTAACTTTCACCAAAACATTATGTATAAAGTTATGAACTTTCTTTTGGGAAGAAAACTTGTGCATGGACGGTGATACGAAATGCGCTGACATTATGTGGAGATGTGACTTTCTGTATTGACTATTAGTGAGAATGGAAACTGCTTGTCTTTTGGTTTCTGTTGTATTCAGCTCGGAGAGAACCCCGCTCCTGGTTCTGCCACTCCCTTTCCCCCCTTTGATGTTGAGAAGCACGAGAAACATGAGGTGATAGATCTTCAACTGAGACGAGCAAACTCATGGAGGCCATACACCGCTTCTCCCTCACCGGAGAATTCGTCGTGGAAGAGGAGGTGTGATGGAATTGGCCTACAAATGAGACGGCCGAACTACCAACGCCGGCCCGCCCTGGAGACGCCCAGCAGCCGTCCCCCATCTGTCTAGGGGGCGAGATTTGTAGCGTTTAATGCTATTAAGCTACAAAAAAGAAACTAAGCCCACAACTAAACAAGAACGAAACAAAACAAGTGTAGGCTTACCACCGCCCGATTATACTGTGTTGTGGCATCACGTCTCCAACCACACCTCCGCGCACTATAAACTGTGTTCTAAGACTAACTGAGTCGAGCTGGAGGCACCAGGCGTCGCTGGGAATGCCGGGAAAATGTGTGACGTATGTGCTAGAAAGAAACTCATGTTCTGTGGAAAGTTTTGGTCTAGGTGCTTCTCCATCATTCCCTTGCCTTCGAGTCGTTCTCTCTCTCTGTCATGTGATGTCTTTTTCTTTGTTTTTGCTTCCCCCTCATCCCCTCTCTGAGCGAGTAAACAAGCGTATATATTGACGTGAGAGCTCAAGAACGTCACTCTTGTCTTGATTTACTCCGAGAACACATCTAGGTGTTCAGTATTAGAAAAGGTAAAAATTCCCTTTCGGACTATGTATTGCAAAATTATATTTCGGCCTAAACTTTATTTTTAAAATCTACAAATCAGTTAAAATGGAACTTAGAATTTTTTATGGTTGTTTGGCAAGCGTAGAGACCGTCTTTTGGGTCGCGTTCAGTAAATTGCTGTTATGAAATGAAACGAAATGATAACCTTTTTAAATGTAAAATTTACGGTCTGTTCGACTTGAGAACATTTATTGTCAAACTCTAATACTTTAAGGTTTTTCTTTGTTGTTGAGATAGATAGAAAACTTAGACTTGGGAACGTTTATTGCCAAACACTAATACTTTAAAGTCTTTTCTTTGTTGTTGTACGAGACGTCTATTCTTTTGAGACAGATTGAAAACTTAAAGGATTATCGAAAGTTTTAAATATATTTATCCCCTTTGGATAATTTATGTAATTATCAATCTTTGACCCTTTTAATATTGTATTAAGTTGAGGAGTCTAATGTATATTTATCCCTTTTTGGGTAATTTATGTAATTACCAAACTTTAACTTTCTAATATTATATATTTGTGGCTATACAAGTTGAGAAGCCTAATTTATATTTTTTTGAAAACTTATATCATTGTTGAATGTTTACTATATATATTTTTATTCACTTTTGGCAACATATTGTGATATCAAATTTTAATGACTTTTGCAGGCTTTACCTATTGTTATCAAATTTGAGGCATCGGCGTTATAATGGATAGCAAGTTTTTGGATTGTTAACTAATTCTAATAATTTTTTATGTATATTTCTTTTTCCCTTTTGGGATCATATTCTAATATCTTATTCATATATAAATAAAATAATCAAAGATATTGAAGCCTTTTCTTGTGTCGTAATGTTGACCTCTGAGAATTTCATCTAACTCCTTTTTTTATGAGAAAATCTGTTGAGTGGCTTCGGGATGACAGAACACAATGAACCATTATGGCCCATTTGTTTTGTATAGTCCTTCGGCTCCTCTGCAAATTTATGTTCCTTTTTTTTACTTGTATATTGTTGCACACCAACCTTAGTTTCTGGGGTAAATTAAGGAGGTGCGCTACAAATATTATAACATATTCTGAACAAATTAAACAACGACTACTAGAATAATATGGTCCAGAAGTAGTTATTTAGCGAGAATGAAACAACCCCTAATATTATATTTGGCAAACAACATAGCGTTTCACTGTTGTGTTATTACGACATTCCCCATATTGGAATAGTGTAGTTCTCTTCACATTGACAGAATTACTCAATCAAGTAATATGTCATCACACATTATATAGTCCTAGAGCTACTCTAATGTCATGACTGATTTGTCTTCGCACAGCCAACTATCGCTAATATAATATTGGAAACTCTGTTCTGCTGGAGAATTGAACTAGTGTTATCTTTTCCAAAACCTCGTTTCCCAACATGTTGCACTTAGATAACCGCTCCGTGAGCTCTTTTCTTCCTCTCTGTAAATAATTATTAATGTTTGGTATTGTTGTTATTTGTATTTTATAAATACATATGTAAATCACTACTAAATAATTTTGATGAGAATTGATTTTGTTTTCATTTAAGACTCAAAAAGGGTCAATTGGCGGGATAATTCCCACCAAGATTAATTTTTGCACACACATTTATTTAGCAATGTAATGCAATGCAATGTAATGTCCTGAAAGTCCCCATTGATATCATGTTCGCTTCGAAAGAAATTCAAGGTCAAATGTCACGAAAAATTGTTTTTCATGGATATCTCGCTTTCTATTGGTCAAACGACAGTTATGACAGTTATCAAGATTGTAGATTGAAACATTCTCTACAAAAAAAAGGTCCCATACATTTGTAAATAACGCACTACTAAATTTCGATGCAAGGTGCATACTCCACTCCTTGTAGTCAATTCCAAAGAATATTTCTCTTATAATTATGTTATTAAATTGATGACATACAAATCGTTATGGAAACTCAGTTTCTACATTATTTGAACTGCGTTTGTTAATATTGTATTAAATAGCTCAATGGCATAAAAGGGGCCCCTTCTAATAACCCTTGGCATTGAGTCGCAGCAGCCTCGCATTTCAATGCTGTCACCTGGGTCAGCCTATACCTCAAAATACCCAAACCAGTACGTCATGTCCTTTTCAACTCTGTTTAAAACAAGTTCTCGATGAGTTCAAACTTTTCTTTCAAAACCATAATTCCAATGGCGGGTATTTGTTTTATTTGAGGAAAATATGTATCGGACGTTAGTACTGTGGTTGTTGAGTTAATAGAGGCGATGGACACATTGAACATTTAAATAATGTCTTTAGTGACTATCCATGTTTATTGTCGTAAAGACCACACTCGAAAGAGTAGCATCGCGGCATTTTATTAGCACGTACTTCCTCGCATAAACAACTATTTTCCCTTAAGCTGGGCAAAGGAAAAGTTGAGACGAAGATATATTCTTGTGTTAGCATCGACAATTTTCCTCACTGTAAAGAACACCTTCTAGTTTTGCATGCTATCACTGATGTGGATGTGATACGGAATCTGTGATCTTTAATAAAGGAAAAGTTGCTTGAGAAATGTCAAGATTTGCAGCATTCAGCAGCAGTATTTAAGCAAGAAAATTGCTCACCAAATGTAATTGTGGAAAATGGAGTACGTTTTCTTTTGGCAATGTATGGAGCGCCAATCTCAGAAGTTTCTAATGATAACTATCGATACCTGAGCTTCACTAAATCGACAAGACTCAAAACACCTGACAAATTATTATCCCTCCCACCAACAGCTGGATCTGCTGAACAGCATCTTTATCGTGTGAACAACCAGGTACAAACTTAGTTGAGCAATGAGTTAAACCCTAAAGAGTGGGGATGGGTAATAAATTAATGATACTTTTTTGGATCCCATAATGACTTCACTACGCCTGCGTCGGGTGTACTTCTCAGCTTGATTTTTTGTAACTGTATGAAAGGTTGTGGGTCTAACAGACTGTGGCTGCAGGAAAATCGGATTCCCTTGCTCCATAGTTTGTGGTTATTGTCATGGCCCATCATGTCTAAATGTCTCTCCAAGTGTTGATTCTACTGATACTTCTCTTGATATATATAGAAGAAACAGAAAACTATGTAATGAACCCCATCGATAGTTTAACACTAAATTTATCAGGGGAAGGTAATGCTGAAAAAGACGAAGAGGAGGAAATGCCAGAGGTTGAAGACTATGAAGAGGAAGAGTCATAATTCCTGAGTATATATTGAATCGTTTTCAAAACATGAACTAAGCCTACCAGGTAAACCTTGTATAGTAAAAATGCACCATGCATTCTACCTTGAAGGTGGTGGGAAAACGAGTGAATTCCTGCTATTCTGTTGGGTTGATGTTTTGTGGACAGCATAACGTGAAAACGGTTGCCCCTACGTGAAAAATTGAGATCTTTTTCGTATAGAATTGCCCATTCTATAGTTTTGTATCAGTCATAATTGTCGCCCGACCAATAGGAAGCGATATATCCATGAAAAACAATTTTTCGTGACCTTTGAAAATATCTTTCGAAGAGAAAATAATATCGATGGGGACTTTTTTGAACGTTGCTTACAACGCCTAAATAAAAATGTGTGCAAAAATTCATCTTAGTGGGAATTATGCCGCAGATGAACGGTTAAATGTAAGTTTATTTTCTTTCATTATTGGGCTAAAGCAGTTTATATTCGTGGTGGTCACATCTCAATTGCATGTTTAAGACAAATATTCAATCACCTCTTTAAATGTTTGCTGATATGTTAATGTGTAAAACTTAATTGATGTTAAACACGTAATAGCTTCGATGATAATTTAAAAAATTGTGATAACGTATTTTCACAGGTTACAATTACAAAATTAAAAATGTATAACTAGGATGTATAACTAGGATATGGCTTATTGACCTATCAATTGTTGTTCTTTCCAGAGCTTGAGCGCTAGCTAAAATTTTGGAGAGCTTGCATGCATAATTAATAGTATTATAATTTTTTATTTCAAGAAATAAACAACAATTTAAATTAGAAAATACATTCCGAATATAAATTTGTAAGTAGTTGATAAATGCACCAACCCTCTTTGAAGGGGTAATGTACTGACTCTACTTTCATGTTTGCTGTCAGCAAACTCTAATTTTTGAACGCTGTATCAAATTTTGAATGATTTTAACATCTTAAAGTTACAATTACTTCGAAACTCAGAAAATGTGACTATATATTAAGTAATTTTCTATTCATAAACAAATTTTATTACTTGTTTATACCCCTTATAAGATATTTGTTTGGGAGTCGAGCTCTGATTATGACAGTAAAGGGTAGGGGAATTTGGTATATTTATTTTTAAAACGTATTGTTTTATAAAAATGAACATTTTATGTTAAATTACTGAAGAGTTGAAGACATACTGTACTCTTAGACATAAATAATTTATGGTTATTGTAATCAATGTAGATCATGTAGCCTTTATTTATAGTAAATGTAATTACAAAGAATTAATTGAGATTGTAATTTTCATCAAAAGAATTAAGTCCAAACTCTATTTAAAATAAAAAAAACCATTTTCTTTGAATACTATCAACATTTGTACAAAACCTAGTAGAGTGCAACACTACTCAAAAGTTTCTCATTGGCCATTGTAGCTTTGTGTCAGTTATGTGAACAAAGTGTAAATGATGATAATAAGATTTAAGATTCGTCTAGTTTAAATATATTTTACTTTTATTTAAAGTTTATTGTTAAAACCGTTTAGTTTTATTAGAACTTACTACCTGTTCAGGTTATACGCATGTTTATCTAAATAAACTTAATTTTGGCTACATTGTTATATGGAGCTGCCATCTTGATCAAGTGTTCGATTGTTTTGACTAGTTTTACTTTTACCACTGCTGACGCGACTTCACAGTTCAGTGACGTCATTCGTATGCACTAAGCTCTCTAAAACTTCTGCGAGAGCGCTTAGTTCGCTCGCGGAAGGATTTATTTCCGCTGGTGGAAAGAGTTCGGGTGAGAGACGTGAGGAACCTCGTGTGGTTGGAGACAAGGACCAGTTAAGTTTGTTTCGGAATGGAGGGTTGATCGATACCTTACCCTTAAACAAGGGTGGTTAAAGACGGTGTCAGAAAAGAGAGATAGCGAAGTTTGTTCCCCTAAGAAATACGAACCCGGTGTGTTAGGTTGTAAATTAGATTTAGGCTAGAAATGACTGCAAGTCAATAATGTAATACATGTCACCGAGTTTTGTGTCGTGAATTTACTTAACTGGCGTGGATATTAATAAGATCTAATATACTATTGAAAATAGTTTTATTGAACAAATGGAACCTGGGTTGTCTAAAGTAGTACTTCTTGCATAGTAGTACAACGAATTAGTACAATATTTACTGTTAAATTTTGGGAGTGGTGAAGCATTTAATCACATTTTTGACGCATGCTAGACCAGATTTGAGTCGTACCAGAGTTCCCAGCAGTGAACCTGGTTTAATTCTAATTACTCGGTTTAGCACATGGTTATTATTTTATACTATCCAACATTCACACTATAAACTGCTTAAACGGTTATAAGGTTGGAGAGAAGGTTTATAAATACATAATTAGTAATTGTGTTCATAATTATATATATGATAGTTGGATTTGGTCTGTACTTCTCAACAGAATAAACTAAAACTATAAGTCTAAATTAATGATAGGCCTACATCACTGAAGTTTACAAGTAGTACTTTAAGTTTGTTTTTAAAATTTTACGTATTGTTATAACTGTCACGCCAGTAATATTTAAATAAAAAATATTCAAGTCAATTAATGTTCCGAAATTATTTGTCAACAAAGCTTTTTTTAACCATCTCAATTCTAATAACTTTATTAGAGTTTGCGTATAACCCGAACGGATAGTAAGATGCGGTGCTGATAGTAATAATAGAGTTATTTTGATGATCATCTAAGTGTAATACTATCCACAAATACAAGTAGTTCAGCTGTAAAGCATAAATGCAATCAAACATATGTACGTAACTCTACATTCTCTAGTGTTCCTATAAGAAACATAGACATGAACAGGCTTAAACTGAATATGTCTAGTGAAGGAAAACATAAAAGACTATCTTAAACACGGGTCGGTATTTTTTAATTTAATAAACAGCGATCGAAATAAAATTGCTGTGAATCTGTTTTTTTATTAATTTGGGTTTTTCAATAGGCCTATCATATGTTTGTTGCGTCCTAGGTGATAATAGTGTTTGATATCTCCGCTAGAGGAAGAAGTGGCAGCTGTGTCTGTGTGTGAGAATTAGGAAGGACTCTTGGTCGAGCGGTGGAGCTGGATGGTCAGAGATGTTGTAGCGTGATACAAAATAATATTATGTATATTTCATTAATAAATCAACAAAAAACATTGGTCCTCCAAACCGAGATTAGTTAGTGTAAGCAGCACTTTTAAAGTGCATCGCAAAAGTGAGAAAAGTGAAATGCAGTCAAATATGTGCAACAATCAAAACGTGCAAGTACAACGAAGTCAATTTTAGTGTTATCCAAAACAATTTCGATGAGTGCATTCATATTTCCTTCATATAGCTTTCCATTAACCAACATTGATTTCAAATCCAATTTCAATATAATTTACAAGTGAATTATTCATTATTTATATTTGATTCCTTTCCTAAGACAAGCCAAAAATATATGTGTAAAGTGTAATTCAATATCAGTGTACGAATCATGGATGAGGAATTCAAAAAACTAACTTTACAAAGAGGCCAAATAAAGGCATAAACCACTATATTTAAAACATACTTTGAGAATTTCGATCACAATTAATCAATAATTCAATTGAAATTAAGATTATCAAACCTAGAACAATGTTGGACAGATTTTGAAAATCTACAGTTACAAATTTAATCACTTGACGAGTCATTAATACATACACATGAAAGGGAGACATTTGAAGATACATATTTTGATCTCGCAGCTTCAATAGACACATACATTCAAGGTCATGCAACTGGCTTGTTGTCAAACGAAGCCGCCCCTACGGCAGTCACACCCTAGCATATACAAACCACACACAGACAAGCCGTTAGGTTGTCAGTTATTAATTTACCAAACTTCAAGGAAATTACGACGAATAGTTGGGTTTTTTTGACACGTTTCAATCACTTATCCATACCAATAGTGAGTCAACGAACATACAGAAACTTTACTCTCTTAGAGCGTTGATGAAAGGTGATGCAGCAAAGGTCATTCAATCTTTAGAAAGTTCATCCAACAACTATGATATAGCTTGGACTGGGAGCAGGCAAAGTGATAGACAACAAAGTGGCTGACACGAGAGGACAAAGTGGTAGACAGCCAACTGCTAGACACGAAGAAACGACGTGGACCAAGTGATCGACACGAGCTGGACCATGTAATAGACAGCCAATCGGTAGACAAAATGAAAACAATTATTTGGAAGGCTGGGTGGGTCAAGTGTCCGACACAACTGGGACCAACTGCTAGACAAGCTCATGTATAGGAATACAAAGTGATAAACAACCAAGCGGTAGACAAAAGAGGACCAACTGCTCGACAAACTTTGATAGCATCCAGTTAAGAGTGGGCTAAGTGACAGAACAGTTAATTAAATACACCATTGTCCTTATTTACACTCAATACATTTTTTCCCCAACGCGTCAGCTTAACCTTACACTTCTTGACATATTTTTGTAGGGTTTGCTAAAGTAAAAATGTTGGTGAAAATAACTCTAACTAATGATGACCTTATAAAAGAATATAATGAATTGAAAAGTCGCAATTAATTCTGCAAAACTGACTGCAACATTAAATAACAGTGAGCACTGGTCCACACATATAAACTATCTTATTTTTATATTAATAGATTAGAGGTGAGGAGGGTATAATTTAGAGGAAATATACGCGGTGTTTCATGAAGAAAGAGTTGAAAACCATTGAGTAAAAATTCCTTAGTGGCCTTTACTAAAACTTGAAATTTGACAACAGTTTAAAATAGTATGTAAAATTAGTAACCGGCAATAAGCGACAATAAAATGGATTTTTATATTTTTTCAAACAGATAATTTTAAAATCTAGCCTGTACATTTAGTGCTACATATTTTTTTTAGCACCGTGTTATACTAGAGTTACTACCTACCCGTTCGGTTTATACGCCTATATACTAACTAGGCTAATGTGTTTAGGCATGAGTAAGGTTGAATTTAGAGGAACTGCACCCGATTTTTCGTGGAGTGAGAGTGAAAAACCATTTATAAAAGTTCACCTTCATTCCACCCAACTGGGATCAAACCCGATGAATGGTCTCGACGTTTAAGGTGTCGGATGGATAATGATGCATAATTATTTCGTACCGTTTCAGAATATTTTAAGGGATATATGGTAAGCAGGAAGGACAAAACGTTTAAGGTACAAGATTTAAGCCATCAGGTATCAAGGAGCTGGTGGTAAGATGATGGATACATCGTTTAAGGTACAAGATTTAAGCTGTTAAGGTTTAAGGACCGGCTGATAAGCGTGGTGGGTGGTAAGAGGATGGATTGGAGCTGGATGGGATCAACACGGTCATGATCAAGCCAGACTACCTCTTGCTCAGGATGGATAAAGGAAGTCGTATGGCTGAAAGGAGGTAAGAGTACAGGATGGGGACTGGAAGTTGTGTAGATCAATGCTGGGGGTAGGAGACTGGGAGGAGGGGAGAGGAGCGATTGGTGGGCATGGTAAGAGAAGGGGATGACGGCTAGGAGGAGAGTACGGGATGGAGGCTGGAATCTATATGCAAGGGTGGAGGGGGGCTGCAAGGGACATAAGGATATTTTTGTGTAATTAAGAGCCTTTTAAGGTTAGGTGAGGTTAGGTGAGGCTAGATTAGGTTAGGTAAGAGGAGAAAGTGATATCCTCATTCAATGTGGTGGATCAATGTTAACCTTAGGGAAAAAGTGGTCCAGAACTATCACTTCAACCACTACAACCATGTTTATAGCGTTGTTAGTTTTGAAATAACTTGTGTGTCACTTGAGCCACTCTTGACTGGATTCATCTCGATGTTTGGCAAGCAATTGGTCCTCTCGTGTCGGCCGCTTGGCTGTCTATCACTTTGTCCTCTTATATAGGAGCTTGTCTATCACATGGTCCAGCTCGTGTCGATCACTTGGTCCACGTCGTTTCTGCGTGTCTAGCAATTGGTCTTTTTACAGATTTGTTCTCTTGTGTCGATCGCTTAGTTGTCTATAACTTTGTACTTCTATACATAAGCTTGTCTAGCAGTTGGTCTAAGTCGTGTCGGCCACTTGACCCACCCAGCCTTCCAAATTATTTTTTATAGCTTGTCAAGCAGTTTGTTGTCTAGCAGTTTGTATGGTGCCGCTTGGACTCTATTGAAAATAAGAGAGTTATTGTGGGCAAACATGTGCAGGCTTTGTTTGAGTCACCACGGGTGGAAAAAGAAGGGGTTTTCATTCAACAATTGTAGCAACTCAAGATGGACAGGAATGAACCATTACCCACAACTCATCTCACAGTATGGACTACATATAAGGATGAGTTAATTCACCTAAATCAACTTCAGGTACCTAGAAGAGTCCTATCAGGTGAACATCCATTTGACGTTCAAATTCATGGATTCTGCGACTTTCAGAGGTCTCCTATGGTGTGCGCATCTAAATCAAATGCACAGATTATGCAGGAAACACCAGCATAAATCTATGATGTTCTAAGTCACGTGTTAACGTGTTTCACCACTCAATAAGGTGACATTGCCCAGAATTGAACTTTGTGAAGAGTTGTTGTTGGCACAACTAGTGAATAAGACACTTGATTATCTTAATTGCAACTTCAGAAAATACACTTAGTAGTCTGACTCGACCATAGTTTTAGCATGGTTGAATGCACATTCCACCCAATATAAAACATTTGTAGTTAACCGGGTAGCAGAGATTCAAGGTTAACAAGGACGTATAAATGGTCACATGTACTTTCTCAAGATAATCCTGCTGATTATATTTCCAGGGGAATGATACTCAAACAAATACTTAGTGCAAAATTATGGTGGCATGAAACACCTTGGCTATAAAATGAACAGGACTCTTACGCCATCTTGTGAGCCAGAAGACTCAGTCGACCTAGTACAAAGGCGTAAATTGACAGTTAAAATGGTAGACACTGAGCATAAAGCCCCCTTGATTGACAAGTGTTCATAGTTGATTTCATTGCAGTGAATAACAGCTTATTGTTTCCGGACTATAAGAAATATGAAACCATTTTCAATTGATAGGAAGACAGGACCATAAAGTGGAGAAAAACTACATAACGGTCTTAACCATTGGATTAAGTATGTTCAACGCACTGAGTTTGCAGCAGAGCTATGTGACTTATTACATTCCAAGCAAGCTAGCCCAAAGAGTAAATTCAAAACATTGTCTCCAATCATCGATAAAGATGGGCTCAACGGAGTTGGAGGCAGAATTCAAAAAGTTTTAGCACAATACAATCAGAAACATCCAATTGGCCCACCCACTAAGAATAAACTAACGTACTTGATCGTACAACATGAACATTTGAAACAATTACACGCTGGGACACAGGCACAATTTGCAGCCATACGACAAGTATACTGGACACTAAACGGACGCAATTTAACGCGTCCGATAGTTCATAAATGTGTCAAATTTGTCAAGGCTAACCTTAATTCAATGCTTCAACTCATTGGTGAGCTACCACAGCATAGATTACAACCAACGCGACCATTCTTACAGACTGGAGTTGATTATTGTGGTACAGTGTACATCAGACCTAGTCGTTGACGTGGAAATACCACAGTAAAAACCTACATAGCAGTTTTTGTCTGCTTTGCAACAAAGGCAGTGCATGTAGAATTAGAAAACGATCTGACCACAGAAAATTTCTTTGGGGCCTTAAAACAGATTATATATCACCGAGGTAAATGTTCTCATATCTAATCAGACAATGCAACAAATTATTATGTGCCAATCATGAACTTCAAGAACTTCACAATCTTTTTACATCTAAGATTCATCAACAGAAGGTAATGGATTTGTTGACAAGAGACAAGCTCGAATGGCATTTCACTCCCCCGCGATCCCCTCATTTTGGAGGACTCTGGGCAGCTGCAGCTAATTCACTGAAGTATCATCTCAAACGCATTGTGGGAATTGCTTCATCAACATATGAAGAGATGTACACTTGTCTAACATTAATAGAGGCTTGTCTTAATTCCCGCCCTTAAGTTCTTATGTCCTCTGATCCCAATTACCAGTCCTCCTTAACACTGGGACAGTTCCTAATCGGCGATGCATTCCCCACCGTGGTGGAGCCAGACCTACAAACAATAAACATTACTAGACTCTCTAGATGGCAGCGAGTGCAACAGATAATGCAATACTTCTGGACTCACTGGTCCAGAGAATATCTCACCCACCTCCAACAAAGGGTCAAATGGATAAAGGAGCAACCAAGCTTGGAGAAAGGGGGTATGGTTCTCCGCCGAGATGACAACTTCACCCCCTCTCCCTTTCAAATGGAATGTAGCTCATATCGTTGAACTTCATCCCTGAAGCGACGGGTTGATGCGTGTTGCCACCATCAAAACATCATCGGGAGTTTTAAAATGAGCTATTGTAAGACTGTTTGTACTCCCAATGGAAAGTGACACAAGTTCATAATAGAAAAAACAAAACCTTTCCTATTGTTCATGTTTAAAATTACAGTACTAGTAGACGTTATGTGTTAAGATATATTTATACATATACTATTCATTGTATTTGTATGTGCTTGCTTACGTTTATTGATATGTGTATTAATTTTAGCTTTTGTATACAATGTTTTGTCAAGCATATCCAGTTAACTGTTGAAAGTACTTCCTTTCATGGTGGGCGGCATGTTGCGTCCAAGGTGATAATAGTGTTTGATATCTCTGCTAGGGGAAGAAGTGGCAGCTGTGTCTGTGTGTGAGAATTAGGAAGGACTCTTGGCCGAGTGGTGGACCTGGATGGTCAGAGATGTTGTAGCGTAATACAAAATAATATTGTGTACATTTCATTAATAAATCAACAAAAAACAATGTTCACTACCTCGAAAACTTCTTAACCCAAATTTCGCCTAAAAAGAGTAAATGGCCATATGTATAGGTGGCACTTACTTTAGGTTGGTGGGGGGACACAATGTATTGAAGCTTTTATACCTGTACTTTTACTTTCTGGGAATTATATCGGTACTTTTAATGTGTACCGTGATATACCTTTTAAATATGACATAGGTCTGGTTTTAAAATTGAACTTATACATTTGACACATATCTTGTGTCCTATATTAGAGTTTTACTTCAAATATTTTAAGCTTTTGTTAAAATTATTTGCTAATTTAGCACAAAACTATAGAACATATTATGTAATTACTGACAGATCATAGCAGTGTTAACCCCAACTTCACAATATTTGTTATAATAATGTTATCTTTACATCAATATATTGTTGAAGGGTCTTCTCCGATACATAATCCCCCTTGAAGTAAACCTGTCGTATCTTGTTGGCCAACTCAGTTTGTTTCTCGGGACTTTTGTCCCTCAAGGCTGCAGGTATTGATATTTCAAAGTTACTCTCCACATTTTGTAGTAAACTATCTTTGTCAATCCTGGGGAGCGCTAGGAATATGACCACCTCATGGAGTGTGTTTCCGAGAGTGAGTGGCAAATCGTTGATTTCACCAGCTCCATTGGTTTCTTTACCAGGAATGATTGTGGGCCTTCACCTTCCACTGTTGGCACGAAGGAAAAAGCTATTCCAAAGCTTTTATCCTAGAAATATATTATCAATATCAAGAAGTTATCATTACTCAATATGAAAAAAATAACTGTAACCATGCTCTTAAACTATTTTTATTACATGATAATTTTTTAATATATTTTAAATAAATTAGGGTGCAAGGGCGTAGAAACTGGGTGGGTCCTTGGGGTTTGGTCCCCCAACTGGAATTTATTGAACCACCCTAAAGGGATGCTCACTCATACATACAGAAAATGTGTAGCAATTTATATGTTTTTACTTTCACTACATTATAATGTAAATATCTTCAACCAAATACTAGTTTATTATAATTTTAAAATTCAACTTATATGTCCCTTGTAAAATTTCCAATTGTAAAATTAGCTCTGTCAACATTTCAAATAGGTACCTTCTTTTTTTGTCTACATTCAAACTGGTATTGGGAAACAAAGGACGTTTCTTGGTACGAGTCGAGCTGTGGGGTCCAAGAAAAGTAGCCAAACATTTTTGCTACCAATTGTAAGATCTTACTATTGGAATCAAAGGGAACAAGGAGCTTAAATAAAAAGACAATTGTCAGAAATGAAGTTGGCAGCTTATTTAGGTTGAATACTTGGATTTCCCCCATCATCTCTTTCAAAACACCTACTTACGCAAAGCATCATTTTGTAGTTATGAACATTTTAAAATCCCCCCATTACTAGTTAGTACAGTGTTGAGTGTAGTGAAAGGTTGTGTGCTGTACATACATACATACATACATACATACATACATACATACATACATACATACATACATACATACATACATACATACATACATACATACATACATACATACATACATACATACATACATACATACATACATACATACATACATACATACATACATACATACATACATACATACATACATACATACATACATACATACATACATACATACATACATACATACATACATACATACATACATACATACATACATACATACATACATACATACATACATACATACATACATACATTTATATCATAATATATTATAGATCATTTATATCATAATATATTATAGATGCATACATATACTATGGGTTCTTCATTCCCTCAATGACCATTGATCATCGATCGTCACTATGTATGAAAAGAGTGTTTTATTTTATATATAGCTGCTTACCTGAGGCATGTTATAAATATTTTGAAAACTTTTTAAAAATATTAGTTTTATTGAAGGTAAAAAAATATTTAAATACTATATATAATAACAAGAATAATACAAATACAAAGGTGACTTATTTTGTGATTTTTTCACTGTTTAAATAAACCATAATTTAATATCTAAAATATGTATTTATGTTTCATGGGTCCCTATCATCCATGAGATCGCGTCTTCAATTTGTGAATAGTGGATACAGCCTTCAGATATGAAAGGTAGCTTATAATATATTTACTAAGGGCCGGTATTATGACTACCGTATAAATATTGCTATCGGGAGGTTAAAGTTAACTACCAGAAAAAAGTTATAAGCCACTTTAATGTTTTATGCTTATTTTGAACTGAAATTATCTGCCAGATAGCTCTCTGAAGGATAAATATATTTTTAGGCAGAAAAGGCAAGGTTGATACTATTTTTACTGGTGCGCGCATGCGTATAAGCGCTGCAGGTACCGTTACAACTGGGCGAGTCGTGACAACATTAAACATTTGTTCAATAATGTTGGCAAAACGAGTGCGAGGAAACAGATCGCGTCACGTTGGTGCAGAAGCTAAGATGTCTTGCAAGTAGCAATTTCAGTGTCTGCCAAAATGTGGTCAGTAGTTGGGTACTACGTTTGCAAAATTTCATTTACTGTACTCACGTTTTGATATCTAATTTGTTATTATATAAATATAACTCTACAAATAGCTTGTCAGTTTATATAAAAGTATGAATTAAATGTTATAACTTTATATAGTTAGAGCCTGGGCCTGCGCATACTAAACACGTGAACCAAGATTTTAACTTATAAACAGGTTCTGATATGCGAAACCTCATTAAAAACAACACGTTACTATGGCAACAACCATTTTTACTTTCAGATAAATGTTATCAGGTACTTAAACCTCCCGATAAAAATGATATTGATAAATACACTTTATCTGGCAGTCATAAGACGCACTTTTAACTTATCCACCAGATAGAAATATTTATCCAGGAGACATAAGACCGGCCCCAAGAAGTCGTGGAGAGCCAATAGGGGTGGTCTTCTAGCTTGGGGGCTGGGTGTGGGTGTTATTAGCTTTCACCGTAAAAAAATAGCCATTAAGAAACATACAAAAGTTTGCCATGGCTGTTCCTGGAGTAAAATATAGTGTAGATTAATAGTCCCCGAATGGATATCCGGGAGGGGACTACTCTAAGGATATTATGGGCTATTAAAGTTAGGAAGAAGATTAGGATGGGCACATGGAATGTTAGGCACTTATATAGGCTAGGGGCACTACAGTCAATAATTGAATAAGTAGGTTTGGGTGAGATATTGAAGCGACATAAAAGGTTAGATGGTCAGGAGATGATAGAGTCTCTGTCTTTCTTATCCACAGAAGGATTATGTCAGGAATTAAAGAAATAAAATTCAATAAAAAGATGGTGGTAGCAGGGAGGTAACATAATATGCTCATCATCAATGTGCATTGTCCTACAGAAGATAAAGATGATCTAGTAAAGGATAGTTTCTATGAGGAGCTAGAACACTTGCTTGAACAGGTCTCAGCCTATCGCATCAAATTTGTTATAGGTGACTTTAAAACAAAGATAGGGAAGGAAGGAACAATAGGAAAGGAAATCTTGAATCATGTCAGTAATGATGATGGAATAATATTAATTTACAAATCTTGCCACTACAAAAATCCTTACTGTGAAAAGGATATTCATAAATTTACTTGGACCTCCCCAGATGGGAATTCATATGATAAAGAAATAGATCACGTGTAATAGATAAAGACGTCATATAAGCTTGACATCCAGGGTCATACAGGTCATACAGGGACGCAGATTGCTATTCAGACCACTTCTTGACAGCAGCAAGATTTAGATAACGTCTATCAGTAAAGCTTAGTACACACTGTACGATTATCGGCCGACGCGAGTCGCTTGACAAATTCCTCGATCAAGTCAGGCCGCCGACTTTTCCAATACAAAAGTCTCCACCAATTGTGCCTGTCCATATAGAGCAGCAACATTCACTGCCGACACCTACTTAAGTTCCTCTAGTGATTGAAATTGTGATGGATCCCTTAACCATTGCTGGCAACACAGCCGCTTTTATTGTAATTTAAAAAACCGCACAAAAACGTAAAAGGCGATGGTGGAAAAAGGAGTTGTTTAAAAAGGGGGTGAATCAAGGGACGAATTTAATGTCCGAACTATTATTAAACGATGGAAGCTCGTTTAAAAATTTTCTCCGAATGACTAAATCGGATTTTGAAGAGTTGCTTACTATGGTAGCAAAAAAATCAAAACATACGTGGCAATTGGGTATTTTATAGCATGTACAAGGTAACTTAACTTATCATTATTTTTAGCTCAATTTAATACCTGGCGGACTCAGGTTGTTACCCTCAAAATAACAAAAATTGATTTTTTGATGATTATAATTACTGCAGATAGCTATTTAAATATAAATATTTTATATTTATGTATAAATATTTACATGTGTTTAAATCTATTTAAATATAAATACTGCATTTAAGATATTTGTTGATTATATACAAATATACTAACCAAAATATTGAGATCAGGGTGTTGACTGCTCGCTTGCATATAGACTCAAACAAACAAAAGTCGGCCGACTGACATCGCTGCCTACACATTGAGAATGTTTTCCATTCCAGATGGAAAACTCGACGATCGCAACATTCCTTTGATAACTCGCCGCTCGGCAGTCGGCCGATTCTGGCTCCGCCCATTCGACGATAAATATCGTCGAGCAACATCGTCCAGCGACTCGCGTCGGCCGATAATCGTCCAATGTGTACTAAGCTTAACGAAAACGGGAAATTAGATGGGCAAGTTATAAATATGTAATGTAGGAAAACTGACATATGGTGGGTTTAAAATTTAAATGTAAATAGGCTTTCTAATCTAGAGAGCTCACAGGATATTGTTGAAATACGAATCCATGGAAAAAGTGGAAGATTCTTAGGAATAATATTATAAATGCAGCAAAAGGAAGGCCAGTGCCATATTCAGAAACTAAAAGAGAACGAATTTAAAGGGTAAATTTAGCGAGTTTATTAAGGATATTAACGGTTCTAGAAAAAGTGATCAGTGGCCAACATAGTTAAAAATGAAAATGGTAATCTGTTGGTAGGCACTAACAAAGTTTTGATTTGATTGATAAACAACTTCAGACACATTTTGAATGTCATGAAGGAACCAAATTGGTTAGGGTATCTAAATCCATAATGGTGAACCACTAGTATCAAATCCATGTGAAGTCAAGTCAAGTGAAGTCAAAGAAGTTAATAAAAAGTTAAAGAGCCATAACTCTCCAGGTATAGATTCAATTCCAGCAGAATAAATAAATGGTGGTGGTGAAATGTTTGTAATATAAATTCATAAACTGCTTGTTTCATATGGATCCACGGGGTACTGCCACATAAATGGGGAACGTATTTTAATACCCATTTACAAAAAGGGAGATTAAACAGAGTGTTATACATATAGAGGTATCTCACTACTAATAGTATTGTAAAAAAAATCCAATATAATTTTAATGAGATTGATGCCATATGCAGATAAATTAATTGGGAAACATCAGTGTGAATTTTGACAAAATAGATCAAAAACGCGTAAGATTATTACTATCTGGCCAATATTAGAAAAAAGTGGGAATACAACATTATAGTTCATTAACTATACATAGATTTTTTTTAAACCTATGATTAAACTTAAGGAAACAAACTACATGAAATTTTAGCTAAGTTTTGAATACCCAACAAAGTGTCAATCTAAATGAGGTTTTTTTGACTGAAACGCATGGCAGGGTACGGATTGGACGTAACTTATCAGATACTTTCAAAATATATAATGGTTTGAAACAAGGAGATGCATTTTCCCCGTTGCTTTTTAATTTAGCCTTAGATTATGCTATTAGGGTAATGCAAGAGATTAGGTAAGATTTGACAGAACAATGCAACTATTAGGATATGCAAACGTTTTAGCTGTTTAGGCAATAGTAAGGAAATAGGTTTAGAAATGAGCGATTAAAATACAACGTAAATGATCACACAGAGAACAAAGATTGTGGACAGTAATTTAGAGATTATTTAGAACATCATATCATTTGACAGGGTTAATGAGTTTAAAGATTTAGGAACAATTTTAACTAGAATTAACGATATAAGAGTGTAAATTAGGAAAATAATACAGTCGGGAAATTCATGTTACTACTCGAGCAGTAAGTTTTTGACCACTTACCTGGTTTCAAGGAATGTAAGACATTGTTAGGATAAACAAATTTCATAGATTATGGTGACCAGGACATGCGGTGCAGAGGTGATAATCTAGAACCATGTTCAGGATATTGATTGACAAACCCAGTGAGAAGACCTAAATGCAGATGTGAGAATAACATTAGAATGGACCGGAGGGATATGGGGTGTAATAAGGTGGACTGGATAGAACTAGCTAAAGATAGGGATAGGTAGCGTAATTTTGTAAGTATGGCAATGCACTTTCGAGTTCATAATGCGATATAATAAGTAATTAACATATTTATCTATAAAATTTATGGAATTTAAAATATATTTCATTGATTTTAAGGTAAATCCAGTCAATTTGGAACATAATTTAAGTCAGTCTTGCAAATAAGCACAGAATACTTAGAGGCTCACTAAAAAAAATTTCAACCCCACTTTTCTTACCTGATTTACTGTTTATAGCTGTCGTGATTTGTTGACAAAACAGTTTTGAATGCCTTCTTTTGGGTCAAAGGAAGTGACAGATGGTTCAATCATACCAATAGTCTTTAAAGTGTTTGTTGTTTCAAATATTAGCATACTTCTGTGGTTAGATTTTATTCGATTCATACAGCTGAAACAACGTTCACACAAAGCTGTAGACACTGGCACTGTTGCAAAAATAGACTGCAACACAATAAAAATATTATAACGCTGAGGCTGTCTTGCAACATTTTTCACACTGTTTCAAAAGGTAAGTCTTTGTACACTTGTTTTAACTCAAACCATTCAACAATCAACTGATCTTCACTGAATTTTGGATAGGACTATTTGAAATTGTCTGCCAATTCCAGTATTTCTTTGTTTCCATCTTCAGTTAAAAGCCGATCAAGTAGCCATTTAGTTGTGCCAAAAAACTTCATGTTTGACAAAACAGAAGATGTATTAGTAAATCTTCTTTTCAGATGTTACACATATTTTTAAGATCTGTCCGGAAAATTACCTACCTGTGTCTGAATTCAAAAGAGCGACTCCGTTGATTTTTCCACCATAAATCTTTGAGCTAAATTCCGCTTCATTTGGTCCAGTCATAACACACAATTTATCCAGCTTTTAAAATTGCATTGTCAACTGCACTATCAAATTGTGTAATTAAAATATTCTCTTTTTGAAATACTTCTGAAAGTGTCTTGAATATGTTCAAAAATTCAAGTAAGAAATGAAGAAATTTCACAAATATGTAGGGCAACAAGAATATTAATAGTCCTTTTGCTTTCTGTCCATCTGCTGTGTTCGAATTTGACATATTCTCAAGGTGTGTAATTACAGCTGGCCAATTAATCAATATTATTCTTATTCTTACTAGAACGTGTCTTACTACCCGTTCGGGCTATACGCACAAATAATCAATGTAGCTTCTACATCCCTCCTTTTACTGGCAGCCCACCTTACTGAGTTTATATCTTTCAAGGTGAATATTTTCATTTCCAAAGCAGCAGCTGCTGTTGAAAGTTCTCGCAGTTTTTTTGGTGATTGCTGGTAAAATTTAAATGATGTCCTTACAGTTTTCTCACATTTTCCTATATATGGCACATTGGAACAAGCATCTAAAATTGCCAGTTGAAGTCTGTGAGCAACACATTGGATCTGGATTAATTGTGGCACGATATATTTAAGCTTTTCCCAGATTCCTTCTTTTCATCCAAACATACTTGCAGATCCATCTTTTTCCAATCCAATAAATAACCTTTCCTTTTCAATAGGAGAAACAATTTTTTGAAAATGTTCAAAGTAGCATCATAATGTCCGGCACTAGTCTCACAAGCGGTTCTAAGCAATGAAAGTATTCACAGATTAGATTGTCCTTTAAATATCGTATGTAAACAACAGTGCAAGATTTGTTAGAACAGTCTGTTGGGCTATTCATTATCACTGTTATACATGGGGATTTAAAATTCTTCAAACAAGTTTTTTCTGAATATTATCAGCTATGAAGTGAATGATTTTTGTGCATTCTGTTCTGTTATTATATTTCTCACTCACTGGAACGCAAACTTTATCCTGAGCAGTTCAATTTGATCACAAAAATATTGTAGTGGTTTAGCATGGTAAGCAAAGAAATATGCTATGTTATATAAAACTGTCATTTGTTTTAATAATTCTGTAGAACCTTGAAGCATAGCCTTTGGTAACGGAGCTGAAGTAGGTGATTTTTTGGCCTTCCATGCTTTAAGACAAGACTCGTGCTTATTACTTATATCATGATTCTCTATCATTTCTAATTTAAATTTTCCTTCCAGTCTCAGAACAAACCTTAATGCAGGGTTGAATATAGTAGGAATTTATTTGCACATAGAGTAGAAAAGAACTACGCTACCATCAGGATTTTCATATTTTATAAGCCAATAAAATTTGTCGAACCAAGTCCCTTGCACATGTCTAGGCCTACAATTTATATCATCTTTTGTTAGGTCTACCTGCTTTACTGGCTCTTTGCTTTCGTTTAGAGTTACAGGTATACTTTCCATCTGTTCATTCACGTTTGTGTACTCGGAGTATCGGGACCACTAACACTAGGAGCATGTGACTGGTAATGACACATTTATATTTGATGCACTACTACCACCAGTACTTTCCGTTTCATTGGAATTCTTCCATTTTTCCCATAGAAGGACAACATGTTTGTTTGATTTGACACACCACTGGTTATTGAAGCGAACTAGTTTTTGGCCTAAAATATTGTACATAATTTCTTGAACAACACTCAACATCGAAAGTAATAATTCATTGTAAGTCCCACTACAAATTATTTCTTGTTAACACCATCTAGTGGGAAGCCGATTCTGCCGCTTCGTTCAAGGTTGCCTACCACTTCCCGTGCTATGCAACGTCTTCGACACTAAATAAGTGATAAAACACAAATCAACAAATTATCGTTTATCTGAAATATTCAATTTAAACAAACCTTTAAAATTCATAAATATATTTATCAAAGAAACACAATGTATCAACATTTCTTTAAACTAAGAAAGATATCACATCTTTTTTTCAGAATTCGGCAATTTCCAAATCGTCAGTAATGTTAAACAAAAAGTTGACAGAACTTCCTTCAAGTAAATAAAACCAACATATTTAATTCAAAATGCAATAAATTAATTGCAAATATCGTGTTTCAAAACAGTATTCTTTTTAATACGAGCAACGCTACTCACGAATTGCTAGAGCATAGTTTCTAAGATATTTGGTAGGAAGCAGCACTGTGGGCCAAAGTGTGTTGCCGTTCGAATAGTTTGATACAGTCTTCGCTATGAACAGCGCGAAAAGTGTAAAATTATCAAGACTTCATCAAATCTAAAACTCAAGGGTCCGACTAGAGACTCTTGGACTATTCGGATTTAGCCATATTTAAACATCATTGTATCATTTATATAATATTTTCATAGCTCATGCGCGTAACAAAACGTATAACATATGTTCATGAAACTGACAACTTAACCTTTCAATTTGCAAATTATTATCGATATTATTGATTTAAATGCAAATTAATGATGACAACATTCCAATAATAAATGCTTCTCCAGTCCAGGCAATCTCAATCTAGATTTGTTTTGACCAACATCTAAAGTGAAATCA
Organism: Timema podura; assembly: GCA_033556935.1. Classification (NCBI taxonomy): domain Eukaryota; kingdom Metazoa; phylum Arthropoda; class Insecta; order Phasmatodea; family Timematidae; genus Timema; species Timema podura. The sequence continues at coordinate 2,083,114 of JAVRXN010000011.1, forward strand.
GCCTCCAAAGAGAAATATTTTATTTGCAGATTGAAAGATGTGATGATTATGTTCAGACAAAATCTACGAACACAGTATCCCACGGGTTATGGACGACATCTTGTAATGTATACTTTTGTAAAACCTTAGATTATGGTTATTCTCCCTCTCTCAACTAGTAAATATGCTTCACATATTTATTAGTCTATCTTTGATATGTTTAATTCACTGTGTTGTAAATTTGAATCGAGCGGAGGTCTTCAATCTCCGCTAGAATATTGTTTTCTCTGTGGTGCATGTGCATTCTTTGTTCGTGTTTTTTTTGTTTTGTTTTGTTTACGCGTCCCTGACGCCAATCCAGTCTGGTCTCGAGAGATATTCGGTCACCATGTTTCTTTTTTCTCTTTTCGGAATTTTAATATGAACAAAACATTACAATTGTGGGGAAATTGTTATTTAATAAAAATACTTTGATGACCATGTTTCTTTTTATTTTTTCGGTGTTCGACTATGAACAAAACATTACAATTGGCGCCTAACTCGCGGCAAGACTTTTGGACTTTGCACGACTGCCAAATATACGTAGGGTTGTATGTTGTATTGTGACGCCAACTTGCGGATTAAATCGTTAAGTAAGTGAACGGAACAATCGGGGTCAACTTAAGATCCACACCCAAGTGTACAGTGCAATGTGTGTAAGCCCATCAAAGTCTGAACTTCACGACCCGAGATGAAGAGTGCTTCGCCCAATAAAGTTATCTTACAGCGTGCTCTGCCACAAGGACAAAAGGACACTTTTACAGGACACTTCAATACAACAACAAGGACGTTTGACCACACGAAGGATACTTCAACTAAGTAAACCTATTAGGAAGGATTCAACACGAGGATTCTTTTACAGAAGGACACTTCATTAGAAGGATTCAACACGACAACCTGAGGATTCAACAAAAGGCCACTAAGAATAATAACGACAACGATATTCAACTTGAGACAACTTTAGAAGCAGTAAGGGTGAGAAAAAATAAATAAGTATTTTCAGGAAACCAGAATCCAGGACCATCTGTGAGAATTTATTTATGGTGTATTTTACGCGTCATTATTTCTGGTTCAAAGTTAAAGATAATCATACTTCGTTTTAGATTATCAACAAATTAAATTCATATATTTTACATGTTACACTAAAATATATACTCCATAGTAAACATTACTAGGTCAATACTTGGTTCTATTTTTGTGTAAACATAATTTTGAACAAAAGTACAGGTGCTACTATAAAAACAACCAGAATCTATGTTCAAAGTTTTCTTTTCAGATAAACATTTGTCTCGCGTGATACACAACAGCAAAGGTTTAAAATATATATAAATAAAATAATAAATAAACGCTATTACACTTCATGTTTCTGCCCAACAATTTCAATTTAAATTGCTAAAATAAAATAAATAAAAAAGTCAATTTACATTACATGCAATACCTACGCATGAATGAATAACATTGAAAACAACAGTATGTATATCACACAGCACGATTTCAATTGGTTATATGTTACAATGTGTTAGTGTTAAAGTCTAAGCAATACTAGATGCCATATCTGATATATTGTCAATTTCAGGTAAATATTGCTATTGTGTATTTTAACAATTACATTTGAAGTTCATGAACAAGTTAAATAAGATTTTGTCTAAATTGGTATGATTATTAATTATATACACAACAATTGAACGAATAAATAACACTGGTATCATGTACTTGTGTAGGCAAAACAAGAACACAATGTCGGGTCGGGAGAGTGATGCTGAATGCCAGGTGGAGTTTAGGGGTTTTGAAGGGGATATAAACAAACAAGTTAGGATGGATTATTTGAACAGTGATAAAGTAAATAGATTAACGCTTGATGACTTCACAGGAGATAGTAATGATGAGGGTAGTGCTTCAGTGGTAGTAGGCCAAGGTGGCTTAGTTGAGATGGCTAGTCAACTGCCGGTGGGAAATGAAATTTTGCCTGCCAAACCTGGAACAAGCCGAGTAGTAGAGTTAGGTAATCAAAGTTTAGAAATGGAAGTAAGCCTAGTTATTGATAACAACAACAGTGATGGTCAACTTCTAGTGGAAGACCATATTTTGCCCGCAGGAGTTTGTACTGATCTGAATGTGGAAACTAATCAAATTAATGGTAATGAGAAAGCAGGCCTAGAGTTGGAAGGTGCGATTGTTGTCGAAATTAATCGCCGACCAAGTGGGTTTGAATTGGATGGGAAATTGGTGGGAGAAAGGCGTGAGATAGAAGTAGGCCCTATTTTACCAAGTGTTCCCTCTGAATCTTTACAACCAAACAATCCTGAGATGCAACGGCTGTGCGCAATGATGTTATCTGAGTTTAAGGCAGAGTTTAAGGAAATTCACTCAAAATTTGAGAAAGCCGATTTGAACTTAAACTCTAAATTTATGGAGGTTAAGGAAGAGGTTAGGGAAGTCAACTACAGGCTGGAAAAAATTGATTTAGCTTTGAATAAGAGAATTGATCAAGTTAGCACTGAGATAGTCACCCAAGGCCAACACCACAAAACTTTGTTACTCGAGAGTAGTCAGAAACTAAAAGGGGAGATAGATCAAATAAACCAAAGCTTAATTTCAAGGATTGAAGCAGGGCAGATATCAGTAGAAAAGAGAATACAAGAAAGCATTCAGGCATGTGAGAAGAGATTCAGTAACGTACAAGTGGAGGTTGATCAGTTAGGACGAGCCGAGGAGAACATCACAACACAACTGACTAAAGTAGATGAGAGGCTGGTGGTGTCTGAGGTTAGGCAAGGTCAATTAGAAAAAGAGCAGGAACTGCTAAGAAATACCCAATTTGAGATCATGAAAGAAGTAAATACTCATAAGGAACAGGTTAAAAAATTAAATCAGGAGACTAAAAAAAATATTGGAGTAATAGAAAACAAAGTAATAGAAATAGACTGGCAGATCACTCAAGTGACGACGAATGCAGAGGCAGCTAAGCAGAATTTTTAAAAGGAAATTGATGACGTTAAATTAGCCATAGAAGCGCAAAAAGATATCAGTCAGAATTTAATTACGTCTCAGATTAGTAAAGTCAGAAAGGAATGTAGACAGAATGTAGGTCATGGCGTAGGCCTAAAAGACAAATATGAGGAGACTGTAACGCAGTTAAGTAATCGAATTGAGGAATTAACTGTAAGAATGAGACAGGCTGAGGTTGCTGGTAGTCGTAATTTAAGTAGGACTAAAGGTCCGGAATCGATACCAAGAAGTTTGAGTGAGGTAACCATGTCTCTGATCCCCAAATACAATGGGAAAATGGGAAGCATCTCTGCAGCCCAGTACATAAAAAGAATAGATAGAGCACTAAAGGGCGGGCATCTTTTGGAACAACAAAAAATCGAAGTGCTGATGGTAAATTTGGAAGGCGAAGCCAGGACCTGGGCGAGTAGTTTGGAAGGAGAGTGGGAGACATATGAAATGGCAAAGGAGGTGTTCTTAAAAAAGTATTGGTCTCAGGAGACGCAGGACGACTTCCTCCAGTACATTTTTAACGGAAAATACCATCCCAAGTTAGGCTCGATGGGTGAATATTTCCGCCAGCTGGTGACTCAAACTGAGTATCTAGAATATCCTATGGGAGAGAATAGGTTGATGGGACACCTAGCTCGCCATTTCAGTTCAAATGTGCAAGATGCCTTGATGATTGCGAATAAGGGAAGTTTGAAGGGCATGGAGGAAGTGCTAGTAGGGTTCGACAATAGGTGGGAAAGAGATAGGGAGGTAGAACAGCGTAGTATGCAAAGAAGAGAGAGTGTTGACAGATCTCGACAAGGAGCACTTCCACCACACCATGTGAGAGGGGAGGTTCAGAACAGGAACAACGGGAACCAACCATCCTCTTATAATCCAGAACCAGGCAGATCCAATCATTCACAGCAACAGTGGCAGAGGGACAGAGAGTATAGGTCTAGGAATCAACATAACCCTTCTAGGACAAATAACCAAGGACATAGAAATGAGAATTGGTCAAACCAAAGAAATGACAACCCTAACCTAGCACAAACTCACTGGGTGAGAGCGCAAAATCTGCAACCTGAGACAAGAAACCATATGCATTTGGATGCAGGTGTTAGAGAGTCGGAAAACTTGTAGGCCAACTATGCAATGGTCCGGGCATGGGAGGTAGTATGAACAAGATACATACTATGGAGCAGTTAACCCATTTAGAGTATATAAACCAATATGTAATATTACAAGGCAGTCCCAAGGAAGATTTGTTACACGAGGGAAATAATAAATTTGAGCACAGTAAAGTTATATCGCCATAGATACAGGGGAGAGTAGGCAATTTTGTAGTAAAGTTATTAATAGATACTGGCTCGGAAATAACTGCATTATCTCAAGAGTATTACGAGCAAATAAAAGAAAATAATCCGGAGATGAAAATTCCTGTATTGCCTGTGAGTAATATCGTGTTAGTGGGGGCCACTGGTGTGAAGAATAAAAAAGCAAAAACTCAAGTGTTACTTGATGTAGAATTGAGAAACGAAACTATGACTATTATATTTCTGGTTGTGGAAGGGTTAAATGTTCCAGCCATTTTAGGATCAGATTGGATGACAGGGTTTAGTGTGAAGATAGATTACCCTAAAAGACAGGTAGTGATTGATAGGCAGAAAATGAACATAGTTGTCCCTTTTGTGGAGAGATTAGAATCCAAGGTGATGAAGCTGCAAATAGAAAGAGAAAAGGAGGTAGCCATTGAAGTGGAGGGGGAAGTAGAAGTGAGACAGGTGTCTTTTAGCGAACCTAGTATACCTTGGGAAAGGATTGAAGAAAAGATTCACATGGCAGTGATTAAAGAAGGTCAGCGGGAGAAATTATTAGAAATCATGTGGGAGAATCAGCTGATATTTTCTGAGAAACCAGGACTGAATAAGTTTTACCAATGTGAACTACAGGTGTCTGACCATACTGCATATAACGGTAAGACGTATCCTGTGCCGTTTAGTCAGAGACAGGCAGTTGAGGAAACCCTAAAACACATGTGTCAATGGGACATCATAGAGAGATGTAGTTCGGACATCATTAATCCGTTGGTGGTGGTCCAGAAGAAGAATGGAAGTGTTAGACTGTGTTTGGATGCACGTAGAATAAACAAAATTATCATTAATGACAATGAGTCCCCAGAGCCAGCCAATGAACTCATTAGGAAATTTGAAGGATGTGAATACTTGTCGTCTCTCGATTTAGTAAGTTCTTTCTGGCAAATAGGCTTACAAAAAGAATCTAGAAAATACACCTCCTTTATGTACAATGGCAGGACTTTTTGCTTCAAGAGAATGCCCTTTGGGTTATGTGTGTCAACAAGCAAGTTTATCAGGGGTTTAGAGCGAGTTTTAGGTCCAGAAGTACTTGAATTTGTAACACTGTACGTAGACGACATTGTTATTGCATCCAAGACATTTGAAGAGCATGTGGAACAAATAGGTCTGGTGTTGAAGAAACTAAGAGAAGGTGGCATGACCGTGAATTTGGAGAAATCAGCGTTTTTATGTAAGGAGATAAATTTCTTAGGCCACATCATCTCACCGGATGGGATTTCAGCAGAGAGCAGCAAAACGAAAGCAATTAGGGAGTTTCCCACTCCCAAAAATAAGAAACAGCTCCAGGCTTTCTTAGGACTTATAAACTATTACAGGAAGTTTATTGAGCATCACTCTGAGATGGTATTGCCGTTGCTGAAGTTGACAAAAAAGGAAGAGCGTTGGAAATGGGGAAATGAGGAAGAGGCAGCTATGGAAAAAATTAAGGAGAGTTTTATCAACACTGTGATGTTGAAACATCCTAACCTGGAACAAAGAATGAATCTTTGTTGTGATGCCTCGGGACAAGCCATAGGTGTAGAGTTGTTTCAAATGGATGAAGAAGGACAAAGAAGGCCAATTGCTTTTGCGAGTCGTGTACTGCATGGTCCAGAGTTGAACTATACCGTCACGGAAAAGGAGCTGTTGGCTATTGTATTTGGTTGCCAACAGTTCAGAATTTACATATATGGAAGACCAACGACACTCTATACAGATCACAAGGCCTTGACGTTTCTCAACAATTGTAAACTTTTACATGGGAGGTTAACAAGGTGGATCCTGCTGCTCCAGGAGTATGATCTAGAAATCAAATACATCCCAGGAAAGGAGCAGGTTGTTGCTGACACGTTGTCACGCTATCCACCAGAAGGAGCTGTCGAGAAAGCAGTGGAGACAGAGTTTCGCATCATGGTGAATAGGAGGGACAAGAATAGTGAGATTGACAGAAAAATACAGCATGAACTGCCAACTCTCCAAAAACTAGACCCAAAGCTAGCCAAAGTATTTGAGGAATTAGAACAGACAGAACCTAAGGATAGTATTGCAGCACACTATATTGTTCATAATGGTCTTTTATTTAGAAATAAAACCAACATTCCTGGGTTATGGATCATTTGTATTCCCGCCGGGATGGTAGTACTTGTTATTGATAGCTGTCATGAGGAGAATGGGCATGTAGGAGTAAAAAAGTGCTATATGATACTAAGAGAATCTTGTAATTTCCCTAAAATGCACAAAATGATAGCCAAGGTCCTACGCGGGTGTGACATCTGCCAAAAAACCAAGGTAAACAACATTAAGTATGAAGGGTTGATGAAAAATGTCATCACAGAAAAACCTCTGCAACTAGTATTTGTGGATTTGTATGGGCCCTTACCATCAAGCATTCGAGGAGTTCAGTACATTTTTGCGATCCTTGATGTCTGCACTAAATATGTGAAACTCTATGCCATAAGGAGGGCAACAGCTGTAGCGGTGACGAATAAGGTAGTAAGCCACTATGCACAGGAGGTTGGGACTCCCAATACTATTGTATCGGATCATGGGACACAGTTTACAAGCAAGAAATGGCGTGAAACGCTTGGGAACTTTGGTATTACTGTGCGATATACTTCGGTCTATCACCCCCAAAGTAATGGAGTCGAAAGAGTAAACAGAGAGATTGGAAGATTCTTGAGACTGTTCTGCCACCATAAACATGCCTCATGGGGAACATATGTTGCTAGGATTGAGATGTGTCTGAACTCAACCACACACGAGAGTACAGGCTTTACTCCATTAGAGTTGATGAAGGGTGTTCGACCTACTAGGAAATTAGAAGGGTTATTTGACTTTCCACCGAGGATAGAGAAGGGGAGAGAAGAGAAGTTACACCTAGCTTTGGAAAGATTGAAGGAAACTGCCCAAAGGAGGAAGCAGTCTCATGATAAGAGAGTAAGAAAACCCTATAGTTATGAGACGGATCAGCTGGTGTTGGTTAAGAACCACCAATTATCTTCCGCTTTGAATAAGGAGATCAAGAAGTTCTTCTTACTCTATGAAGGTCCTTATCAGGTGGTGAAAGAGATCAGTCAAAATGTCTACCTTGTGCAAGACTCTGAAACTAAGGAAATTATAGGAACATTCAACGTAGCTGAACTTAAACCTTACCACAAGAAGAAATCGATGTAGAACAGTATTGGGAGGTTGTATGTTTTCACATTGTCTGAGCAGTCTGAGAGAAGAGCTATGTGAACATTTGATTTATGTTGGGAGTTCAATTTAGGTGGAGGAAAGGGGTGTAAGCCCAGTTGAGGGGATGCTGGAAGACTATAAAGAAGTCTCACCACTGTTGACGGGAGACGCAGTTTTCACACTGTTGTTGAGGATATGAGGTAGATGTTTGTGTGGAGGTGGGTTTTGGTGGCTGTGGATATGATGTTTATGTCCTGAGGGACAATGGTTCTACGATGATATACTACTTATAATCTACATAATTCTATGATACTTCTATGATACTATAGTAATTCAATACTTAATTAAACCCCTACATGTATACGATGACATGATACTTAATACAAAAAATGCGTCGAAGAGAGCCTGATGTTGGATCTCAATGTGGTGTAGAGTGCATTGTTCTAGGGTGATATAGTACTTGACACTGTGGGATAGTTGTGAACCAGGTGGTTCCTTGTTGTTCGTTTAATGTTTTGATGTCTGATGAGATGAGTAGTTTGGAGCTGTGTGGATGGAGAGAGAGTTGAAGTGTCAAAACCCATAAGTGAGATGGAGTTCTGATGTGGCTATAATAATATATTATTAGAACTCTGAAGCTCAATTTTCAGTCATGAAGCCAGTGCCCACGATACCATCACCCTGATATATATCGCTGCGACATGAGATTGGAGGTTTGGATTTGATGAACTGTAACGATGACATAGAAGCTTTATCTGCTGCGAGGTCTCAGCGGAGATCAGTTTCTGCGTTTCAATCTTAGAATAAGAATAGGCTAGGAATTAGTGCTGCTTGTAGGTAGTCGGTACTAAGGAGTCTGTGGATTCATCAAGCAGATTTGGTGAGGGGTGATTTTAATTATGATTCAGGCTACACTTTGTAGGTTGTATAGCCATGGAGGCATTGCAATATATAAGAACAGGTGAGGGACAGCCACGCTCTCCTGGCAAGTATATTAGATTGGAGATTTGATTTTTGTAAATTTAGTGGTTTTTTTTTATGTAAACATAGATATGGTAGAAGAAAAGTGTGTAATTAGGAGTGTTCATAAATCCAATGTTATTCATATTGTAAAAATTTTCATTATAAATACAAGTGTAATTAGGAGTGTTCATAAATCCAATGTTATTGATATTGTAAAGTTTTCATTATATATACAAGAAGTACAATGATGAATTATGTTGTAAAGTTTGTGTTGTAGAGATGACAAGTTTTAGTATTGATTGTCTATTCTGTATTTTAACTCTACTCTTATGATAAGTGTAAACAGACAAGGGAAACAGACAGTATTCCACCCTTGGACTCGTATATACAACATTGCAACGATTTTCTTTGTAAAAAAAAAAAAAAACTTTTCTTGTTTAGGTAATAAACTATAGGTTCAAAAGGTTTTATAGCAATATATGGAACTTTCTTAGATAATGCAAATAATTCACATAGATAAGTGATGGCCATTACTGAGTATTACATTTATAGGCTAATTGTTTTCAGTGTTTCAATCATGAGGCTCTTTAATTAAGTAATTCAAGTAATTTTCAGGTTAGATATGTTCACTCGCTTGGCCAGAGAGGTTATCTGAGGTCGGACGTTGCTGCGCATGTCCTTCCCACAGATAAGGGAGGTAACTGTAATGTATACTTTTGTAAAACCTTATATTATGGTTATTCTCCCTCTCTCAACTAGTAAATATGCTTCACATATTTATTAGTCTATCTTTGATATGTTTAATTCACTGTGTTGTAAATTTGAATCGAGCGGAGGTCTTCAATCTCCGCTAGAATATTGTTTTCTCTGTGGTGCATGTGCATTCTTTGTTCGTGTTTTTACTTTCTCTCTATCTTACAGGTAGAGAAAGTATTGTGATCGTCAAAAAAATCGAACTCGAGATTTTGATGAATTTTGACGTTTCATGACTTCCTGAATCCGAAAAAGTGGTTTTTGAATTTCCGTCTGTCTGTCTGTCTGTCTGTCTGTCTGTCTGTCTGTACCTCCAACTAGAGCCTAAACTATTTTACCGATTGAGCTGAAACTTGATATCTAGGGTTTTCATAGGGTTGCCCCGAGGGGTTTTTGGAATTGGATATCTACCCCTAAAATTAAGGGTAGTTTACTGAAGGGCAAAAAGAGAAAAAGTCGATTTTCTCAAAATCGGCTCTAACGATTTTGATTAAATTTCATTTATGAACATAAATAAATATTCCAAACAAAATGGCTACTCTCAATATTTCGGCAAAATCGTTTTAAGGGCTCCGGTCTGATGCGTAAATTAACATTTTTTATAATAGCTCCGAAACTATTTGAGATATGAAATTACTTAGCATTACAAATATGTATATATATTTATAATACAAATATTTTATTCGAAACATATTTTTATAAAATCAATAACTTTCAATATATACGCAATTATATATATATTTTTAACTTTTAGGGCATTAAAGCTTAAGTATTGCGACCGTAAGAAAAACTAACCTGAAATGTTGATGGATGTCGACGTCTCATGACCCCCCGAACCCTTAAAAATAGTCTTTGCAATGCCGTCTGTCTTAGTGTCTATTAAAACTTAAAATTAAGGGTAGTTTACGGAAGGGCAAAAAGAGAAAAAGTCGATTTTCTCAAAATCGGCTCTAACGATTTTGATTAAATTTCATTTATGAACATAAATAAATATTCCAAACAAAATGGCTACTCTCAATATTTCGGCAAAATCGTTTTAAGGGCTCCGGTCTGATGCGTAAATTAAATTTTTTTATAATAGCTCCGAAACTATTTGAGATATGAAATTACTTAGCATTACAAATATGTATATATATTTATAATACAAATATTTTATTCGAAACATATTTTTATAAAATCAATAACTTTCAATATATACGCAATTATATATATATTTTTAACTTTTTGTGCATTAAAGCTTAAGTATTGCAACCGTAAGAAAAACTAACCTGAAATGTTGATGGATGTCGACGTCTCATGACCCCCCGAACCCTAAAAAATAGTCTTTGCAATGCCGTCTGTCTGTGTGTCTATTAAAACTTAAAATTAAGGGTAGTTTACTGAAGGGCAAAAAGAGAAAAAGTCGATTTTCTCAAAATCGGCTTCAACGATTTTGATTAAATTTCATTTATAAACATTAATAAATATTCCAAACAAAATGGCTACCCTCAATATTTCGGCAAAATGGCTTTAAGGGCTCCGGTCTGATGCGTAAATTAACATTTTTTTAAATATCTCCGAAACTATTTGAGATATGAAATTACTTAGCATTACAAATATGTATATATATTTATAATACAGATATTTTATCCGAAACATATTTTTATAAAATCAATAACTTTCAATATATACGCAATTATATGAATTTTTTTAACTTTTTGGACATTAAAGTTTAAGTATTACGACCGTAAAAAAAAAACTAACCTGAAATGTTGATGGATGTCAACGTCTCATGACCCCCCGAACCCTAAAAAATAGTCTTTGCAATGCCGTCTCTCTGTGTGTCTATAAAAACTTAAAATTAAGGGTAGTTTACTGAAGGACGAAAAGAGAAAAATTTGGTTTTCTCAAAATCTGCATAAACGATTTTGATTAAAATTCGTATCTAGGCGTTGATTAAGATTATAAATAAACTAGCTATTTTCATTTTCCTATGAAAATGATTTTTAGGGTACATTACAGAAGCGTTAATTTCCGTATCTCCACAACTATTGGAGAAACTAAACAACTTATCATTGCAAAATTGTAGGACTATTAGAAATAAAAAACTTTTATTTGACATATATTTTTATAAAAACAGCAGTTTCTGAGATATTTGCAAATATATTAATACAATTTTGTGAGCTTTAGTTGTAAACATATACTACTTAAGTCTTAACGCAATAATACTCCAATGCCATAGAGTAATTAAATATAAGTAAGTATCTAAAAAAAGGATGTTATTTTTCCTTAAATCTCTTAGGAGAAATGTTTAGCAATGATCTATCTCCATTTTAGACTCAATAGTCAATATTTACATTTTTTATTGGTCAAAATGTATAAATGAATAATTAAATATCAATGCGATGACTTCAAGATCTGCAACACCTTATAAAATGTTAAAATTTTAACCAGAAATCGAAATTTTAATACGAAGTGTTGACCCTTGTGGAAGACATTAAACTGTCTGAAATGCTCTTAGGTGGACAAAGATGCGCCTCTTTTCTCATTGATTCTATATCATTGTATATTATTTTATGCGTGTTCTTATGTGGAGTGGTGATGATACAATGTACATTATTCCGTTCAGAAATCTTACGAGTTTATAGAAAGAGAGAGAAAGTCTGTGCGGTCTGCCGTACCATTTATTTTTGTTTTGTTTTGTTTACGCGTCCCTGACGCCAATCCAGTCTGGTCTCGAGAGATATTCGGTCACCATGTTTCTTTTTTCTCTTTTCGGAATTTTAATATGAACAAAACATTACAATTGTGGGGAAATTGTTATTTAATAAAAATACTTTGATGACCATGTTTCTTTTTATTTTTTCGGTGTTCGACTATGAACAAAACATTACAATCTGCAGAGTGTAGTCCATAACGTATGTTTCGAGGAAGTTTAGCTCCCTGACAAACACCACACTTCCCAATCCATTTTCTAACATTCCGGTACAAATGGGGCCAAAAAAACTCTTGCCCATTTTTTACTTTCTCTCTATCTTACAAGTAAAGAAAGTATGATGATCGTCAAAAAAAATCGAACTCGAGATTTTGATGAATCTTGACGTTTCATGACTCCCTGAATCCGAAAAAGTTGTTTTTGAATTTCCGTCTGTATGTCTATCTGTCTGTCTGTCTGTACCTCCAACTAGAGCCTAAACTATTTTACCGATTGAGCTGAAACTTGATATCTAGGGTTTTCATAGGGTTGTCCCGAGGGGTTTTTGGAATTGGATATCTACCCCTAAAATTAAGGGTAGTTTACTGAAGGGAAAAAAGAGAAAAAGTCCATTTTCTCAAAATCGGCTCTAACGATTTTGATTAAATTTCATTTATGAACATTAATAAATATTCAAAACAAAATGGCTACTCTCAATATTTCGGCAAAATGGCTTTAAGGGCTCCGGTCTGATACGTTAATTAACATTTTTTATAATAGCTCCGAAACTATTTGAGATATGAATTACTTAGCAATACAAATATGTATATATATTTATAATACAAAAATTTTATTCGACACATATTTTTATAAAATCAATAATTTTCAATCTATACGCAATTATATATATACTTTTAGCTTTTTGGACAATAAAGCTTAAGTATTGCGATCGTAAAAAAAACTAACCTGAAATGTTGATGGATTTCGACGTCTCATGACCCCCCGAACCCTAAAAAATAGTATTTGCAATGCCGTCTGTCTGTGTGTCTATTAAAACTTAAAATTAAGGGTAGTTTACTGAAGGGCAAAAAGAGAAAAAGTCGATTTTCTCAAAATCGGCTCTAACGATTTTGATTAAATTTCATTTATAAACATTAATACATATTCCAAACAAAATGGCTACCCTCAATATTTCGGCAAAATGGCTTTAAGGGCTCCGGTCTGATGCGTCAATTAACATTTTTTTAAATAGCTCCGAAACTATTTGAGATATGAAATTACTTAGCATTACAAATATGTATATATATTTATAATACAGATATTTTATCCGAAACATATTTTTAAAAAATCAATAACTTTCAATCTATAAGCAATTATATGAATTTTTTTAACTTTTTGGACATTAAAGTTTAAGTATTGCGACCGTAAAAAAACTAACCTGAAATGTTGATGGATGTCGACGTCTCATGACCCCCCGAACCCTAAAAAATAGTCTTTGCAATGCCGTCTGTCTGTGTGTCTATAAAAACTTAAAATTAAGGGTAGTTTACTGAAGGGCGAAAAGAGAAAAAGTCGATTTTCTCAAAATCGGCTCTAACGATTTTGATTAAATTCCATTTATAAACATTAATACATATTCCAAACAAAATGGCTACCCTCAATATTTCGGCAAAATGGCTTTAAGGGCTCCGGTCGAATGCGTCAATTAACATTTTTTTAAATAGCTCCGAAACTATTTGAGATATGAAATTACTTAGCATTACAAATATGTATATATATTTATAATACAGATATTTTATCCGAAACATATTTTTATAAAATCAATAACTTTCAATCTATAAGCAATTATATGAATTTTTTAACTTTTTGGACATTAAAGTTTAAGTATTGCGACCGTAAAAAAAACTAACTTGAAATGTTGATGGATGTCGACGTCTCATGACCCCCCGAACCCTCAAAAATAGTCTTTGCAATGCCGTCTGTCTGTGTGTCTATAAAAACTTAAAATTAAGGGTAGTTTACTGAAGGGCGAAAAGAGAAAAATTGGGTTTTCTCAAAATCTGCTCAAACGATTTTGATTAAAATTCGTATCTGGGCGTTGATTAAGATTATAAATAAACTGGCTATTTTCATTTTCCTTTGAAAATGATTTTTAGGGTACATTACAGAAGCGTTAATTTCCGTATCTCCACCACTATTGGAGAAACTAAACAACTTATCATTGCAAAATTGTAGGACTATTAGAAATAAAAAACTTTTATTTGACATATATTTTTATAAAAGCAACAGTTTCTGAGATATTTGCAAATATATTAATACAATTTTGTGAATTTTAGTTGTAAACATATACTACTTAAGTCTTAACGCAATAATTCTCCAATGCCATAGAGTAATTAAATATAAGTAAGTATCTAAAAAAGTATGTTATTTTTCCTTAAAGCTCTTAGGAGAAATGTTTGCACAGCAATGATATATCTCCATTTTAGTCTCAATGGTCAATATTTACATTTTTTATTGGTCAAAATGTATAAATGAATAATTAAATATCAATGCGATGACTTGAAGATCTGCAACACCTTATAAAATGTTAAAATTCTAACCAGAAATCGAAATTTTAATACGAAGTGTTGACCCTTGTGGAAGACATTAAACTGTTTGAAATGCTCTTAGGTGGACAAAGATGCGCCTCTTTTCTCATTGATTATATATCATTGTATACTATTTTATGCATGTTCTTATGTGGAGTGGTGATGATACAATGTACATTATTCCTTTCAGAAATCTTACGAGTTTATAGAAAGAGAGAGAAAGTCTGTGCGGTGTGCCGTACCATTTATTTCTATTAGCTTTAAAAATACCCAGATGCCCTCCAAAAACAGAGTTGTGGAAATACCTTAAGATCATATCCCTCAAGTTTGTAGGAACAAATACTTTCCTACCCCTGCGGTTCTTCCCAAGCACGCACAACAACCCTCTATGAAAGGCAAAGCCCTCTACATGTTCACCCTTACTTAGACGGGCAATAATCTTCTTACAATATGGGTCTTCTTGATGGTGCTGAGCTAAGGAGACGAATTATTTGGGAATGGAACTAATAACATTAACACTAGGAGATTTGGGAATAGAAAGTTTCGGAATAAAAATCCTTCATTGATGCGGGAGAGAACGTGAGCCACAACGTTGTCTTTGTCAGATACATGTTCCATTCTAAATTTGAACTGAGATAATTTTAGCACCCACCTGCCAATTTTCCCTAATTGTTTCGGGTGATTAAACATCCACGATAAGGCCCTATTGTCAGTATACAACACAAAGTCACGCTGCTCCAAATAGTCGGCAAACTTCTCGATGGCAAAGAAACAGGTGAGGCATTCCTTCTCGTAAGTACTACATCGTTTCTGGGTGTCAGTCATTGACTTACTAGTAAAGACGATCAGCATAAGGCCTTCTGGGTGACGCTGGCATAGCACAGCCCCAAGGGCATAGGAAGAGGCATTTTGAGAACCTTGGGAGAAACAAGAGCTTTCTCAATTTGAACAAAAGCTTTACTCTGATCATGTCCCCATATAAAAGGCACATCTTTCCTCTTTAAGGCATTTAAGGAGGCTGCCACCTCCGAGAAGGAAGGAATAAACATAGCAAAGTACGCGCACATCCCCACAAAAGTTGTTTAGAATTCTCAGTCAAGGCACATTGAAGAAAGCTAGCGTTTAGGTCTATCAAACAATAGACCTTCGCCCCCTCTTCCCCTAAATGCTGAAAGGCATTTTTAACAGTGGGCATAGGGTAAGGATCAAACCCAATTTGTTTATTAATTTTTACTGTAATCAACAATAAATCTGTGGCCACCTTCTTTTTTTTAGGAATAATTAAGGCAGGGCAGTAGGACAAATCTTGAAATACAAGTGGCCATTTTTTAAGTTAATTTGAGTTTGGGATCT
This sequence comes from Timema podura, assembly GCA_033556935.1. Classification (NCBI taxonomy): domain Eukaryota; kingdom Metazoa; phylum Arthropoda; class Insecta; order Phasmatodea; family Timematidae; genus Timema; species Timema podura. Next base: position 2,098,974 of record JAVRXN010000011.1, read on the forward strand.
CGACAAAAATTCCATACCGAAGATAACATCATATGGGAGATTGCTAACAATAAAAAATGAATGCTTCCAAGAAAATCCATTAACTTTAATTGAAAGATAAACACTTCTTTCAGCCGTAATTGACTTGCCAATAGCAATAGCAAATATTTTAGGGTGAAAGGAACATTCATTAGAAGGTGGATGATGCGGAACACTGTTAAGGAAGGTGGTGTTTATAAACGATGAGCTAGCCCTAGTATCAACCAGTGCCCAACAGAACACACCATTAATTAAGACACTAATTATAGGTTCAGAAATACATAGTTGAGAAATGAGTTGTCCGGCAAAGCCATGTCTTTGGCACCGCAATGTTAGTTTTTTGCTCTACATTGAATTTTATAATGTCCCATTTTCCCACAATCAAAACATTTGATGTGTGATATATTTTTTTTCTTTTGACTCAATTTTCTTGAACTAGGCTTATTGTTTGTAAACACTTTAGAGTAATGGGCCTGGGCAGGCTTACTGTGTGAAGAATGAGACCCAACTATATTGTCCGTCACTTTCGACAAGAAAGGAGGAGAATGCAACCCTAAATATTCCTGTTCTGCTAACATAGAATTTTCTATCTGAGGAGCCAAATAATATAACTCAGCCATAGATGATGGCTGAGAGACAAACACAAAAGGTCGTCGAGTCAACAGAGATACATTTTACAAAATAGTAGAAAAAATTCCCTTTCTTCTAAATTAAGTTCCAACACAATAGTAGCTTCTGACACGGATAAGATAAAGTTTCTAATGGACTCATTAGGATTTTGATATCTATTCACGAATCTGGTTTTCAACACCGTCTTAGCTCTAAGAGGCACTAACGTATTCAATATTGTATGTCTACAATCTCGCCACAAAATATTTTGATTCAGACACCCTACCAACAGTTGGGTAAGATATCCGGTGGTTTTACTCAGAAACATCGAAATAAATTCAAATGCATCCCCTAATATTAATTGACAAATTTCTTGATTTCTAATATAAATTCAAACACATTTTCAAAATTTTGACTATCGCACCTCAGGATTTTTTCAAAAACCCTGATAAAACTGTATATTTAGTTTTTTCAGAAATACTACTAGTTGATGGCACATCAGTAAAATTAGTAATATTGGCAGGATCATTAACTGTGGCATTATCTAAGTTTTCAAGTTAACCTGCGATAGTGTTATCATTTATGGGGACTGTTGGCAATTCTTGAAGCCATCCGCTAGGTTAGTAGGATTTTCAGAGCGATCCGCAGCTCACTCCCAGCATCATCAGGTACCACCCATCTCCTTTTCTTAATGGCAGAAATTAATTGGGCGTGTGACAATAAGTTCACCGATGAAGTGGTATCTCCCGGGACTTGGACCTCTTCAGTGTCAACAAAATCTTTGTTCGCCATGGTGTTGGCATATTACATAAAACAAAGGAAACAGGTAATTACAAGAAATATTCCAATATATGAACACAAGTGGGTAATTAAATGTTTTATTATTACCAAGTGGGACTAAGTGTATTATGCTGTGAGCAGAATTTAGAGAGTACGTGCAGCTTGTAGAGCATTAAAAGGCGGCGCAGCTTGTAGCGGTGCTTTAGTTAACACTAAATACACCAGCTACATGAACATGGGAAAAATACATGATAGGCTAACACTTGATAGCATAAGATTCAAATGCATGTTGACATAAGAGTTTAATAGAGCAAACAAAGCAGGAAATAATTACAAGGTAGACATCAGAGTACAATCCATCATTTTCAATGTTGACCTATTGAGTAGGCCAAAATAACCAACATAACAATAAGATAAAAATTGACACACTCATAGAGTGAAATAGGCGTGAAGCGCCATTGGTTTAATACTACTATTAAACTCCGCTAGTGTTATAAACTATCGCTCCACTCTTAAAAAAGGTATAAACATAAATCCTAGAGGGGGAAAACAATACCTAAGTTATTTTAAGTTACTCCCCGATGGGAGACACAAACACAATACAATATTGATAGTAAATATGTTGCAACAAATATCTAATGGATAAATACATGTGAGCAGGACCAAGACAGAAACTGCCCAACATCTAATAAAAAACCACCCTATTTTGAGAGGTGAGAACGATATATGCTAGTGAAGCTATCTTGACCTAATTGAATAAGTTACACAAGTTTCAGAGAATTGACTATTTGTTCCGGTCATAGATACACCGGGAAAACATCTTAGGGAAGGTTATCATTAAGAATTCTGGCCCTCAAAGTAAAGGCTGGCAAGTAACAAATTTGTACAACCAGGAATTATGAGTAAAAACTCAACCTTGGTGCCAACCACTAACCATACTTTGGTTATAATCCATCAATAAGGAATCATGCCGCCCCTGAAAGGAGTCAGACATGTACATTAAATAGAATGCAGGCCACGCCAGAAGGGCAGTAACAAACCCACAAGTTGCGCGCCACAATCAGACGAACAACAAAGCTTGAGGCGCCAAGATTCCACAAGATTTGTAAACCATTATACAACTAGGTATTGACATCGGGTCTGGAACAACCTAAATTCCCCCTTTACCACCTGATGGCCCTATTGACCACAACATGGTCATGCAGGCCCAGGAGTGAGACACACTCCAAAGAAACTACTGGTCTTAAGAACCAAGCAGAAAAACAAGAGATGCGTGAGATCTCTCATGCCATGCTCATCATGGCATTGAAAATGAAAAACTAACCTAATTATACATTTAATCAGCTAATTACTTCAAGAGTAACAGACACTCTCAACTTGTAAGAAAAACCCCTTAACTTCATGTAACATTAGCGTGTACTGCTAATATGACAATGTTATTACCCACTCCTAAAGAAGCTAATATTCATATATATCCTGCAATAGCCCTAAACAAGCTAATATTCATAGAAATCCTGCAATATAAATACTACCTCAAAGTAATCTTGTACTCATAGACATCCAGCATTATTAAACATCACGATCGTACTATGTCAAATATAGGTGTTCTACTCACGCATATGTCTGTCGGAGTAGAGCTGCTTGCAAGTCCGGCCTGTTCACCACGAATGCTAGATTGGAGAGAAGTCCAAAACACCCTTCAAATTTGTGCAGCACCCTGATGTTACAATGAAGTGAGCTTGCAATTCTCTGATTGGCCCGTGCAGTACTAATACAAGACCACTTATGTTCCTGGACACCGGGCTGGCCTACGTGATCTAACAAGCATAGCTCTATCTCTGCACGTCCAGCGTCTTGGAGTTAATGTTATGAAAATGAATCGAATGCGACGGTTGAATTCAAAACAAACAAGAACCTGGTGTACGTGATGTCAACAATGCAGCCATCTAACATGTTACTTGCGAATGACGTAATAACAAAGGAAATCTCCCACCTTCCCTCCTTGCAACTAGACCTATATAACGAGGGCACAAAGACAATATCGAGGACCATTTTCATCAGCCACTTCCACGAGAAGTCCTCTTCAGGACTAGGACAGTATTTAGCCAAGAATGGCGGATAATAATTTCTTTGTTTGAATCTATAAACTACATATTGCTGCGAAGGGTTTTGATTTTCTTAAACACTTTGGTTTAGTTTGTAATGGAAATCTGTCAGTGTAGGTGTCGGTAATGTTTTGCTAAAACTTTAAAATGATACATAAATTTTGCTATGGAGCATTTAATGTTTCCTGTCACCACATGGGCGCTAGAATCTCTTTATTTTCTTGGTTTAAATAGGTTGCCACATTTCTTGGTTCTTTTTATCTTTGTAATATTTAGGGTTTTTTTTTTTTTTTTTTTTTTTTGCTTTTGTGGTTATCAATAATAATTTAAATTATTTAAATTGACTATGTTTGTTATATTGGGTATTTAGTAGACCTCTTTTCTTATATTTTAATATTAAAGTAACTTATTTTTTACCACTATAGTCTGACTTTAATATTCGCAGATTCATTTAGGCAAAATTTATAAGTTTTCTAACATAGCTTTGTTTGTCTATTTATAAAGTCAAATGTGGCAATCTTAGTTAATTCTTTAAAAAGTGACGAGGTTAAATGGTCCCAATAAGTTTTGAGTTAAGTCGTGAAGTCAAACCTTTGTGCTTTACGTAAATATCTGGTGAGATATTTAATATAAATTTATATACTTTAAATTTGAATTTCGTAAAGTCATATGCTCTAATGAAAATGGTGGCCAAATTTTTAAAAATTTAAGATCCACATATTTTCAATTTATATTAATAAACAACATAACATTTAAAAAAACGTTTAATTTCTTATAGGTTTCGGATGTAGTATGAAATTCTCAACGTAAACTAAAGCGCTCCACCGAGTTTTGTAGGAATTATTGTCTGAGAGGCCATTTTTCCTAACAATAATTCTACTATATAGTGGTATGTAGTAAGAAAAAAGGCCTTCTAGATGTCATTCCTCCAAAAATCAGTGGATAGTAGAGGGGTAGGAGTAATTTTTTACAATATTAGGGTATTGAATTCGATATTTTTGATTATTTTCTTTAGTAGGAGTTTTCATAAGAAGTCACTACTAAAATAAATAGATCTACTTTCATGTATGCATCCGTCAGGTCACGTGACCTATAGCTGTCAATTTTAATAAATATTATCAATACTTATTAAATAACACTAATGATAGTTTATAATACAATATTTGTCAATTTTGGTCGCAAAAATAATGTGGGTGCCAAGGGATGGTGACATAATACAATGTAAAAGACTGGATTAGGTTTAAAATTGTTATTTTTTTCCTGAATTTATTAAATAAATATAAAATAATCATAACACACAATATTTTATTTTTTGTATTAGACCATAATGTTAATCAATGACTTTAAGGTTCCAGAACGTTCAACTTTACAAGTCAAGACACAACCACAATTGATTGTACTCGTACTATGCCAAAAGCCTAAATTTGAAATTAAAAACAACACAGTAAATATTATCCCCGTGAGGTCTAATACTTTAGTCTTGGTTTAGAATTTGTCAACGTTAACAAAGAGGTCAAGGTTCAAAACCTAGCTAGTTGCGCTGGGAATAATTATCATCCTGCAAATTTTACTGTTATATTTCCATAAACCTCTCACCTCATCCCTGTTACAATGCACTCAAACTACACCAACCCAATTCGGTGATCGAAAGGTCTAAGGGTAACAATATACTAGACTGCCAATGACGGAGAGAACGGGGCTTGAATCCCTGAATGGCTATACTGAGGGTGTATTTTCTCAAGTAGTTTCCAACTTTCCCTTAGCACAAATGCTGGTCACTTCATACATATTCAACCTTCCTCATACCTAACACACTAGCGTAATTAGTACATAATGTGTATAACCAGGGCGGGTAGTAAGACGTTGTGCTAAACACAAATCTAAATAAAATGTAATGTACATTTTAAAGTGTACAAAACACCTAGATAGCATTCACTCAGGGTATCCGGATTTAATATCGCTAATTGAGTAGCTGGAGATAAAGGTGAAATTTAAATTAAATGTACTTACATTTGCGTGGAGGGAAAGTGGGAAACAATTTAGGAAACACTCTCATTGCACCTATCTGGAATTCGAACCTTGACCTCACTGTCACCAGAAAACCAGAACCCGGTATTTAGTCCACATGCCTATTGATCGGATTATAAATTATATAAATATGGTACATTTAAAGTGACTCGACCAAACAGGCTGTTTTTGGTCCAATATTATCAATTATTTTGATCAAATAAAAGGTGTCTCTTGTCTAAACTAAATTTGGTTCAGCAATAGAGGTTACATTTCAAGTGTTAACGGCTATTTTTGGTATGTTTAGGCGTTCATAGAAAAAAGCTACTAGTTTATATGACCAATCTATTTGTTAAAAAAAACTGTATGCAATCAATATTAAAATATGACCATTAGATTTTATGGATATTTTGAGTTCAAAAAGGTTCAAACTATTGAGTACAAATTTGGAAGAAAAAACACAAATGTACGGTTGTTCATTCAATTTTAGCGGGATTTTACTTTCGGTAAAGTATCAAACTGGAAAATAAACATGTCAAAGTGAACCTGTCACTTGAAATATTAAAAAAGAAATATATATTTTTAATTAATTAATTAATTATAAGTAATACACTACTTTAATAGTGCCTTTAGAACTATTTGTACTTTCTAAACAAACATGTGTGTTTGTGGTTAGTGTTGGAAGTTATTTAAATGCATAGCAAATGTATCAAATAAAAATGTATTATTCATGTTTGTTACATTAAATTCAATAATTTAACGAATAAATGCAACAATAGTTCCGTAACCACCCCAAAATTATTTTTATTTTTTGATACCTACCTATTCTCCTTACATTATTTTAAATATTGATTACATTTGGAGAAATGTATATGAATGAATATCTAAAATAAATATTACTCTTTTCTTTTACGGGAAGTTAACAAGTAGGTAAAATTACTATCCACAAGAAAAGGAAATATATTTCAGGTATTTCCACGAAACTAATAAGCTGTAGCTCAATGACAAAGTTCAACATCCCCACCCAACTCATTCACTCTTTATTTTCAGTTGTTCACAAACCTAGGGGGTCTGAGACCTTTCAAGGCAGAAACTACCTAACCACCAGTTAGAAGTTGCCTTTAAATCTGAAGGTCATTTCAATGTTATTTGCAAGTAAACCTCATTCTTAAATACATGACTAGCTGAATATAATGTATTACACTCTATAGTTGTGGAATGACGTACATCAAGTTGGCCCACCACTTTCTCTAAATAAATTGAAATTCATACAGTCGTTTGTGCTACGTTTGTGCTTATATGTGCCCGAAGCTCAGCGTGTGTGCTATTAAATTACTCAAATTATAATGATTTTAATGTGGCGGGCCAGCTTGATTTCAAGCTGTCCCGCCGCATTTAATAGAAATTCCTATCTTGATTTTGATTATGCCAGTTCTTTGTGCTCCATTTGTGCTAATATGTGTCCAAAGTTCCACTTTTGTGCTATTAAATTACGCCCCTGGCAACGATTTTAATGTGGCGGGCCAGCTTGATGTTCAAGTTGGCCCGCCACATTTTCAAAATCAAAATTTGTTAATGCCATTCGTTATTGCTCCGTTTGTGCTCATATGTGCCCAAAATTCAGCTTTTGTGCCATCAAATTACGCTTGTTACAACTATTTTAAGTCTGCTGTCCACTGTTGCGGGGCGGATTGCTTGGTACCATACTGAGGGAAGATAGCTTTTGCGTCCGTTACAGTGAAGCGTGAAGGCTAACTCTGCACAGATGGAGCAAAACAATTGACTGTGTACATTTTAACATGTGTAGAATGAGGTGGTCAACATGGAAAAAGTGTTTTACAATAATACTGACAACTGTAAAAAGCATTGTCAATAAGTGATTTGGAATGTGGTTGTATAAAGGCATGCAAGCCTTGAAACAAGAGGGCGTATGCAGGGCTTGTTGGGAGTATTGGTTTTCTTAAGGCTCCGTCAAGTATTAATTTAATAATTTTTTTTTAAAAGTATTTTAATTTATAATAATTTTGCAAGTTTATCAAAATGGTTTTGACTAATTATAATAATAAATAAAAGACTTGTGAGATAAAACTTAATTTTGAATACCAAATTTGTAATTTTAATGCAAAAAGACATAAAACAAAAAATAATAAGCTTGTATATAGGTCTAAAATATTTTAGTATTAATATAAAAAAATAGGTATGTTTTATGATGCATGGTTACCACACTAAACTTATTAATAGCATTGATGTAAGATTCTAGTTTAAAACCCACTTGCTTTTCTGCACATTAGGGTTGAATTGTCTAGGTCTATTGTCTAGGTATTGTCTAGGTCATGTAGGAGATAAAGCAAGGGGTTGGAGTAATTTTTTACAATATTAGGGCATTGGATTCAATATTTTTGATTATTTTCTATGCAGGGTGGAGGGTGGATGTGCCTCTTCCCCCACTGGATCTGGTACGGCCTTGAAATTAGTTATCCAAAGAAATAAGTAAACCTATATTTAAAGGTACGGTCAGACTGGGTAATGAACGACTAAGAAATAAAATTGAACACATTGGTTGTAATGATAGGTGGCCAGACTGGAGCGCGCGAACGAGCGACCTGAGCAACGCGCTTTAAAGATAGAACTAGTTCTATTTCTAAGCGCGCACTCGAGCCGGAACAGTCTAGCTTACAGGCGCTGGGCAATATTATTGTGTGTTGATTCATTGCATGTTAGGAAAACTTTTTTATTTGACATGATATCTGACTTTTTTATTATTATCGATAGGTTTAGCACACTTGCTACTAGTGGCCTAATTTAAATGGTAAGACTATAAAATCTCTCTCTCTATATATATATATATATATATATATATATATATATATATATATATGTATGTAAAACTGTAATGTTAAAATACTTCAATATTATAATCAAAGTAGACCTTTACAAATAAGAATCACCATCAGCGCGAAAGGAGTATGGGAAAACCACAACAATAAATCACTTGTCAAAAACCACCCTCGGTTCACTGAGCCAATATTTTAACTATTGCTTCCCCATTAACAGCTATCTAGCTATCTGCTAATCACGCGCTTAGTCTCCATTTTGTCACTCACTCGCGCGCTTGTCAGTCTGGTAGAACTCTTTAGGCTTATATACAACTAGCTCCCATTACTATTTAACCATTATTATAATATTGTTTGCTATGTAATTATTTTCATCTCTAAAAATTATTTTCTTGATTCTTTGAAAATTCAACCCATTATTTTTTAAACACATTTAGTTTACTTTTAACAACTGTTCATCTTTCGAAAACCTAATCAGCAGTGTCTGGATTTTGATTACTTAAAAATTGTCAAAGATCCCCTATAAAATAACACAGAAAATCTTTAAAAATTGCTTATTTAAAAGAAATTATCAAAATGTTAACTAAAGATCATAATGAATGCGCCCCACTAAATCAAACACGCACTTTATAAAATAATGGAAACTAAAACATACATTCATGTTTTAGTGGACTCGGTTGCAGTGAACATTCGGCTATATTGAACCTAAATAATTATTGGTCCTAGCCCACATATATTTCAATATGTGTTAAAAATTATGTTCAATCATATGTGCTCTATTTGTGTTCATATGTGCCTAAACATGAACATTTGTGCTGTGAAAATAGGCCTTTTAAATAACATTTAATGTGGCGGGCCCACTTGAGCTCAAGCTAGCTCACCACATATTGAAAAAAAATAATAATAACATTCTAATAATAGCCTAATAATAATAATAATAATATCTAGCACTGCGTCTTACTACCCGTTCGGGTTATACACTTAAGTACTAATTACGCTAATGGATTAGGAATTGGGAGGGTTGTATTTAGAGAAAGTGAACCCGCATTTGTGTGGAGGGAGAGTGGAAAACCATTTAGGAAAAACCACCCCCAGTTAACCCGACCGAGATTCGAACCTTGATCTCCCCGTCCTCGGCGGTTGAGCTTAACACGACTGGTGCGTTAGCCAACTACGCCACCGAGGCGGGTAATAACGTTCTATTTAAGTCAATCCATTTTGCTCTTTTTGCGCTCATATTTGCCTAAAAATGAACATTTGTGCTCTAAATATAGGCAATATATATAGGCTTGCCAGACGTCCCGGTTTGACCGGGACAGTCCCGGTTTTCAGACAAAGTCCCGGTGTCCCGGCCGGTTTACTTCACGTCCCGGTAAAAATTAAATTTGATTATAGTTCTTATAATAGATGACCAAAAAGTCTAAAAATAATTAACTGTGAAGGATTATTTAGGATAAATACTTTGTCATTTATTTCACTGTACTGTATTAAAAGTGAAAACTGTGGAAGAGTGATGGTCTGCTAATAATATTGTCATCGTATCGTCTTGTCTCACCCTCCCGCTCTCCGGGTGAGTCCAATATTGGGCACTAAGGGGTGTAGCTTTAGCGCCAGAAGAAATTTCGCTGCACGCTACACCCCCTCATGTGCAATAACGTTGGACTCGCCCACCTCGGCACTAGCCGCTTGCGATTGAGATAAGTCAGTCAGTTGTCAGTCCCCGTCGGCGGTGCCTGTTGTGTTAGTGAGCTAGAGCTGTTTTATTTATGTTTTAAGTGAGAGTTTATGCGTTCTCTGTTAAAATGCCAAAACGGTCGTGTAAATTCACCGAGGATTTACAGAATAAATTCCCTTTTTTGAAGAAGGTATGTACTGGTACTGGTAATCAACATCAAGACGATAGAGATAAATGTTCACATTGTAATTCTGAGTTTTCGGTTGCTCACGGTGGTCGATCCGATATAAAAGATCATTTGCAGTCGAGTAAACACAAAAAGAGCTTAGCATGTGCTGCTAGCTCATCAAAACTGACCAGTTTTTTTAAGACTGCGAATCCTAATGACAATAACTAAGACTTAGCAGCGAAAGAGGCGACATTTGCTTACCACACAGCAAACCATAGCCTAAGTTTCAATTTGACTTCTTGTTCATCAACACTAATTTCTAAGTTTTTTGAACCTAAATTTTCACTCGGAAAAACTAAGTGTGAGGCAATAGTTTTAGATGTCATAGCTCCTTTAGCTCAAGAAGAGCTTAAAGAAGACTTGACCAAGTCAAACTACGTATCTGTAAGTATTGATGCATCAAACAGAAAGGATATAAAACTTGTGCCAATTGTAGTGCGCTACTTTAATCCTAATTCAGGTATGCAAGTAAAGTTGTTAGATTTCAAATCTGTGGCGGGTGAAACATCTGAAATTCTTACAAATCACTTATGCTCTGTCCTGTTGCAAAACGATTTGAACAACAAAGTAGTTGGTTTTTGTGGAGATAACTGCAACACTAACTTCGGTGGTGTGAAAAGAGCAGGGAAAAAAATGTTTTTCATCGACTCAAAAATAGCCTAGGACGGGAAATCAATGGAATCGGATGTGGAGCACACATTGTGCACAACTGTGTGCAAACTGCAGTAGACAGTCTCCCAATCGATATTGAGGCCTTACTGGTGAAGATTTATAAATACTTCCACATATACACAGTCCGTGTAACTAAACTAAAATAATTTTGTGAATATGCCGAGATACAGTACCGTAAACTCATTCAACACGGGAACACCCGGTTTCTATCAATGATGCCCGCTCTGGAAAGAATTTTACAGATTTTTGAAGGTCTGAAAGCGGTTTTTTTTAGACCAAGAAATGTGCCCATCAACAATAAAAAAGTTATTTACTGATTCAACGGGTGAGCTCTACTTGTTGTTTGTCCACGGACAGCTTGCACTGTTTAACAAGGCCATCCTGGGAATGGAAAAAGATAACACTACAGCTTTTGAGGTTGCTGAAGCTCATAAAGATCTCAAAAGAAACTTGACAGATAGAAAGGCTTCAAAATTTATAACTATGGGCACAAAGAACATCTACAGGAATCTATATGAGCAAGTTCGTAACAGAGTGAAAGAATAATTTGATGGCTTTTATGAAAGATGCATTGCATACTTGGACCTCTGGGAGAATAGTTTTGGAAACGTTAAACAGTTGTCATGGGTTAATCTGACCAAAACAAATGCTGTTGATTGGGAAAGCGCCGAGACTTCTGCTGAAATTATTAATAGCAGTCTTGATGTACCCGATATGAAAATAAACAATGATCAGCTGTTTGATGAACTTGTGCTTGCTAAGGAGTATTTGCAGTCAAATTGGGAACAGTGGAAGCAAGAAGAGACCACCAGAGATGTGATTATTTCAAGTGAAGAAAAATGGCTCAGGCTGTTTGGTCACTTCAAGGAGAATCACATGGAAGCCCCCAATCTGATCAAGATGGTTGAGTATGCCTTCTGCTTACCTGGGACATCAGCACCAGTTGAGAGAGTATTTTCGTTGATGAACAACGCATGGATTGATGATAGGGGTTTAATGAAGGAATCTACGGTTCAAGGCTTGATGACATGTAAAATTAATATCGGATTAGCTTGTGAAGAATTTTACAACAAGATTAAAACCAAAAAAGACTTTCTAAAAATAGTCCTAGCCAATGAAAAGTACATGTAAGTATAGTTCATATTTTTATTCCTCATTCAAAGTGTTACTTCTTACTTAAGTAACTTATATATAAATATTAACATGTAAGAAATAAAATGTTTAAATTTCGGCATTCCGGTGTCCCGGTTGAACATTTCAGAAATCTGGCAAGCCTAAATATATAGAACATTTAATGGGGTGGTCTAACTTGTGCCTTCCTTATACTGTAACCTGTAGAAAACTTGCTAGCCCACTACATTTTGATAAAACCACTATAACAAAATTCTGTTTGCACCATTCGTTTGTGTTTTTCTTTTGCTCATATGTGCCCGAACATGAACTTGTGTGCTTTGAAACTAGGACTTTTAGAGAACATTTAATGTATCGGGTCAATTTTAGCTCAAGCTAGCACAAATGTTCTCTTAAAGGTATAATTTTAAAGCACAAATTTTAATGTTCTAGCACATATGAGCACAAACTAAGACCAAATGAATGGTGCAAACAAGTTTATCCTACAGTGATTTTTACACATATTGTGGTGTGCCAGTTTGAACTCAAGTTTTCTACGTACGATAAAGGGAATGCTAAAGCTAGCCCCTCAAATTAAATTTTCTCTAAAACGCCTAATTTTAGGCACTAATGTTAATTTTCTGGCACATATGAGCACAAATAGAGCTCAATGGAATGGCGTGAATAGAATTTTGTCATGTTGGGTTTTTCCATATGTGGTCAGCTCTAGCCCACCACATTAAATATTATGTTTAAGGTTTCATTTTAGAACACAAGAGTTAAAGTTCGGGCACATAATGCCACAAAGAATTGTGAAAAAAGAATTTTACTACAATGATTTTTACTTTCTCTCTATCTTACAGGTAGAAAAAGTATGGTGATCATCAAAAAAATCGAACTCGAGATTTTGATGAATCTTGACGTTTCATGACTCCCTGAATCCGAAAAAGTGGTTTTTGAATTTCCGTCTGTCTGTCTGTCTGTCTGTCTGTCTGTCTGTCTGTCTGTACCTCCAACTAGAGCCTAAACTATTTTACCGATTGAGCTGAAACTTGATATCTAGGGTTTTCATAGGGTTGTCCCGAGGGGTTTTTGGAATTGGATATCTACCCCTAAAATTAAGGGTAGTTTACTGAAGGGAAAAAAGAGAAAAAGTCGATTTTCTCAAAATCGGCTCTAACGATTTTAATTAAATTTCGTTTATAAACATTAATAAATATTACAAACAAAATGGCTACTCTCAATATTTCGACAAAATGGTTTTAAGGGCTCCGGTCTGATGCGTTATTAACATTTTTTATAATAGCTCCGAAACTATTTGAGATATGAAATTACTTAGCATTACAAATATGTATATATATTTATAATACAAATATTTTATCCGAAACATATTTTTATAAAATCAATAACTTTCAATCTATACGCAATTAGATGAATTTTTTAACTTTTTGGACATTAAAGTTTAAGTATTGCGACCGTAAAAAAAACTAACCTGAAATGTTGATGGATATCGACGTCTCATGACCCCCACAACCCTAAAAAATAGTCTTTGCAATGCCGTCTGTCTGTGTGTCTATAAAAACTTAAAATTAAGGGTAGTTTACTGAAGGGCGAAAAGAGAAAAATTTGTTTTTCTCAAAATCTGCTCAAACGATTTTGATTAAAATTCGTATCCAGGCGTTGATTAAGATTATAAATAAACTGGCTATTTTCATTTTCCTATGAAAATTATTTTTAGGGTACTTTACAGAAGCGTTAATTTCCGTATCTCCACAACTATTTGAGAAACTAAACAACTTATCATTGCAAAATTGTAGGACTATTAGAAATAAAAAACTTTTATTTGACATATATTTTTATAAAAGCAACAGTTTCTGAGATATTTGCAAATAGATTAATACAATTTTGTGAGCTTTAGTTGTAAACATATACTACTTAAGTCTTAACGCAATAATTCTCCAATATCATAGAGTAATTAAATGTAAGTATCTAAAAAAGTATGTTATTTTTCCTTAAAGCTCTTAGGATAAATGTTTGCACAGCAATGTCTATCTCCATTTTAGACTCAATAGTCAATATTTACATTTTTATTGGTCAAAAAATATAAATGAATAATTAAATATCAATGTGATGACTTGAAGATCTGCAACACCTTATAAAATGTTAAAATTTTAACCAAAAATCGAAATTTTAATACGAAGTGTTGACCCTTGTGGAAGACATTAAACTGTTTGAAATGCTCTTAGGTGGACAAAGATGCGCCTCTTTTCTCATTGACTCTATATCATTGTATATTATTTTATGCGTGTTCTTATGTGGAGTGGTGATGATACAATGTACTACATTATTCCGTTCAGAAATCTTACGAGTTAATAGAAAGAGAGAGAAAGTCTGTGCGGTGCGCCGTACCATTTGTTTCAAAATGTGGCGGGCCAGCTTGAACTGAATTTTTCACGTACATCAAGTTAGACCACCACTTGAGTTCAAGTTTGCCCGCCATATTAAATGTTCTCTTCAAGGTATAATAAACTTATTTTAGAGCAAAAATGTTAATGTTCGGGCACATATTAGAACAAACTAAACACAAAAAATGGTGAAAACAGAATTTTGCTACAGTCATTTTTGTCAAAATGTTGCGGGCCAGCTTGAACTCAATTTATCTACAGGTTATGGCATAGGGAAGGCACAAGTTGGCCCGCCACATTAAATGTTCTATAGTGTGTCAAATTTTAAAGCATAAATGTTTATGAAACAAATAGCCAAAGCTATTATATTTGTTTTAGTGAGGATTGACTCGCATCTAGATATAATAAATGTTTATGTTTGGGCACATAATTGAGCACAAATGGAGCACAAACGGAGCACAATGGAGGGACGTAAATAGAATTTTGTTATGTTGTATTTTTCAATATGTGGTGGGCTAGCTAGCACAAACGATTGAACAAAAAAAATTTAAATTTCGGCAATGTGGCCGGTTAAATTGAGTTACGTCATTTTAACATCAAAATTCCCTTAAATCAAACATTTTATTTTTAACATGATTACTCTAAGAAACTTATTTTCTACCCGAGTTGTTTTTAAAGCAGAAAGTAAGAGGAAGGGGGTGATAGAGAATACTTCCAAGTACAAGGCCGAGAGCTCGGGTACCTGTGTTGCGGTATGTAAAGGTAGATAGACTTCTTTGCTATTACAAGTGACTAAGGCAACCGATTAGCACAGTGAGTGACAGTTTGCTACCATTTACCCATTGTCTTCACTAATCCCTTTCTTCAAGAGGGTGTTTGAAACTTGAAACACACCTTTCTGCTCATTCTGGTTAAGATTTTTGAGAAGTGTGTAAAAAGCGCATAATACTGTTCCAACGGAATTTTATTAGCATTTTGTAATCTACTTTGATAGCTCATGACATAGTACCTACAACCAATTTACAAAATTATATAATAGTTGCTCTTGAATTTAAATTTCTATGTTTTGTTTATTTAAACTTTCGATGCATCAATGTTGATCAAAGTATATAGCAAACAAACCAGCATGTGGTCAAAGTGTCAAGCTCTTTGCAGACGGGGAGGTCGGGGTTTGTACCCCAACTGGAACTGGGTATATCGAGTGTGATTATTCATAAATTGGTACCCAGATTCACTCCATGCGCATTTCACTGCATTTGCTCTAAATTCAATCGTTCTCATCTCTACCTAAATCTATGAGCTCTTTGAGGAATATATTATCAAAATTAATATAATCAAAACGGACATGCGGCAGTGGACCTAAAATTATAAGACCTAAAGTCACAACTCCTAAACTAAATCTCTTAACTTCATAACACCTAATTTTATAAGACCTAATTTCACAAGACCTAACTTCACTGGACCTAATTTTATAAGGCCTAACTCCACAAGACCTAATCTCACAAGCCAACAAGCACAAGACCTAACCTCACAAGACCTAAATTCATAAGACCTAAATTTATATGACATTCCGGCATAAGTCCTAAAACAACATTCTTTTTAACTCAATGATAGGAACACAGACAAAGGCGTCAGTTTTGTCTGACAGCACTAGGTATTTCACACCAATAACAATCAATCTTAATTTTATTTAAGGGCTTAAGAATTCATAGGTATTGAGTGAAAGTAATTGATGATAATAGGCATTAAAACTTTGGGTGCTAAAACTTGGAAATTATTTGAATTTCGAAATTTGAATAGAAGAATTATGGTTTTAATTTGTAAACAGGAATTGTTTCACCGTTTTTGATTCAGTCATATACATTTGTTAAGATGTTGGGCAGACATATAATATTCATGAATAAAAGTGAGGACTGAAGTAAAGAAACCAAAAGATGGACCGAGGGAAGTTAAGAAAACTCCTCTCCTTGGAAAATTCTAGACAAAGAGTCAGCCACAAAATATGAATGACGTCAAAATCAAATAATGATATTATAGGACCCTACGACCAAATCTACTAAAATGCTTCAGATGTTAAATGGTCATAAAAGTGATTGATTAGCTGTGATTAACTCAACCAATGTGGAAATAATTTAGAGAAAAACTAGTCTTAAATTATAAAAAGCGATTGCACACTTCCCTCTTGCAAAATTCTTTCATAACTATCTGCTACAATCCACTCTCGTAGAATATCTTTTGGCCAAAAATGTTTTTCACAAAATCTATCATTAGATTTTTTTTCTAATGTTCTCTTTACCAGAAAGCGTTTTTATTTTTGTTTTGTTTTTACTTTCTCTCTATCTTACAGGTAGAGAAAGTATGGTGATCGTCAAAAAAATCGAACTCGAGATTTTGATGAATTTTGACGTTTCATGACTTCCTGAATCCGAAAAAGTGGTTTTTGAATTTCCGTCTGTCTGTCTGTCTGTCTGTCTGTACCTCCAACTAGAGCCTAAACTATTTTACCGATTGAACTGAAACTTGATATCTAGGGTTTTCATAGGGTTGCCCCGAGGGGTTTTTGGAATTGGATATCTACCCCTAAAATTAAGGGTAGTTTACTGAAGGGAAAAAAGAGAAAAAGTCGATTTTCTCAAAATCGGCTCTAACGATTTTGATTAAATTTCATTTATGAACATTAATAAATATTCCAAACAAAATGGCTACTCTCAATATTTCGGCAAAATCGCTTTAAGGGCTCCGGTCTGATGCGTAAATTAACATTTTTTTAATAGCTCCGAAACTATTTGAGATATGAAATTACTTAGCATTACAAATATGTATATATAATTATAATACAAATATTTTATTTGTCAAAACCACGTTTCCCGAAATTTGAAGAAGTATAAACATTGACACGTCAGTTTTAAAACAATCTTGAAATTTAAATTTTTATCTTTGACAAGTAAAGCCATTCTGCAGAGATAAAATATTATTAATCTGAACAGATGTTGTTATAAAAAGTCACAACTATCTTCAACGATCACAACGCTTTCTCATATAGAGGCAAATTATGAAACTAAAAAGCTTAAAGGGCTGATAAACTTTTACATAGGGTTTTGAATAGAGTGTAATAGGAGTAGTTCAACCAAATTATTCAACTGGGGTTTACGGCGGCAAATGTAGTAGATTTTCACCCTGCACTTCACTAATTAATATCTGTTCACTGAAGTATTTTCATGGGAGCTAACGGGAATTAAAATATTAGGTTTGCTAGGAGAAAAATCGTATGTGTTCCTCCCCTGCATGTAATCAATTACCTGAAGGTCAATGTATTCTACCAGGTTAAGTTGTCTAACTCGGGCACGCTCCTTCACAGGAACTATCAAGCAGTGGATAAATTGATTCACAGTTGTGGTTTTCTTCATTACAGCAGTATTTAAAAAAATATTGCAACAAACAGGTATTAATTAACGTTAAATTGGAGAAATATTTGAAAGTTAGAGGTATTAAATATGATGTTTATTATCATATACCACTTAAAAATAAACAATTACCATTGTTCCCATTTTAATAGATTTGAGACCGTATACCAATATTGATTTAAATTATAATATATAATAGAATACTGAAATAAAACAAAATTAGTGCGCACTAAAATTTAGTTTTAAAAACCTATAAATAAAAATCAGGTAAAAAAGCAAGTTCACCTAATTGTCTACTCAATAGTGGCAGAAAGAGGCATGGTGATGGGGTCCAAGGTAGAATGTAAATAAACTCTATTTAATGGATAATTCTTTTAAACCAATATTAGTCATCATGAGTACTTAGAAGCTAAAATAATAACATACAATAATAACTTCAAATAA
Source organism: Timema podura (assembly GCA_033556935.1). Taxonomy (NCBI): domain Eukaryota; kingdom Metazoa; phylum Arthropoda; class Insecta; order Phasmatodea; family Timematidae; genus Timema; species Timema podura. Next base: position 2,117,266 of record JAVRXN010000011.1, read on the forward strand.
TTTATAGAAATTTTTAATAAAAAGAGAGAAAAAAGCCATCTCAGAGAATATAAAACATAATACATAGTTTGCCTAAGTCAGACTAACTTTTTACCATGCTATGTCGGTGCACCGCCTCACCTCCTAGGGTTAGTCACACGACTAACAGAATACTGGCCTGCTAGACAGTCTCGATAGTAGGGATGTTGTTTTGTAGGAGCAGTGAAAGCGCGCTCAGGTAAGACTAATACTTGTGGCATACTGGCTAAAATGTGCCAACCCCAATCAATACTGCATCCTTACAATAAATAGCGAATACTGTCATGGGTGTGAGTACGACCAAGTTTAAAACCTGGTTTACTTTAAGCAAATAAATAAAATAAACTGCAAAATAATAGCTTTGGATGACTAAAGCTATGATGTACAGCTGAGGTGAAAATTGAAAGGATCACCTGTTGACAAGCTGATCAGAACATGAACTATTGGAATGTGAGACGATTGTGTGGCAAAGAGAATGAAATTCAGTGGAAATGATTGGAAGAAAAATGGATATGTTTTGAATCGATGTGGAAGTCAAATATGTTTTGACGACGTGTGATAGTGGCTTGGCACTGTGGTCATAAGTGGATGAATGGGTGATGGTAAAAAAGGAAGTAGGTTTAATTATAAGCTTAAAAAATGAGTAGTTTTGGGAAGTTATGAGTTGGTGTTATCTAGATTTCTGTGAGTTCGTATGAAATTAGGAATTCGTAAAATTATGTTGGTTGTTGGTTATGCCCTGGTCGAGGGTGAAGAAGATAATGTGATGAAAGATTGATGTCTCTAATGCATGTGAAACAGGTGAAAGAATTTTATTTTTTTATGATATATGAATGGATGGATGGGTACTCAAAGAAAAAAATAAGAATAAGTGTTAGGAAGAAAAGCTGATGATATGGTCAGCGAAAATGGTAATGAGTTAGTGTGTTTTTGTTTAGAAAAAGTTTATTTGTATCGATCAATTGGTTTAAGCACAAAGATATTCAGTTGTATAGATGGAAAAGGAGTGACTCAATAACGATGATTGATTTTGTTGTGTATGATGAGATACTAAAAAGTTTAGTAAATCATTTTATGCTGTCCATGGAACCGAATGTGGAACGAATCACTTCATAGTGATCTTAGTAGTTGAATTAGTTAGGAGTTTTGTGAGGAAGCAGCGTAATTGTGTTAAGCAAGTAAGAATGAAAGAGGGAAAAAATTAAGGATAAAAGTGTGAGAGCGTAACATTAAAGTGTGTTGGCCGAAAATTTATTTTACAAGAGCATGAATGGAAATTAGAAATAAATATTAAAGGTAGAGGAAATGCTTTTCACAAAATAAAAGAAGCTGTAGTTGAGCTCACTAAATATGTCTTTGTGTCTGTGGGTGTGGGAAATTAAAAATTGTATGAATGAAGGAATGAACAGGTGGTAGAAGCTGAAAAAAAATAAAGAAGCATACAATCAAATGATTGCTGTGGAAATTGAAAAAAAGTAGGATATTTTATGATATATTAAAAGAGAAAAGATGAATGTAAATAAAATAGTAAAGGTGAGTTACAAATTAGATTAAAACTAGGAGAAATAATGCAGAATGATATTGAAGAAAATAATTTGATCTGGAACTGGGTATTAGAATAAAATTAGTATTGACAGAAAAGACGTATGGTATTCAGAATGAACGTGGTGAGATAATCTGGGATGAGAATGGTATTAAAGCACGATGGAGGGAGTATTTTGAGAAATTGAATGGACAAAACGTAGAAAAAGTAGCAAAAAATAGGCAAAATGTTATTATTTAAAGGATCAACACGGCTTAGGTTAAAAAGATATAAAAGTACCTATCAAAAATTGCAAAGGCAAGGGTGTATATCGGATAACATTTGTAATGCTCAAGTGTAGGGCATGGTAATATTTGCAAGATTGTGTGAGTTGTTCAATGTGTTTGTGGTATATAAAATGCTTGCTATGACTGGAAGAACATTGTCTTTGTTCTTTTGTAGAAAGTTAAAGACAGTATAAGTGAATGTAACAATTATGGGGAAATTAGATTTTTGAGTATTCCAGGCAAATTTTTGTAGTGTTTTAACTAAGAAAGTTTTTGAAAAATTTTGGCCATGATTTGGGGTATGAAATGTGGTTTCACTCCAGGTAGAGGTTGCGTAGACGAGATATATTCATTTTAGCAAGTGATTGAAAAAGGTTTTTAATAAAAAAGAAATAATATTTGATTGCATTCGTTGATAAAGTGTACGATAAGACGAAAAAGTGTAATTTTGGGATGTTCTTAAGAATTATGGTGTGAATACATGTTTAGTAAATGCAATTATGGTAGTTTATGATGGAAGTAAAGTGTGAATTGGGGTGGACTGAACTTTGAGCGAATTGTTTGTCGTTGAAAATGGTGTTATACATGGTCGTGCTATGTATCCATGGTATCAAAATGTGTTCATGTATAAGTGTATAATACATACTTGTGAACACGTGGCTTCTCTACAAATGGATACTGTAAATATGAAAGTGCTGTTATAGGTTGATGATGCCGTATCAATGTATGAGATTGAAAATGACTTGCAAAGTTCACTAAATCTTTTGAATGAGGTGATTAAGAGAGAAATAAGATTAATTTGAATGCTCGGTTAAGGAAACAAGTTTGATCAAACCGTTTCTGTGTATCATGACATTCCTTTATTAGAATTATTAGTAATTAATTCCCAGATCATTATAAATTAGTTAAATTATATATCATTCTGTACCACCATATTAATATCTTAATTTTTCTATAGTCCATTGACCATTGTCTTCACTTCTTGACTCCTTTAAACACTGTCTAAATTTTTTAACTTTTTCTTGACTCTTTTGACCATTGTCTTAATTTTTCACCTTTTCTTGAATACTTTGACCTCTAGACACCCTGCCTAGATAGCTACAGATATTTTAGTGTTCCATTTCTTGATTTTACTTGACCTTTTCTTGATCATTGTCTAATTTTCTTGACTTTTTTTATATAAATAAATATGACTAAATTTGTAGAGTAGAAATGCGTATATGAATTTTTGAAATATCCCCTACCGAGAAAGCCAGTTGAGATAAAAACCAAACTTTTAATTTGTTTTAGGAAAAATACTTTGAAAGTATTTTGCACAAAGCAAAAGTGTTTAGTTTCATCTTGGATGGGGTATGGCTTAAGAAAATAACTATTTTATTAAGTATAATTAAAATTTTACAAAACATCTAAATAGAAATAGATTATTTTAATATCTTGTTTTCCGTGCTAATAAACTTGACGTTTTCTTGACTCTTTTTACCACTCTCTTCATTTCTTGACTTTCTTGAATTTCTTGACCAGCACTCACTCTGTTCTAACTAAACTCAGAAACGCCTTTTTATCGCTAGTTAATATAAGAAATCTAGTTAACTTTAAACTTTAATAATAAAATTTCAATTGTATTTCCATTCTTTCTATTAATATAATGTTGTGCCTATACGTTTCTTTTTTGATTAATGATTGAATTAAACGGTTATTGAATGGAAGTCATAGAATTAACTGATTTCGGGAAAGCTCCTTTTCACATGAAATGGTTTTAATATTGATAGAAATCGGTAGAATTTTGCAACTCACATTTCAACACTGCACTGTGATGCTATTGACTCGACTAGATACCACACTATGTGAACTGCGCGTCGCTTGCCACTACCTACTTATATTATTATAATATTAATATTATAATTATTCATTATAATAATATTTATTTCAACACATTGATTTATTTAACTAATCTCAAATAGATCATTCCAGCTGCCAAAATTTAATATTCAAGAAATAGCCATTAACAAATCAACGTCACCAATCCGATTTTATATAGCAGTTAACATCCCGGCATTATGAGACTTTACATTTTGATAATAAATTCCTAGACAATAAGAAACCAACCCTAAACCATCTCAACCCAATAAAATTCTAATTAAATTAGGGCTAATAATTATAAATATCATATATAAAACTAATATTAAAACTAATAAAATAAAACGATTATATATTATCATCCCCATGTATATAATCCTCTCTATATATAATAACTAAAGAAGAAATAAACAAAATAAATCTCATAAAAATTATAGATATTCAATCAATTAATAAGGTCATAACAATTGAACAAGAATTACAGTTAAATAATCCCCACTCAATAAAATAAATAAGATCCATTATCAATAAATTAATTCCTGATCCAAATATAATTAATATAATAAGCATTAATAAAATAAAACTCAACATACATAATGACACACCAAACAAAATGACCCAATGTATTTAATATACACTTTTGACATCCCAAATCAATATTCTAATTTAACTAATTAAGTAATTATTTAGACTAATTAAATAAATTAAAAATATAAAGCAACAAAATTACACTTCAAAATCAATAAATTCAAAGGGAATCAATTTAAAAACAATAAAAGATATTCACGAATATACCCTATTGAACAATTAAGTAAACCTGAATACATAGCTCCATGTTGTCTATAAGAATATAAAAATAATGTATAAGAAGGAAAAAAAAAGAAATTAACACTATTATTAATATACACAATGAACTCCATGAATCTAATCTATTTAATAGTCTGATTTCAACTAATAAATTAAGAGAAGCTGGTGAAGCCATATTACAAGAACATAATAAAAATCACCAAAGCACTATTCTAGGTATAAAATTCATCAAGCCTTTATTGATTATTAATATACGTCTACTTGATCGCTCATAAAAAATATTAGATAAACAAAAAAGACCAGAAGATCATAAACCATGAGCTAATATTAAAATTAATGAACCTATAAAATTCCAATATCTTAAAGTTATTAAACCCCCTAAAACAATTCCTATGTGAGCTACCGAAGAATATGCAATAAATGATTTTTAATCAACTTGGCGCAAACATATCAAACTAACTAAAAATCCACCTAAAAGACTAATATAATTAAAAACAAACCCTGTGTTAATTATAAGAGTATAAACGCGAATCAAGCCATACCCACCTAATTTAAGAAGAACTCAAGCTAAAATTATTGAACCTGACACTGGTGCTTTAACGTGAGCCTTAGGTAATCACAAATGAACTAAAAATATAGGTATCTTAACCAAAAATGCTATAATCATCCCTAAATAAAATAAAAATAAATAAACTACATTAAAATCATAAAAGAAAAGAAAGTGAACCTCTATAAGAATATAAATAAATAATAGACAACAATAAAGGAAATGAAGCAAATAAAGTATCAAATAGTAAATAGATTCTAGCTTGTAGATGCTCAGGCTGATACCCTCAACCTAAAATCAATAATAATGTCGGAATTAATCTAGAATCAAAAAATAGATAAAAAGAAAGTAAGTTAGAACAAGAAAATGTACATAATAATATCATTAACAAAATAACAACTATTATCAAAAATATATTATAATAAGTCTACTAATAACTGATTGACTAGCTATAATCATTAAAAAACAAATCCAAAATCTCAATAAAATCAATATATTAGAAATAGTAACACACTATAAAATAACTAAAATTACTCCAAATACTCCATTTAACATTAAAGAAAAAGAATATAAACGTAATTACCAATACCATTATTTGAACCAACCATCAAAAATTTCTTACGAAACTTAGAGGAATTAAAAACAAAATAAATAAAATAAACTTTAACATTGCAAAATACTAAAAGTTTGAAAGTAATCATTACTATGAGTACGAGTTATTGAAACCAAAATAGACAACCCCAATGAATCTTCACAAACACCCAGTGTTAAAAGAACCCTTAAAAAATAAAAATTATAATTTAAACAATTAATGAATATATATTAAATATATAAAATAAAATCAAAATCATAAATTCAAGTCTCAATAAAACTACCAATAGATGTTTATGTTTAGAAGAGAATAAAAACATCCCACAAATAATTATATATACTGAATGAATTAAACATAAATTTACTATCATTAGTTATAATAATTTTTAAAAAAATACTGGTCTTGTAAATCAATGATAGGGTTAAACCTTTAAAACTCAGATAAAAGGAATAATTAAATATAACATCATCATTAATTCCCAAAATTAATATTCTAATCAAACTATTATCTGAATCAACTCTACTATTATTTTAATAACAATTATAACAGCAACATTTCTAATATTTATCAACCACCCCTTAGCAGTTTTAATTTGCTTGATAATAGGATCGATTACATCAACCTTCTGAATATCTTATCTGTTATTCCTGGTATTCTTAGAGGGAATGTTGGTTCTATTCATCTACGTTAGAAGAGTAGCTTCAAATGAAATATTCTCAATTTCAATTTATACAATAATCATATCGATAGTCCCATCTACCATCTTAATACTTTTTATCAAAAATAATAATAATATGTGTATTAATAAAGACATAGAACCACTAAGAAACATAAATGAAATAGATATATTATTAATAAAATTCTATAATATACCCAATAGAGTACTAACCTTGTAATTTCTGTTATTTGTATATTACTTTCCTGTATGTACCTTATCAAATAAAGGCTTAGGCCGCCGCCTCCTCTCGCCACCTTCGGCTGTCCCTCCGGGACCTACCCTACGCTATATTCCGCTCAGGCGAAAGTATAAAAGCGGCGGGGGAAGAGTCTCGGGAGGACAGTCGGAGCTTAGCGCGGAGAGCGTCAACAACAATAATTGATATTAATAAAACTACTAATATCCACTTAGGTCCTCTACGAACTAAAAACTAATGAATACACCTTTACGAACTAACCACCCACAACTCAAAATCATAAACTCAGCTATTGTTGATTTACCTACGCCCTCAAATATCTCAGTTTGATGAAATTTTGGCTCACTTCTTAGTATATTTTTAATTGTACAAATCATCACTGGATTATTTCTAGCTATACATTATACTACCCACATTGAATCAGCATTTAATAGAATTGTTCACATTCGACGAGATGTAAATTTTGGATGACTCCTTCGTACTATTCATGCCAATGGAGCTTCATTATTCTTTATTACAATTTATCTTCATATCGGACGAGGGTTATACTATAGATCATATACCTTCATATACACTTGAATGATTGGGGTGTTAATCCCTTTCCTAGTTATAGCAACAGCTTACATAGGCTATGTATTACCTTGGGGACAAATATCATTTTGAAGAGCTACTGTAATTACAAACCTTTTATCAGCCATCCCATATTTAGGTATTGATTTAGTACAATGAGTGTGGGGGGGATTCACGGTTGATAACGCCACTTTAAATCGATTCTTCACATTCCATTTTATCTTACCATTTATCGTCTTGGGAACAGTATTAATTCATCTTTTATTTCTCCACCAAACAGGGTCAAACAACCCATTAGGAATAAGTAAAGACATTGATAAAATCCCATTACACCCTTATTTCACCTTTAAAGATATTATAGGCTTCATTGTAGTTTTTACAATACTTATTATTATAACCCTAATAGAACCTTACATTCTAGGGGATCCTGATAATTTTACACCTGCAAACCCTTTAGTAACTCCAATCCACATTCAACCTGAATTATATTTTTTATTCGTCTACTCAATCTTAGTATCCATTCCTAACAAACTGGGTGGGGTGATTGCATTAGTAATATCAATCTCAATTTTATTTATTATGCCATTTTATAACGAAAAAAATATGTAAAAGAATAATATATTACCCGATCAATCAAATTTAATTTTGACTAATAATCAACATTATAATCCTATTAACATGAATTGGAGCACGACCGGTAGAAGATCCTTATATTATTGTCGAACAAATTCTAACAGTAGTATATTTTTCATATTTTCTAATAGACCCTCTCACATTTAAGTTATGAAAAAAAAATCAAATAATCAATAAATAAATTAATAGTTTTAAGTTAAACATATGCCTTGAAATCATATATAAGAATTTAGATTCTTCTATTAATTTAACCAGATTTAATTCACTTAAATACTAATGACAAAAAGAAAACCTTTAAACCTAAAATAAAAATAATGTAATTTAAAGAAAAAGGGAGAAAAACCCTCCACGACAAATACATTAACTTATCATAACGAAATCGTGGTACGGTTCGCCGGACCCAAATATATAAAAATGACAAAATAGACCATTTCAAATAAAACTTAATTGATATAATATCAGACCCCAGCTAAAATACACAAAACAATATACACATAAATAGAATTCTAGCATACTCCGCTAAAAAAATTAAAGCAAATCCAACACCACCATACTCAACATTAAAACCCAAAACCAACTCAGATTCACTTACAGCAAAATCAAATGGAGTTCGATTAGTTTCCACTAAGCAAGATGAAATCCAAACAAAACTAACAGGAAGTGTAACTATAATAAATCAAACATAATACTGATAACTATATAAATATAATAAATTTAATCTACCAATTAACAAGACAAAACATAACATAATTATAGCCAAACTAACCTCATAAGAGATAGTTTGAGCAACAGCATGTAAACCCCCTATCATGGAAAAATTAGAATTAAATGACCAACCAGCAATCATAATAGTATAAACACTAATTCTTAGACAACATAAAATATATAATAAACCTAAATTAAAAGAAAAAATTAATTAAATAAGGAGTAACTAACCAAATTAGTAAAGACAAAAACAAATTAAAAATAGGTGAAAAATAAAAAGGCAAATAATTAGATATAATAGGAACAGAAGACTCCTTTGTAAATAAATTGATAGCATCAGAAAAAGGTTGGGGAATACCTATGTAACCAACCTTATTAGGACCTTTACGAATTTGGATGTAACCAAGAACTTTACGCTCAAGTAAAGTTAAAAAAGCCACGCCCACTAACACACAAATAAGAATCACTAAAACATTAACAACAAAAATAAATTTATCATATATATACATACTACCTGTAATTAAACATTACATTTATAGATCCTAAATCTATCATACTATTATTTCTGCCAAAGTAGTAATAATTTTTAATAAAAAAAAAATTATAGTCCTATTTGGTCCTTTAGTACTAAAATAAGAAAATATAAAAGAAGATAGAAACTGACCTGGTCTACAGTGGTTTGAACTCAGATCATGTAAGGATTCAAAGGTCGAACAGACCTAAACTTTAAGCTTCTACACCCAAATTTAACCTTAATCCATTATCGAGGTCGCAATCTTTATTGTCGATAAGAACTCTCAACAAACATTACACTGTTATCTCTAAGGTAATTTAATCTTATAATCAGAAATACTGGATAAATTCATGAATCATCAATCAATGTATATAAATAAAAAGAGTTAATTTAATCTTCCTGTCACCCCAACAAAATGAATATTGACTTAATATAAATATAAATTCTAATAAAAATTAAAACTACTACATAAAACTCTATAGGGTCTTCTCGTCCTACAATTAAATTTAAAGGATTTGAACTTAAAACTTAAATTCATATAAAATTTTTATAGAGACAGTATATACCTCGTCAAACCTTTCATTCGAGTCTACATTTAATAGACCATTTATTATGCTACCTTTGCACGGTCAAAATACCGCGGCCATTAAATAAATCATTGGGCAGGTATGACTTCAAATAATTAAATCAAGAAGACATGTTTTTGTTAAACAGGTGGGCAAAATAATAATAATTACCATTTATTGCCTAGTTCCTTTAATAAACTTATCATATAATATTAATAAATACACCCATAATATTTTAATTAAATCAATAAATTTCAAAAAATTTATTTCAATATACAATTAAACTCACAAAAATAATATAACACTAATAATAAATTATAACATCCTCAACTTTATTGACTAATTTCAAGCCTATAAAATATTAAAGAATCAACTATAGTTATAATTAATCATAAAATCTAAACCCTTTATGTTTTATCAATCAATAATAAAAAATTACAAAATAAAATTATTAAAATTGATTAACTGAATTATATTCAACTCTTAAAAAACTAGATAACTTAAAAATCAAATGGTTTTATCACCTCTAATAGTAAATTAAAAATAATAGTTAAACATTAATTATCATATACTATTAACTCTTATCAAATCGAGACAAATAAAATTATTATTAATATTTTAATCTACCCTGATACAAAAGGTACAATAAAATAAATATACTTATAACAAAAAAATTTCAAACTATTTCAAATTATATTTCACAACATAATTAACTATAAATCAAATTATTATTTCACTAAAAATCATACCAAAACTAATAACATTACTTTTCAAATAAATCTAAATTCTAAATTCTAAATACAAATTAAACTATTATTCTCAAAATAAATTGAATTGCACAACTATCTTACCAGTGTAAATGGTACGCTTTATAAATCAAGCTTTAATTTTGAAAACTTTCTAGATACACTTTCCAGTACATCTACTCTGTTACGACTTATCTCAACTTAAATAATGAGAGCGACGGGCGATATGTAGGTACATATTTTACAGCAAATGTCAACTTAAGAAATTAATTAAATTTACTATTAAATCCACCTTGAAAAGAATATTAAAAATCTAGATTCGTATGAATAAATTTATTGTAATCCTCCTCTAATTTAATATAAACTGCACCTTGACCTGAAATAAATTTCAATTAAAATAATGAATATTAATATTCTAATAAAACATTCTGATAACGTCAGTATACAAACTGATTGTACAAATTAAAGAATGATATAATGTGGATTATCAATTATAGGGCAGATTCCTCTAAACAGACTAAAATACCGCTAAATTCTTTGAGTTTCAAGACCATAACTATTACTATTCAAGTTTAAAGAATTGATATCTAAAATAATAGGGTATCTAATCCTAGTTTGACTAAAGATTTAAAAGAATCAAAAAATTATTAAAAAACTTAATCACATTTCCATATTTAACCTCAAAAATATAATAATAAATTTAAACTAAACATTTTAACTCAATTTAACTATCATAATTTAATTGTATTTATTGTATAACCGCGGTAGCTGGCACAATCTTTACCAATACTATATAAATCACTAAACCAAAGTAACCTTGATATATAATACCTAATACTGCAAAAATAGGAAAATCAATTTATAAATAATAACCTATTACACAAAAATTAACATATAAAATATTCATTAAATATAAATCTATTAAGCAAGAATAAAACCTTAATTAATACATAAAAAAGTATGGAACATTTAAATACAAACATAAAATAAATAAACCCTAATGAAATTTTGATCATTTATATAACATTATAATTAAAATTTATTAATAAATAATTTCAAACTCTACAAAACTAATAATAATCGTTACCCCTGCTTTTTTGCAAAAAAAAAAAAGCAGGGGTAACATAACTCTAGAAAAATAAACATAACTCAAATATTTAATCAACCACAATATTTATTTTAACTTAAAGCAATAAGAATTTATATAAAATAAATTTAATTTGATTAAGGTTAAATTACCTAATATGTAATGAATTACACTAAAATAAGGTATGATTCTAATAAGTAATACTACTTAAATATAAATGATGTTTATATTAATAAATAACTACCTAAAAAGCACTAGATCAACCCATTAAATCTTTATGTTATAAATTATCCCAAAAAAATATTTTATTGAATTTAGCAAAATTAAAGTATTTTGATTAGAAAAATTAGTTACTAATACTTTAAAAAAAAGTTAATTAAATATAAGAATAGTTTATAAAAAATTTCCTTATAAAATATTTAATTTTAATTTTAAAGTATTTTGATTAGTAAAATTAACTTAAATTAACTAATGATACTTTTAAATAAAGTGAACTAAGCTTAAGTTCATCCAGGTGTGTAGAGTAAAGTATTTGTTGTATATTTTAAATATATAATTTAGGTCGTTATATAATCCTATCCATTTGTTATATTTACATCATGGTTAAAAATCTTTTTTGACAAATTGTAGGTTTATATATCTGTTTTTTAAATTTAAACATTTTCATCGAGCGGATTTATTTTTTTACAAATCTTATTTGACTGTCATAATGAAAATGTGATACAACAGGCATCGCTGGAATGGGGTGTTGGAGGTTTCAAGGATCTATCAAGTTGGACTTTTGATAGCTGCTGTCAATTTTCTATTAAGGTCATAGAAGCCAATTTAGACACTTGGACAAGTGATGCCAATGTTTAAAGAAAATCGATATGGACATTAAGACATCCATGGTAAATTTGCAAAAGTCTAAATTGACGCTTTGGAGATAATGTCAAGGTTTAAAGAGTTGATTCTGACACACTTTACATTTTGGCCGCTGCTGTCGATTGTCTAAAATAGTCGTAAAATTCGATGTTAGGAAATTATATTACATTTTATCATACAGGCCTTTTCCTCATAAATCAGACTGTACATATACATTTCATTCGAGATTTGGTGTTCCAACACTTGCATTCGTAAATTAACTTTGTAAATGTTAGCCATTCTAGTCTTCAACATTGAAGTCTTGTGTTTAAATATTCTTTGATTTTAAAGGGTGAAAAATTGACAAAAAAAATATATAGCCGTAGACTAGTTCATTCCACTCAACAAATTTCAAATGGTAAAATATTAATTTATTGAGTTTTGTGTTTAATTTGAATGATAAGTTAAAAAAATTGTTAATGTTCTTGTATTTACTTGTTATCTACATAAATATTTTATCTTAAAAGATTGATTAAAATAAATTCATCTTCAGATTTAATTTTAAAGTGATTCCAATTTTTATCAAAATTAAGTTGTACTTAATGAATTTTCAAACCCGGGTATTTTTAATAATATCAGTTTATATTATAAGAGTGCTTAGTTTGTATTGAATTTCATTTTTGTGTTATTTTAAAATTTAAATATTATCAATAAATTTGGTATTTTTTTTAATCTATAGCTTTTTTTCCTTATAGCTTTTTGTATTGTTAATTTTTTTTAAATATTGTGAGACACTTGATTAATTTTTAAAATCTAGTTTTGAGAACATTAAAAAAAGAGATTAATATGAATACTATACTTACCTTAGCCCCTTTTAAATTACAATAATCTTCTACCTGAGTTCATTCTCTTCCTATATTCTCGGCAATCCTGAAGGAATCTTGGCATTAGGTCGATTACTGAAACATATGGTTAAATAGTTAGTATTTATTAAAAACAAGATAAATTAATACAAAATCAAATAGTTAGATTTTCATTTAATTTTTATAATATATCTATCGTTAATATTGATTATTAAACTTGAATATATATATGACATAAACTCAATATCTTTATATGTTATTAGGTATGTAAAAGTGCAACTTTAATTTCGTTGGGATATACAATTCATCAAACATATTTAAATATGTCTAATACTATGTTGTATCTAATATAAGATCAAAGAAATTAAAAAAGAATGCTACAATTTTATTAAACCATATCTTAAATAAATCATACATTTAAGATTTAGACCAACATGTAAATTATTAACGTAAATTGAAAACATCGCAATATGAGTATTTTTAAAATAGCCGTTGTTTTAAGCTAACATAACATAAAAAAATTAAAATACTCAAATTACAATCAATTTATTTTGAAGGCCTATATCTTAGCTAAATTTACTGTTGTTTTATTTAACTCCATTAATCCAGTATTATTTTAAAAGTATTAATTAGCATAATTATATTTTTGTATTACATGTCTTACTACATGTCCATATAATTGTAAGTTTACTCAATTGGGAAAGATAATGCAGAAAGTAGTATTGAGGGGAGTTGTGCCTGTATTATAATATGAGCAACGCAAAGAAGATAAATTACACGTAATAAATAACAACCATTTATTAGTAGAAAGGTGATTATATTTAAATACCTTCTTGAGGGGGCTCAGAACCTTCCGACAAACGGGTTTGTCCTGTTATAAAATAAAACATTAATGAAATAATTATATTATATAATTTGACAAAATAAAATTTAATCTAAATTACAGTTATTCCAATAACTTCGAGAATTAAGTTTATTAATTGTATCTTCAAAATTATACCCGCATCGCTGTGCTCATTATCTGAAGGTCAGGTACATCATGTCCAGTTTGCCGGTGATGGAAAGGTTGGATTTCAAAAATTGTAAAATGTATTAAGGGTGTTATTGAATTATTATGTAACAATCTCTTTTCAAGCAAATGCGAATATATTTAACTTAAACTATAATTTACTCATTTCTTATCCATTACCGTAATTTACTGCATATCGAGTTTGAGCTCGATTGTGTTTGTGGAATTAGTCAAATCGTCAGGGCAGTATGATAATGATGATTGCTGGAGATGGTCTTATGAAACTGAAGACAGTCTAATGAGGGCATTGACCAAAGACGGGCTTGTGACGGGCAAGCCCGAATTAGGCCAGTAATTAACGGATTTAAACATGTCCACTTAACCCGGACCCGAATTGCGCCAAGGGGGGTATTGGCGCAATTCGGGTCCGGTCTGGGGTGGAACTTTTAAGCTCTTGGCGCAATTCGGGTCCAAGCTAGGTGGTTTGGCGCAATTCGGGAAAGCCCCTTGTGACCACGATGAGAAAAGTGAGTGATACTATTACGGGAGTCCAGTGATTCCAAACGAAAGTAATGTACAGTGCTATATTTTTAACAGACGTTAGTATGTTGTCTTAACTTGTGTAAGAAATATTTTGGGACAGAGTCAAACACAGAACTAGTCTCGTTAAATCTAGAGGTTGAGTCGTGCTTACTGACCATATGTCGAATTGTTTAATGTTTTACCCGCCTCGGTGGCGTAGTTGGCTAACGCGCTAGTCGTGTTGAGCCCGACTGCCGAGGACGGGGAGATCGAGGTTCGAATCTCGGTCGGGTGAACTGGGGGTGGTTTTTCCTAAATGGTTTTCCACTCTTCCTCCACGCAAATGCGGGTTCACTTCCTCTAAATTCAACCTTCCCAATTCCTAATCCATTAGCGTAATTAGTACTTAAGCGTATAACCCGAACGGGTAGTAAGACGCGGTGCTTAATTAATTAATTAATTAATTAAGTTTAATGTTTTGTGTATCCGAGGCAACTGTATCGCCATGTGTAAGAAATTCGATGGCGTAACATAAAATTGAGTATACTATGACTTATTATAGTTATTATAGTGTAGAGAGTAGGAGGTGATTAAGAACCAACACTGAACCTTGGAGCTTGGCATGTTTCACTCTGCGCAGTAATGATAGTACATTGGAGCCAACACTGAACCTAGGAGCTTGGCATGTTTCACTCTGCGCAGTAATGATAGTACATTGGAGCCAACACTGAACCTAGGAGCTTGGCATGTTTCACTCTGCGCAGTAATGATAGTACATTGGAGCCAACACTGAACCTAGGAGCTTGGCATGTTTCACTCTGCGCAGTAATGATAGTACATTGGAACCAACACTGAACCTAGGAGCTTGGCATGTTTCATTCTGCGCAGTAATGATAGTACATTGGAACCAACACTGAACCTAGGAGCTTGGCATGTTTCACTCTGCGCAGTAATGATAGTACATTGGAACCAACACTGAACCTAGGAGCTTGGCATGTTTCATTCTGCGCAGTAATGATAGTACATTGTAACCAACGTGGACGCCATTCTAAAGGAAGGGATGTCAAACGCTGTGAATGGGAGGCCAAACAAGTAAGAACTGGTGTTGGGCTATCTGGTTCGATCCCGGTCTAACGTATGAAGAAATAAGAAATAAGAGATTAGCTAAACTCAGATTTCCCTCCTCCTTACCATTTCCTGTCAGTACTTAGCAGGAGAATGTACCACCGTTTACAAGTACACCTACAGGCTTATGATGTCCTAGACGTCTCCGAAGCCCACAAGGACAACTACACGTCATAAACGCCTACATATTTTGGAGACCTACACATGCCCAGTGTTAGAACTCCCACAACATTTCCTATACAAGTTAATACTAACATTTTTTAAATAGATAGCACTGTACATTGTTGTATAGATTAGATCGCACAAAACATTACTGTCAGCTCTAGTCACGTGAGTCCCGGCTTTGACTCTCCCGTAATAAGATCACTTGTGTTTTCTCCGCGGTGACAACCCCGTCTCTGGTCAGTGGTCACCGCCCTAATCAGACTGTCTTCTCGTTCGTAAGATCATCTCTAGCCATTGTTCCAATCAGACTGCCCAGTTTATCTGACTTTTTTAACAAATAAACAGAACTCAAACTCTACTTATATTCAACTATCACTCGACTGAACTTTCTCGTTGTCTGCTGCTCAGACTAAATATTCTTGCCAGGACACGTGATCAAGAATCGGACACCTGACGGACCCTCAATTTCCCATATTACCAAATTACATAGTCGTGACACAACGGATCGTCACAGAGAGTCGACAAGTTCAAAAAGTGTGTATAGTTCTATGATCTAGAAAATAAACTGTGCAGTTTAATATTTCTGTGCCTTATGTTATTGATGATATTAATCTGTACTGAAAACTCAATGTTTATTTTGTTAAATATAAGCTAATGTTGATTAATTATATTAGATAAATAATGTTCCTTACCATAAAATTGGGTAAGCACTTTTGTGGCGCGCCTTCTTTCCCTTGCATTTCTAATAATGTATGCATTTCTATTATATATTCTCCGGATCATAATTGTTTCATCTTCGTATATAATTTCATCCTCTGAAATGAATGGAAAATCTGCATTCAAAACCTTAAGTCAAGTTACAATATTTATATAAACTTTTAAATGACAGATAAAATACAATTTCCATCTGAATTATATATTGTAATAAATATTATATGTATATACTTATTAGATAAATGATCTACTAGGAAATACTATGCACAGCTTGAAGAATGTAATGTGAGAGCCTCCCGTTGGCCCACCAATTTATAATATCCTATAGAGGCTTCTATATGCTGAAAGCCCCACTGTTGGGCCCCAATTATAAAACACTATGAAAAGCCGTCTTATACTCTTAATATCTATCCCTGGCTAGCTCAGATTCTCTTATCGACGTTATAACTGTAACAATTTACAACTTCAGCTTGTACAATTGATCCGTCCTTACGCCAGTCACCGTACACTATATCATAATTAAACATGTGTAGACAAGCAACAGACATCTTGACGCAACCCCGATCATTGCGCGTCCATCTGGCGTCACAGACAGAAGTTTGTTTCGGCTTCGCTTCTTTTTATAATTCTGATCATATCGACGATTGCACCCGAGTGGACTGACAATCTCGACCTATCACAATAAAGTAGTTTGAATTCTGGCTTTCTGGTTGGCTTGACAATGCAACCGCTCCATACTATGGAAAAGGTGACTTTCTCTTAGAACGAAAATTAAGTGCAAGATCATCTATTTCCGTTTTGGTTTCACCGTCCAACGCACCCTCAGTAGGCACATTTAAAATAAAAGAAATGTATTGACTTCCAAACTGCCTGAATGGCTTAAGCACTCTAAATACAAATGAATGATTAAAAATAATATTATAAAATAAAGGAAATTCACGAATTAGATATAAAATGCAAATAAAATATTAAAAATGAGGTCTCCTCCTTCCTTTTCGAAACAACACAGGGTTTTTAAGTTGGGACATTACAAATTTCATAACAAAAAACAATAAATCCTTATAACTTCTTTAGAAATTGTTAGGATATGTTATATAACAATAATTCTTATTTTCGTAAGTCTTAATTTCTATACTAACATAACTGTAAAGAGATATATTAATAGAAATCGTCTGTGATATTTCATTTCAATGGTATTACATATGGACGTCACTAGCAGAACTTCATATTTTAGAGAGGCTTTCATGAAATAAACTTTATTTTCATAGCAGACATTATAGAGATTATTTTGACAATCTCTACTATCATAATAAATACGATCCCTTACATTAAAACTGATAATTTAAGAAATAAGAAACAGGGTTATTTTGTGTTCACAATCTGTGTACTGAATATTACTTAACGTAAACGTTTCAACTCCAACTAATATGTAACGATGTTACCAACAAGTACGAGCTCAACCGATTCAACGCCAAGTATAATGGGGCTCTACTCACCAAACTGCCCTCTGACGCCCGTCCAATCGGTCATCATGCTCGCGTACACACACAAGAATATCTCAACACCAAGTAAAGGCGGGCCAGCTGACTTCACTCCGCCGGCGATCGAGGCCCCGCCCACCACGAAGAAGAAATCATCAAACTTGACTCAACCAGTTTCCGGTTGTTCTAATTAAATGCTAACAGCGCTATCTTTATGTTACCAGAGTTGCCCTCTCTTCCCGCCCGGAGCGCTAGTCGTGTCCTTTTCTTTTGTTTCCCTCTCCCCTCCGAACTCCCCTCTCTGTGGTCAGAATCGACGATAGCAAATTGTATAAAACAGGCTGTACGTTTCAAATCTTTACTAATTACATCGGAGGCTTCATTAAGGTGAGAGCGTTGTTAAACGTCTCTACTGGGAATATTTATCTACTTTTCTAAATTCTTTTTCGGCGATATTATGGGGGGAACTATTGTCCAAATTCACTGTTAGACTTAACTTCGATTGATTTGGATTTCTTCACAGTTAATGAGTTTTAAGTGGCGTAACCACGACTCGTTGAGATTAACTTTAATTTTCTTTAATGCGCTTTGAGCGCTATGTACTCTCTTACCTTAATTAGTCCGACTTGGGGTACTTTCAACCAGAGGGTTAAACGGTTTATTTACATGTTATTTAAGTTTAGGTTCATAATGTACGTTATGTGTTAGGCACGTATATCCTTGAGCTACGTTATGTTTGCATAGGTTTAAAATGGAATTAATATTGGAAGACTTGATTAGATTTAGTAAATGGGGACAGTCCATTTTGGCTCATCTGACGGTTAACATACTTAGTTGTTTGCATTTACGAGGTTTAGGCTGAGAGCACGGCTCAATGTTAAATATAAATTATAGGCAGACTAATTGTAAATACCAAATGAATGGGGTAGTTGTGTACCAGACGCCATGTACTTTTAAATGTTGTATAGGATTCTTCTTTAGGAACTCTGGTAGGGCTAGTGACAGAAATGTGTAGTAGATTTGGCCTTAATGTGAGTCTTATGAACTTTGCAAGCAAATATTTAGATAATTAAATTTCTAGCTGATGTTATTTAAATATGGTTGTATGTATAAAGATTTTACTCTGTGATGCAGAGCGATAGGAAGTTGCTAACTACGTCCTTATGGGACAAACCTTATATTGGCAAAGTATACAGAGATGTTGTTTATAGTCGGTTGAGACTTATGTTGGAAGGAGAATATATAGCTAAGACTAGTTTAGGCTGCTGGAGCCAGGACGAGCGTCCTGCTTATTAGACTGTCACAATATAGATATTATCCACGAACCATACGAATGAACTAGGTAACCTTGATGTATTATGAACTGATCTTTAAATTTAACTTGGTGACCTTTAGGTCGAATGCTCTACGGAGTGATTTATGTTATTATTGTTCCTCTGATTTTGTACATTAGTCTATTTTTGATTATATTTAAATAAAATGTCAACATTATTTCTTGTATTTCTTTTACCCTCTGGAACGCTTCTATTACTTTGACTTGATGGAGGTGAAAGACGGTACAAGAAAAAGTGGTAGCAGAGCGTGGTTCCACAGTTTAGGTCGTATGGTTCGCAACATCCTGTCCAATTTTTGGGAGAGTTATGAGGTGTTTGCGGTATAACCGCACTTTATTTGTTATTGTTTACTCATATTTGTCTTTTCTGTTTCATGCTGTCTGAAGCCATGGTCCCTCCAATGAAGACTTCAACCAAAATGAGAAAAACTGACATATACAAGCTTGGCCGTGAGCAACTGCTGTCTGAGCTCGAGTCCCGTGGTGTCCCTGTTCCACACAGCGCTACGGTCGGTGAGTTGAGGTCTCTTCTTTCTGATCTGTTGAGTGAGGTTGAGGATGCTTCGGCCGAGTTGGGTATGGCCGAGGATGCGAGTGGAAAACCTACTGCTCTCCCTCCCTCCACCCCTTCCATGCCCGTAGGATATTCTAAATGCCAGAGCAAAGTTCTTATAGAAATTTTGGGTCGCATTCCAGTATGCGATGGGCAGAACCATTCTGACCTATTTAAATTTCTAGTAGAGGTGTATAGGGCTTCCTGTCTTAAACTTGTAAGCGAAGTAGAGTTCTTGACCCTATGTCTGACAAAAACATCTGGCTTTCTCACAGAATTATTTTCTCAAGGTATCCAAGCCAGTCTGTCATTAAGGGGAGTGATAGACTTGGTTTTGAGCGCATTGTTGCCCGGGAGGACAAAACAAAAACTTTTTAGGGAAGTGGTTCACAGGTTCCAGTCCCCCAATGAATCTTTCAGAAACTTTGTTCTTTCTATAACTGAAGCCGCTCGTGTATTAGACGCCAACTTAGAGGAACCTGAGCTTGTTAATATCATTCTTGAAAATGTCTCGCCTTTGACTAGGCGCCATTTTGTATTTTCAAAAAAACCTACTTCTATACAGGATCTTTACTCCCTGGCATCCGTCATTGAGGGTACTCTCCTCTCCGAAAGAGAATTTCTGAACGTTCATTCGCCAGCTGTAGAAAGTCACGAGCGAACGGGTTTGAGTCCCGGGCCAGCTAGTTCGGCATTGCCATTTAGGGCCGCCTTGCCAATTAGGCGTAGCTTTCCTCCGACTGGGAATAACTATGGGGGTGGGAATAGAGGAGGCCGCGCGCCCCGTGATTTGTCCAGAGTCAGGTGCTATCGCTGTAATAGGTTAGGACATGTCCGTAGGCAATGCATGGAGGGAAACTCCTGAGGCGTAGCCGTGGTCGTGGGACGGTCGCGCCGGCATTTTGTAAACCACGTACTATGAACCCGTGTGTTGTTGTTTCCATTGGACCCATAGAGTGTGTAGGACTGTTTGATACCGGGGCCAGTCACTCTTTTATTTGTAATAAGTTCCTTGATACCGTTAAGGATAATATTAATGTTTTGTATCAGCCAATGGTGACTAAAGCGTATGCCGTAGCTAATGGACAGTGTTTATGGGTTTCTTGTAAAGTCAACCTTCCGGTCAAAATTGGGAGATTCTCTTGGAGACGCTCCTTGTTTGTTGTGCCCGACCTTCCTTTCGATATTATATTGGGTAACGATTTTCTGTTTGGGACCAGGGCTATGTTAAATCTAGGTGAGCAGAGGGTATCATTTGGTTTTGCGCCTAGGGAATGTATCCCCTTTGTGAGTGATAAACCCCCTTAGGTCTGTTCCCTATACAGCGTGATGAGGAAGCCATACTTAGAGTTGTTAGTAAGTTTCCTGACGTCATAACTGACCCATGGGGAAAATGTGATATCTTACCGTATGACATTGTTGCTCAGGACGACATCCCAGTACGCTCAGGTCCGTATTCCTGTGCCCCACCTAAGATGGAGATCTTTAGGGAAGTTGTTTTCGACCTTGAAAAGAGAGGGGTTATCAGACCGTCCAAATCTCCCTATGCCAGCCCAGCTTTTATAATCCCCCGCAAGAGTAAAGGGTACCGACTTATCGTAGACTATAGGAAGGTGAATAAGAAAATTGTTTTCGATCCCTATCCGATGCCTAGCATCGAGTCGGCGTTTCAACACCTAGGCAAAGCCAAATTCTATAGTTTAATCGATCTTAATGCGAGCTTCCTGCAGTGCGCGCTCTCAGAGCCCTCCAAGAAATACACAGCCTTTGTTACTCCTTGGCAGGTCTATGAATTCAACCGGGTACCCCTGGGTATTAGTTGTGGGGGCAAGCGTTAAATAGGGTATTAGATCATATATTGGCCGATCTGAAATTTAAGTTCGTTTTCAACTACCTGGATGACATTTGCGTTTACAGTAACTCTCTTGAGGAACATCTCCTTCATGTGGAGACTGTTTTGCGTCGCTTGCGCTCGGCCGGTTTAACAGTGAACCCCGAGAAGGTTACATGGGCTAAGCGGTCTATCCCGTATCTAGGCTACATTATTTCAGAGGGAAACTTTCTCGTCGATCCTGGACGCGTTAAGCCGATCCTTGACTTTCCTGCCCCAAAGAATCTGAAAGGGGTATTACGTTTCCTGGGGATGTGCGCATATTATGCCAGATTTATACCCATGTTCTCAGAGGTCGCCAGCCCGTTAAACTCACTCAAGAAGAAGGGGGCAAATTTCGTATGGGGGCCAGAGCAAAAAGAGGCCTTTCTTTCTCTCAAGCGTCACTTAGTGTCCCCCTTAGTCCTGCGCATGCCTGACTTCTCCCTCCCATTTAGGCTTCACGTAGATGCGTCTTCGGTGGCGCTTGGCGCCGTTCTTTCCCAGCTGACCCCTGAGGGTGATAGGCCCGTCGCTTTTGCGAGCAGGACGTTGAATGCGGCAGAGAGGAAATACAGCGTTTACGAAAAGGAATGCCTCGGATGCGTTTTTGGAATTGAGAAGTTTTCGGATTACTTGGAATTGAGGAAATTTGATCTTTTTACTGACAACGTCGCGTTGTCTTGGATGTGGAATCATCCCAAGCAACTAGGAAAAATAGGGCGTTGGGTGTGGAGGCTTTCCAGATTCAACTTCACCACCCACCATATATCTGGGAAACTGAACGTGGTGGCTGACGCGTTATCCCGTATGGCAGAAGATCTTGAGCCCATTGGGGAATCTCCAGGGATTGATCCCCTATGTGTTATCCACACCATCCCTTAGTCGTTCATTTCGATTAAGGACCATCAGTCCCAAGACGACTTCTGTAAGCAAGTTGTGGGGAGGCTCAGTGTAGGAGAGGTAGTAGGCAATTATTCTATTCGTAAGGGTCTCCTTGTAGTGAAAGTTAGGGGCAGGACCAGATACTACGTCCCTGAGAAACTCAGGCCCATGCTTCTAAGATACTTCCATGATTCTGCGTTCGGAGGACATTGTGGGATCCTTAAAACAGAGCGGAAGGTGTCCAAAGAGTTTTTCTGGCCGAACTTGCCCAGTGATGTAAGATCTTGGGTACGTAAGTGTGAGTCTTGCCAGAAAGCTAAGCCAGCTCAGAACTCCAAGATCGGGCTTCACTCAGCCGACATTGCGACGCGTCCCTGGGAAAAAGTCTTCATAGACTATGTAGGACCTCTGACCCGATCTACTCTAGGGAATACTGCTATCTTGGTTGTCGTTGATGCCTTCACGAAGTTTGTTATTTTGATACCTCTTAGGAATATGAAAGCGTCGACCACTGTGGGTGCTTTGAATAGACGAGTTTGGGCGATGTTAGGCGCCCCTAGGGTATTAGTAAGTGATAATGGGCCATGCTTTAGGGCCAATTCCTTTGCCGATATGTGCTTCTTGTGGGGTATTAGGCATGTCACGACCAGCCCGTACAATCCTTCTCCCAATCATGTAGAGCGGTTTAATCGCAATTTAAATATAGCCCTAACCATTTTCCACCACCTAGACCAACCCCACTGGGACCAGCAGTTGGATTTCTTAAACCTCGCCTTCAACTCTGCCTACCATGAGTCGGTCCGGGCTACCCCAGCTTCTATTTTTCTCAATAGAGAGCTCAACCATCCGCTCCTGGCTGTCTGGGATGTGGACCCGCTTCTGTCAGAAGCCCCTCCCCGTACGTATGAGGAGAAGTGCGAATTAGCGTTTGTTAACCTGCAGAAGTCGCAGCGGAAAGTCGCCTCGGCGTACAACCGAGGACGACTCCCAGTTCCCTTTAAGGTGGGCGACTCTGTAGTCTGTAAGTGCTTTCCCCAGAGCTCAGCTGCAGACAAGCTGTCGGCAAAATTGTCATATAAATGGAATGGGCCATGGCTGATCGACAGGTTTGTAACCCCTGTCTCCGTGCTACTCAGAGATGTGGCGGATTCATCTCTGTCTCGGCGAGAACATGTTAGCCATCTGAAGCCCGCGATATAATTAGTCAGTGCCCTGTCTTGTGTCGTGTGTCAAGTTGTGTCTTATTAGGTATTGTCTATCAGAGCACTTTATTTTATATATTGTTATGTTCAAAAAAAAAATATATATATATATATATATAAAAAGGGGGGCCCCTTCTTATAATTAGTTTCTAAGGAACTGTACTGTATAAAGGTGATTATTAAACTGTGGTGCCTGGGACTAGCAAGAATGCGCGTGTGCGTCGGCCCAATAAAGACACTTCAAGAGTTACATCTTCTGAGAGACGTCATTGGGTCTCATGGACAGTGATCTCTGCCCTACACGATCCAATGAAGCCAAAGACTCATGGGTTAGGTGGACCCGATTGGGCGAGACCTGGACACCGCCAGGCGAGACTAGGTGTGGACTCTATATTTTGTGTTGATTTAACATGTAATACTTTGTTCTCAGAGAGGTCTCCTTATTCCCTCCTTCCCCTCCTCCCCGACTCTGGGGACTCAGCGCCAAGATGTCCTGGAATGTATGAAGGAAGATATGGTGTGGGCGGGATGGACTGCCCGATTCAGGTGGAGAAGGTGATGAAGACTGCATTGTCCATCCGGTCTGGGGTGGATGGAGTGTCGTGAAGTAGCTGGATGAGCATCACTAAGGCGTGCCAAGAGCGAGCTGGTGGCTAAGTTCAGCTCCCGTGGGAATCGGCAGGTTACCAGCTGATCCAATGGCTGGGAACCTCGAGTGAGGGCTCGTAAGCCCCTCCCCTACTAGAACCTAAATGGCTCGTCGCGGCTGGGATGGCGCCTCCTGGTCGTTACTCTCGAGGTCTCCTCTTCTTGAGGGGGGGTATTGTAACGATGTTACCAACAAGTACGAGCTCAACCGATTCAACGCCAAGTATAATGGGGCTCTACTCACCAAACTGCCCTCTGACGCCCGTCCAATCGGTCATCATGCTCGCGTACACACACAAGAATATCTCAACACCAAGTAAAGGCGGGCCAGCTGACTTCACTCCGCCGGCGATCGAGGCCCCGCCACCACGAAGAAGAAATCATCAAACTTGACTCAACCAGTTTCCGGTTGTTCTAATTAAATGCTAACAGCGCTATCTTTATGTTACCAGAGTTGCCCTCTCTTCCCGCCCGGAGCGCTAGTCGTGTCCTTTTCTTTTGTTTCCCTCTCCCCTCCGAACTCCCCTCTCTGTGGTCAGAATCGACGATAGCAAATTGTATAAAACAGGCTGTACGTTTCAAATCTTTACTAATTACATCGGAGGCTTCATTAAGGTGAGAGCGTTGTTAAACGTCTCTACTGGGAATATTTATCTACTTTTCTAAATTCTTTTTCGGCGATATTATGGGGGAACTATTGTCCAAATTCACTGTTAGACTTAACTTCGATTGATTTGGATTTCTTCACAGTTAATGAGTTTTAAGTGGCGTAACCACGACTCGTTGAGATTAACTTTAATTTTCTTTAATGCGCTTTGAGCGCTATGTACTCTCTTACCTTAATTAGTCCGACTTGGGGTACTTTCAACCAGAGGGTTAAACGGTTTATTTACATGTTATTTAAGTTTAGGTTCATAATGTACGTTATGTGTTAGGCACGTATATCCTTGAGCTACGTTATGTTTGCATAGGTTTAAAATGGAATTAATATTGGAAGACTTGATTAGATTTAGTAAATGGGGACAGTCCATTTTGGCTCATCTGACGGTTAACATACTTAGTTGTTTGCATTTACGAGGTTTAGGCTGAGAGCACGGCTCAATGTTAAATATAAATTATAGGCAGACTAATTGTAAATACCAAATGAATGGGGTAGTTGTGTACCAGACGCCATGTACTTTTAAATGTTGTATAGGATTCTTCTTTAGGAACTCTGGTAGGGCTAGTGACAGAAATGTGTAGTAGATTTGGCCTTAATGTGAGTCTTATAAACTTTGCAAGCAAATATTTAGATAATTAAATTTCTAGCTGATGATATTTAAATATGGTTGTATGTATAAAGATTTTACTCTGTGATGCAGAGCGATAGGAAGTTGCTAACTACGACCTTATGGGACAAACCTTATATTGGCAAAGTATACAGAGATGTTGTTTATAGTCGGTTGAGACTTATGTTGGAAGGAGAATATATAGCTAAGATTAGTTTAGGCTGCTGGAGCCAGGACGAGCGTCCTGCTTATTAGACTGTCACAATATAGATATTATCCACGAACCATACGAATGAACTAGGTAACCTTGATGTATTATGAACTGATCTTTAAATTTAACTTGGTGACCTTTAGGTCGAATGCTCTACGGAGTGATTTATGTTATTATTGTTCCTCTGATTTTGTGCATTAGTCTATTTTTGATTATATTTAAATAAAATGTCAACATTATTTCTTGTATTTCTTTTACCCTCTGGAACGCTTCCATTACTTTGACTTGATGGAGGTGAAAGACGGTACAAATACATAGGTCTAATTATACCACTCACATTGAGAAAATATGAAATCAAAGTTTCCATTATAATTATTATGTAAGGTATATGAAAACACTGATTGTAACACTGTGTATATGACAATTACTGAATATAGATCACCCAAGTCATGGTAGCCGCATTTTACACTGAAACGGCTGCTTGGACAGTCTTTGACGATTGTTCTGGAACACTTATAACTGAACTACTTCTTCATCAGACACTAGGTTTGGCAGACGGTCCACAGATTTAATCCCACTTATATCCTCCAAGTTTTATCCATCTTAATAAATAATTTAGAGGAACTTTAGTTCAAGTTATTCCACTTGTTTACAATTTCATTCCAATATTTGTATACTCTCAACAGATGTATGAAAACGATTGTAAATTAAATCAAATTGATTATGAATCAGTCATAGTATGATAAGAATAGTCACAAACATTGCATTTATATCCCTTACATTCCAGATACGTAGTTAAACAGGTATTCAAACAAAATTGTATTCCTCCTCTTCTAATTAGATTTGAAATGTAAATTCCTGAAATGGAGGGATTCAAGTGCAAGACTGAAAGTTTCAATCTCCTACTTAAAACTGCTTGATATGGAGAAGAAGAAAGAGTGATAATTTCTTCAGATGATATTTTAACATTCTCAAGACAATATAATCTTAATTTGTAAACCATTTGTCTTAATTTCTAATCTATTACCTATTTAAAAAAGTTATTCAACATCACCCACATCCTCCATGACAATCTGCCTTGCACTGAGCCCAGAGTAAAATTCATAACCTATTGAATATTGATAATGTCCGAGGTCTTATACTAGTCAATGTAATAATGTCACTAAAATATTCAACTTTGAAAGTGCATAATTAAAAATAAGTGCTTGTAAAATTTAGAATTTGATCTGTATTTCTTTAGTTTTGAACATTATTTGATAATAATCTAATGTATCTAAACAATGGGGTTTTTGGTATTCATAGATGCTTTCAAAATTCTATAGTAAGCTTTGACGTTGGTTGAAAGTTATTCAAAATGGGTTTTTAACTTGTTTTTAATGGTAAAAGGGCTGAAAACTTATTTATTTACGGGAAGTTTTTCTACAGCTAAGAGAATTATACAATTGAAAAAATAAACCACAATTGAAATTAATCACAATATAAAGGTGAGTGGAAGAACTATGTAATAATTAAATAAATTGAAAGGGTTACGTCAGGTCATTTGGAACATTAAATTTGAATGCAAAATAAAGAATTGTTTATTATTTTAAAAGTTATTTCAAAGTAATATGTTGTATTTACTATTATTATGAGACATAAGTTATGTCTAAATGAATTATATAAATTATGTTACTAATATCAATTGCCACTTAAAAGATAATCTTTAAGATTCAAGTTCCAGTATTTACCTCTAATTTATATTTTGATTGAACTATAAAAATCAAAAAACTGTAACAGCATAATTATTTTAAGGTTGTTCTGGCAGGATTTTAACCTGAACTTGTACATTTCTTTGGAAGTCAAGAGTGTTGGGTTACCATCCTGTTGAGAATAGCAAATAGCTCATATAGCTTGCATCCTGTTGACGAGTGAGAGGAGTGACCGATGGACCTTCCTGGCGGGTGAAATATCGAGATCAGCGAGTTGTGTGAGAACCAAAGGAGGTTGTTGAATGTTGGACGCCATGCGGTGTGCATGTGTGTCGGTCGCGTGTACGACTGAGGAGTGATAATATAGATGTGATCTGTGGAGTTCACCCCACGGAGGGTCGATCGCGGGTATGCAGGAGGGTTGCGAGACCGTTATCGCGCCGGCTCCCTCGTCACGGGATATTTAATAGATTCCCATGTAGTAGTTTAGTCTCTTACTATCTTAATAAATATAATTTCTTGGACTACTTGCGAGTCTCACTCCCCACGACCATCCATTGCAACCCCTACCGCTCGGGGTCCATCCTCACCATGTAAGTCCCTACGGTGCCCCGGTAGCGCGTAGAAGGGTTGGCTACCGGGCACCCAGACAAAACTAGTAACCTTACCCAGTTCTGTCAGAAGTGTTACAACGTGATGACAGGGTGGGAGGTTACAAAGTGATGTCAAAGTAAGGGATCTTACAAACTGGTGTAAGAAGTGAGGATCAGGGCTTAGCAAAGTGCGTTCAAAGTAAAGACTGAGTGATAAAGTGTTATCAAAAGGAATAAGCGAGGTGTAAGTGATAGCCTGTCGGGTAATTACTAAAATATTATAAAACTGATTTCAAGTGAGTTATCTGATTAGATATTCCACTACGCGTGCTACTAGCTTGATTATGCTAGGTGTGTAAGAAAGGCGATATGAACTGATAAAACTTTGTACCGCAAGTCACGAACGGAGTTATAAACGCGCGTGTGCGTGTATCAGCTGCTATCGAGGAAAAAGATGAGTCGGAAATCTTAGCCAGCTGGAATGGAGAGTAGTGACGTCATAACTGTCAGTCACAAACGTCATTCAAAAACGTCATCCCCAACGACAACAGCAACAACAAGGTAGGGAGTGTACTGCTTTGATATGGTTTGGCCTATTTGTGTGTTCAATTATTATTTTAAGATGTATTTAAAATTCTGAAGTTTCATTTTTATATTAGGACAAATATTCCAAAATTTAAAATATTTCATTGCAAAATTGTTATCATGGCTACCCCCCAGTAAGAGTAGAGGGTCGAGACGTCGACTTACAAACAGCCATAGATCTTTTAATGACACAAATTCGTGATTTAAAAGTAGAAAACGAAACTTTAAGGCAAGATCGTATGAGCCATACTGCTAATACGAGTCAGGGAAGCGAATCAGTAACAGCCACCATGTATGCTAGGAATTTCTCTGTTATTCCTAGCATACCAGTATTTCAAGGCAGAGCAGAGGATAGTGTGAACACCTTTTTCACAAAGTTAGAGCAGTCAGCAGAACTATGTGGATGGACTGATAGTGAAAAATTAGCAGTAGCCAAATTAAGGGTTTCAGAGGAAGCACAGGATTTTACCTTGTCGCATAGTGAATTTAGGGAAGCTACGACTTATGAAGCCCTGAAACAAGAGCTTGTAAAGCGTTTCAAGAGGAAGAATACTACCAGGTATTACCGAGAACAGCTGACCCGAAGCAAGTTACGTTCAGATGAAACTGTAGAGCAATTCGCGGATAGAATAAGAAAAATCAACGTCAATACGTATGATTTAGGGGATAGTGAAGAGGGTAATGCCGCAATAAAGTTTGAGGCGGACCAGAGAGCGTTAGATGCTTTTCTAAATGGCTTGTCTGGAGACTTAGGTAGATTGACACGACTTTCAAAGCCTAAATCATTCCAAGACGCAATAGAATCCGCAGTTGACATAGTAGAAGTGGACCGTCGACCTGTTGAAGACAGACGAACTGAAAAACGAGTTTTTACGAACTACAATGAGGTTAAATGTCATAAATGTAGGAGATACGGTCATTTAGCTAAAACTTGTCCAATCAACAAGTTAGTTTGTTTCCATTGTCAGGCCAAGGGACATATATCCAAATTTTGTAGGAACAGGTTTGAAGGGAAAAAACCTCCCCCAAACAATCAAGGGATTGGGCTAAGCCACGACCCCCAGTCCAAATAAAATTCGTCCCTGTAACTTCCGCTGACAGTGAAGAGACTAGTGTAGAAGAGCTTATAGTTCTTGCAAACTATGAGGGAAAACCATGCAGGTTGTTAGTCGATACAGAAGCTCAAGTTTCAGTAATGTGGCAAAAGTTTGTGGGAAATAGGGGTATTTCCAAACCGAAGTATGAAATTGCAGGTCTAGGAGGACGAAGAATTTCAAATTTGGGAGAAAAATCTGTGGCCATCAAGTTAAACCACGATGTTTATGTAGTAAATGTACAGGTTGTAAATGCCAGCTGTCATCGTTATGAAGGCATACTTGGATTAGATTTCTTGTTGAAAAACCAGGTGTCTATTAACGTAGAAAAACGGAAGTTGAACCTTCATTATAAATCTTATGATTTATAATGAAGTTGAACCTTCATTATAAATCTTATGATTTAGGAACAAGAGCCGAAATAGGGCCCCAACGAACTAATGCAGTTGTAAATATGAGATTAGCTACCTCATCCTGCGCTGTGGAAATGGTTCCGGTTCTAGTACGTTTAATGCACACTGAAGAAATGCCCCCGGGCGCAAGAAAGATAATTCAAGCTGAAGTTAAACTCCCCGAAGTCATTGACGAAAAGTTACTTTTAGTAGAACCAGTTATACAAAGCGATACACTGGAAGATAAACACTGTTATGTGGCTAGAAGTGTTAGTGTTGCCATAAAGGCGGGAAACAGGGTCAGAGTCCCTATAAGTGTTGTCAATATGAGCCCTGTGGCTGTCCAAATGCCACGAGGGGCGGTAATTGCTAGCGTTTGTTATGTAAACAAAGATGACGTCATCTGTAGTGAAAAAAACTCATGTGGAAGTTTGTATGCCACGGACCTTGTATTACCTCAGGGTAAGGGTAAAAATAAAGTTGTACGAGCTTGTGAGGTTAAGGAGACTGCAACCCCTAAATTCGAAGCTGCACTGAATAAAAAACTAGATCATTTGTCAGAGGAAGATAAAACCATTTTGATGCCTATTTTACGAGAGTTTAAGGATATCTTTAGTGAAAGAGATAAGTTACCTGCTACCCAATTAGTACACCATCGAATACATACCGGAGATGCGAAGCCTATATCACAGAAACCATACAGAGTACCTTATCACCAAAGAGCCCTAGTTCAAGACATGGTTGAGAACCAGTTAAAGGCCGGATTTATCAAACCCAGGGAAATACATGATCCACCATGGAGCTCGCCTATAGTGCTTGTAAAAAAGAAGTCTACAACAGGACAACCTGAATTCCGATTTTGTGTTGACTATAGACGTTTAAATGCAGTAACTACCCCAGACCTTCATCC
The DNA here is from genome assembly GCA_033556935.1 of Timema podura. Lineage (NCBI taxonomy): Eukaryota > Metazoa > Arthropoda > Insecta > Phasmatodea > Timematidae > Timema > Timema podura. The sequence continues at coordinate 2,148,585 of JAVRXN010000011.1, forward strand.
CCTACCTAATTTAGTGGAAACGATTGAAAACATGTCTAAATGTAAAGTCTTTTCGTGCCTGGACATGACTAGCGGCTACACACAACTATGTGTTCATCCCGACGACCAAGCAAAATCGTCTTTTATAACTACAACAGGGGTGTACAAATGTGTTAGAATGCCTTTTGGTCTTAGAAATGCCCCGGCTACGTTCCAAAGACTGATGGATGGTATATTGTATGGGTTAACACCTACTCAAACACTGGTTTACCTAGATGACATAATTATATTTAGCAAGGACATGGTAGAACATGCTGAAAGACTGCGGGCAGTTTTGAATCGGTTGCACCAGGCCAATTTATCCTTAAATATTGATAAATGCCACTTCGCGGCCTCTCAGGTACATTACCTAGGTCATTACATAAGTCATGAAGGACTAAAATGTGATCCCCAGTTAGTCGAAGCCGTCCGAAACTACCCCATTCCGAATAACGTCAAAGAACTTCAATCATTTTTAGGGCTGTCAAACTTTTATCGTAGATTCATTGAAAACTATGCGAGTAAAGCGCAGCCCCTAACTAAACTACTAAGAAAGGGAGTAACGTTCGAGTGGACCCCAGACTGCAGTGATGCTATGGAAGCTTTAAAAAATGCATTGACTTCGTCTCCAGTATTAATTTTCCCTGATTTTGAAAAACCATTTATCTTGTCTACAGATGCTAGCAACTATGCACTTGGTTGTGTGTTATCTCAGGAGGTTGAGGGTAAAGAACACCCTGTTGCTTTCGCATCTCGCCAACTGAACCAAGCAGAAATTAATTATAGCACCACGGAAAAAGAACTTCTAGGAGTCTTGTGGAGTGTCAATAAATTCCGTTGCTATCTACTGGGCAAACCCTTTACGATAATTACGGATCATGCCGCTCTTAAGTGGTTATTGGGTCTAAAAGACCCTAGCGGTCGTTTAATGAGATGGAGTTTACGTCTTAGTGAATATGTATACACGGTGTGTCATCGACCAGGAAAATTCCATGGAAATTCTGATGGACTAAGTAGAAAAATAAGAACCATCGAACTCAGTACCCCAGAGGACCTAATAGAGCAGCAATCTCAAGATACCGATTGTCAAATTTGGAGAAAAAACCCAAGTTTCCAGGAGGTTAATGGCTTACTCTTTCAAGAAACCAAGTACGGGAAGCGCATTGTGATACCTGAGTCAAAACGTGATGACGTACTAAAAGAATGTCATGACTCAGTTTTGTCCAGTCACAGCGGTAAGAGAACGACAAACTACAGGGTGGCACGAAAATACTGGTGGCCGAATCGACGTCACGATGTAGATAACTACGTCCAACGATGCGTCTCATGCAATCAGAGAAACAAATATGGAAAAACAAAAGCACCACTTCAAGAACTACCCGAAACAAACACTCCGTTTGAACGGATAAGTTTAGATATAGTCGGTCCCTTACCAAAAACTAGAGATAACAACAAGTATATTTTAACGATGATTGACCATTTTTCTAGATACTTAGTGATGATACCTATACCGGATCAGAGTGCAGAGACCATAGCGAAGGTGTTTATTTTTCAGTGGGTGTTGAAGTTCGGGACACCCTTATTTATTATTAGTGACCAGGGTTCGAACTTCATGTCAGAAATAATGGTGCAAGTTTGCAAATTGCTCAATGTCACTAAACTTAGAACTACACCAGCACATCCGGAGGGAAATGGCCGCGTTGAACGAGTACACCAAACGATTTCTAAAATGCTGAGTCATTTTGTAAATAGTCGACATGACAACTGGGACGTGATTTTACCTTATGTCGTTACAGCTTATAACACCAAACTACATTCAAGTACAAAAATGACTCCGTATGAAATTGTTTATGGGCGACCAATGATGACTCCGTTTGATTCTGTGACGCTTCCGCTGAACTCAAACGAACACGTGAGCGACCTTGCTGAGAAATTGCAAAGTGTGTGGAAAATTGTCAAGAAAAGAAATCATCAAGCGTTCCAACAACAAGCAGCTCAGTATAATAAGAAGAGTGTAGTGTCCAAATACCGAGTTGGTGACTTAGTATATCTTTCTAATCCAGTTTTAAAACGTGGTCAGATAAAAAAATTCCAACTTCAGTATAAGGGACCCTATTTGGTGTTAGAAGTGTTGTCACCGGTAACCCTTAAGGTGCAACTACCCTTTCGCACTATTATTGTTCACACAAATAGGGTTAAGCCATATTTGGGTAAGTTGTTCCCTGTACCTTGTGACGACGACGCTGAGGTGCGGCCGAGAGGTCGTCCAAGAAAGACGCCACTGGTTGCCAAGGACACCAGTAGGTCAGGTGGCCCTAGCAGCGGTTCGAGGTTCGATGCCAGCCGACCACGACCAGTCACGCGATAGAGCCAGCCTTCCAGGAGGAAGAAGGACACCAACCCCCCTACGTCACCGGAGCACTCCTCCCATTCTTATAACCTCAGAAAGCGCACGTAAAATGTTCGCTTTAGTGTTTTATTTTTGTGTATTTCACAGTGCATTAAGTGAAGCAACGAAAATTAGTGAATTACCTAATGGAGTCATGTTTGAAAGGATAGGAATGATATTTTTAACTGATAGCAGTTTTAAGGTAGTAGTAAATTTTAATTTGATGGAATTAAGTGTAGAAAACAATAAACTGTTCAACTTGGTAACTTCTATCATTAGCGTTGAGTTGCCGGATGAGTTGATAGAAAATAATTCTTCATGATATCAAAATTGGAAAACTGCCACTGAGCAAGTAACTGAAACATATAAACTCTATCAACAAGAAATTAACAGTTTTACAGACTTGTTACCTAATAAACCTAAAAGGCAAAAAAGAGCTTGGATTGATTTTGGAGGTAAAATTCTCAAAACTGTTTTTGGCACTCTAGACTCTGATGATTTACATGAAATTAATCAAAAACTTGAAGGTTTGGACCAAGATGTTGATGATGTTGTTTCTAATATGAATAGGCATATTTTAGTAATGAAAAATTTAGAATATAGAGTTACAAACAATTCAAAATTCATCCAACAGCTTGCCAAGGAATATCTCTCTCATTTCAATGTCATTTATAGTGAGTTCAGCAAGAGTGTAGATGGACTATTAAGGTCTATACACGTAATTAACTCTCACATTGATTTAAACAATTTATTGCTTAGGGTAAGTGAATGTATGTCAAATGCTAGATTAGATCTTATTAATCTAAGACAATCCATAGAAATAAGTTCTAACAACAAGTTAAGTAGCGGACTTATAAATCCCAGTGTTTATTTGAATATTTTACATTCCATAGAAAAAAATATTAAATTACCTTTGACCATGGTTGTACCAGTGAGACCAGAGTATTTACATGTTTTTTATGGACTGGCCACTGTACAATCCATAGTAAGTGATAATATTTTACAAATAATAATTAGTGTGCCCCTTGCAAATACAGATAGTCAATTGGAGCTATACCAGATTTATACTCTCCCTATATTTTGGAAGAATATTAATAAGTATGTTCAGTATAAGTTACGTGATTATATGCTGATCAGTCAAGATAGACGATACTTTAATAATGTGGAGGCTAATGATCTAATAAAGTGTAAAACGCATGTCGTCACAATTTTTCCTTCAAATCTTGTTCTGTATGACACGACTGTTAATAGTTGTGAACTCGATCTATTTTTGAACAGAAGTTCCAGTTTGAACTGTCCACGAACAGTTCAAGATTTAGTAAAACCTTTTTTACGTCGTACAAGTACAAATGATTGGATTTTTTCAGTAAATAAACCCCTTGAGGTGACATTTATATGCAGGACTACTTTCGACAGTATCCCTCCATATACTTTGAAATTTAAGAATAGAGGTGTCATATTAAATGCTAGTAACTGTGACATGATTAGTAGAGACTTCAAGGTATTAGCGTCAGTTCATGGTACATTGTATTTTCACAATAAACTGCCACTAATATATATTCCAGATCTAGGAAACTTAAATTTTGAATCAAATTTAAATATTTCTAAAAATGTTACTTTTTCTAGTGAACTAATAAACGAGATTGATGCCTTTGTCAAACAATCGATTAATCCAGTGGACTTTAATCAAGTAGTAGACAAAATTAGGGCCCATAGTTTCAATGGAAACCCTAGGTCCTTGTCTATAATTTTAGGCTCAACTATAACACCTTTGGTATTGCTTGTTATTGTAGCTGTAGTAGTCTTTAATTTTAAGGGGTCATTGGTTAAATGTTTTAGTATGCCTGCTCCTAGCATTGTAACCCCAATACCTACGCAGGCACAATCTATTGTTGTTACCTTGCCAGACTTGTCTAGTAACTAGTGTTAAGGGTAATAACCACCTAAGACAAATAAGTGTCTCATGAATGTTCCACTTATTTTTCGGAGGGGGGTGTAATGTAACAGCATAATTATTTTAAGGTTGTTCTGGCAGGATTTTAACCTGAACTTGTACATTTCCTTGGAAGTCAAGAGTGTTGGGTTACCATCCTGTTGAGAATAGCAAATAGCTCATATAGCTTGCATCCTGTTGACGAGTGAGAGGAGTGACCGATGGACCTTCCTGGCGGGTGAAATATCGAGATCAGCGAGTTGTGTGAGAACCAAAGAAGACGGTTGAATGTTGGACGCCATGCGGTGTGCATGTGTGTCGGTCGCGTGTACGACTGAGGAGTGATAATATAGATGTGATCTGTGGAGTTCACCCCACGGAGGGTCGATCGCGGGTATGCAGGAGGGTTACGAGACCGTTATCGCGCCGGCTCCCTCGTCACGGGATATTTAATAGATTCCCATGTAGTAGTTTAGTCTCTTACTATCTTAATAAATATAATTTCTTGGACTACTTGCGAGTCTCACTCCCCACGACCATCCATTGCAACCCCTACCGCTCGGGGTCCATCCTCACCATGTAAGTCCCTACGGTGCCCCGGTAGCGCGTAGAAGGGTTGGCTACCGGGCACCCAGACAAAACTAGTAACCTTACCCAGTTCTGTCAGAAGTGTTACAACGTGATGACAGAGTGGGAGGTTACAAAGTGATGTCAAAGTAAGGGATCTTACATAACTTTATTTTACATCAAAAGATATTTAATGTCTAACTGGCCGTATAAAACTGAATATTTTCAAAAATATTGGATATACTTACTGTAAATTTTTGGTATCCACCTATTATAATAAATTCCCCAGTACAATTTCACTTCAAACAATAAAACATTTTTTTAAATTACTTGATACCATTATATTTACTCTCTGATCTCTGTGAAATAATTATATCTCTACTAGCTTTTGCCCGCGGCTTCGCTCGCGTTAATGTAGATTTTATCAATAAATTCAGGTGGTCGATTGACACAAGGAATATGACAATAAAAACGATGAACATATTGTGGTTGTTAGTCAATAGAGGTAGAGATAAAGAAAAAAACAAACTACACAATATAAATCAGGATTAAGTGTAAGAGTATAAAAGAAGTAGCGGAGTGTGTGTCAGTAGAGTCACAGGTTATGCCTTGCCACGAATTGGAAGATCCTACTCCATCTTAAGTTTTACTTACACTTAATTAAAATCCCTTATTTACTCCGCTTGTTCTTGACCGTTGCAATCATGGGCACAGAATAGATCATTATTTTAGGACGCTCCTATATACTATGCTGTATGTCCTTCCATTTGGCACAAATACATACAAATTCTGGGCATTGGACACACCCGAACAGGCTACATATAGCTGGCCATGGGGAAAACATGGCATTTCCAAATGCACCCATGCTACCTGCAATGTTTGCCCTTGCCCTTTTTTAATAGTAATAGCAAAACTAAGTTTGATTGGAAACTGGAGTCTTTTGAATTGAAATTGTAGGTCAGTGGGGATTATTGGGATTCGAGGTATGATTACACTTTCCCCTTTTCCCACACCTGTTAAAATGGTGGCACAGATTATATTTTGCCCTAATTGTGTAATTGAAGCCTCGTCCCATTACATAAACGGGGTGCATCTAAATTTCGCATAAGCATAACTGGTACACCTAATTTCAATTGTAGTTTATGCAAGGGTACACCCGATAACTCCAGAGAATTTAAAAACTCGGCGGGATATGAAGTGCTCTTTTCTGTGTCCATGATTGTATCTATTGACAAATACTCCTTTATTTCTCCCTGCACCTCTTTCAAAATGTCAGTGTTGATTTTGTTAACAATTTCATATTTTGGTGCAAGAATTGCTCTTGCACACAACCAATGATCACAATTTAAATTTAGTTGTAAGTCTGGGTAAACTTTAGCAATGAGCTCCACATCATTTTCCACCAAATTACAGAATTCCCCTGTAAATAAAATACAGCCTTCACCATCCGTGTCCAAACGTCCATCGCCAATTTTCAATAGTGTATTTGCGTAATGTCCTGAATCTACGTCATTATAAAGGTGGACTCTTATATTCGTTGTTAGGCTGGATTTTTTCACTTTTGCCCACAATCTTGATGACTTGAGACAGGCTTTGATTTCATCTGCATGTGTGCCCCTCTGGATCACCGGTAGAGTTTGTCGGAAGTCAGCAGCCAGTAAAACTACCATTCCTCTTCTCTCGCAAGTCCTGAAGATTTTGGTTTAACGCCTCTATAGCTTTTTTGTGGACATCGTACTTTCGTACTTTCGTACTTTCGTCCCACACTAAAAGTGTACATTGCTGAAATGAATAATACCAAACTTCTTACGACAATTTTGTCATTTACCATAACGGGGTGAACAGACAGAGCTTAATTAGCTGAATATAATCATTTTTAATAATTTTAAGATAGATGTGCCTAAAATAACTCATGAACAGATTTTTATTCGGGATATCAGATTTTCTTCTGGGATACCGCAGGTCCCTTTTTCTGTACTCCAGGCATCATGTTGCAATTAATTTATTCATATCAGTAGGCCGAGTTATTAAGCTGGACGACCGTCTAACAGTTATTTTTTTCTATCCGTCAGGAACAGTACTTTTTTTCTGGATGAAAGGTACCCTATATCCTTTTCTGTACCCATGACAACGTGTATGCGAAATTTCATGATGATCGGTCGAGTAGTTTAGGCGTGAAAGCGTAACAAACAATAACAAACAAACAAACTTACATTCGCATTTTTTTTCTGGATAAAAGGTACCCTATGTCCTTTTCTGTACCCATGACAACGTGTATGCGAAATTTCATGATGATCGGTCGAGTAGTTTAGGCGTGAAAGCGTAACAAACAATAACAAACAAACAAACAAACTCACATTAGCATTTTTTCTGGATGAAAGGTACCCTATGTCCTTTTCTGTACCCATGACAACGTGTATGCGAAATTTCATGATGATCGGTCGTTTAGTTTAGGCGTAAAAGCGTAACAAACAATAACAAACAAAAATACAAACTCACATTCATATTTTTTCTGGATGAAAGGTACCATATGTCCTTTTCTGTATCCATGACAACGTGTATGCGAAATTTCATGATGATCGGTCGAGTAGTTTAGGCGTGAAATCGTAACAAACAATAACAAACAAACCAACTCACATTTGCAGGATGAAAGATACCCTATGTCCTTTTCTGTCCCCATGACAACGTGTATGCGAAATTTCATGATGATCAATCGAGTAGTTTAGCCGTGAAAGCTTAGCAAACAATAACAAACAGACAAACAAACAAACTCACATTAGCATTTTTTTATGATAGGTAAGCTATGTCCTTTTCTGTACCCATGACAACGTGTATGTGAAATTTCATGATGATCGGTCGAGTAGTTTAGGCGTGAAAGCGTAACAAACAATAACAAACAAACAAACTCACATTTGCAGGATGAAAGATGCCCTATGACCTTTTCTGTACCCATGACAACGTGTATGCGAAATTTCATGATGATCGGTCGAGTAGCTTAGGCGTGAAAGCGTAACAAACAATAACAAACAAACAAACTAACTCACATTCACATTTTTTTTGGATGAAAGGTACCCTATGTCCTTTTCTGTACCCATGACGTGTATGCGAAATTTAATGATGATCGGTCGAGTAGTTTAGGCGTAAAAGCGTAACAAACAATAACAAACAAACAAACAAACAAACTCACATTCACATTTTTTCTGGATGAAAGGTACCCTATATTCTTTTCTGTACCCATGACAACGTGTATGCGAAATTTCATGATGATCGGTCGAGTAGTTTAGGCGTGAAAGCGTAACAAACGATAACAAACAAACAAACAAACTCACTTTCACATTTTTTTCTGGATGAAAGGTAAACTATGTCCTTTTCTGTACCCATGACAACGTGTATGCGAAATTTCATGATGATCGGTCGAGTAGTTTAGGCGTGAAAGCGTAACAAACAATAATAAACAAACAAACAATAACAAACAAACAAACAAACAAACTCACATTTGCATTTTATTTCTGGATGAAAGGTACCCTATTTCCTTTTCTGTACCCATGACAACGTGTATGCGAAATTTCATGATGATCGGTCGAATAGTTTAGGCGTAAAAGCGTAACAAACAATAACAAATAAACAAACAAACAAACTCACATTCACATTTTTTCTGGATGAAAGGTACTCTATATCCTTTTCTGTACCCATGACAACGTGAATTCGAAATTTCATGATGATCGGTTGAATAGATTAGGCGTGAAAGCGTAACAAACAATAACAAACAAACAAACAAACTCATATTCACATATTTTTTTATGAAAGGTACCCTATGTCATTTTATGTACCCATGACAACGTGTATGCGAAAGTTCATGATGATCGATCGAGTAGATTAGGCGTGAAATCGTAACAAACATTAACAAACAAATAAACAAACAAACTCACATTCGAATTTTTTCTGGATTAAAGGTACCCTATGTCCTTTTCTGTACCCATGACAACGTGTATACAAAATTTCATGATGATCGGTCAGTAGTTTAGGCGTGAAAGCGTAAAAAACAATAACAAACAAATAAACAAACAAACTCACATTCACATTTTTTCTGGATGAAAGGTACCCTAGATCCTTTTCTGTACCCATGACAACATGTATGTGAAATTTCATGATGATCGGTTTAATAGATTAGGCGTGAAAGCGTAACAAACAATAACAAACAAACTCACATTAGCACTTTTTCTGGATGAAAGGTACCCAATGTCCTTTTCTGTACCCATGACAACGTTTATGCAAAATTTCATGATGATCGGTCGATTAGTTTAGACGTGAAAGCGTAACAAACTATAATAAACAAACAAACAATAACAAACAAACAAACAAACAAACTCACATTCGCATTTTATTTCTGGATGAAAGGTACCCTATGTCGTTTTCTGTACCCATGACAACGTGTATGCGAAATTTCATGATGATCGGTCGAGTAGTTTAGGCGTAAAAGCGTAACAAACATTAACAAACAAATAAACAAACAAACTCACATGCATATTTTTTCTGGATAGAAGGTACCCTATGTCCTTTTCTGTACCCATGACAACGTGTATGTGAAATTTCATGATGATCGGTCGAGTAGTTTTGGCGTGAAAGCGTAACAAACAATAACAAACAAACAAACAAACTCACATTCACACTTTTTTCTGGATGAAAGGTACCCTATATTATTTTCTGTACCCATGACAACGTGTATGCGAAATTTCATGATGATCGGTCGATTAGTTTAGGCGTGAAAGCGTAACAAACAAACAAACAAACTCACATTCACATTTTTTTCTGGATGAAAGGTACCCTATGTCCTTTTCTGTACCCATGACAACGCGTATGCGAAATTTCATGATGATCGGTCGAGTAGTTTAGGCGTGAAAGCGTAACAAACAAACAAACAAACTCACATTCGCATTTATAATAGTAATAAAGGATAAGGAAGGATAACAGAGTGTTTTCTTCCCGTTATTACGTATGCAGCAGAACCATAGACATTGGATGTAACAAAGACTTGGAAAATGGAGGTCATGGGAATGAAGGAAGAGGATCATGTTACCTATGACAAGGAGGAAAAGGATTAGGAGAAATATATTTGGGGAGACATTTGGGTGCATGTAATACCTAAGATAGTCAAGGAGGTCAGGCTGAGATGGTACTGTCATGAAATGAGGGTGCTAAAGAAAAGGTTTCAAAGAAAAATAATGGAAAAATTAAGTAGGAATAAGACCCCGCAGGATACCAAGAAATGATTAGTGGATCAGATAACGACAAAAATGTAAGAGAGAGGAAATGAATGAAACCAAATTAAGGTGAAATAATCGTGTAAGGAAAATGAAAATGGAGAACTTTTTAACCCAATTGACTCACTCATGGGCTACAAACATTTTTTGATGATGGTTCTAGTATCTTAAATGTACCACCACACTTCAACCACCCAGAAATCTGTTTACAATACTTACTTTCAGAGATTTCCAATACCAAAACTAGATGTAAATACCCTTATTCTACCAGCGCATGTTGTAGCTTTATTGCTTTAATGTTCATGATTTAAACGATGAAACGTCATACTGATATTGATTTATGGAAAGCCAAGGTAAAACAAATGAGAACTCAGTTGTTTCATTTCTGTATGATTTTCTCCTGAAAAACCGCCAAAAATTACAAAATATACTTACGATTGTGTTTTTATCTGATGCTAGAGGGTAACAGAATTGAAATCTGACAGTACTGAAGTTTGCTTCAAGATATGTGAGAGCCTTTCACATAAATAGTATCATTCATCTATTCCTTGTTCGCGGATATTCATTTTCCCAATGTGATTGGAACTTTGGACTGATCGGGAAAAAAATTAATAAGAAAGAAATAATTGTAATGGCCAAACCATACCTCTCTGCAATGGTTATGTGTCGGCAACATCCAACACCATTTGAAGTTTTAATGGATGGACTTCTCAAATAATGAGACCAAACTTTGTCAAAAAAAATAAAATTAAACTTTGTCAAAATCTCAAAAGTTCACCATAATGAAGTATATTATTATAAAGTGTCAAAAAGACGGTCCACTTTTGGTTTCTGGCTCTTATTTCCAAATTTATGAGCATTTTCATGATTGGAAATCAAGAAACATTTCAAATATTCAAAGCAGTAAGCCAGGACAAATGCCTTGCCCATATGTAAACGAAAAAAAAATTATGTTCGGAGTCTATCGCTTTCCAAACGAAGAAGATGTCTGTTTTATCGAGTCCATATTGGAGTAAAGAATGAACAATATTTTGCTAACTGACAATTTTCACACAATCTTTTAGACGTGGAAAAATATTTGTTAAACCTTCGTAAGTATAAATATATTTTTTGGGCTGTCCTTGATTAAACATTGAAACCCTTAGTTAGTTTCAATTAATTGTTATTTATTCTTAGTAGCTTATTTTATTTTCATTCATTTAAAAATTGTCTACATGTAATAACAATAATTTAAAAAATAATGTTCATCTTAAAAATGCATTAAGAGTATTTTATTGTCACTAAAGAGGGAGTATATTGTGTTATTTATGTTTTTGTTAGGGTTTACTTTGTTTTATTCATGTTTACATAAATCAATTTATAAACTTACATTTCAGATTTCACAAAACAACATTTTAGTTTATGTACCTTTTTTACGCTAACCGCAATTATTGTCGATTATTGGGTTTATTATTATTAACTTAAGCCCAATTTAAATAGATACTGCACAGATCTCCGGCGATAAATAAGTTCAGACTTGAATTCTGATTTTTCTAATTGAAGATGGTGCTCACAAATCAGTTAAAACCAATTATTTACTCCTCCTCTATCTTTGTGAACGTGTATGCCCTTTCTTGAACAATAGCATAGCTTAATATTACTCCTCTCTATCTTTGTGAACGTGTATGCCCTTTCTTGAACAATAGCATAGCTTAATATTACTCCTCCTCTATCTTTGTGAACGTGTATGCCCTTTCTTGAACAATAGCATAGCTTAATATTACTCCTCCTCTATCTTTGTGAACGTGTATACCCTTTCTTGAACAATAGCATAGCTTAATATTACTCCTCCTCTATCTTTGTGAACGTGTATGCCCTTTCTTGAACAATAGCATAGCTTAATATTACTCCTCTTCTATCTTTGTGAACGTGTATGCCCTTTCTTGAACAATGGCCTAGCTTAATATTACTCCTCTTCTATCATTGTGAACGTGTATGCCCTTTCTTGAACAATAGCATAGCTTAATATTACTCCTCTTCTATCTTTGTGAACGTGTATGCCCTTTCTTGAACAATAGCATAGCTTAATATTACTCCTCCTCTATCTTTGTGAACGTGTATACCCTTTCTTGAACAATAGCATAGCTTAATATTACTCCTCCTCTATCTTTGTGAACGTGTATGCCCTTTCTTGAACAATAGCATAGCTTAATATTACTCCTCCTCTATCTTTGTGAACGTGTATGCCCTTTCTTGAACAATGGCCTAGCTTAATATTACTCCTCCTCTATCTTTGTGAACGTGTATGCCCTTTCTTGAACAATAGCATAGCTTAATATTACTCCTCCTCTATCTTTGTGAACGTGTATGCCCTTTCTTGAACAATAGCATAGCTTAATCAAAAATTATTTGATCAATTTATTATATTTGGAAAAAGATTCAAGAAAGGTGGATAGAGACATATAAAAGGAATAAACACAATATGGATTTAATGTGAAAAGAAGAACACAGTTCACAATTACATTGCTGCTGTTGGACAAAGAGATCTTGAATAAAATAGATCATTACCAACCGATTCTCTGACCTTGGGAACTTTTAAGGAGGGTGTGCGTAGTGCGCAACGCAAATTTCTAAAAGAGGAAACCAAAAAACAAAAATGGAGAAAAGGGGAAATAGTAAAGAATGACAGGACACTTAAATATGAACATGTGAAAGGAAAAACATAAACAATAAACACAGGATCAATTATAATAAATCGTTTGTGGCATTATTTTTACGTTCAATAACTATTCCGAGTATATAACCAAACATCACCAAATCCAGCACCGAAATAATGACCGAAACAAAACACTAATAGCTCACACTGCTAAACAATCTTCTTTGGTTCGTTTCAAACAGCTGGATTTTACCTTTACAAGAGAATATTATTTCACAATTCCGGCTGTTACCAGTAGTGGGGATCATTGGTGCTAAATTCAACAGGGCTATATTAATACTTAAACGTAGTGTTACGTCTGTCACATGTATATTGACTATCAGATACTTATATTAAATTAAATTAAAAATATTATGTCTTAAATCATTAAGAGTAAGTGCACTGGTATTTGCCTGGAATTATGAAAAAAATCCCAAAAAATAAACCAGCTTCAATTAATTTATTGTTTAGGGAGTATTTTAAGTGCACTAATTGAACAAACTTATGATATCATTCCATGACTTACAAACTAGCCTAATTTAAAAATATACAAAATTCCGTCCTCCTTCCAACAATTTAACAATATTAAATCTTCAACCGTAACCGGAATGGAAACCGGGACTATTAGCTCATTTGGCATTCGACCTTTTGACTGTAAAAATACGTTGGATTCAAGTCAGTTAATCTGGCCAGGATTTGAGCCCAGACCTTATTACTATAGGGGATCAATTTATGATAAAATTATTTATGACTTAAGCTATAACCCACCGCTGTGGCTAGCTGTGTTCTTCCACCGAAAGTATATTATGGTTTAACTAAATTGCAGTTGCACATAGAATATGTTTTCTAATTTTAAATACTCTGTTGGCAATTAAAACAAATACCAGCCTATTGAATTATACGAAATAAAAAGTATTATTTTTTCTATTAATGTACTTGTTATACGTGTATGAATGGGCTGAATTTACACAATTCTTAGGATTTAAAATTAGCCATTGTTTAACAATGCTATGTTCTTCAAGTTTACGTGGTGTGTAAATTGAGTTACACAAGCTAAAATTTCAAAACACCATCACGTATAAATTAGAGGCGCATCTTTTGACCGTAATTTTACTATTCAAAATAATGTTGAGATATTCTTATAATTTCTTTTACATAATATAATTATATATATTCCATAGAAAAAATGTTTTTACAACAGAAATAAAACGCTTAATTAACTTCACAGGCTCGTGTGAGAATGTCAATTTCGTACTTTGTAGGCGTTGTTCATTAATATTCTAGAGCTATAAAAAAAAGTATTGCCTTTTACACACAATTGCCAGAGATTTATGATATGATATTTTTTTAAACTCATGAAACTAAACCAAAATGTTATTTATCCCATTTTGCTTGTTTTATTTGGTCATATAGACTACATATACTATATGCATCAGTGAATACTATTTAATATATATATATATCATGTTTTTCATAGAAATATTGTTAGTTTGTAAGCTACATAATAGCACCTCCTTTGAACAAGACAAAGAACAGGACTAACTGAAAAACCCTTGGGTTTTAAATAAATTTTAAATGTCAATATGATCCTTTAATGCAATTTAAGTTATCTTTAGATAAATAAGAATTGAAACTATGACATATATATTTTTATAAAAAGTAGTATCATTATAATACCGTTCTACTTTAATAAATAACATAAGCACACGTAACTACATAAAAGCACATTTAACATATAAACACAAAGTAGCGATACAGGTTGCGTTTATACCATTATAAGTAATAAATGTATTTAGAATAGTAAAATGTAATATAAACTGTGTCCACCCTATAACGTAGCAATCTCACCTTGCAAGTTTTCACTATGGTGTAGCTTATAATATATAGTTTACTCCGTCAAGGAAAGACTGATACCTCTCCAGCTAAACGGAACCTACCTGTCAGATAAAGATGTATTACTCACGACATTATTTAGTAACAGGCCGGAGTGTTAGTTGTGACAACTCCTCTTGGGATGACGTCATCAGGCCAAGCAATCTTCTGATTCTTATGGAGAATGTGTGAATATTTCCTGTTTCTTTCATTTAAAACTTTACTTGGCATTTTGAATGTTATTATTATTGACTGATTTTTTACCTAGGTGGTCTTACAGGTATCATTTAACTAAAGATATTTTAAAGTAGAAATTATGCAAACATTAAAATATAAATGAGATAATGATGACGTTCCATTCTCAAAAGTAATTATTGGTTTTTATTATATTATTATTTTTATTATATTATTTTTATTATTATTATTATTATTATTATTATTATTATTATTATTATTATTATTATTATTATTATTATTATTATTATTATTTATGCTAAGAACCGGGAAAATTGTCATAATCGAAGATAAGTTAGAGATTTTTTTTTATCTAATGGAAGGTTCCTGCGTTCTATGGTCTAAACATATTTTTGAATAAAATAAGCGTTTTATTTCTAAGAATACAATGA
Source organism: Timema podura (assembly GCA_033556935.1). Classification (NCBI taxonomy): domain Eukaryota; kingdom Metazoa; phylum Arthropoda; class Insecta; order Phasmatodea; family Timematidae; genus Timema; species Timema podura. Next base: position 2,163,925 of record JAVRXN010000011.1, read on the forward strand.
ACTATTTTACTCACCATTTGGTTTAAATTGCTTGCTTCATAATTTTAATAATACAATAAACAAAGAACACAAACATGCAGAACAAATCTAACCGTTTTTCAAAGAATGATATCTTTGATGAAGTCATTGATCTGACTCACAAAATAAATATAAATAAAAGCAGTGAAGGTGTACTTGATTTTATTAGCATATATCAAACACCAGAAATATACTGTAACTTAATTTTCGTAGAATGATAATTCCCTTTCCTTTTCTGGGAAATATATTTTCCCAACAAAGTTTATCATTCACGTATTTTTAATTTTGTGTGGGTATATTTTCCAACTTTGACATAATCAAATAACGAGTTTCGATTTATTTAAAAATATATTTTGATTCACCAATATCTTCATACTTTAAATACTGGAATGATTTATTTCAACTGTAGCGCACCTCCTTAATTTACCCCAGAAACTAAGGTCGGTGTGCAACAATGTACAAGTAAAAAGAAAAGGAACATAAATTTGCAGAGGAGCCGAAGGACTATACAAAACAAATGGGCCATAATGGTTCATTGTGTTCTGTCATCCCGAAGCCACTCAACAAAATTTCTTATGACAATAAAGAGTTAGATGAAATTCCCAGTGGTCAACTATACGACACAAGAAAAAGGCTTAAATATCTTTGATAATTTTATTTATATGTGAATAAGATATTAGGATATGGTCCCAAAAGGGAAAATAAATATACATGAAAAATTATTAGAATTAGTTAACAATCCAAAAAATTTGCTATCCATTATAACGCCGATGCCTCAAATTTGATAACAATAGGTAAAGCCTGCAAAAGTCATTAAAAATTTGATATCACAATGTGTTACCAAAAGTGAATAAAAATATATATAGTAACCATTCAACAATAATTTAAGTTTTCAAGAAAATATAAATTAGGCTTCTCAACTTGTATAGCCACAAAGATATAATATTAGAAAGTTAAAGTTTGGTAGTTACATAAATTACCCAAAAGGGGATAAATATACATTAGACTCCTCAACTTGTATAGCCACAAAGATACAATATTAAAAGGGTCAAGGTTTGATAATTACATAAATTATCCAAAAGGGGATAAATATATTTTAAACTTCTCAACTCGTATAGTAACAAAGATTTAATATAAGAAAGTTAAAGTTTGATTATTACATAAATTATCCAAAAGGGGATAAATATATTTTAAACTTCTCAACTCGTATAGTAAAAAAGATTTAATATAAGAAAGTTAAAGTTTGATAATTACATAAATTATCCAAAAGGGGATAAATATATTTTAAACTTCTCAACTCGTATAGTAACAAAGATTTAATATAAGAAAGTTAAAGTTTGATAATTACATAAATTATCCAAAAGGGGATAAATATATTTTAAACTTTTGATAATCTTTTAAGTTTTCAATCTGTCTCAAAAGAATAGACATCTCGTATAACAACAAAGAAAAGACTCTAAAGTATTAGTGTTTGGCAATAAATGTTCCCAAGTCTAAGTTTTCTATCTATCTCAACAACAAAGAAAAACTTTAAGGTATTAGAGTTTGACAATAAATGTTCTCAAGTCGAACAGACCATAAATTTTGCATTTAAAAAAGGTTATCATTTCGTTCCATTTAATAACAACAATTTACTGAACGCGACCCAAAGACGGTCTTTACGCTTGCCAAACAACCATAAAAATTCTAAGTTCCATTTTAACTGTTTTGTATATTTTAAAAATAAAGTTTAGGCCGAAATAGAATTTTGATATACATAGTCCAAAAGGGAATTTTCACCTTTTCTAATACTGAACACCTAGATGTGTTCTCGGAGTAAATCAAGACAAGAGTGACGTTCTTGACCTCTCACGTCAATATATACGCTCGTTTACTCGCTCAGAGAGGGGATGAGGGGGAAGCAAAAACAAAGGAAAAGACATCACATGACAGAGAGGGAGAGAGCTACCCGAAGGCACGGGAATGATGGAGAAGCACCTCGAACAAAAACTTTCCACAGAACATGAGTTTTTTTCTAGCACATACGTCACACATTTTCCCGGCATTCCCAGAGACGCCTGGTGCCACAAGCTTGACTCAGTTAGTCTAAGAACACAGTTTATTGTGCGCGGAGGTGTGATTGGAGACGTGATGCCACAACACAGTATAATCGGGCGGTGGTAAGCCTACACTTGTTTTGTTTCGTTCTTGTTTAGTTGTGGACTTAGTTTCTTCTTGTAGCTTAATAGCATTAAACGCTACACAACATAATTTCGTAAAATTATCAATCATATGGTACTAGAGTAATATAGCCATAATAGTAGTTAATAAATACGATACACTCATATTCTATTCAAACATATCCATTTAAACAGATAAATCAGATAAAAAATAAAAAAGGCCTGGCAAAACAAATTGAGCAAATACACAATAATAGCTTTCGAGAACGTGGCAGTGCAGTTGACCAATAGGATTTGTCGTGGAGTTGTCGACCTTCAGTATCCGGGCCTGTTACAAAGACGGCCGCAAAATATTGTTTCTGTCCACTTACCTTGGGTGTGAGAGAATTAGACTGGGATAAAATCAACAAACCTTCCAGATCACTGTCATCGTCTGGCCTTTCGCCTACCAGGAGGTCCCTTTCTTTCATTGTGGCTCTACTGTTATAGCGGAACGTATTCCCGACGAGCTTGTTAAACTTGGCTTCATCATCTTCTTGTTGCTCTTCATTAATTCTTCTTGGTGTTATGACTCTGGCCGGGGACTCCAATACTCCAACTGCCACAAACAGGATGAATGACATTTTAATTAAATCACTACAACGACAAAATAATGGACACTCTTTAAAAGATGCCAGTGTCATTTATAATTATTAAACCTAGAGGGCAATAGCCGGCTGGTTATTTAAATGCCCCTGTATAATCTAAGTTTGAAATTTAATTGCGTAATTTCATCAAATCCAATGGTAATAATTCAATGAATCATTTCATCAATTGTGTGCTTCTACATTTTATTTAAAACTTAAATAGTACAGTGAGTATTTAAAACAATTCAGTCGACCATTTATAGTGAGAAAATTGACCATAATATTTTTGTAACAAATCCGAATTGATTTTTTAATTGCTCTAAAATAATGTCCCTCGCTACCCGATTAAATGGTCTAGTTATATAATAAAATTATACCCGATTATCATGGCTGGTTTATTTAAAATCTATTATGTCTGTATATTCATGTAAGTATTTAGTTTTTATTCATTATAACTTTGATTCGTCTTAAGGGTCCTTGCAAGGATCCTTGCATTTTCACCTTGACCAAAGCTACACTTCCCACGAACTTTTGATGAAAGGCTGCATTATATTAATCGAAAGTTAACAAACCCCCAGATTCCAGTGCTAGTACCTACCAGATATCTTATAAACTACTTGTCTTTAAGTCTGTCTATGACAATCTAATAAAAATTATACCCACCCAACAGATCTGAACCGTCAATTCATATATGCATGAAAAGTTAGGCGTCACTCTAACAATAGATTTTATTTCCGATGATGAAGAGATCGGGGTTCGAATCCCAGTCGGGTGTTTTGAGGGATTTTTTTCTAAACATTTTTCCTCTCTACCTTCACGCAAGTACGGGTACACTCTCAAATTCAACCTTACTCATTATTAACACATTACAGTAATTAGTACGTAGACGAATGACCTAAACGGATATTAAAACGTGGTGCTTAAAAAAATCCCCTGTCAGGACTGTAGTTTTGGTAGGGCGAACTGAATTTAAGTTTTCCTAAATGTATTTATACTTTATTTCCTCACAAATGTGTCCAAAATGTCTCTAAATTCAACCATTCACCTCCCCACACATATTCGTATAGCTTGAACGAGTATTAAGACGCAATGCTACGCAGTCAAGCTTACTGTCACGATTTTACCATATTATTAAGTGTATGCCAGTTTGTCTGCGAATAAATCAATTGTTTTGTAAAAACCAACCAATAAATCGTTTACAATCAGTCGGGACTAATTGTCTAGACTTGTGAGATGAATGATGATCATCTTCAGAAAAGCAGGTGGGAAATATTGTAGACAAACAATAATTAATCCCATTTATAAAAGCGATATAATTACGATAGGGGCGTTTATTACAAGTTTATTAACCGTTTAATAAATGGCAGAAAGATGGATAAAGGCCAGTAAGAGGAAGTTTAACAGAATTCACCTTAGAGAGGAATTGATAACCCCAATGTGGGGTAACTATAATCTTGAGAGCAGTTAGTTTTCCGTTGAACTAATGTTCCTCATATACAAACATTATAACTATTGGTAACCTTGGCTGTGTAGCCAAATCTTGATGTCAATATAATCACGGTGTACATTAATTGTGAAATAACAAATTGACGCCATTATAAGTTCTGAAAACTTTGTGTTATCACCTGATTCAAATAAAGTAGCATGGAACATTTTATATGTAATAACACTCTGATGCTATTAAAGTAAAGAAAATAGTGTGTGTGTGTGTGTGTGTGTGTGTGTGTGTGTTTGTGTGACACCATTTTGATGCTAATATTATGTTCCAAGAATAGTGTCCATCAGTAATTTGATACTACAGTAAGAAAAACAAACATGGTGCTACAACAAATCTATGTTACTATAAAAACAGCGAACAAACTTTACATAACAAGAACTTTATCTTCGTACAAAAAATAATGTCTGTTTAGAAACATTTTTCATTCTAAGTTTACTAAGTACAGATAGTATTTTCTGTGTAAATACAACTTTATACTACTATAAGTATATATTTATGATTGACTTAACTACAACTTCTGATATAAAGTGGTTATTTTCTGAGTAAATAATCTTGATTTTGGTATAAGAACTGATAATACTATATGTATCAATATCTTAATATAGAAGATAAAGTTATATTATATTGACTCGGAACGTGACTTACTGCGGTGTGATCGTCGGCGTAGTGAACGCGTGTAAACCCTGTGGAACCATCCGCGACAACGCGAGCCCACTTCTCTGATGGTTTGGTTGCAGTAAGCAAAACAACCACCACACATTTTATTGTTTTCTTTTAATTAATAAAATTATTCGTTCTCAACACAAAATAACGTACTTTTGATTCTTCGTAAAGATATCGAATGAGTTTTATTTTGCTAAGCAACAATAATAATATTCATAAACAAATGATTGTCACTGTGGTGCGAAGATGAACCAAAGATGTTTATAGATGAAAGAACGAATAAGTGTTTTATAATCTCCAAATGCTGATGACGTAGTTTCAGTCATGTAGGCGTTTGAAATTTGAGTAAGTTGTAAACTTGTTCCATTGTCCCCTAAAATTTTGTTCGGGTATTTTCTTTCTTTAGAGAACATATTCGTATTTTGATTATCTTGGTAGCTCTTTTCAAAATAGCAATTAACTCCGTAGATTATCTAGCAGTCTGTCTTTAAAAGTAGTGTTATCATCCATATTATGTATCTTTTAACATTGGCAGGATGAACAAACCTCGTAAAGAAACTCTTGATGCTCTCAAATCTCATTTAGTTTGCTAACTTTGGCATTGAAATATAATATACAATCTTCCTATTTTTTTAAACATTAGAGGTAAATTAATAATTCGATTTAAATGGTTATTATCAGTTAATACATTTTAATTCATTTCTTATAATTCATTAGAACGCTAACAACCATACAAAAATTAATTTCTTTTTTTCTTTAATCTTACTTAATATTTCCAGGGCCTTTTCTTAAAGGTAGTAGAAATGATTAAAAAATAATATTTTAATACGTTAAGATCCTTTTAAACATCCAAACAAATATATAATATTTTTGTTGAATTATAAATACGGATAGATAAATGTCAGAAAGAAGTATTTAATAATGACTCTCTATAATATAACCGGATCTGTGGTGTTACAATTTTAACTTTGTCGATTTATATTTTTTCAGTTTTAATATATTCTAAAGTGTTTTTATATAATGATGCGGCGAGCACGCCATGTGGCCAGATGCCATACTACATTTAATATATCTATTTTTAAACCTAATATTTTCAACGGACATTGCATTGTGTCGAAGGAAACATCAGATAACAATAGTTTTATCAGAACAAAAAATATACTTACCAGGTTTTTGTCCAAATATTCCGTCCACATTTTAAAACAATACTGATAAGGTGAAATTTTATTTTTAACGTCTTCTACGAGATTCTATAATGATCGTAATGGCCGACGCGACACGTGGAAGAGAGAAATGATCAGTAGCAAAGGGGAAAGGCGGGAGATGTGACGACACAGATACGTCATCCAATCTCGTATATTTTCATTTTAAACGGCCCGCGAGGAAAAAAAAATGAAGAAGTTGAGTTGGGTTACAAACAATAATTATATGTCAAACTGTCAGATATCAGATTCTGCATCCGTTCAGTTAAGAATTCGAATTGTATCAAGTTTCTTTCCCCCAAGTTATTCCTTGTTCCTACTTTAATTTCACATATTTATAGACATATATTTCAAATTTAAAACTTAAATCCGCGAGATTTTTGGGGCCTCTACGAGAAATACCGAGAGGCGGAAATTGGAAGAAAGAAGCGGGAATAGCGTGTTTGTAGATAAAGAGAAGATGAGACCATTATTTTCCGTGAAACAAAAATTGAAATTTTAACAATTATTTCTTAAAATAATCTTTCAAGTGTACATCAAAATGACTACCAGAGACGCGACGACAACTTTAGACTGTTGGTAAACCTCTTCAATCTTTTAGTGAGCTTTGGACCACTCACAGTTTCGACGATGACCTCTCATAACATCTTTTGAGGTTATATAAAAAAAAATTGTGAAGTTTTAATCTATGCACCTCTTCGACCTCACTACGCAGACGCTATATTTTAGCGAAATTTTCCCCCACAATTCCAAGACTTCGTTTATTTTCTCCTAAAGTTTTATATATACTTTTTTTTTCTCAAGCCAACATTTTTAATTTCTCGCTATCCTACAGGTAGATAAAGTATTGTGCTCGTCCTAAAAATTGAGCTCGAGATCATGATGAATCTAGACGTTTCGTGACCCCCGAATCCAAAAAAGTTGTTTTTGAATTTCTGTCTGTCTGTTTGTACTTCCGACTTGAGCCTAAAAAATTTTACCGAAAGGGCTTAAACTTGGTATTTAGGGTTTTCACAGGGTTTTCCCAAGAGATTTTTGTAATTGGATATCTAACCCTAAAATTAAATAGTTTACTGAAGGGTGAAAAGAGAAAAAGTCGATTTTCTCAAAATCAGTTCAAAAGATTTTGAATAAATCTCATATCAATACATTTATAAATATTCTAAACAAAATGGCTACTCTCAATATTTCAGAAAAATGACTTTAAGGGCTCCGGTCTGATGCGTAAATTATAATTTTTTATCATATCTCCGAAACTATTTGAGATATGAAATTACTTATCATTGCAAATATGTTGATATATTTTAAATACAAATATTTTATAGAAAACATGTTTTTATAAAGCCAATAACTTTCAATCTACAAGCAAATATATATATTTTTTAACTTTTCAAACACTAAATGTAATGTAATGCGACCGTAAAAAGAATCTAACCTGAAATGTTGATGGATGTCAACGTCGCATGATCCCCCGAGCCCTAAAATGTGGTTTTAGCAATGCCATCTTTCTATGTGTCTTTTTAAACCCAAAATTAAGAGTAGTTTTATAAAAAGTGAAAAAAGAAAAAAAAATATTTTCTCAAAATCGGCTCTAACGATTTTGATTAAAATTCGTATTTGCGTTGCTTAAGATTACACATAAACTGGATATTTTCATTTTACCATAAAAATTACTTTTAGGGTAATTTACAGAAACGGAAATGTCCAGATCTCCGCAACTATTTAGATAATTAATAACTTATCATTGCAAAATTGTAGTACTATTAAAAATAAAAAACTTTTATATGAAATATATTTTTATAAAAGCAATAGTTTCTGAGATATTGACAAATATATTAATACAATCTGGTGAGATTTAGTTGTGAAGAGATACTACTTAAGTTTTAACACACTAATTCTCTAATGTCATAGAGTAAGCAAATAATAAGTCTTTCAAGAAGTTGATGTTGTTTTTTCTTTAACATCTTAGGGGATATTTTTATAGAGCACAGGGGCGAATCCAGGATTTTCGTAAAGGAAGGGGTGGGAGGGACACGGGTTCTCCCATCGGGATTGGGTCGGGGAGATGGGTTGGGAGGCACCTCAAGAAATTTTGACATAAAAATACTTTAAAATTTGAGAATAAATCTTTAAGTAATTTTTCAATGTAATGCTAAACTTTATAATAATCCTCTAATGAAGGTTATAACTCGAAATTTGCGATTAGTATTGAAATTTATTATAAGCAAACAATAATAATATCGACAAATAGTGATTATTAAGAGGTAAATAAGTTTAAACATCATAACAATTATTATATAAATAGTTTCTTAGCTATTCGATTAATTAGACAAAATAGATGGAATTATTCAGATTTCGAACAATCGAACTTTAACTCCACTCTATAGTATAGCTAGTTATATTTCATTATATATCGAAATTTTACCACTAAGCTATACTAACACGTTATGTATGTGGTATTATTCATAGATTTTGTTTAAAGCACGTTATTTAAAAATAAATTATTTTAAAGATCTTTATTTATGATTAATCATTGAAATAGTAATAATAAAAATTATAAAATTAATTTAAACCTAAACAAGGTTTTTGCAACAAGGTGAGAGGCGCGCAACTTAAATTCGGGTAATTTCATTAATGCATATTTTCACCACTTTATGTGATTGTCTTAAATTTTTATATTACCAATAACAATTTAAAAAATCAAATCTGGTTTGTGAGATAGTATTATGTGACAATAGAACTAGTAATGATTTTAACATTGATTTAATTTCTTGAAGGAGGGTTCGCCCCCCCCCCCCCCCCCCATGCCCACTTCCTGGATCTGCCCCTGGTAGAACAATGATGTATTGCTCTCATTTTAGGCCCAATAGTCAATAATTACATATTGTATTGGTCAAAACTTATAAAAGAGAAATTTAGTAGCAATACGATAGCCATAATATGTGCATCCCCTAATAAAATGCCGAATATTTTAATCTGAAGTCAAAATTTTATACGAAGTGTGGACCCTTGGGGACCCAATATCTATATTTTTTATTGGGCCAAATATAAAAATGAAGACGCTAATTTTTTTTAAATAGAATTATAAAATTTAAAACCGTGAGTAAAAAAATATTTTACGCATGTATAACGCAATTTGTTGTCGGGTTCGTTAGTGTATAATATATTATGAATTTTGAGTAAATATCTCCATTTTTAAACACTAGAGCGAGAAAGTCTTTGCGGAGTTCCGTACCATTTATTTTTCTAACAATGAATCTAAAATAATCTTTTTCCCAGAGTCATTCTTTTGACAGGAATGCAATGTCTCATGTTCTATTATTCATTTATTTTAACTATTAACCTTGTAAAGGACCTCTATTAATAGGGTGTTTCAAGAAATTATAGTATTTTTATTATTATTTCAATAACTATCTACAAAACTGGACTTAAGATTTTTTATATTAATACATCAAATTACTGAACTGTTATTGGAACTATGAATTGTATTTTAAATTTATAATTCAGCAGATGTCTGTTAGGCAGAGTAAACTTTAGATTGACAATTATTTATTAAAGTTAAAACTAGACTTAGTTATTTTTTTTCTAATTCAAATCCGTTAAGTATTTTATTCATAGCACTATCACCATAATTCAATGTTATCCACCTTGTTACAATTGCTATCAAAAAACCACATATTTAGCGATGTCTCACCTGCAATCAGTTCCCAGGGATGTTGACCTTGGAGGCCGGTATTGTTGTACTCAAGGTGAGCCCATTGTTGACTAGGTACAGTAAAGGTATATTTTTTACCCAATATGACCCAGAGGTCCTGAGATAGTCTCATGCTCGATTATTATTATTATTTTAAGTTTTACCGCGAGATAGTAATTTTTTTTTTTTGTTAAATATGAATGCTGGTTTTGACCACAAAGTATTGTATTCATTTTAAATCCGAGCTAGCCCACTATTCTTTCATAAACAATTTTATTTTATATTTCTTTAATGACGTCAGTGGACTTAAAGTTGGTAAATAGATCGATGCGTTTTTTATATTTTGTCCCTCTTTTCAATAAAAATACAATACACATTTTTGTTCTTGTTATTATTATTATTATTATTATTATTATTATTATTATTATTATTATTATTATTATTATTATTATTATTATTATTATTATTATTATTAATGACACCCCTAATACATATATTGACTATGCACGTGGTGATTACCTTAATCTTTACAATGACCTGGCCACTGCTGATTGGTCTTGTGTTTATTCTACTACGAATGTTAATTTGGCTCTAGATAATTTTACCAATTTAGTCCAAAGGAAAAACAAAACGCATATTCCTCAAATTGCTATTTTTAATTCATCCAAATATCCGAATTGGTTGTCTTCTACTCTTAAATACTATATTAGGGAAAAAAAATATTCAAAAAGTTTAAACTAACAAATAATAGTGTATTCTATTCACATTTTTCTCACTTTCATAAATTAGCTAAAACTACTTTAATTATAGACAGAGCCAATTGGATGAACTCAATAGAAAATAGTATTAAATGCAAACCTAAAGAATTTTGGAAATTTGCTAAAAATAATCGTTTGAATAAAGTGTTCTCGTCTAACCTAGAAATTAATAGCAAGATTATAGAGGATCGTTTATTAATTGCTAATGAGTTTGGGACCTATACTTTTATTCCGTTTATAATTCAGCCTTTCCTCTCTTGCCCTGTCCCGTTATTGAAACTAGCACGCCCCTGTATCCATGCCACATTACACATTTGGATGTTGCTAATGCTATAAAAAATTGAGTTCTTCTAGATCTGCCGGGACAGATGGAATTTCAAGTTTTATTATTAAAGGCTGTGTCAGCATTTTCAGCCCTTTGCTAGCCTATATCTTTACATTAGCCTGTCAAATGAAACTTTTTCTCTTACATGGAAACAATCTGTTGTCATACCTATTTATAAAAAAGGGATAAAAACAAATGTTTGTTAATTATAGACCAATTTTTCTCTTAAACACTTTCTCCAAAGTATTCTAGAAAATCATACATGAGCAGACATTCCACAACCTTAAAAATAAACATTCAGATAATCATGGCTTTATAAAAAAATAAATCTACTCTCACTAATTTAGTTGAATTTCTTGGGCATGTTGCCCCTCAAGTCTCTGCCCAAGGTCAGGTTGATGCTATTTATTTTGACCAAAGTAAGGCATTTAACTTATGTCAGCATAGTATTATTATCTCTAAGCTTGGTAATTTTGGACTTTCTCATTCATATGTAAATTGGTTAAGCAGTTATTTGCATGAAAGATCATTCACTATTAAAATTGATTCACACACCTCAAATACCTTTTTTGCACCCTGTGGCATACCACAGGGTTCTAATTTAGGTCCTCTTCTCTTTAATGTGTTTATTGATGACATTGGTAAATATTTGAACTCTTCTAGTTATTTACCCTTTGTTGATGATGTAAAATTATTTAAAACTATAAAATCAATTGCAGATTGTATAGATTTACAAAATGATGTAAATGGTATTCTACAATGGCTTAGGAAAATGGAATGTCTATTAATAAATCTAAGACCAAGTCTTTATCTTTTACTAGGAAAACTAATCCTTTCTTTTTTACTTATAAATTGGGCAGTGAAAACATAATTCGCACCCTTTGTATTAATGATCTTGGTGTCCTCCTGGATAACAAACTTTATTTCCACTATCATGTTGACCATGTAATTACCCACTCATTGAAATTACTTGGACTTATTAAATTTATTACTTCATCATTTAAGAAAGTTGACTGTTTTTTTATGTCTGTAATACGCCCTGGTTAGATCTAAGTTTGAATATGCTATTGTTGCTTGGAATTTCATTACCTTAACTGACTCTCTTAGGTTTTAAAACTTTCACAGAAAGTTTGTCGCTGCGTGCTATGATAAATTATTTAGTAACCGGATTTATTATGATTATGACAGAATTCGAAACCTCTTAGTGCTCCAAATTCTCTTCTCGCGTAGACTTTATTGTGATGCCTTTTTTGTTTTTAATATTTTCAATAACAATATTTTTTGCAAATTTGCCCTTGATCATATAGGCGTTCATATTCCTTCTCGGGCTTCTCGTAAACCAAAATTATTTTTTATCAATAGCTCTTATAAGGTAAGCCCTATAGGTCGTTGTATCCATAGCGCCAATTCTAGATTGGTCGAATTTGACTTCTATCATAAAAGAAAAGCTAAACTCAAAGAGTTAATTAATGAAATCCCATATCAATAATTTATCATGTAGAGGTTCTGCCTATAATATTTAAATTTACAATATTCCGATCTATTTTTTGCATATTGTTACTGCTTTTAACCATTCTTTAGTTATTTGTTATTAATGCTATTTTTTATTCTTATCATTATTAATTACTTTTCTTTTTTTTTTCGTAACTATTCATCAGTATATAACATTATTTAGCCATTTTTGTTTATCTTATTTTCTCATGTAATATATGTATTTGTAAGGTACTTGTGTACTTTTCAGTGCTGGCCTGTTATAGGTCTTACGACTGTTGGCCAGCACTATAATAAAGGAAATTGAAATTATTATTATTATTGTTATTTGATAAGTAAATTTTTAATTTACAGTGGCTTAAATATTTGAGATGTAGTCCGCAAACCATTGTGTAAGAGAGAGGAAATACTTCGGATATATTTTTCTCTCTTTATTTATGATTGGTTAATTGAAATAAATGTGTTAGTAAAAGGTTTGAGTAATATAATTAAATTTCGATAGTCGTGATTTGTTGATTTATATAACTGCTGATAGCTACATATTTTAATAAATTAAAGATTGTATTTATATTTGTACAGTATTACCTGTGAAACTGAATTGTAAATTAGTTAATGTAAATATTTCTTCAGTCAAATGTGGTATAGCTTTTTAGTATTTTCCTGTTTTATTCCCTAGAGACATGTATTCACACAAGAACATTGAAAGAAACCATAAAATCTGTCCCCTCACACTCAAGTCGACAACAAGCCTGAGCGTCACGCTTTGATCCTTTGCAAGGGATGTGTTTATGTCCATCCGGCATAGTATAGAGATCACTGTGTTAAACACACTACATGATTTAAATGTTGCTTTGAAAGACATTGTTTTATTAAGTAATATATATTATATTAGTAGTATAGTATATTAGTAGTGTATTTAGACTTGACGTTCAAAGCCAAGTGTGTTATTTTACATTTAATTGAATATCTATTATATCAACTAAACTTGTTGAGAAAGAAATGCTAAGCTGTTAAGTAGCCGTTTTGTTATAGAAGTAGGGCCTATTCTTAAAATTAAAAATAAATTTAAAATTTACTAAAGTAATTCAAAATTAGTAGACGTTACAAAGAAATAATTTAGAGTTACCATCCTGAATAGTAAATTGGTTATTTTTACTTTCTCTCTATCTTACAGGTAGAGAAAGTATGGTGATCGTCAAAAAAATCGAACTCGAGATTTTGATGAATCTTGACGTTTCATGACTCCCTGAATCCGAAAAAGTGGTTTTTGAATTTCCGTCTGTCTGTCTGTCTGTCTGTACCTCCAACTAGAGCTATTGAGCTAAAACTTGGTATCTAGGGTTTTCATAGGGTTGCTCCAAGGCGTTTTTGGAATTGGATATCCACCCCTAAAATTAAGGGTAGTTTACTGAAGGAAAAAAAGAGAAAAAGTCGATTTTCTCAAAATCGGCTATAACGATTTTGATTAAATTTCATTTATGAACATTAATAAATATTCCAAACAAAATGGCTACTCTCAATATTTCGGCAAAATGGCTTTAAGGGCTCCGGTCTGATGCGTAAATTAACATTTTTTATAATAGCTCCGAAACTATTTGAAATATGAAATTACTTAGCATTACAAATATGTATATATTTTATAATACAAATATTTTATTCGAAACATATTTTTATAAAATCAATAATTTTCAATCTCTACGCAATTATATATAATTTTTTAACTTTTTTGACATTAAAGCTTAAGTATTGCGACCGTAAAAAAAACCAACCTGAAATGTTGATGGATGTCGACGTCTCATGACCCCCCCGAACCCTAAAAAATAGTTTTTGTAATGCCGTCTGTCTGTGTGTCTATTAAAACTTAAAATTAAGGGTAGTTTACTGAAGGGAAAAAAGAGAAAAAGTCGATTTTCTCAAAATCGGCTCTAACGATTTTGATTAAATTTCATTTATAAACATTAATAAATATTCCAAACAAAATGGCTACCCTCAATATTTCGGAAAAATGGCTTTAAAAGCTCCGTTCTGATGCGTAAACTAACATTTTTTATAATAGCTCCGAAACTATTTGAGATATGAAATTACTTACCATTACAAATATGTATATATATTTATAATACAAATTATTTATTCGAAACATATTTTTATAAAATCAATAACTTTCAATCTATACGCAATTATATGTATTTTTTTAACTTTTTGGACATTAAAGTTTAAGTATTGCGACCGTAAAAACGAAACTAACCTGAAATGTTGATGGATGTCGACGTCTCATGACCCCCCGAACCCTAAAAAATAGTCTTTGCAATGCCGTCTGTCTGTGTGTCTATAAAAACTTAAAATTAAGGGTAGTTTACTGAAGGGCGAAAAGAGATAAATTTGGTTTTCTCAAAATCTGCTCAAACGATTTTGATTAAAATTCGTATCTAGGCGTTGATTAAGATTATAAATAAACTGGCTATTTTCATTTTCCTATGAAAATGATTTTTAGTGTACTTTACAGAAGCGTTAATTTCCGTATCTCCACAACTATTTGAGAAACTAAACAACTTATCATTGCAAAATTGTAGGACTATTAGAAATAAAAAACTTTTATTTGACATATATTTTTATAAAAGCAACAGTTTCTGAGATATTTGCAAATATATTAATACAATTTTGTGAGCTTTAGTTTTAAACATATAAGTTTTACTACTAAGTCTGAGCGCAGTAATTCTCCGATGCCATAGAGTAATTAAATATAAGTATCTAAAAAAGTATGTTATTTTTCCTTAAAACTCTTAGGAGAAATGTTTGCACAGCAATGATCTATCTCCATTTTAGACTAAATACTCAATATTTACATTTTTTATTGGTCAAAATGTATAAATGAATAATTAAATATCAATGCGATGACTTGAAGATCTGCAACACCTTATAAAATGTTAAAATTTTAACCAGAAATCGAAATTTTAATACGAAGTGTTGACCCTTGTGGAAGACATTAAACTGTTTGAAATGCTCTTAGGTGGACAAAGATGCGCCTCTTTTCTCATTGATTCTATATCATTGTATATTATTTTATGCGTGTTCTTATGTGGAGTGGTGATGATACAATGTACATTATTCCGTTCAGAAATCTTACGAGTTTATAGAAAGAGAGAGAAAGTCTGTGCGGTGCGCCGTACCATTTATTTCTATATTAGTTCCAAAGAAAATTACATTTACAGGTGCATAAATCATCATTGTCCATACATCCCACTTGAAATGATAAGTAATGAATGATTTTTATAATGGATCTTAAAGACAAGGTTACACAATGGAGTATAATTATTTCAAATTGTTCAAAGTGTTTTATGTGTTTTTCCATTAATTATTTTTAACATACCCAACGATTTGAATGACACAATATTCGTACCGCATTCAATAATCGTACCGTGATCAACACTCTTGATTTCTTATAATCTAGTTTACCAGTATTGAAGATTTAGCAGTTCAAATCCTGATCTTGATCCTGATGTAAACAACATGGGCCTTAGCTACATATTTTAATAAATAAAAGATGTTATTCTTATTTGTACAATATTACTTTTAAAACTGAATTGTATGTCCTTTAATGTAAATGTGTCTTCAGTCAAGTGGGGTATAGTACTTCACTTTTTTTTTATACTTTTAATCACGAGACACACGTTTTGCCACAAGAACATTGAAAGAAACCGTTAAATTTGTCCCCTCACTATCAAGCAGACGACAAACTTTAGCGTCACGATTTGGTCCGTTGCAAGGGGTGTGTTTATGTCCATCCAGTATAGTATAGAGATCACTGGTGGAGCCAGATCCCTAAGCCCAACAACGCGACCTCATAACGACGAATTATCTACGCCCAGCAACGAATTTACATTCCCTCTACAGGTAAATGCCAATGCACTTGACCTATTCCTAATACCTCCTCTACACCACATCCTCAACACCCTGACCCCATAACATTAACTTACCCTCGTCGTCCAGGACCCCTAATTTTGAAGCTTTCGAAAATACTCGCTAGCGAGCAAACTCATAACTCATTAGCTCGCAAATCGCAGGGCGTACCAAAACAAAGCTAATTTTGAAAGATTTTTTACTGTCGTGCGAGTCGGTGTGGCAATGTTTCGTTTGCGAATGAGTTTTCAATCTGACAACACTGTAAAACAATAACGTTCCAAAGGATCGAGGCAATGGGTTGCCCCAACGCGCCATTATACAAGATACATAACTGGAAGTAAACAATATTATTGTATTGAGTTCATGTGTACAGCGGTTTGGTTTTATTAGGAAGCCATCTTCGAGTTGTTTGCATCCAAGTTCGTTTCAAAATTTTCTCAGGTTATATAAGTAGAAGTTAAACCGTAAATTTCTACAATATCTAATTTTGTTTATTTGGTAGCGTGCTTGTCTAAAACTCAGAAGTTAACGAAATCGATCCCATTTCGATTTTGATATTTTAATTTTTTTGTCGGAATAAAAAATCACTTGTTATTGGTTCGAATCTCAGTAAAATATTATTTTACTTTCGCAACTATTTTTTAAAATATAAATATTCCCAAAGGGTTTTTACTATGTGAATAGTAATATTTAGCTTGCTTAGCCTTATTTTTAATTTTGTATATTTTTATGTCATAAAACCCATTTGTCTAATTTTTAAATAATCATCTACATTCAAAATTAATGTACTGTTTTTAATTTGCTACCTTGTTAAATTAATTTTTTTTAAATAACACTATGGTAGTCTACGTAAGCTAAAATACCATGTATACTTCTATAAAATTATTTAAAAGAAATTATACACTTATTAATACGATAAAGGACCGGTGATGCACCCCACTGGATTGCAGGCTTGTCAAAATGGCAACATATTGGAGGACAATCCCTGATCTGGTGTTAGGCACTCTCTCCATGTTAGGTGCCTTGCTGTGCCTATTACTACCAGAGACTCTAAATAAGACTCTTCCAATCACACTGGAAGATGTGGAGAGCGTTTCGGGAAGAAGGAAGGCATCTGGGAATGTTCGTGCTGTCAGAAGAAAGTGAATTCGTGACTAAAATTGCCATAAATTGTTAACACACACTTTTGTTTCTTTGTTGTACAAATATTGTTATTTAATATTTAAGTATAATTTAAACATAAATATGAATATATTAAAAGGTCATATAGATTTGAAAGGTAAATTTAAATAGGCAGTAATTTGTTTGGTTAAATAATTAAGTATAGAAATCGAGGGGGAGAGAGGTTTTTTTTTTCATGGTTGGCGGTGGTGGATGAATTTGTTTTGTTGATTGTTGGGAATAAAAAAAAAGAAAAGGGAAGAAAAATAATCAAGAGATGTAACTGATTGTGGTTTTAATGTGTGGAAATTGTCAATTCTTGTTGTTGTGGGGAATTATAAGTGTGTTTTTAAGTGTTTGAAGTGTTTGTTTTGAGACCAATCTTTTATCTTGTTTTTTTTTTTTTTACTTTATGGTGGAGGGTTGATGAATACGTAGTTTCGTTTGTCTCTCATCCATGATCTTTGTCAGTGAGGAGTCCGGGTACCCAGAAGCCCGAGATTAAGTCCTGGATGTCTCTGCACTGGCGCCAGCCGGGCAGGCATATAAATATTGTGCAGAACTGAGGGACCATTACAAATTTAAAATGAAAGGTTTTATTTTCAGTCTGATAAATTTTTTAAAAAAATAGAGAGATTAGGATTTGAAAACGTGATATCTAGACTATGAGGATGTCACTCTACCACCTCAGTCAAATTGATGGTATAACACATTTGATAAAAACAAGATATATTATTATAATTTCACCCAAACAAATATTTTTTATGAAGGAATGAATAAAATGTACAAAGCAATCATATTTTTTACTTCTGTAAACCTATTTTGTACAATGGTAGGTTTATTTAAACAAAATCACTTTCAGAAGATTGCAGCCGAAGAGGGGCATGGCGTGTATTTTGTTTTATTGTGCTTTACTCGACAGACAAGCGGTGTGAAGCTGGCAAGTAGAATCCGCTCGCTATTCGATTGTGGGGCGTCAGTTTTCGCAGCGCAGGCGTTTCAAGATTAGGAGTTTGGGAGATTGTGTGAGAGATGAGAGAAATACGCTAGCAACTCACTATCCGCACGTTTCAAAATTAGGGGCCCTGGACGCCCCATGAACATGACGCCCCAGATCAAAATGCATTATTATTCACACTCTGATAATTGGGACATTCCAATATTAAGATTAATTGTTTGTAGGTTTTATAGTAGGCGGAGGTTCGTTAGGTTTCAACATATTTGGGATGTTAGTAGTGTGATGACCCACCTCATTGAGCAACATTGACCAAGATGTTAGTCTCTTTGGTCTAATTTTCCAATGGTGGGGAGGTTGGGATTTGAATCCTAGCTGGGTGTAGTGAGTGGTTTTTTCTTTTCTAAAGGTTTTCCTCTCTCCCTCTACACAAATCCGAATTCCATAACTCAACCTTTCGGGTAAAATACATGGACAGACCAATTGACAAGATAATAAATAGGTAGGCCTAATCTGTTTAAGATGCCTCAATAAAACTTTAATAATGTAAGCCTATTTAAACTGAATCGTGCTTACAGTAGTAATTACTATCCACATTAATGTGGGTTGTATGCCTATGAAATACTGCAGCCAAGACTGGAAATAGTCAAAATAGGCCCTAGCTTAATGTTTACATGTGATTTGGTTTAGGCTTAGATTTGTTAATCATAAAAGGTGTACTAAATGTATCTGAAACCGATAATTAGTAGTTAGACTTAGTTATCCTGAAGTGAATAAATGGCAAACAACTTATTATAAAATATACGATTATAATATCCTTATATTCTTAATTACTTTGTTAAATTCTCAAGAATGCCCTTTAAATAAAATCTGCATTTTATTATTTTTAACCATCCAAACCACCCATTGTTTCGATTAATTTGTCGAAAATAGTCAGTTACAGGGACGTCACGCTGAGGGGGTTGGGGATGTGCCCCCCTCCTCCAATGTTGGCTGAAAGCTTCAAAGTTGGGAATTTTGTGAGATTTGAAGATTTGAGATCTGGAGTTGGGAAATTCTAGGCTTATTCTGTACACTATTACTTTATATTATGAAAGTCCTTTACCACAGACTTGTACAGACAAATTTAAAATTTTCCAGCTGTTGATCCATACTCTACAAAAAAATCCCAACCTCAAAAAATCATCAAACATTGAAAGAAGATTCCTTTTGTAGTAATTTGTAGAAAGCTTAGTTAATCAAGTAGTCTAGTAGCGCCGTTGTCAGTAGGCAGAGAAAACAGTCAGTCAGTGTAAATGCTGAATGTGGTGTGGAAACTAATCATAAGATAACATAAGCTGCCCAGTAGCAAAATTTCACTCAGCCAGCAATGATTAAAGTGGCAGTATTGTCAGCCAATGTTTTGTTTATGGTTTAGTGTGTTTAGTTGTGACTTTTGTGGTTGCTAGACTGTCGCAGTTTTATTATTCAAATTATCATTATGTTGTACAGCCAAAGCCTTAATTAGGGCTTTATTAAATTTTAAAGGCATAGACGCAGTGAATGTTACGCAGCATTTTATTGTTTTCTTATCGAAAGCTCTTACTGATGAAATGAGGACATTGAGGTTAGTGTTAATGTTTGACTTATGAAATACATACTAATTTTTCTAGCAAGTATCCATACTAGTTTGAATTGAACTGATGTATCTTATTTCATTGCTTATTAAAATAGGCTTTTATGAAAACAATTTTAATAGGCTCAACGCAACTATGAAGGAAGAGGAGTAACTTAGGACTGTGTTACATTGTTACAACGCTTATAATTTTTCATTTGATTAAGTAGACTATACTAAGCCAAATATAAGTTTTGTATTCATCCTTTAACATTTTAAAATTTGGGATACTTTTTAAATTTGTTATTTAGTGTTCGATTTGCATGAAATTTCGTATAACCATGTTGTTTAGAGTGCTGATTTCGAATTTGCCATACGTGATTTAATAAAATGTCAGGGGAAGCCTATTTACTCTCACGCGCTAAATTACAATATGTTTTGAATAGTTTATTCACGTACCAGTATACATATTTTAGGGCAACTTCCATGAGGCAGTACATTGGTAGACAGGTATCAAAATACTGTAGAAATATCGATAAATTCAATTTTGTATTGCTTTATTTTACAGTTGAAAATGTTTTTAAATAAACATGGCCAAATTGCTAATTTTTTGATAAAGTGACGAGCGAGTTCTACAGCTCAGGGAGCTTACCAGTTAAGTATGGCTTCCAACTGTGTTATAATAAATCAGAGGTTTCCAACCTGGTGGGTCACAATATAGAAGTTTTAGCTTTATATTTACTTTTACAAGGATTTTAATGAATATAGGAAGATGCGTAGTTATAATAGAAATGTAAGATGTTAAAGTTCTAAAAACGACCTAGTTACTGCTTAGGTTCCTTTTGTCTATTCCATTCTGATAACTTCTTGCTGACCTGGTTTACTGTGGCAGCCTTGTAATGCTGCTAGCATAATATAAAATCATCCCCCAACCCCGGGCTTGTTGATTATCTTTTACTACATATTAATAGCATATAATAATTATTATAAGCAATTTATAATAATTAAAACAAGCATTAGTGGGCATGTGGGTTTAATGTCACGATAACAATTCGAGTTATCTACTTATACACTGAAAAAGCCTTGTAGCTTTAAAAATCCAGTATAAATAAATAAATTAATTAAAAAATACAGCTCGAGTTCAAGGCTTGATTATCTGATTATCATCCTAGACCTTAAAAAAAATTCTGGGAACCTCCTGACTCCCCCCACCCCGTTTTCAACCAACATTGCCCTTGTACTCTCCTTTGCCCCGAGTTCTTGAACGCTTTTATCAACTTTAAATAACTAGGGTTTTATTATCTAAGATCTTCACACAACATATTACACTTGTTCCAGTATCAACACAAATATATCAAGAATAAAGCCTACATATTACTAAAAAAATATGTTTTTTTTATTGGTTAACTTATCATACAAATTCATTTCCCCGTGTGACATTACTATTTGAATGCATATTTCACATTATGATTGTTTGACTAAAATATGTTGTGTGTATTGAATAACGTAGGCCTAGTATTTTTTTCATTTCAAGCCGTAAGAAAACAAAATGACGCAAGAAATTTATTAAATTAAGCTAGGTTAAATCTTTCTTGCAAATAATGTGACTTGTGATCTGCTGTTTGGGAAAATAAAAATATATGAATAATGTTCAGTCATGAACACCAACATTCTTGAAATAAATTTACCTAATTTCTAGCCTCTAACTTCTTAAAAAATAATATTTTTTTGGAAAAGTCTCGCCAACTGTTGACGCAAACTGATTTTATTCTGTGCTTTGACGCTAGAAGCAAAGTTGACTAACTAACTAACGGATGATACAGAGTGTGGTGGTCATAATAACCCAAACGCTATCTTTTCCTCGAAAGTAAAGCTAACTAGAGGTAGCAACCACCCCTATTACACTCTACTCAAAACCCTATGTAAAAATTGATCAGACCTTGAAGCTTTTTAGTGGCACAGCTTGCCGCTAGATGAGAAAGCGTTGTGATCGTGGTAGATAGTTGCGACGTTTTATAAAAACAGCTGTTCATATTTGTAAGATTTTATTTCTGCACAATGGCTTTACATGTCAAAAATAAAAATAAATGTAAGTTTCCAGATTGTTTTAAAACTGACGTGTCAATGTTAATACGCCCTCAAATTTCGAGAGACGTGATTGTGAGGGGGGGGAAAAATACAAAAAAGATTTCTGGTCAAGAGAACTTATAAAAAATTCTAATGATAGATTTTGTAAAAAACATTTTTGGCCAAAAGATATTCTACAACTGTAGATTGTAGCAGATAGTGGTGAAAGAATTTGGCAAAAGGGAAGTATGCAGTTGCTTTTTATAATTTAAGATTAGTTTTACTCTTAATTATTTCCCCATTAGTTGATCAATGTTTGCAATAAAAACACTTCTTCTAAATATCAGTTCCCACCATTCCTATGTCTTTGGCTACTTGTTTGATTATTTATAACAGTGATTTTTCGACTGCCTTATTTTCAGACATTATTTATATACCAAAATAAAAAAGTTTATTTTTTAATTGGGGATATTTCTCTAGAACTGATATAAATAAAACACTGTATTTTCTCAAAACAGCAAATCATTAATACATTTCTATTATCATTTATACTTGCAAGTAAACATCAAATCAAATGATACTATAATCTTATTTAGGCCTATTTAATATAATTTGATTTTGTAATAATTAGAAAATTAATAATTTTTTGTATCAACACTCACAAAGATATGGATAATCAATTGAAACTAAGATTATATTATTTACATTTGAAAGTATTTGACATCACATTAAAAATATTTAGTTTTCTTAATGGCACCAACCACAAAAGTATTAAATTATTCATAGAGGACTGAAACTGCTCATATGCTCTTAATATGACTGCACTACATCTTGGTAGTAACAATAGATATGTTGCTGCAAGTAATATTACTACAGTAATTTAATTAATTAATATTTATGGATGATACTACCAATAGTTGTCTTGGAGCTTGTTATTTGAAAAATGTCTACTTGAAGGCGGGAAACATATCTAGGACCATTGTAAAGACGGAAGTACCAAAGTACTATTTTTAAATTTCATTTTTTAAATAATAAAACGATATTGAAACTTTTTAGACTGTATGCAAGAAAGAAATGAGTATAAGTGAAAGGTGAATGGTTTTTATTTGTCTCGGTATTGAGTCTTCTGCAAGAACGTACCCTCTAAGATAGCTGATAACACTACTCACACTTTCAAATGTAAATTAATATTTTCTAAATCCACTCAAAAATCACACTTCTCATTCACTCTTCGCGTTTGATTATTTCATTCTTGCATTCTGCCTTATCCCTTTATTAAGGGAAGACTCTAATTTTCGTATTCAGACAAATTACCCTAAATGCTACTAATCAGGATAAGTCTAAAATCCCCTAAGATGTTATTAGCTAGATGGTAGGACTGATTGCTGCCCTAGTTCCCTAATAAATCAATACACTTTTTAAATAATAATTTATAGCCATGTTTATATCGTCAAATTTTACCAAACAAATAATTAGTATGTGATTTATAATACAGTATTTCAAATTTAAATTATCTTACATCAATGCGCAAATGATTAATTGTAATTTGTATATTATCTTTTTTGTTAGCTATTCTGTTTATTCACTAGTTATCACATTCGGGATAAAACAATAACTGTCTAGCAGTAAAATGTAAACTCAGAGGTTCAAAATTATCTGCAAAATTTAAATTGCGCGCGCGCTATTCCGCAACGACACCAACGCCATTTGGCTTCAATGTCTGATCACTGGAACTAAAGAGTAGCCAGACCAGTTTATCCTAGATTCTGGTAGCAACTAACTTTGCGTCGAATGGTCATAGTGATGGGCATAATCGAATGATTTTAAGAATCGAATAGTCATTCGATTCTTTGAAAAAGAATTGAATGAATCGAAAGAATCATTCGAATGATTTTGAAAAGTAGTAAAGAGTCTGAATAATCGGATGTTAGCTAATTCTAACTAAAAGTAGTTACTAGTTTCTCGTTTTGCTTTGTGCTACTACTCTCTTCACCCTGCTATCGAATCTCCCAACACGCATTACTTTGCGTTTGCAGCTTATCAACACTTTTTTATTTATGTATTTAGTTACTTGTGCCGGTGTCAAAGACCAAAGTACAACTACAACAATATACTATACAGTGAACGCACTAGTCACAGAAGTACCTCGTAATTAATATAAATACTTTTACGTACGATTAATAATAAAATAAAGAACATATGTTTCCCTTTGTGTTCAAAAGAGTAAAAATAATTTACCCTTTAATATTTCCTAAACATAAAATATACAACGTGTTTCTAAATCATTGCATCAAACTTTGGCAGGATACTCCTTGGGTGAAATTAGAATAATTCTCATAAGCGACCTAAGGACCATCTTCAATATTAAGGGCGGTATACACCCCTAAAGACAGAGCTAAAAACTACTGTTGTGTGAAATATTATAAAAACTGCTTAGGTTATTACAACGAATCTTTGTATACTACTTATTGAAACCTTGATCATTAATAAACTAAATGTGCTGTTACCGTTACCCACCCCCATCATGTAAAAAAGGGGTGGTTGTAACAAATTTTTTTCTAAAATAAAATATTTCTCTATATATTTTATTTTATTTTATTTTATATATTCTCTAAATATTTCTACAATTTCTCGGATGGCCGAGGACCATGCTCCTATTTGTCGAAATTTTATTTACCTCTTTTCTGTTTAGTCCAATCTATCCCTGAATCTTTTATTTCAGAAACTGGCAATTAATGTGCTGTGATAATTGTCAAAATTGAGAATGGAGAAATTGTTAGTTAATAATCTTTGTTTAAAAGTCTTTTAGTCATGGGTAGTGATAACAATAAACATGTATACGAATAAATAGCTTTGTGATTAAACCAAAGTGTCTACACTAATAAACTTTTTTGAAACACAGATTAATTAAGATGGTGACGCTTTTACCTGCGTGAGACCATCAAGAACACTTTCTTGTCTTATCTGGTTGGTGATGAGCGAGGTTTAGGTTCGTATCCCGAACTAGTGTTCAGATATGTTTTTCCCTAAACGGTTTCCAATTACCATGCCACGCAAATGTGAGTATATTTACATTTTTGGTATTTTGAGGATAGTCTAAATGGGCAGTGAGACGGGAACTAGGACAAAATAAATTATGAATTAAATAGCCAATCTATTGAAGTTGTTAAGTACTGTTATAGCCGCATATAAATATCATATAATCAATCACAGGAACCTTGGAATTTAACGACAATGCTCTTATCACTGAACTATTCAGGAACCATTCCGTAGCCAGGGTCATTCTACACTCACATTTAAAGGTCATTCTACACTCACATTTAGAGGTAGAGTAGAGTGTAGCTGATGATTTTCCACACGTCCATTATAGACTCTTCCTTATAATATTAGTGAGTATAGAACGACTCCTGAACAGCTCAATGGTAAGAGCTTTGATGTAATAATTCAAAAGCCTTGGTTTTTATTTCCGTGTCTAGATGCCATTTTTCAATTTAAAGGATATAAAACTTAATTTTGTTATCTTAAACGACCGTGTAAATTGTATAGCTTGAAAATAAATAGTATCCAAGCCCATGCAAATTTTATTACTTCAAGATAATGAATAGAAGACAACGCTGGTAAGTATTTTTACATTTCCTTAGAGAAAGTATTGTATTCGTGAAAATGTTTGGCTTTGTGATTATGATGGATATTGGCGTTTTATATGGCCTTTATATCAAAAGGATGTGTTTCTGTTTTTATAATAGTCCATACCTGGGGCAACAGACAAAACGGTTGCATATATTTCGTCCAATCTTTATATTTAAATGTTATATGGTCATATCCCTAAGAAAAATTATGATTTTATTTCTAGCTCTAAAATTAATTTGTGAAAAATTGAAATTTTTCTAAAATGGGTTTAATAATTTTGTTAAAACTATAAATCTGGAGAGTGCTTCATAACGATAAATATAGCACTGTTTAATGGTTTTCAGGATAAAACTAAATTAACAGTAGTTTATTAATAGAACATTTTTAAAATTTTAAATAATATATTAGAAAATATGTAGGGATGTATTTAAGCATTTATTTTAGTAGTACGTTCAACACAAAGGTTATAAATAATATTATCTAGAGGGTATGGATGAGGAGGGTACTTTAGAAAAAGGGCATTCCTATTAGTGTGGAGAAGGAATGTGAAAAACATCTTCTTTGCAGGCAGCATTGATTCGAACCTCAACCTCCAAGACACAGGCAATCTACCCTATTGCCATCCTTGACGACTTAAATTGTGAGAGACTTGGGTTCAAACACTAGGGTGAATTAAATTAAACTGTTCTATTTTCTTTTGAGTAAATCCACCTTTTAATAAATAATGCATGGTTGATTAAATCTTTAGTAAATAATTTTATGCATCTGAGAAGGCCATAGATCAAATCGCCGGTGGTGTATTATAATTTTAATCCATAGGATTTTATTTTAATCTGTTTTCGTATCTTAAGAGTGGTTGATGTCACCTTACTCTAATTAACCTTTTTAAGGACTGCAAATATTATGTGCTTAACTCCCGTGTACTTTTATCTCATCTGAAGGATTAGGGTTAAGGCTAAGATATGTAAATCCACATCGTGATAGTAATTACCTTAAGTGTATATGGCTAGGGATCAAACCCCAACCTCCCGAGTAAGTCAACACATTATATTTATATTGCTACCTATTTATTAAAGTAGCTCCTCATTTGTCCTCACGAAGCTGAGTTTAACCCCGTTCCAGACCCACTCTTTCGCGAAAAATCTGGAGACACCGGGGATCTAATCCAGGACCTCTATATTTGAAGCCATGAGCTCTGACCACTGAAATGTATTAAATATCGTGCTAGTTGCACGCTTTGAGCAGCCTATTATAGCTTAATTAAAATAAAAATACATAGACTATACCACAGAATACAAGTACCCTTTTTTAAGGTCATTCGACAGCTAGAACTATAGCAAACATTTTTAAAGGCTGTAACATTTAGACAGGAAACATGACATATGTGGGAGTAGAGGGGCTATGTTGTAAAAGAGAGCAGGTAGCAATGTAACATTTAGACTGGAAACATGACATATGTGGGAGTAGAGGGGCTATGTTGTAAAAGAGAGCAGGTAGCAATGTAACATTTAGACAGGAAACATGACATATGTGGGAGTAGAGGGGCTATGTTGTAAAAGAGAGCAGGTAGCAATGTAACATTTAGACTGGAAACATGACATATGTGGGAGTAGAGGGGCTATGTTGTAAAAGAGAGCAGGTAGCAATGTAACATTTAGACAGGAAACATGACATATGTGGGAGTAGAGGGGCTATGTTGTAAAAGAGAGCAGGTAGCAATGTAACATTTAGACAGGAAACATGATATATGTGGGAGTAGAGGGGCTATGTTGTAAAAGAGAGCAGGTAGCAATGTAACATTTAGACAGGAAATATAACATATTTGGAGGTAGAGGGGCTATGTTGTAAAAGAGAGCAGGTAGCAATGTAACATTTAGACAGGAAATATAACATATTTGGAGGTAGAGGGGCTATGTTGTAAAAGAGAGCAGGTAGCAATGTCTCAGTCCATTTCAGCAACACCAACCAGATAAGGAAGCCGGTGTTCACTAATATCACTTAAGTTGGCCCCTCACCTCCCTATATTTTAGATATAGATATGCTACCATTTTGCACCATTTTGAATCCCAAAGATGGTACTGTGATATACGTTTGGGGGGGGCAAGTTAAGTGTAGCTCCCCCAAATCAAATTATTGGTTTTATTCAATACCAATTTAAACTTCTTGTTTTGCACCTTTTTAGATTTTTGCAAGGACAAAGTGGTGGTCTGAAGGGAAATAAGCGTAGCGACCCCCAATCAATAATTTATTGTGTTTAAAAAAACTCATGTTTTGCACCATTTTTTACCCAAGTAGGCGTTTGGTACCTTAATAGTTTATCAAGAAAAAAAATAGTATTAAACAAGTTGGGGAGACCAAGTTAAGCGTACCTCCCACCCTATACAATAATTTTGTGTTTTCCTATGATAATATGAATGTATTATTTTGTACCGTTATGAAACGTTTTTATCTTATTTTCCACCTTATTAGATAGGTGATAAAATATGTAATATATTATAAATATTTTGAGTCAAATTTAAACGTAGTATTATTTTATTTTCTTATGTCATTATAAATGACAAATTTTTATAATTTAGCTAACAAATATAGGGATTTGACTTGTATTATTATAGTCAGAAAAAAATTACATAATTTTATAATGCCAGAGATATACATTAACTTTAAAAGTATAAATATGGATATTATTTTTAATGTTTAGTTTTGAACAGTCTACGCGCCAGTATTCCAACTTAATAGATTTAAAAAAAAAGTATAAAATCAAAGGCAAGTATCTCCTTTTCTTCTTGAACAATAGATTTAGTTTTTCTTATTACTATATAAACAATTAGTTTTACACCAACTTGCACATAATTATGAAGATTTACCACTATATTGCTTTGAAAAAAAAAATCTAAATGAAATAAGGCTTAAGGGGCAAAATAAGCGTATGTAGTTTTCTTCGCTTCTATCCCCCCCCCCCAAAAAAAAAGGTAGTAATATTTCTGGGGCTAAAGTGTATACCACAATAGGAAATTTGTTGCAAACTAGTGGGTTCTAAAAAGGTGCACGGAATATATTTATTTTATCAAAAAGCTCTTGGCTCAACTTTAGATCCCTTTTAATTTTCTTCCTTGTAAAAATACAAGGAGACAACCAGACTTATTTGACATTAATAAAAAAAAAAGCTCATGCAAAGATGGCAGTAAATAAAACTGTTTTAACTTCAATACTGATGTATGGATGTGAAGCGTGGGTTTTAAAGAGAAATACAAGAGCAAGGTGAATGCGGTTGGAATAAGATATGTTAAGAAATGAATGTATAAAAACTCGTAATAACGAATCAGTAACGAATGGCTGCTGTAGTAGTGCGGTTTGAAAGAGAATCCAAATAGGTAAATATGAAAGAAGCGTCTTGAGATGGTTTGGGCACGTTGAGAGGATGAGTGTGAATCGAGTGATAAAGTAAGTATATGATACTAGAGTGTGTGGATCAATAGGAATGGGTAGACCATATAAGAAGTGGTCAAATATTTTAGGCAAATGTGTGAAAAAGATAAACATTAAGAGTTTTAAGTATAAAACAGCATCTATGATTCATTGAATGGATGCTTTAGAAGAGAAGGGACTACGGTATGTAAGGATAGGGATGTGTGGAGAATATTTTTGAAGATGGGTAAGTTCCAAGTTTTTTTATAACTAAATTCATATATCACATTTAGTTAAGGGAACGGCATAATTAGCTATGCATATATCTATGTCATAAAAACATAAAGGTGAATATGTTTTTGATCAAACTTTAAAATAATATTCTTAGTAATAAGTAAGATATGTAGATGATAGTTCTTTATTTATAAATAATTGTGAGCTTATTTTATAGACAAAATGCTTAAGGAGCTAGGTCTGAAAGGGAATCCAAAAGGCCAATATAAAAGAAGTGTATTACGTTGGTTTGGGCATGTTGAGAGAATGAGTGTGGATCGAGTGACGAAGCAAATATATGAAGGTAGAGTGTGTGGATCAAAATGAGGGGTGAAGCACCCCCTTTTTATGCTACAGTAAAAAGGACGACATCTTACCATCTAATTTACAAAGTACATGAAGAGGTGCAAGGTTCAAAACTAATTAGATATACTTGCTAAATCATCACAGCAGGCCAAGTTATTTTTAATAAAATATAGTTTTATTACTAAATATGAATTAATTTTCTTGAGAAAATACATCAAAAACCTACTTGAATCTCAGAAAGCGAACAATAAAGAATATCAAAAGTACACAATAACATGATCTTTGGTATGCTAAGAGAGTAAAAAGAAAGAAATTTCTTATCCTATTGTATTAATATATATATATATATATATATATATATATATATATATATATATATGAATTTAAGACATATATATATATACATGTCTTAAATTCATAATTTTTCCAAGTGCACAAAAGGTATGTTACTGCCCTATCTGTACTAATATACGACATATTTATAAGCTACAACAGACATTAAGCCTACACACAATTCTCATAATAATAGAAAAATACTGCTAACACTAAATCTATCCATCTATCAACACGTAACACGCGAGGTCCATCTATCAATAGATCGCTGATGAACAGATTTTCACCCCTAAACTGTTTATAACCACAATATTTACTACCGTCAGATACATATTAAACATTGGAACAACAGATGAATATTTAATTTTTTAAGACAAGTATGTCCAAAGAAGAAGCTATAATTATTATTCAAAACTGTTCTACAAACAGGAAAAAGCTAATTTTAGGTTTCCCATCTCAAAATATATTACCCAAGTTAACATGGCTCTATCTATCTATGCCCCACAAGGCATAGTGCATACTGACATTTCAAGTGTAAACATTCAATTATGCCATAAGTAAAAACTTAGTTCATTCTTATTCCAAAATGGAACATAAATAATATTTCTAAGATTATAAGGATAGCCAAAACTAATCAAAACATATTCCAGACGTGAATTTAATAACCTTAAAAAATTATGTAGCCAAAAAATCTACAACATATTTACATTATTTAATGGATAGCCACTATCAGTGTAGTGCTGTTTTCCTATCTCTTATATTTTTATTTAACACCATGTTTTACTAGCCGTTCGGGCTGTACACTGAAGTATTAATTATCTTAATGTATTAGTAATTGGCAAGGTTGAATTTAAAAGAGGTGAATCCTCATTTACGTGAAGGGAGAGTGGAAAACCATTTAGAAACACCCCCCACTCCCCAGTTCACCCGATTGAGATTTGAAACTTGATAACTACATCACCGAGGCAGGTGTGTTCCCTATTGCCTCCAAGAATATCCCAGTAGAGGTGCTAAAGGAAGAAGGAGGAGGGACTACAGAAGAAATAATGTGATCAAAGGGGAGGAGGTAGAGTTCTCTGTCTCTCTCTTGCAACTCAGGAAACAAGCTAAGATGGCGCACGTCCAGGCATTCGTGGAAGGTTGGGCATATTCCAGAAGGTCACAGATGGCCCAACCGTGGAATCTTAGATATGTTAACGTTTTGAGGTTATCTAGTTAGTCGAACGAAGACACTCTTCCGAGTAGGTCGTAGTTTTAGATCCGGGAATTTTGATAGGGTGCGAGTTGGTTAGAATAGGTGTAAGGCCTAAACTGGGAGAGTTTTTGCATCACTATTATTAGTCCGTATGTCAGAAATTTTGTGATGTAATTTGGGGAAACCAGACTAAACTTCTACCGCTCATTCAGTGGATCACAAAAAAATCATTATAGCCATCCAAGAAAGGTATCAATCAAATATGGTGGTCATTCAAAATGGCATTGGACGTTGATTTGAATGCCATTTATCTCGAGTTCGTGTCATCTTATTTGAACAGTTAAAAAAAAGTCTTCAATGTTCTATACTTTAATTCCTTGGTAAAATTGAGATAAACGAATGATTCCATTTGGAATTTAAATAAAATGAAAATTGTCTCTTTTCCGAATTATTGAATTAGTGCTTTATGAAATAACAGCTGCATTTAAAGAAAATCAGTTTTTCGATAACACATAGAACATAATGTACACTGTAATTTTGTTTTAAAAGAAAAGTCACCTTCGATAATTTTAATACAATATATGAATTAACTATCGTCAGAAAGAAGGTTTCAGGCAGGAGCAATCAGGTAACTCCTTATTTGGTTTATAGGCTACCAATAACTATTTTGTTCCTTATTTAACCATATATTTTGTTTAATAGAACATCCGTTTGTGTGTATTTGGTTAGTTTAAGGTGTTTAACAGTGTGCATTAACTGATCTTGCAAATTGTAGCCCCTTTTCGTCCTCCAGGACCAAGACAGGCAAACAAATAAAAAAAGGGGGAAAATAATTGCAGAGTAAGCCGATAGAACAATAAAAACAAATATGTTATTACATAATATCATGTTTCCCTGCAACCCATTCAGCAGTTAACCGCTTAAAAAAAATGAAGACCAGACTATAATTGAAGAATATATCCAGTAGAGAGTTAAACACTTAGAGAGGAGAAAAGTTGAAATCAACATATCAGAAGTTAAGTATTTAAATGTAAATTTTATTTATAAACAAGAAAAGTTAAGGTTTAATTTATAAACAAGATGTATATGTTATATTTATAAGTCAAAACGACTAAAAAAGGACTGAATATTTAATATAAGTCGGAAGGACTCTTAATATTTAACTACCTTTCCTTTTAAAGACTCTGAATATTTAACATAATATTCCTTATAAAAGGATTCTGAATATTTAAATATCTTTACTAGTAAAAGACTATGCATAGTTAACACAATATTCCTTATAAAAAGACTAAATATTAAACTAATTTTCCTAGCAAAAGACTCTGCGTGATTACCTTAATTTTCCTTATAAAAGGACTCTGAATATTTAAATATCTTCCCTAGCAAAAGACTCTGCATAGTTAAGATAATATTCCTTACTAAAGGACTCTGAATATTTAAATATATTTCCTTGTAAAAGATTCTACATAATTAACATAATATTCATTATAAAAGGACTCTGAATATTTAAACTGTACAACGCTGAATATTTAAATTGTACTACTAGCCTAAAAGGAATTTTGAATTACAAATACCGAAAATTAATTTAGATCTTACATTTTTGTTGGGAACACGTAGATGTGCCACAGATGTATATCATGTCAAGAGTGATCTGTCCTCTGACCTCCTGGCAGTATTTATCCAATATCAATTGGTCAGAGAGGGGGGAAGTAGGGGTCACACACACAATATACATACAAAGAGAGAAAATAAGGGGAAGGGGTGATAGTGAACGGGGAACATGTGACGAGAGAGCCCTGAATCCATCCAGAACCGTCCATTGACATCGGCAGCCCTCTAGCGCCGGAACATCGTATGCACGCTAAACACGCCATCAGTCAATATTACTCGTATATAAGACTCATACTTTGAACAAAATACAACTTACTTAGACTACATAATATACACAGACTGTATTGAGATATTGGGTTATTTTCAACCACTGCCTTAAGGTGATTTAACATTGATAAATCATTGTTTTTATTTAATATTCTATTTATAGGCTACTTCATGTTCGACAGGGGAGGGTCAGGACCCGCTGGACACCCCTCGTGTGTGCACCCCTGATGCGAGATGAATGCAAGTAACACGAAACAGGATAAATAAGATTTCATTTAAAAAATAAATTAAAATCAGATAAACTGAACTCGAGATAAGTGGCATTCAAAGATCTTTTACTAGGACACATTGGTTGTGTTACGGTTCTTACTTACTATTCTAATATTTTATAAACTACAATATTACATTGAATTAACACTTATTTATACGTCTATTAAATACCCATGTCTTGAGTGCGCACACGTCCACTACAGTGTGGAACCACGCACTATTATCTTTTCACTCTCAGTCCCGTGGCTCGACTGTCTCTTGTTACACCTGTCCAGTTTATCCCTACACTCGACCCGTTGGAATGTCCCCCACCCCCTTACTAATAGGGGTGGCCCAAGCATGATGTCTGTGCAGGGCTGGCCCAAGCATAGTCTCGCTCGCTACACTATCCCCCTCATAAATTGGGCACGACCCAGTGCCCACAAAATTATACCCGGCTTGATACCGCTCTGGTACACGTGAGTCTCGTTTTGGATAGCGCCGTTCGGACTCCGTCCCCTGCTCGCACATTCGTGTTTGTTGAAGCTGCTCCCTCAGTCCTACTGGTACCAGTTTTACCTGGAGGTGCTCTTGTTGGAGAGGGTGGGTGTTCGGCCCCTCACGTGACAGCTGGTTTGCCGGTGTCTTTCCCTCCTCCCGTTTTTCAGGTTCTCCTACAATCATAGGGGCTTCTTTGTTCTCACCTTCGGTGTATAAAGCCTGATACAATTTGAGCCTATTGAAATGGACAACTAAGCGCTTTTGGCCTTTCTTGACACGATACGTGACATTGTAACGAAATCTCTCTCACACGGATAGCGCTACAAGTTTGCCGGCCGGCTACAGTGTGAGTTGGGGGGTGGGGTAGAGTTGGTGGAAACTGGCGGGGTATAGCGAAGGGCAGGACCGAAGTACACAACAAGTCAGGGAAGGAACCTGATGCTAATGGGCGCCACTTGGTCTTTTTTTTTTTTCGGGGAACCAAGACCCGACAAACTAACTAGAGTTAAACTTAAGACCGCCACCGTACACGGTGGCCGCGAGAAAAAATCCAGTACTGCCCTCCCCCTACTACTCGCCAGTTGCCTTAAATGAATCTTAGAATATCATAATAAGTTTCGATTTAGATTTAATGCAAGTAAAACTTGGTAACATAAGAAAAGTCAATGCGTAGACCAAATACAGAAAAAAAAGATTAAATTATTAACAATGTAAAAGGGCTGTAGACCCGAAGATGAAAACATAAGTGTCTGTCCGCTCTTGGCACAATCATGAGTGTCTAGCTCCTAACAAAATCATAAGTGACTATGCACACGAGCGAAATCATAAAGTGACTGTGCACACTAGTAAAATCATAAAGTGACTATACACACTAGCAAAATCTTAAAGTGACTGTGCACACTAGCAAAATCTTAAAGTGACTGTGCACACTAGCAAAATCTTAAAGTGACTGAACACTAGCAAAATCTTAAAGTGACTGCACACTAGCAAAATATTAAAGTGACTGTGCACACTAGCAAAATATTAAAGTGACTGTGCACACTAGCAAAATATTAAAGTGACTGCACACTAGCAAAATCTTAAAGTGACTGCACACTAGCAAAATCATAAAGTGACTGAGCACACTAGCAAAATCTTAAAGTGACTGCACACTAGCAAAATATTAAAGTGACTGTGCACACCACCAGAATATTAAAGTGACCGCACACTAGCAAAATCATAAAGTGACTGAGCACACTAGCAAAATCTTAAAATGACTGTGCACACTAGCAAAATCTTAAAGTGACTGAACACTAGCAAAATCTTAAAGTGACTGCACACTAGCAAAATCATAAAGTGACTGTACACACCAGTAAAATCATAAAGTGATTGCACACTGGCAAAATCTTAAAGTGACTGCACACTAGCAAAATATTAAAGTGACTGTGCACACCACCAAAATATTAAAGTGACTGCACACTAGCAAAATCATAAAGTGACTGAGCACACTAGCAAAATCTTAAAATGACTGTGCACACTAGCAAAATATTAAAGTGACAGCACACTAGCAAAATCTTAAAGTGTTTACACTCTTAGCAGAACCATAAGTGTCTATGCACTCTTAGCAAAATCATAAAGGGACTGTCAAGACGACAGGTATCCAATAGGTTAATACACAGAAAGATGACAGGTCCGTCTGGGACGGCCCTGGCGACTTGCGTGTCTCGAGCTGGGTCTGGTCGCCCAAATTTGGACGTGGGATCCAGAACTCCTCCCGTAAGATCAAGAGGGGCCAATAGCTCCCACACCTTCCTCAGGGTGGAGAGTCCGGGGACTGGATGATAAGGCCATCCACGCAGCCCCGGGTAGGAGGACCCTGAGTAACATCATACATGTTACTAGAATAATACATAGTTTCCCCATATGCAATACATAGCCCAATAAAGACATTCATAGATAAGACAGGGGAACTCTAAATTTAGTACATGAATCGGGCACCTAACTAGCTGCTGTCTGCGCAACCACGGAAGTCCACCCGCTTGAACCCAAGACCCTACGGGGATTTAAAAAAAATGGCATATCCCTACATTTAGGCCCAGAGAAGCGAATAGGTAGATGGCCGTAATATACAAAGAGAAGAACAAAATAAAAAAAATAAAGAAAGAGCACTTACCCAAAAAAGGGGATAACTCGAAGCACGATAACACACTCAAAAAAAAATGTATACACCAGCAGATGAGTTCAATCCAAACGATGCAATGGGAAGCCTGCTTCACAAATCCAAATCACATATCGAAGGCCCATACTGTCCTCCATCGGACCTTCTCGAAGCACCTCCACCGATCCTTTTCTTCTGTTTTTCTCGCGTTACGCGTTCATCGACTCACTCCTCCTGACTCCATCTTGCCACGCCCCTCTCTTCTTCTAGCCAACTTAACTATCGGCGTACCGGTCAGAGTGCCAAGTAGATAGCGCTAGCTGTCCACCTGAGCGCTTCGCAAGCAATCATCTTCCCGTAGGTGGATCGGGTGTGCTTACCTCCAAAAAACGGGGATGGGGAATGAGCTATTGGCCCCTCTTGATCTTACGGGAGGAGTTCTGGATCCCACGTCCAAATTTGGGCGACCAGACCCAGCTCGAGACACGCAAGTCGCCAGGGCCGTCCCAGACGGACCTGTCATCTTTCTGTGTATTAACCTATTGGATACCTGTCGTCTTGACAGTCCCTTTATGATTTTGCTAAGAGTGCATAGACACTTATGGTTCTGCTAAGAGTGTAAACACTTTAAGATTTTGCTAGTGTGCTGTCACTTTAATATTTTGCTAGTGTGCACAGTCATTTTAAGATTTTGCTAGTGTGCTCAGTCACTTTATGATTTTGCTAGTGTGCAGTCACTTTAATATTTTGGTGGTGTGCACAGTCACTTTAATATTTTGCTAGTGTGCAGTCACTTTAAGATTTTGCCAGTGTGCAATCACTTTATGATTTTACTGGTGTGTACAGTCACTTTATGATTTTGCTAGTGTGCAGTCACTTTAAGATTTTGCTAGTGTTCAGTCACTTTAAGATTTTGCTAGTGTGCACAGTCATTTTAAGATTTTGCTAGTGTGCTCAGTCACTTTATGATTTTGCTAGTGTGCGGTCACTTTAATATTCTGGTGGTGTGCACAGTCACTTTAATATTTTGCTAGTGTGCAGTCACTTTAAGATTTTGCTAGTGTGCTCAGTCACTTTATGATTTTGCTAGTGTGCAGTCACTTTAAGATTTTGCTAGTGTGCAGTCACTTTAATATTTTGCTAGTGTGCACAGTCACTTTAATATTTTGCTAGTGTGCACAGTCACTTTAATATTTTGCTAGTGTGCAGTCACTTTAAGATTTTGCTAGTGTTCAGTCACTTTAAGATTTTGCTAGTGTGCACAGTCACTTTAAGATTTTGCTAGTGTGCACAGTCACTTTAAGATTTTGCTAGTGTGTATAGTCACTTTATGATTTTACTAGTGTGCACAGTCACTTTATGATTTCGCTCGTGTGCATAGTCACTTATGATTTTGTTAGGAGCTAGACACTCATATAGGTGACCTGGTGGTCTAGGGGTAAGGTGTCAGACTTCTGTGCTGAGGGTCCGGGGTTCAATCCTTGGTCCCGGCACAGATTTATCTGATTGCCAAATCCTTCCTTCACCTCTGACAAGATGTGTATTAATCACAACTTGTGAATGTGAGGAATGCCAGGCCTCTACCGTGGTTCGGATTCCACGTTAAACTGTAGGTCCTCCATTTCATCTCACAATCACCCTACCATTGCACATTAGCGTAAGTGCGTATAACCCGAACGGGTAGTAAGACGCGGTGCTAATAATAATAATAATAATAGACACTCATGATTGTGCCAAGAGCGGACAGACACTTATGTTTTCATCTTCGGGTCTACAGCCCTTTTACATTGTTAATAATTTAATCTTTTTTTTCTGTATTTGGTCTACGCATTGACTTTTCTTATGTTACCAAGTTTTACTTGCATTAAATCTAAATCGAAACTTATTATGATATTCTAAGATTCATTTAAGGCAACTGGCGAGTAGTAGGGGGAGGGCAGTACTGG
Source organism: Timema podura (assembly GCA_033556935.1). Taxonomy (NCBI): domain Eukaryota; kingdom Metazoa; phylum Arthropoda; class Insecta; order Phasmatodea; family Timematidae; genus Timema; species Timema podura. The sequence goes on from JAVRXN010000011.1 coordinate 2,201,889, forward strand.
ATTTTTTCTCGCGGCCACCGTGTACGGTGGCGGTCTTAAGTTTAACTCTAGTTAGTTTGTCGGGTCTTGGTTCCCCGAAAAAAAAAAAAGACCAAGTGGCGCCCATTAGCATCAGGTTCCTTCCCTGACTTGTTGTGTACTTCGGTCCTGCCCTTCGCTATACCCCGCCAGTTTCCACCAACTCTACCCCACCCCCCAACTCACACTGTAGCCGGCCGGCAAACTTGTAGCGCTATCCGTGTGAGAGAGATTTCGTTACAATTTTGGCGCCTGAACGTGGGGCCCTGGAGAGTTGGTACGGTTGGGTTTGGTTGGCGAGGTGTGAGCCTCAGTAGGCTTATTAGGTGCGATAAGGAAAGCTGAACTTAGTTTTCTTGTTCATGTTCCGTAGAGTGATTCAAGTAAAGCTTGTTTATTGGGACCTTATTCATTGGTGCGGATTAAGCCCACTGTTCTTAGGAGATTTTGCGAATCTGATTGGTGCCTTATTGCATGCTTACGGAACTCTCAAGTTTTGCTTTCTCTTATGGTGACTTCTATTTATGAACTACATTATTTTCTACAGTTTAGGCATGAGTTTGATTATTGTAAGTCTAGATTTAAATTGTTAAGATTTTGGTTGGTTAGAGTAGCTTGCTTTGTCTGCCCTGCCTAGCACTTGTAAACGGATGTCTATTTGCTTGAATCGGGGTCACTGGGATTCAAGGAGGTTATCGGTTATCTTGTTGTGATGGATGTCTGTAGGCTAAAGAGGGAGGAGTTAGTTTACGAGCTTGCGTTGCGTGGACTTCCAGCGGAGGGACCGGTACCGGAACTCCGAAAGCGTATGCAAAGGGCCTTTGCTACTAACAGACCGCTACTGGGTCCCGAGGAATTTTCCAGCCGCTTCCCTGAATTCACGCTGCGGAGTGAACTGGACTTCTGTGAGAGGAAATGCGATGACCTTGAGAAACTATTAGAAACATTCGAAGGCACCAGAAGGGATCCCCAGTGCCGACGACTGGACACCGGCCTCTGGCATGTGGTCGGGAGAGTTAGCCGGTTGAACATAAAACTAGGAGATGATTCACTATTGGCGAGGAAGGAAGCGCTACAGGAAAGATGCAACTCACTTTTAGCGAAGTTAGAAGGTAAGGTGGAGAGCCTAGAGGAAGAGGAAGTGGGCGAATCAGAGAATGACGACGACCCACGCGACCCCGAACGCCTGCACCTGGACGCACTTGCACAACAGCAAGCTGTAGAATCTGCGAGAGGATCATCAATCCCTGTCAACCAACCTTACCAAAGGGAAGAACGATCGAGGGGTGTTCCCGTGACTAAGTGGGGACTTAAGTTCACCGGTGAAGATGCGAAGACAAGCCTTAATGCATTTTTGGAGAGAACCGAAGAGCTAAGGATAGCCAGAGGCCTTTCGGAAGCCGAACTTCACGAACAGGCGGTTGATCTCTTTGAGGGCAAGGCGTTGATATGGTACCGATCTGCGAAGCGAAGGGTGACTCTATGGGGCCAGCTTAAAGAGGAATTGAAACTAACCTTTCAGCGACCGGATTATGATAACCAGCTTCTTCAAGAAATAATCGCTAGGACGCAAGGCGACGATGAGAGCCTTGAAATGTTTTTGGCAGTCATGGACAACCTCTTCTCTCGACTAACAAACAAACCTACTAAAGATGAGATTTTGAGTCGGGTGCTGAAGAACCTTAACGGCTACCTTCAGGACAAGCTGTGTATGTACGACATCAACACATTGGAGGATCTTAGACGATTGGGAAGAAGGGCTGAGCTAGGGCGAGTGCGATCAGCAACGAGGACCTCCCATCCCGGATCGACCACCGTTATGGAGCCTGACCTGGTCTACGCGCCCAGCCACGATAGACGGAAGAAACATCAGCGAGAGGCCAACGTGTCAACCCTAGGCGTCGAAAAACCTGGGCCCAAGGTAGTAAAATCAAGGGATATGAGTGCGCCTTCCACATCACAGGGCGACAGGAATAGACAACTAGTCGAAACAAGGAAATGCCATAACTGTGGGAAACAAGGCCACCTTTACATGGCTTGTAAACAACCTAGGAAGGGAATATTCTGCTTTGGATGTGGGAAGCCAGGAGTTGTCCGAAGAGATTGCAACAATTGCTTACCTCCAAAAAACGGGGATGGGGAATCATAAACCATCGACGTGATCCCCTTCAGAAAAGTCCGACTGGCCTACCTGAATGGAAAAGGTGGTGCGAAAGTGTCTCGTCCTTTTTTAAGAGACAAATTCCACAAGCTTCATACATTCTACTGCAAAACGAGGGGGATGGGAGACCTCATGTAGAAGTCGAAATTTTAGGAAAGAAAATTCACGTTCTATTGGACTCGGGCGCTTCTCGATCTTGTTTAGGTGGGGAGGGCATGAAGATGTTGTCAAAATTAGGAATCGTAGTGGAGCCTGCGGGCGTACGCCATATAAGGACTGCAGATGGAACCCTTCATCAAACTGAGGGAGTCGTGAGATTGCCCGTAACGCTGGAGAAGAAGACAAAAACCATTGAATGCTTATTTGTGCCATCGTTGGAACAGACGTTAATTTTGGGAGTGGAATGTTGGAAAATATTTAATATTGTTCCTCGAGTGGCAGATGGGACTTGGACTTTTGGCGACGAGAAACAAGAAGATGAGCCACGCTTGGCTTTAGTAGAAAGTTTCGACTCTCTGGACGTCCTCCAACAACGACAACTGGAGGAAATTAAGCACGAATTGACAGGATGTAGTGAGCTCAATCCAGATGGAACCCTAAAAGCTACCACTAAGATCGAGCATGTGATAAATGTTGGGAACGAGAAACCTGTGAAGCAGAGGCACTACCCGTGTTCTCCAGCCGTGCTTAAGGTAGAAGGCGAAGAATTAGACGCTATGCTTAAGCTAGGCGTAGTAGAGAAGTCTTCAAGTCCTTGGTCATCCCCGATAATTTTGGTCCGGAAACCAAATGGAAAAAACAGGCTATGTTTAGACTGCCGGAAGCTGAACTCGCTCACCGTAAAAGACTCATATCCACTTCCTTTCATCACATCTACCTTAGACAAACTCCGTGGAGCAAAATACATCTCTTCCATAGATTTGAAAACTGCATTTTGGCAAATAAAGTTATCTGAAGAGAGTAAGCCTCTCACCGCTTTTTCAGTGCCGGGAAGAGGACTTTTTCAATTTACGCGTATGGCGTATGGCCTTACAAATGCCCCAGCTAGTTTTCAAAGATTAATGGACCGAATCATCGGACCAGAACTGGAACCTCATGTATTAGTTTATTTGGACGACCTAATCATAGTAACATCTGACTTTAAGAGCCATATCGGCTTGCTTAAGGAAGTGATAAGACGCCTGAAAGAGGCGAATCTCAGTATCAATCCCGAGAAATGCCAACTCTGTAAACCACAGTTGAAGTACTTGGGTTACTTGGTAGACCAGAAAGGGTTACGGGTCGATCCAGAGAAAGTCACTGCCATCGTGGACTTTCCCACTCCGAAGAACGCCAAGGAGATAAGGAGCTTTTTGGGTTTAGCGTCTTGGTATAGGAGATTTGTGAGCGACTTTTCCAGCAAGAGTTCAATTCTGACTGAATTGACGAGAAAGAAATCCAAATGGAACTGGACACAAGAGTGCGAGGAAGCCTTTACCCAATTGAAGGAAGACTTGGTAAACGCACCCGTCCTATCATGCCCGGATTTTTCCAGGAAGTTCATTCTGCAGACCGATGCTTCGAACAGAGGTATAGGAGCTGTTCTAACACAAGAATTTGACGATGGTGAGCATGTGATTGCGTATGCATCACGTACGTTAAGTAATGCGGAGCGCAAATATTCCACCACCGAGAAGGAGTGCCTCAGTGTCATTTGGGCTATGGAAAAATTCCGTCCGTATCTAGAAGGGTATCACTTTACTGTTATCACTGACCACTATTCCTTGCTGTGGTTAAACCGTATGAAGGACCCTACAGGAAGACTGGCCAGATGGGCTGTAAGAATGCAGCGATACGACTACGAGCTCGTTCACCGTAAAGGAGAATTACACGTGGTTCCAGATGCCTTATCGCGAGCTGCTGATCCGGACGCCTTGGTGGCGGAACTTCATGATATCCCCGTGAAGGACAATTGGTACCTAAGAATGAAGACGAAGGTAAAGGAACAGCCCGACAGTTACCCGTGCTGGAGAGAGAATGAGGGGTTGCTGTATAAGAAACTAAATAACAGTACTTTGTCTGCTGAGGATGATGGGTGGCGAATAGTGGTGCCCAAGGAACAGCGTAACTCAGTAATGGGCAAGGGACACGACAGTGCCACCTCAGGACACATGGGGGTGTACAAAACCTACCGTCGTATAGGGCGGGATTATTACTGGCCCAAGATGTTCTGGGATGTGAATCGCTACATCAGGAACTGCCGGGTGTGCCACCAGTATAAGGCTGTACACCAGAGACCGTCGGGGATGTTGGAGACCCGGAGAGTAGATCGACCATGGGAGATTTTGAGTATGGACCTTATGGGACCACTTCCAAGGTCCTCTAAAAATAATAAATACTTGCTAGTGGTTGTGGACTTATTTTCTAAATGGGTCTGCGCCTTCCCCTTGAGAGAGGCGACGGGAGAGACTGTCACCAAACGCTTCGAGGAGAACCTGGTGATGGAGTATGGGGCGCCACGGGCCGTGGTATGCGATAACGGGCCTCAGTTCGTAAGTGAAAAGTTTAAATCAAAGCTAGCCGAGTACGGCACCAAGATTTGGTATTGCCCGCCTTATCACCCACAGGCTAACCCAGTGGAGAGGGTGAACAGGGTCCTCAAAACCATGATGGCCTCCTACGTGGAGGACAAACACACTACTTGGGACCAGCATTTGCCTCAATTTGTGTATGCCATCAGGACCGCAGTTCACGAGAGCACCGGATACACGCCCGCCGAGTTGTTCCTGAATCATGAAATGAGGCTAGAGCATCTACCTATCGCTGATGGTGACGACCATACAGCCTTAGTAGATTTTGAAGAACGGTCTGCTTACGTCCAGAGGAAAAGGGAAAAAACTCGGGTCTTTTGCGAACAAGTTAGTATAAACTTAGATGCAGCTCATCAGAAGAATAAGCATTACTACGACCTTCGCCATAAAGACGTCGAATTTGAGGTAGGGGACCTTGTGAAGAGGAAGAACTTTGCCTTGTCGGATGCGGCAAGGAAATTTACAGCTAAACTTGCACCTAAATATCTTGGACCATTCGTGGTTAGCCGGAAAGTTTCTAAGGCCGTTTATGAGTTGAACTCTGAAGGGCACAAGTCGGAAGGCATTTGGCATGTCAAAGACCTGGAAAAGTGGACTGGATGCGTTGGACCGAAAAATGCCTGAGCATTTTTCTAGAGGAGCGTGAGGGGATGTGATGAATTTCTTCATCGACTTTCTGCGTGGCCGTCGGCGGAACCTTCGCGTAATCAAAGATGGCTACCGCGGTTACCCGATCCACCTACGGGAAGATGATTGCTTGCGAAGCGCTCAGGTGGACAGCTAGCGCTCTCTACTTGGCACTCTGACCGGTACGCCGATAGTTAAGTTGGCTAGAAGAAGAGAGGGGCGTGGCAAGATGACAGGTATCCAATAGGTTAATACACAGAAAGATGACAGGTCCGTCTGGGACGGCCCTGGCGACTTGCGTGTCTCGAGCTGGGTTTGGTCGCCCAAATTTGGACGTGGGATCCAGAACTCCTCCCGTAAGATCAAGAGGGGCCAATAGCTCCCACACCTTCCTCAGGGTGGAGAGTCCGGGGACTGGATGATAAGGCCATCCACGCAGCCCCGGGTAGGAGGACCCTGAGTAACATCATACATGTTACTAGAATAATACATAGTTTCCCCATATGCAATACATAGCCCAATAAAGACATTCATAGATAAGACAGGGGAACTCTAAATTTAGTACATGAATCGGGCACCTAACTAGCTGCTGTCTGCGCAACCACGGAAGTCCACCCGCTTGAACCCAAGACCCTACGGGGATTTAAAAAAAATGGCATATCCCTACATTTAGGCCCAGAGAAGCGAATAGGTAGATGGCCGTAATATACAAAGAGAAGAACAAAATAAAAAAAATAAAGAAAGAGCACTTACCCAAAAAAGGGGATAACTCGAAGCACGATAACACACTCAAAAAAAAATGTATACACCAGCAGATGAGTTCAATCCAAACGATGCAATGGGAAGCCTGCTTCACAAATCCAAATCACATATCGAAGGCCCATACTGTCCTCCATCGGACCTTCTCGAAGCACCTCCACCGATCCTTTTCTTCTGTTTTTCTCGCGTTACGCGTTCATCGACTCACTCCTCCTGACTCCATCTTGCCACGCCCCTCTCTTCTTCTAGCCAACTTAACTATCGGCGTACCGGTCAGAGTGCCAAGTAGATAGCGCTAGCTGTCCACCTGAGCGCTTCGCAAGCAATCATCTTCCCGTAGGTGGATCGGGTAACCGCGGTAGCCATCTTTGATTACGCGAAGGTTCCGCCAACGGCCACGCAGAAAGTCGATGAAGAAATTCATCACAACATCGGAAACTCGTTTTATTATCACGTATGGCCCTTCCCATGGACGGTGTAGTTTCGGCGTGCATCCACGTTTAACGGCACTGCTAAGTAGCCACACTCGCTGCCCTTCCTCATAAGGGGAACTGTAGCATCGGATGGTTCACTAAACACACAACACCAATATCACAGGGTGAAGCTTACCCTGTTTGTCTGTGGTCGAAGGCTGCGTGGAAGAACGACGTAAGATCAGCTAGACACACCTTCTTTGACCCAAGAGAAAAGAACACTAGCCTAGTGGGCTGGACGGCAGTTTAGCCAAGACCGCGTGTGGGCTGGACTTGCGGAGTGAAGATATTCTCTTTTAGAAGGTTCCCGAAAAGCCACGGACCTTCCCGATGCTTGTCGAAATGCGTTAACCATTGTTCCTTCGTATTCCAGAGTGTCCCCCCCCCTTTATTACCCGTCATTCTTCTCCCCTGTGTTTTAACCGTATATATATTTGTGCCTGACCCAATGAACGCCACAAATGGGACAGAGCTGGATCAGAGATAGGATAAGCTTCGGTTTCCTGCGACTTAAATGTAAGAACTAAAATTCAGTTTCGGCAAATATAACTTCTTTTTTTATATATTTCAAAATTCCATTTCGGCTCTCTTTTTTTTAAAAACCTAAATTTAAATATCAGTCTGATTGTTTCACTTAGTAATGGCGTCTAGTCGCCGATCGAGATATAATTATTTTGATTGTATCGATAACGGCTGAACTTTAAATTTTTATTAATATTTTTGTTTAGAAGACTATTGTATTATTGGACTTAGAGTACATGTTGTTATTTTACAACTCGCCATTGCTGATGAGCAAAGACATTATAGATAAATTGTACATATTGAGAGTCCATGTTGTTATTTTACAACTCGCCAGTGCTGATGAGCAAAGTCATTATATATAAATTGTACATATTGTTATGTTAGTGGGACAGTTAACTTTTACTGTTATATTGATATTAAATGGTCTTATGGTATACAATATAGTATCTTAACTTAGATTTCTTGGGGTTAATTTGCGACCTGTTATTCTTACTTGGTTATCTTGAGAACAATTACTTATAGGAAATTGGAGTCCATGTTGTTATTTTGCAACTCGCCCGTGTTGGTGAGCGAAGTCAATATTGGCAGGTTTACTGATTATTAGGTTAAGGGTATTGTTCATATTTACTGTTATTCAGGTTTTTATGTTAGAGGATCTTCTAGTTAACTTATTAGTATCCTAGCTTAAATTTTCCTTGCGACTTGATCGCGACGTATTGTTATGAGCAAAGGTTTAGAATTTGAAGATGGTATATCTACTGGTAATTAATAATATGCTATGTGACTTTTGAAATGATTACGGCTTAAAGTTTTTTGTAAATTCGGACGCCATCTTGTCATTTTTATAACCGTCAATAGCTCTCATGTATAAAGATACTACTCTTATGTTAACTTTTAATCAGGCAGATTATCATTCCTGCCCGGACCCATTTTTGTGGGCTAATTTTCATGTTAAGTTCTAAAGCACTTCTACAATATATATATATTGTCATAACAACAATGTTGATACTGATTAGTGCTGTTAAATATCGGATTGTGCGATCCCTAATAAATATTGACTCAACACGACTTATTCTGCTTTTCTTATTTTTTTTATATGCCACCTCATGTCCTAGGTTTTAGTCCTAATGTCATTTATTTATTAATTATGAAATATTAGGCAGGTTGGTGCATTTTATGGCTCTCTTAAAATAGACGGCCCCCTTTTTATTGACCTTATCAGTAACGGGTGGGAGTGGCGAGCTTCGATGTGTAATGTTTCGAAAATACTGAACATTCCAGATCTTAAACTCATGGGCACTCACTCTTGTTATTTCCCCTTTTTTTTGTATTATCTTTGTATTGATTGAGCCTCCTCGCCTGAGGATGGTTCCGAACCTGAACATCGTCAATCATAGAGAGTCTTCTGTACGTGTTGGCAGTTTCCCAGTTTTCTCGGACGCTTTCGTACGCCAACTCGAAACGGCTTCGCATGTCTTGCACAAATAAGGTTTCATTCAAAAACTCTTTTTCCGGGTAACCGAACGCAACATCGACTGGTAGTCATACATCTCGCCCAAACATGAAATAGAATGGTGTGTAGCCTGTTGATTCATGCAGACTAGACCTGTAGGCTAACATAACTTGGGAGAGGAAGTTGTCCCAGTCATTGTGTCGCTCATTAACCCACTGGCTCAACATGGCTAGAAGTGTGCGGTTAAACCTTTCGACTAATCCATCTGATTGGGGATGGTATGGTGTAGTCCTTGTTTTCCTGATTCCAGAAACAAGCACATTTCTTGAAATATCTTAGCTTCGAATTGACGCCCTTGGTCACTGTGGATTTCATCAGGAGCTCCAAATCGACACACGAATTCCTCAATTATTATCCTTGACACTGTCACAGTTTCCTGGTTAGGCATGGCATATGCTTCTGTCCACTTCGTGAAATGATCTGCTACAACCAGGATGTATTTATTGTTTTGGGCGGTCTCAGGTAGTGGACCCAAGATGTCTACGGAGATCCGTTGTAATGGGTATCCTGGTCGACGATTGATGAGTGGTGCTCTAGCAGCCATATTTGGGGATTTCCTACGTGCACAATCATGGAAGTATTTGCACCACACCTTCACATCTTCCAGATGCCCAGGCCAATAGAACCGCTCCCGAACTTTCTCTAACGTTTTCCTAAATCCCAGATGACCTCCTGTTGGTGAACTATGGAGTGCCTCCATGACTTCATTTTTTAGGTCTCGTGGTAGAACTAGCTGAAGTCGTTTGTTCCCAATATCTCCCTCCCCTGTCGATACAACAAGCCGTTCCTTAGTGTCAAACTATCCCATTGTTCCCATAGTCTTAGCACCTGACGACTTTCTTGCACGATTGTGTTTCGGGGTGGCTGTTCTCCCGCTTTGCACCACTGCACTGCATGTTTAACTATATGATCTTCTTCCTGTCTCTTCTGTAATTCTTCTAGCGACCATCCGAAGCTGTCGATCGCAAGAAAACTCACATCCAGTGCTTTACTTAAACTTCCCTTGAAATTATTCGGCGTTTCCTGTCCTTTAATTGCTTCAGATGCATCTTCCTTCACACTGTCTCTTCCACATTGTTGGCATGGTCGCCGAGATAGCCCATCAGCATTCCCATGGGACTTTCCATTTCGGTGTTGCACTGCTAACTCCAGCTCAGCAAGTTGTTCCAGCCAGCGTGCAACCTGCCCTTCTGGCTCTTTGAAAGATTGAAGCCAGCGTAAGGATCTATGGTCTGTTCTGACAATAAATGGCTTGCCATATAGATAGTGCCGAAAATGTCTGGTGGCAACAACTAAAGCCAACATTTTCTTTCTTGTCACACAATAATGTCGCTCTGCCTTTGTCAATGTGCGACTCATATAGGCTACTACCTTCTCTTCGCCATCGCATTTAATGCTCAATACAGCACCTATACCTATTTTGCTTGCATCTGTATCTAGAATAAAGCTATCTTCGGGTGAAGGAAATGCCAGAACAGGACTGGAAGTAAGGCGTTTCTTTAGATCTTTGAAAGATGTTTCACAGGTTTGATCCCAGGTATACCGTTCACCTTTTTGTGTAAGCTTGTAAAGAGGAGCAGCCACGGTTGCAAAACTTTTTATGAACCTACGGTAATATGAAGCAGTTCCTAGAAATGCCCGAAGTTCCTCTATGTCTTTTGGTGCCGGCCACTCCTCAACAGCACGCACCTTCTGTGGGTCTGTTGAAATTCCCCGTCCTGAGATGGTGTGTCCCAAGAAATTGACTTGAGGCTGCATGAGCTGACACTTTAAAGGCTTTAGTTTGAGCCCTGCTTCTCGCAAACGCGAGAATACTTCTTGAAGTCAAAGTAAATGTTCATTGAATGTTTTCCCATAAACTATTACGTCATCTAGGTAAACCAGAGTGGACTTCCACTGCAACCCAGCTAAAATTAAGTCCATTAGACGTTGGAAAGTACTTGGTCCATTGCACACACCGTAGGGTAGAACTTTGAATTCATATAGCCCCCCTTCCCCTGTTGAAAATGCGGTCTTTGGGCGATCCTTGGGAGCCACTTCACATTGCCAGTACCCTGATGCCATATCTAGAGTACTGAACGATGTTGCACCTCCTAGTGAGTCCAGGAGATCGTCGATCCGTGGAAGAGGGTAAGCATCCTTTTGTGTTACTGCGTTTAGCTTCCTGTAGTCCACGCAAAATCTTGTTGGTCCATCCTTTTTTTGCACAAGAACAATGGGAGAACTCCATGGAGATGACGATGGCTGTATTATATCATCCGAGATCATGTCCTCCACTACCCGGCTCGCTTCTCCCCGCCGGTGTATTGGGAGACGTCTTGGTGGCTGCCTGACAGGAATAGCACTACCTGTTTCTATGTGATGATATATACGATTAGTTCTCCCCAGGTCATTTGATCCCTTAGAGCAGATATCACTAAACTCGTTTAGTAAGCTGCAAAGTCTTTGGCGTTCTTCCTGGTCCAGTTTGCATTTTTTCAAGTCAAAAAGATGTTCTACTCGTCCGTCACTCATGTCTCTTTTTCCAATTGTTACAACTTGCATCTCTTGTGGTACTTCAAAGAACTTGCCTACTGTCGTGCCTGCCCGCAATGTAATAGGCGACGGACCTGGGTTAATCAGTCTAATTGGTAATTCTTTTACCCGCCTCGGTGGCGTAGTTGGTTAACGCGCTAGTCGTGTTGAGTCAGACCACCGAGGACGGGGAGATCGAAGTTCGAATCTCGGTCAGGTGAACTGGGGGTGGTTTTCCCTAAATGGTTTTCCACTCTCCCTCCACGCAAATGCGGGTTCACTTCCTCTAATTCAACTCTCCCAATTCCTAATCCATTAGAGTAATTAGTACTTAAGCGTATAACCCGAACGGGTAGTAAGACGCGGTGCTAAATAATAATAATAATAGTGCGAGAGTAGCGCATTAGACTGCAGTCAATTGAGCGGATGAAGTCAGATCTTAATTTGTCCTAAGCATCAAAGGAACGCCCAATGACCTAAATGAAATGGGCAATATGATTATAAAGGCAAGCATGAGTAATCATTTTTTGACATTATTAAATAGGGTATTAATTCAAACTGTGCATTGATCTAACACTTAGTGTATAAAGGCTTATTTTGTACCAATTATAACTAATATGATTCATTGTATGTAATAAATAATGTGCATTAAGCAAAATATAAAATGTGATTAAATGAATGTGATAGAATTGTATAGCAATGAAGCACACACAAAAGTAAAACCCTAACACATTTACAAACACTTCAATATTTCCAAATGGTGAAGTGTTTTTAAATAATGTGTTAGTGTTTTACTTTTATCTGTGCTTCATTGTTATACAATTCTATCAAATTTATATAATCACATATAATGATTCATTTCAATATTTCAAGGCTAAATTGTCTAGGTATGGAAAGGGCTAATCTACGAGACGACAAACCGAAGGGTTTATTGGGCCCTGTTAGTAAATAATGAAATTGTATTTTAAGTTGTAAAGATAATAGTACTCCCTTAGTCATATTATTAAGTTTGGATTGATATTGTTATTTTAAAGGGGCTCTCTCTGTACCTTATATTTTTTTTCCACGCAGACATTCAGTAATCCGGCAATATTAATTGGCTGGGCCTTATTTCAACATCGGATTTACGCCAAAATGAAGTCAAAAGATTCTCACGGGGCCTATTTTACATAACATACTTTAATTGTGAGTTTTATTAATAGAAACTATATTGTGAAAATGTTAAAATAGCTCATTTTCAACTACTTGTTAACATATTTGCAGAGCTGTGAGAGGCTTGATGGAAAAAGGTCCATAGATTGAACCTTCCTCTAACAAATACAGTAATTTATTTTCTAGGGTCACAACAGAAAATTTTAAGATATATCCGAATTGTTTTTGTAGTTTTTAAGTCAACATTGCTATTCACCTTGTGGCCATACAGCGATTAGCCAATCATAAATTAGAATGGGCAGGCTGTGGAAAAAAGAAACATTTGTGAAATTTCTTACTAGCCACGGACAGAGTATTGTTAATAATGTTTATAGAACCCGTTTCAATAAGGTTCACAGAAAAACCCGTGTCAATAAGGATCGAACCAAACCCCATCTCAATAAGGTTCATACAAACCCGTGGCAATAAAATTGATACCTGCTTGAGTGGCCGAGCGGTTTAAGGCGTGACTCTCACCTCAGAATGGCCCACGAGACCGAGGAGGTCGTGGTTCAAACCTGGCCGGGTGCACTAAGATGGTTTTATCCTAAATGGCTTCCCACTCTCCGCGCAAATGCGGGTGCATTTCCTATAACTTCAACCTTCCCAATCCCTAACCCATTAGAGTAATTAGTACATAGGCGTATAGCCCGAACGGGCAGTAAAATGCGGTACTAAAAAAAAAAATACAAAACTTCGTGGCAATAAGGATCGAACAAAACCCTGTGGTAATAAAGATCATACAAACCCTGTTGCAATACGGATCATAAAAACCCCATCGCAATAAGGATCTTATAAAATTCCGTGGTAATAAGGTTAACAGAAAAAAACTGTGACAATAAGTATCATAGAAAACCCCGTGGTAATAAGGATCATAGTCCGACACTTTAGCTCAGTCGGTAGAGTCTCTGCCTTCTGAGCTAAAGGTCCCGGCTTCGATTCCCGGCATGGCCGAAAAATTTATCATTGGTGTGGTTCTCCCCTTTAACAGTGAAATAATTAACGGCCGGGGGGCTGGATGTTGTGTTTGTTCTAGGTTTAAGTAGAGTAATAAGTATATAGGCATATAACCCGAATGGGTAGTAAGACGCGGTGCTAATCAAATGAGGATCATACAAAATTATGTGGCAATAAGGAAACCCCGTGCCAATAAGGAATGAACAAAATCACGTGTCAATAAAGAACGAACAAACCCCCGTGCCAATAAGACTTAACAAAACCTAGTGGTAATAAGATTAATAGAAAAACTTGTTTCAATAAGGCTGAAACCAAACCCCGTAGCAATAAGAATCGAACAAAACATGTGGTAATAAGGTTAACAGAAAAACTCGTTTCAATAAGGCTGAAACCAAACCCCATGGTAATAAAAATCGAACAAAACATTTGGCAAGAAGGGTCAAACAAAATCCCGTGACAATAAGGCTCCAACCAAATTCCGTGTCAATAAGGTTACTTAAAAAAAACCGTGTCAATAAGGAACAAACCAAACCCAGGGTCAATAAGATTCACAAACAAACGCAATTTGCTTTCTACCAGGTACCGTCCTTTCGGGAAAATAACATAACCCGTGGCAGCAAGTATTATACCTGTCCTTTTTCTTCCTGCCACGTCCCGTGGCAGCAAGTATATTACCTGTCCTTTTTCTTCCTGCCACGTCCCGTGGCAGCAAGTATATTACCTGTCAATTTTCTTCCTGCCACGTCCCGTGGGAGCAAGGTCGGCCTATTTAAAAATTGCTTTGAACACTAATTACCAGCCTTGGGAAATAGAATTTTGAAACATTACTTTATAAATAATTTTTTTTTTTCTGAATAAGAATTTTCACGGCAAAATTTATAGTTCCTATACTTAATGTATTTGATAGGAAGTATATTTCCAAGCGTTGACGAACCAAATAAAATAATTCCAGGTTTCATGACGATTTAGGGTTGTTGTAGACATTGATCTCTATAGTATAACTGGATGGACATACACATGCACATTCCAAGGACAAAAGCGTGACGCTCAAGTGTATCGTCTGCTACACTGAGGGGGGGGAAGATTTAACGGTTTCTTTAAATGTTCTTATGCGAAAACATGTCTCTGATGAATAAAAGTGTTATTGTTTGAAAATAATGAAGTATTATACAATACTTTCCTGAATAAACATTTACATTAAAGGATATACAATCCAGTTTTACAGGTAATACTGTACAAATACGAATAAAACCTTAGATATTTCAATTTTTATGTAGTAATCATCAATGTTGTTTACAGTCTGCCACGACAACACTTATATTTAAAGTTGGTTATTAGCGTGTATATTGGTTTCAGAAACCATATTTTATTGAAAGTTCGATAAATATAATGAACAAGGTATCTTAAAAATTGATTACATTTGTTTGAATGACAAACTTTGAATAGTTGCCATGCATTCAAACTATCACTTAGGTTATAGGCTTGTGGAAAGTATTATTGTAATAATACCTGTTTTTTTAAGTTGGCTCATATCTTCCAGAAACCATATTATGTTGACATTTCGATAACTATAATGAAACAAGTTAGCTAAAAACTGTATTACATTTGTTTAAATGACACACTTTGTGTAGAAGTCTTACGTTCAAATAATAATTTAGGTTATTGGCTTGTAGGAAGTACAGTATCTTATAAACCCGGATTTTAGTAATAATTCCAATCTGTAAGGCTTTATTTCGTACCAGAATACTATCACATATATAATATTTTGGTAGGATGAACGGCAATTTAGAACAGAAGTAGAAATTTCCTTCTGGAAGGTCTTTTATCCTAACTAGACACAAATATAGGGTAGGATTCTGGTACGAGATAAAGCCTTAAAAGTAAGCTTCCTTCAAAAATCATCGTACATATTAGGCTACACCAACTTATTTAAAGAAAAAACTAACCAGTTTTGAACCTTTATATGCTCTTCAAAGCTTTAACTAACATATTTATTTAATTTAACCACTCTCACATTGATGTATCTCATATATTCAATCAAATTAATGAACGATGTCAAAATGCCACATTGCCTTGTATGGGTGAAAGAGAGAAAGAGATACCCGAAAGTTTCTTTCTCTCTTACCCAATTGTATGCAGACAACAGCTCGAAAATTTCAGCCACAGATGTCCATCCAGTTATAGTATAGAGATCAATGGTTGTAGATACCTAGTACTACAATCTCCACCAAGTGTACTAGTGCCGCAATTTCAAATATAGAAACTGTGTCACCTTAAACTTGGCAATTCTATTGGGCTAGCTGATGTAAGTTATATTTCAAATATCTCAAAATACCCTGAAGATCCAGGTTCTACGACTATGTAGGGTTGTTGTAGGTATTTAGTACTACAATCCCCACCAAGTGTGCTCGTGCCGTTTGGAGTCGATTTCAATTTGAAACTATGTTTTCAATTTTTTTTTTTTAAGTTTTCCTTAGGAACCTCATTTTAGTGCCGCGTATTAAAATATTGTTCCAATTTGTATGATAATTTGTACTAATCATATGTTTCAAACACATTTATTAATTATTTACTTAATTTTTTATATGGTTATATCTGGTTATTATTTCTTCGGTTGTCACCCTGCGCATTTCCTTTTTTCCACCAGAATAAGGTTGTGGGAAAGTTCACTCCGCTGTTTAATTATGTAATTATAAAATGAAATGTTGATTTGTGAAATATCGCAGAAAAATGGACACTTTGGTGTATTCATGGCATCATTTAAAATATGCCTAAAAAGATACCATACCCATCGAGGTTGTATATTTTTCCTATTTTATTATTAGCCTATCTATTTCTATAACCTCAATTACAGTATTAAATCTAATTTAACCCTATAATGCTAAACCTCTCTGTTTAAGACATGAGTGCTAAACACTCGTAAATTTTAGTACTATACATTTTATTATATTGAAAACATAGTTACATGTTTGACAATATGAAAACTATTATCAATTAGTTCAAATGCTTTTTTGTCAATTGTCTTTTTTTTAAAACAACTTGATTGGATGACACACAGGATGTTGCCCTGTGTTCCCCACAGATGACACTAGAACAGTGACTGCAAAATGTTACTGTCATGCACCTTATTTTGGAAGGGCAAAAGTAACATATATCTTCTTTTTGACTGCCGCAAAGTTCTCTGCTTGCTGTTGGTATGATACTCCCAAGTATACAAGCAATCATTTGCTGGAGTGGACATTACGGTGATTTTATTTTCAAGCGTTCTTCCATATGGAGTTTTACTAGCTCCTCATTTAGATTTCTTAGGGAATCTTTGTTTCTGTGAACCTTGTGACAGTATAAGAATTTACAAATATTACATCGAGCATTCCATACAGAATATAGAGAAGCCAACATTTGGTTTTTCTACTGCAGGAAATATTGTGGCACATTTGATCAAGTATGTCAACTGCACCCTTGGTTTTATTGTAGGATTCCATTATTTCAGGATTTTTTGTTTTCTGGTTTATTACCATGTTCTCGTGTGTAGTGGGAAGTAAGACTACAACTTTGTTTTGTTTTGGAATGTAAGATACGATTGTCAATACACTAGTAAAATGTTTAATTATGCTAAAAACTCTTACAACTGAGCTTCTAGACCAAGAGTACAAACAAAGCATGTCACAAGGGAAACACTATCCACTATAGTGAAGTTTCAAGGCCAACTGAAGGTACTGGAGAGGAGAGGGACATGACAATCTTGTAAACCTCAGTAGTCAATTTTATGAAGGAATAGCGCTCTACAGTTAAATACAGAATAATTCTTACAATTAAATTTATATTTTATTCTCCCCTACAATTTGACTTGAGCCTCCTCCGAGGCCCTAACAAGCATACAGACCTATGGTCAAAGAGTCTTACTCACAATTGCACTTGTTCACTGCTGTCAAGGTCAGAGTTATCTTATAAATAATTATAATGATTGACTTAAACAGTTGTTTTAGTGTATTAAAGTTTTTAAAGTTTTCCCCTCTATATTTCATATGTGTGTGGGTGAAATTTGTACGCTAGTTCAGAAATCATTGTTCATATCAATGAGTGATATTGGTAATATTGATCCGGCCAGAACCATAGTGTGTCTATTGTGATCAATAATTATGATTGCCAGTAGGTATAGTTTAATAAAATTATTGGCGATTGTATGCTTTATCTCTCCCATTTTATGATATTGTTCATTGTTATTGTATTATGTTTAGATCTTTTATTCACTTTATTACACACATAATAGTGCATGGAATCGAATGAAATTAAAAGATTTAATACTTTTAGTAAACACAACATCTAAACAAAACTCAACCACACATCATCCAAATCACTTTCAAAATATAAATATTGACAATGACTTGTAACTTTGCTGCGATTCTGTGCACTAAAATCTGACATCATCCCATTATGCTTGGCACTATACCCATGATCCTGCACACAAAACATTGTGACATCATCATATGTGTAGCCTACTATCCACGTTTAATTATTACATTGAATAATTTGTTTTATCTACAGTATAGCTATAAATTTAATTTATTAACACATGAAAGTTAAGGTTAAGCTGGGTTGGAAAAGTGTCATAATAATGAATTTAGGGCCTAAACTAGTTATTTCCATAATTTCATCAATATTTTGTTCCAAATGATACCCCGTAACTTAGGTAAATGAGATCAATTGTATATACATATAAAATTAATTTATATGATATCACAATATATATACATTAATTATTGTATTTACACACTCAGGTAGGTGGCAAATCAAATAGCACTAAGATTTCCTGCTTTGGTGGCCAAATAGTGTAGGGCACTACTTTCACAATAGACTAGACTGCCGATGATGGGGAGATCAAGGTTCGATCCCAATCAGGTGTGTTGAGGTGTTGTTTTTTTCCTAAATGGTTTCCCACTCTATCTCCATGCAAATGGATGTACACTTCCTCTAAATTCAACCTTCCTCATCCATGATCCATTAGTGTAATTAGTACTCAAGTGTATGCCCCAAATGGGTAGTAAGAGCAATTAATACAAAACTCACTACAATCACAGGTAACAAAAAGAAATGTAAATATTGACTTATAACTTTGTGTTGACTCAAGTAGCTTGCATTATAATGTTGACTCATTATTGTTTCTTCTGGATGATCTCATCAACTCAAATTCAATTATTTATTTTGATAAATATTATTTTAAATTCTAAGTTTATTAAAGCATAAAAAGTTGGTTGGTTAAGAACAATAATAGTTTTTTTAAATATTAGCCTAGGCCTAGTTAGGGTTTTTATATTTATAACACCATTTCCTTTTTATTTGGGTTTTACTCTTTTATTTGGTTCGATTAGAATGGAAAAGCTTGTGTCAAATCATTAGTTTGATTTTCACGATTTTTCTAAACAGGACAAAGAGACAATTGTGCTTCCTTCGCAAGAGTTTGGCTTGCTACAGAAAAGGGTGAAATGTGGTCCCTGTTTAAGATTATTGCATGTTTAAAAAAATATATTTTATTAACATAGTTTGAGGTGTGCCTTTGACTTGCTAGTGACAGCAAGGACTATTTTGTCTGAAAAAAAAACCTAAAATGTGTGATATTGTATGTACAATCTTCCTTTAATACACCTCTCAAGATGGCCACTATAGGGGCTTCACCAAGAACATTATCATATAATACACTGGATTTGAAATTATTTTTGTATTTTTACAACATTTAGACACCTTATTAAAATCTGAATCTAAACATAAATATAGGCCTACTAGATGAACACTTGGTCGATCCCTTACGATACGACGTCATCTTATATTAAGATAATTAAATCTTTTATTTTGCCAATATTAAATTGAGATTCTAATTTATTGGTGAATGGAACGGTACAGCAAGTTTAGGTCAAATCAAGTTAAGATCAAGTAAGCCGAGTAACTATCATGATGCAAGTTAGGTTAAGCTCCAAAGTGACAGCCCCCAACCAAGTGGCCGCTGTCTGTTGACGAAGATAGTGCCAAATTTTGTATATAAAGGGTGTCATGTCAGCACAATGAACCCTTCGGCCAGTAATATAAGTTGGATAAGTATATAATAATATATTTATACTTTATTGAACATCGAACAAGGTGTTGTACAGGGTTGTATTATGTCTCCTTTGTTGTACAAATGGACAATGTGAATGTGAGAGTGCTGTTATATGCAAGTGTTGCTGTATTAATGGTCAAGAATGAAAGTGACTTGCAGAATTCATTAAATTGTTTGAGTATATGACGATAGACAGAATTGATTTTCGTATAAATGTCTATAAAACTAAGTTGATAGTTTTTGATGAGGACATATCAAGAAAGGATTGTCTGCTTAGTATAAATGGAAAACTGTTAGAACAAATGAATGATTTTGTATATCTGGGCAGAATGTTCTGTAAAAATGGAAGGCTGGATAGTGAAACATACACAGGGGTGAATGCATCTCGGAGATTAGTTGGATGTATGAGGACTATTGCAGAGAATGAAGTAGTATAGAACAGAGAGTAGTTGGATGTATGAAGACTATTGCAGAGAATGAAGTAGTATAGAACAGAGTAGTTGGATGTATGAGGACTATTGCAGAGAATGAAGTAGTATAGAACAGAGTAGTTGGATGTATGTGAACTATTGCAGAGAATGAAGTAGTATAGAACAGATTAGTTGGATGTATGAGGACTATTGCAGTGAATGAAGTAGTATAGAACAGAGTAGTTGGATGTATGAAGACTATTGCAGTGAATGAAGTAGTATAGAACAGAGAGTAGTTGGATGTATGAAGACTATTGCAGAGAATGAAGTAGTATAGAACAGAGTAGTTGGATGTATGAGGACTATTGCAGTGAATGAAGTAGTATAGAACAGAGTAGTTGGATGTATGAAGACTATTGCAGAGAATGAAGTAGTATAGAACAGAGAGTAGTTGGATGTATGAAGACTATTGCAGAGAATGAAGTAGTATAGAACAGAGTAGTTGGATGTATGAGGACTATTGCAGTGAATGAAGTAGTATAGAACAGAGTAGTTGGATGTATGAGGACTATTGCAGTGAATGAAGTAGTATAGAACAGATTAGTTGGATGTATGAGGACTATTGCAGTGAATGAAGTAGTATAGAACAGAGTAGTTGGATGTATGAGGACTATTGCAGTGAATGAAGTAGTATAGAACAGAGTAGTTGGATGTATGAAAACTATTGCAGTGAATGAAGTAGTATAGAACAGAGTAGTTGGATGTATGAAGACTATTGCAGTGAATGAAGTAGTATAGAACAGAGTAGTTGGATGTATGAAGACTATTGCAGTGAATGAAGTAGTATAGAACAGAGTAGTTGGATGTATGAGGACTATTGCAGTGAATGAAGTAGTAATAGAACAGAGTAGTTGGATGTATGAAGACTATTGCAGAGAATGAAGTAGTATAGAACAGAGTAGTTGGATGTATGAGGACTATTGCAGTGAATGAAGTAGTATAGAACAGAGTAGTTGGATGTATGAGGACTATTGCAGTGAATGAAGTAGTATATAAATATGCAAAGATGGCAGTATATAAAAGTGGGTTGACACCAACATTGTTTTAATGATATGAGTGTGTCAGGAGAAACACAAGAGCAAGGTGAATGTGGTTGGAATGAGATATCTAAGAAATGTATGTGGAAACACTCGTATGGACAGAGTCAGTGATGAATGGGTGCTGAATGAGTGTGGTTGAAAGGGAATCCAATAGGTCAATGTGAAATAAGCATCTTACTTTGGTTTAGGCATATTGGGAGGATGAATGTGGATCGAATGACGAAACTATTATATAATGGTAGAATGTGTGGATCAAAATAAAGGTGTAGGCTATCTAAGATGTGGCTAAATGTTGTGTATGAATGTGTGAAAAAGAGATACATTTAGAGTTTTAAGAATAAAAGAGCACATATGACTCGGTGTATGGATGTTGTTGAAGCGAAGGGAGTAAGAAAGGATAGGGAAGTGTAAAGAAAGTTAGTGAGGATTGATTAAGTATGAAGTTGTTTTTTGAGCTTTATTTACAGTTTCTTGCCTACCCCATAAGGGAATGGCATGATTAGGTAAGTATGCATGTATGTATGTATTTTATGTATGTATGTTTATAGCCCTACTTTATTTAAACTTAAAATATATAGAATGTCTTTATTTAATATTTGACTTCCTGTGGGTGTGTTTGTTTGGATCTATACCAATAATCATTTTAGTATTAGTTCTAATGGAGTCTTTTGTGAGTTTGCTGGATATAGAATTGTTAATGGATGTGCAATAGTTTTTTCGATTAGCTAAGAAAAATATATTTAACCATTTTCAAGAAATTCATATATTGTAAAAGATACATTTATTGTGCTTTAATCGGCTCTATAATATCCATAAATCTTGAATTGTGCAATTTTACAGATTTTATAATAATATTTGTTCCAGTGTCACTTAGGTGAGTTGGTTTTGAATTGCTTTCTATAACCAAGTTTTTTTTAATAATCATGAAGTAATATTATTGGATTCCTCACATTTTTATGAAAAAATTTAGTTATTGGTATTTTAGTTATATAAAAAAATTGCCAAAAAAGTATGGCTCTTGGGGTTTTGTCCCTGGGATTCCTTGTACCATGGCATATTAGATTGGTGGAATCAGGTTGTCTACCATCCGGGAAAACAGGAATCAGCCGAGAATTTGAAGTCTTCAGGAAAAAACAGTGATCGAGAGACAAGTAATCAACACGTAGGAGTACTTAGACCAAGTTGTTGACACAAGTAGGACCATGTGATAGCCAACTGGTTGATAAAATATTAACAAATATTTGATAGACTAGGTAGCTAGTGGCCATCGACTCGTCGACAAATACATACATAGAACAACAAAGTGATAGACAGCCAACTGGTCGACAAAAAAAAAACCAACTGGGAGACAAACGTTGAGATATAATAGTGGACCACAAGTTAATACATTGCGATTAAAGAACTCACTAAGCCAAAAGTTACAGGTTTTATTATTATTTTATTCAGATGTTCTATTTCCACTAAACATTTAGTTACATACCTGGGAACGTCTGTCATTCGTTAATAATAACAATTTCAATCACTTAAAATAGTGCGCTTTACTTAACACTAAATAAACAATATCCTTTCTGTTTAATGTATGAACAAAAATAATCAAATGTTGGTAAAGCCACCAATCATATACATAATATACAGCGAAAATGCAAAACAAATTTACTGTAAAATAATATCAGAAAATATATGTTCTCTAAGAAGAAAATACAATAAATTCATACAAATATTAAAGTTATATTTTTTATTACAGTAAAATAATCAAGAAGAATATACACATTTCTCTATCTATATCACTCACAAGTAACCTAAGTAACACTGTTATCACTATTTTTAGCATATGGTCTTACTACACGTTCGGGCTATACGCAAACAACACTGTTATCTCCTGACTAAATATTACTTTATTTGGAAAGATTCTCACCTGGATTTTTTTGAAATACATGCATGCATAATCTATTGGAGTACCTCTCTCTCGGCATATTTTTAAAATTGGATGTCTCTAGAAACTATTTGGAGTGGTCTCCACCTGGCAGATTTTTGAAAATGTAATATCTTTAGAAGTTATTTGCAGTTTTATTCAAGTCTTTTAGCTCCATTTTCGAGAATATCAGAAGGTGTGAAATACATCTAGAAGGGGGCTGATTTATTCCAAGAGGGGCAATCACCCCTCTCTTTACTCCACTTCCCATTTTCCCTGTCCCTAATTTGAAGTAGTCCTTTCCCCAACTTTTTGAAATTATACTTTTTTAAAAGATATTTAGAGTAGTCCCCCCCTCCAAATTATTTTGAAATTTGGATGTTCCTAGAACCTATTTTGAGTAGCGTCCTTCGGGATTCTTTTTTTTAAGTTTGGATGCCTCCAGAAGCTATTTTTAATAGTCCTCAACCAGTTTATTTATTTTTAATTTAGATCTCCTGAAAGATATTTGAAGGGGTATTCTTCCAGAAATTTTTAAAATTCAGATGCTTCCAGGAGCTATTTAGATTACTCCTAGCTTGAATTTTTCTTGAAAATTAGATGCCTCTAAAAACTATTTTAAGTGGTCTTCTCTAGAAAACTTTTGATGATTGAATGCATATAGAAGTTATTTTGAGGTTAATGTAATGTAAGATCTTTCAACTTCTTATTTGATAATATCAGAAGATTTAAAAGATATTTAGTGGGGATGTGATTTATTCCAGCTCAGATTATTTTCGGGGGGATGCCCTCTTTCCCCGCCCCCCACGGTTCTACCACCACTGATTGCAGTACTACACAATTCATACCACCACCAACTTCAATAATTATCTTTTATAACACTTTAAATTACTTAGTTGAGTCTTTGTCAAAAAAAAAAAAAAAATAGCTGACCATCTCCTGTTGGGAGAATTTACCACGATCCACCATAGACAAGACCTATCCCTCCCACTAAAAACGAGGGTACATCCATGGTATTACTCTACATTCTCAACATACATTTTTCAAAGGTCTGGCCATTATTGTACGTGTGATGTGTGCTCAGCTACAAGTAGAGATTAGGCAAGATAAACAGTAGTATGCATAGGCCTATACATATACAAAATGTGCTTCATCTATTAGCGGTGGAACTTTATTTGCATAGGGGTGTATACAATTTTTTTTAAAAAAGGAACTGTCCCCAAGTCAAAAGAGGTCCGGGGACTCAACACCATAAATTTTGTTAAAATTGAATGCCCTTAGAATCCATTTTGAAAGGTCCTCATCCAGAAATATTTTGAAAATTAGACTCCTTTCCAGAATATTTGGAGTGATCCTCCTCCAGAAAATTTTTGAGATTCGGATACCCCTAGAAGCTATCTATAGCTTTCCTAGCATAGAATTTAATTTTTCTAGAATATATTTAAAGTGGTTTTCTTTCCCCATGGCAAAGGTTTAAATGTGTATGCCCAAAAAACTATTTATAGGGGTCCTCGCCTTTAAATTCTCGAATGATGGCAAAAATCAAGCACTTTTCCCAGTATTTTTCCCAATTTTCCCGGTGAGTGGCCGCCCTGAAAATATTACGTGATATAACAGTGTTACTTGTAATTAAATGTGAGGGATATTATAAGTAATAAACACTGTTATATCACGTCCTAAAAAAATATTACTTGAAATATATCCCTCACAATTAATCACTAGTGACACTTTTATATCATTTATTGACAAAATATTACTTGATATAGGCTAATATATATGTTACCAGCAGTGACAGGTAGCATTCATTGCTATATCACCTTCTTGCTAAATGTTTATTTAGATATAGGCCATACTTTTACAAGAATACACATCTAGTAATAGCATTTTTACACAGTATGTTCCTCTAACAAAATCACTTACAACTAGCATAGTTATACCATATCTAGACATAAAGATAAACAAACACAAATAGCACAGTTATAATATTTCTTGATGTAGTGTTCTTCACTTATACCAACATGGACTTTATAACCATTATAAATAACTTATATAGTCATCAACACATTATAATAATAGCTGTATTTCAAGTCTTAAAAATTTACCTCTATCCAAATAACTTTCAAATTATAGACTATAGATCTAGACATTATCAACAAAATTTCAACAGTGAAGTAATAACTTAACAACCCGCATCGGTGGTGTAGTTGGCTAATGCGCTAGTCATGTTGAGCTCGACTGATAAGGACGGGGAGATCAAGGTTCGAATCTCAGTCGGGTGACCTGGGAGTGGTTTTTCCTAAATGGTTTTCCACTCTTTCTCTCCACGCAAATGCGGGTTCACTTCCTCTATATACAACCTTCCCAATTCCTAACCCATTAGCGTAAATAGTACTTAAGCGTATAACCCGAATGGGTAGTAAGATGCGGTGCTAAATAAAAAAATAACTTAACAATATATACATTAACTTGAAAACAAACACATTCTTACTTTCTCACTATCTTACAGGTAGAGAAAGTATTGTGATTGTCAAAAAAATCGAACTTGAGATTTTGATGAATCTCGACGTTTCATGACCCCCCAAATCTGAAAAAGTGTTTTTTGAACTTCCGTCTGTCTGTCTGTCTTTCTCTACCTCTAACTAGAGCCTAAACTATTTAACCGATTGGGCTAAAACTTGGTATCTAGGGTTTTCATAGGATTGCCCCAAGGGAATTTTTGGAATTGGATATCTAACCCTAAAATTAAGGGTAGTTTACTAAAGGGCTAAAAGAGAAAAAGTTGATTTTCTCAAAATCAGCTCTAACAATTTTGATTAAATTTCATTTCTAAACATTTATAAATATTCCAAACAAAATGGCTACTCTCAATATTTCGGCAAAATTACTTTATAATTTTTTATCATATCTCCTAAATTATTTGAGATATGAAATTACTTATCGTTACAAATATATAGATATATTTTATTTTATAAAACCAATAACTTTCAAGCTATACACAAATATTTATATTTTTTAACTTTTCAACACAAAAGGTAAAGTATTACAACTGTAAAAAAAAATTTAACTTAAAATGTTGATGGATTTCGACGTCTCATGACCCCCTGAACCCTAAAAAGTGTTCTTTGCAATGCTGGCTGTTGTATGTCTGTTTAAACTTAAAATTAAGAGTAGTTTAATAAAGTGCGAAAAGAGAAAAAAATTGATTTTCTCAAAATCGGCTCTAACGATTTGGATTAAAATTTGTATTTAGGTGTTGATTAAGATTATAAATAATTTTTAATTTTTAATTGAATTGAGTTACAGTACAGTGGAGGTTATGTTTTATTACAGCAAGGTTAAAGAATGGGAACGAGACCGAAGAGAGAGATTAAATATCTCATTTCGTGAATTAGGCAGCCTCTTGCCCTCATACAACCCTGCATCAGCACTAAGTAAGATAGAAATCTTGCAAGGAGCTGTCAAGTACATAAAGGATCTTCACAATGAAAACAAAACTTTACTGGAGAAAGGCTTAAATAAGTCAACAGGTAATGAAAACTATTTCTCTTTAAATAATTGTTCATATCAGAGCTATTCAAACTTAATTTGCATCCTCACCAACTAGTCAACTCTTTTTCCCGTGCAAATGTTTGTTTAAGGTGTTAGATGATATCTGCCAGCAGTTTTAGGTTATGTCTGTAAAGCTGAATTTTTTGAAATCTTTACCATTCTTACTCCTGAAGAACAAAACAAAATTCACTCAAGTTCTATTAATCATTTCACTGTTGTTTCAAACATAACTTCCGCTATTTCCATATGAGCTTGATATAATGTGAGTGATTGTTCATAAGATTCGTACTGGTATCAAAATGCTCGATAAAGGGTATATTAATCCATAATTATAAATATGTATTAGGTCAGACAACATGTTACCTTAAAAATCTCTACTCTTTATTAATAAAAATTGGGTGATCTAGGGGTAAGGTGTCAGACTTCTGTGCTGAGGGTCCGAGGTTCAATCCTCGGTCCTGGTACAGATGTATCTGATTGCTAAACCCTTCCTTCACCTCTAACAAGACGTGTATTAATCACAGTTTGTGAAGTGTGGAATGCCAGGCCTCCACCGTGGTTCGGATTCCACGTTAAACTGTAGGTCCTCCATTTCATCTCACAATCACCTTACCATTGCACATTAGCGTAAGTGCGTACAACCCCAACGGGTAGTAAGACGCGGTGCTAGTAATAATAATAATAATAATAATAATTTATTAATAAAAACACAGCTTTCTACAATGTGGGAGGAATCGAATGAATTACATCTACAGCAGACGCTCATGTATAACCTTCACCACAACACATGTGGTGTCAACACAATCACCTCATACATTTGAGCCTACTTCAGAAAATAGGGATGTAGTTGTAAACAACATGGAGACAAGAGTCAAGTTCTTTCTTTGAAACCATCTGCTACTTAAAAAAATAAAAATTAAAACTTCCCCATGTATGTATAGCTCCCAGTCTATAGAAACAACACTTTTCACTCCAGAAATACCAGGCCCAACATACCAAATAATAACCTAGCAGTAACAACCTCTGCAGTCCGCAGGTTGACTACATAGGGTGTAGACTACACCACTAATGTGTTATAAACACCCTCTAGCAGCAATAATAACCTCTGCAGTCGGCAGGTTGACTACATAGGGTGTAGTCTACACACTAATATGTTATAAACACCCTCTAGCAGTGATAATAACCTCTGCAGTCCGAGGTTGACTACATAGAGTGTAGTCTACACCACTAATGTGTTATAAACACCCTCTAGCAGCGATAATAACCTCTGCAGTCTGCAGGTTGACTACATAGTGTGTAGTCTACCCTACAGGTGTAACATCACTCTTAAGGGGTATCTAGGAAAATAAAAATTAAACAGAAACTCAAAAACAAGACATATTATGAACACTTAGACACTAGAAACTAAAGTAATTTAAGTTCAAAGGTAGATCGAGTTTGACTGTAACAGAATAAGCAGAAATATTCTGCAGCTAGACTTGCATAAGGGGGGTGACAATTCATTACACCTGTGCATATGGACAGGTCACAGGAAACAAGGTGGACTGACAAACACACACAGCTTAAATGTTGTAAGATGGCCCTGTTTGAATATGATCCACAGATAGTTTTTGGGGATATCTTATTAGAAAAAAAAAAGTTAGAGTATTGTATAGTCAGAACACATAATAAACATTCAAATGAACCTTCTAATACAATAATTAAACATACTACTTACTAAATAGTAGGTCAACATGAGGGTTCTGGCATACACCACTTTGTGTGGCTTGTACATCTTCTTTGATATCACCAAAACTATTTGGTAACCTCACATTTATTTACAGAAAGAATATATTTGACAAAAGAGCTCCTAAGAATATGATGCATATTATAAATAGTTATATTTTACATACCATTAATTGTTCGATCACTTATTAAGTTTACATTGTTTGCTTTGAAAATATAGCATTTGCATGTTGCTTCAAATTTTGTTTATTAAAAGTAAAATCTACTTTATGCTCTAATTTAACTGTAGGCTATTGTTATTGTGTTTAACTAGCCAAACAGTTAAACCAGCTGAGAAAACGTGTTGATGAATTATCTAGACGTGCACAACAGTTGGCCAACTTGCTTCGTGAAGCTGGCATCACAATCCCAAATGTTCTCCCCGATACAGATGAGGTTATACCCAAGCAACCTCTCAAGTGGGACAATAAGACTAAAAATTCTTCGGTTCTTCATGAAAAAGCCAAAAAAAGTATGTAATTAATATAATTTACCTTTATTATACCCATGTGTCTTTTTAGTTTTGTTACTGCTTATTATTTTACATGCACTTAATGCAAGTTCAGTGGAAAGGCATACCATTAGGCCCTAAGATTGACTCATTTTTCATCATGTTATGTAATTAGCCTGATCAAAGACAAGTAGAGCTGGCGCACAAATTAAATCACTGATGAGTTTACTAAGAATGCTTTAGTTTAGACTTAAACTGGTTCCAACACCACTCTCTACGGTTAACTTATGCTGATGCAGTAATATGAAGGTATAATTTAGAGGTAATGTACCCACATTTGTGTGAGAGGAGAGTTTGAAATCATTTAGGAAAAAACACCCTCGGAACAATCTGGAACCCTGTCTCAGACTAAATGATCTTGACATATTGAGCGTGGGTCACTTCAAGTTAAAATAATGTGGTATGTTACTAAAAACTAGTTTTGTTGAAACTAAATTGATCTGGTATGGATGGATAAATACATTATTTTTATTAGATCTATGATATAAAAAAACCTTTCTAGGAAATATGTACAAAGCTCAAAAGATATATGTGTATATTAAAGGTTTGAAATTAACATAATTATGTATATGTGTATATAACATAATTAGACCCGCCTCGGTGGCGTAGTTGGCTAACGCGCTAGTCGTGTTGAGCTCGACCACCGAGGACAGGGAGATCAAGGTTCGAATCTCGGTCGGGTGAACTGGGGTGGTTTTTCCTAAATGGTTTTCCACTCTCCCTCCATGCAAATGCGGGTTCACTTCCTCTAAAATGCAACCCTCCCAATTCCTAATCCATTAGAGTAATTAGTACTTAAGCGTATAACCCGAATGGGTAGTAAGACGCGGTGCTAAATAAATAAATAAATAACATAATCAGGTAGTGAGACGTGATGGGAACCAAACTTTTAGTGTTAGGTTTACGTTAAAAGTAAACCTACGTCACTAACGCATTTAGTATATATTTTATCATGAAATGTATTAATAAAATATTTTTAAAATAACCCTAGTCCATAACATTTTTTATTTCCTGTTAAGTTACGTTCAATAGGGCCTACCTTTAGTAACAATATAATATTGGTTTAAACATACCATAAGTATAATTAATAATAAACAAATGGTACACAAACATTTTACCCTTTTACATGAAAGGAAAAAAACTTACATAAAATAATATACACAGCTCATTGTAAAGGCCAGGCCCCCTTTTAGAGAATGAATTCATGAAATGAGGACTTAAAGAAATATCACGCTCTCTGGATATATCTATAATATTGAGTTCATTATTATTTGTATGCTTGAGTTGGGCTACAATAAAATCGAGATTATTTTTTTTTATTATTACTTTGTTTACCAGTTGTAGTTTTTCCTTTAGGCCTGCAAATACTGTGACATCACTTCTTAAAAACGAGTAGCAGTCATTTGGCCTAAAGTAATTTAGCCTAAAGTGTAGGACAAATGACTTTTCGAGAACGTAACGTGATATTTGATATTTGAAATTCATTTTATGCCAAACAACTTTTGGAGAACTTACCAACATGGATTTTTTTCAATCGAAATTTATTTTAGGCTAAACGACCTTAGGGCAAATGACTTTAGACCATTTATTAATAGTGTGTAAATACTGTTTTTTTTAAGTGTCTCCTATAATTTTGTCATGATGTTACTGAATGGCGAGTTTTGTCATATTTAAGGCCATACACTAATACACATTTTATTGCAATATTTTAACAATTATATAGTTACATGCTATAAATAGTGACTCAAGGATTTCAAAATCATTATAGTTTACGAGTAATAAGGTGCCAAACTTGCTATTTTATGGTTTTTATGGACTAGTTAGGTTAAACTAGTTAATGTATGAGGCAGAAATTTAGTATAGCTTGCCAAGCATATGAAGTGTAGGTCTACACAATGAAATATTTATAGTATGTTAGATAAAAATATATTTTTAATTCATAATAAATTTAAATGTGATAAAATTACATCATTTTTAATCATAATTATTTAACACCCAAACAGTTTGATTTTATCTCATTTTGTAGTATGTAATGTCATTATTTAAAAAAAAATAGTATTTTTTTCTATCTTACTTCACTAGTTAATTTTGTTAACATGAGCGAATTGATCACTGCAAATATATATTTGAAATTTCTATTTCATTAAATTTATTGTTTTGACTGCAACAATTTGTAGATACAACACAGACAAGAGAATATCTTATGTGAGGTTGAGGCAGTGTTCGATTGTTGCTACTTGCTATCTTTCAAATAAACAAAAGTTGCTGCTTTGCTCTTTTTTCCCGCTTCCCATAATCATTTGAAGCTTGATACATATTACACTCTATTAGTTGTGTGCTTGATTTTTTCTTATTGCTTATCTGAAATTACATTTTACAAATTCATGACTGTATGTATGTACATGGTAGTAAGCTGAATATTAAAAAAAAACAACACAAAAGTGCTGAAGTATCTTATGTGAGGTATGATTAGAGATGAACATTTTCCTCACAAGTTTCCACAGTTGTGACTTGCGGGAGAGGGGGTGACACCTAGAGCCTATTATTACATATATGCATAAGGTCATCAAATAGTGTGTGGGTTGATAATGAGAGGGAGGGGAGATAGTTAATATTAACTAAGTAAGCACACCACACTACTTACATAACAATCTATAATAACACACAATAGTATGAAGCGTCAGGCATTATTGCCAGTGACAGAGATGATAAGGTTCATATTTTGTCTTCTGGGTTCACTAGGTGTATTTATCACTTATCACTAATGTTTTGCTCTCCTTTCTCCATGCCAATGATTGTGCATTTTTCTGAGTTACCCTCTCAATTCTAGCCCTTTAGAATAAGTTGTTAATAACCTTGGTGTTGAACATAAACTACTACTGAAAATTAGAAAGAACAACACAAACAATATGAGAAAAATAAAACAAAATGTATTTTTATTTATTAGTTTGAGATTTAATTAAGCTTGATTATGGATTTAATGGTGTTTAAATAATCATTTATAAGTGTAGATCTATACATACATTTAAATATGATCTCAATATTTTTTTCACCACCTCTTAATACCCGTTCAGGTTGTACGCATTAAACACTAATGTGGTAGAAATGTATAGGAAGAGTACAAGTACTCCTCACTTAACGACCTAGTTCCGTTCCTATGAATTGGTCACTAAGTGACGAACTTGATCTTTTTTATTTATTTTTAATAAAGAAAAGCTCTAAAGGAAATTCCAACCTGATAACTTTGTTTAAATTTGCATTTATTACTTATTACAGAACATAAACTTACAATCATCAAAAATTATAATGATGCACAAAAAAAAATTAAATTAATTAATACAAAAAAAATCAGAGTAATTCCTCTTTTAGTCATTGAACTCCTTTAAAGAGTAGTTCGAGGTCATCAGGGTCATCATAATTCTATGTCCGCACTTGTGCCTCACCGCTGATACTCCGATTATACAGGTTGAATCTTCGACGAAACTATTGGAACCATCCGTGGTGTGCCATAAATGTTGCCTTCGCGTGCCCTTCACATGACACCCCCACTTGATGGGAAATGTTTTTTTAACATTTTTTAAAAGTTTGATTTTCAGACTTTTTGCGGGCATAGCTATACCGACTGGCTGCCAAATTTGACCTATATAAGTTAAAAGTTTCAAATTTTGCAGGCCTGTTGTAGATGACATTGCATGTTTTGTAATGTTTCTATAAATATTGCAACAATCTCTTATAAATTTGATTTTGATATCCATACACTCAGATGAAATTATTTACTTCCCTAAGATACCCGAAGAGCTTAATATTATAGTTTAGGCTAAATTACTTTTGGTGAACTATTTTTTTTGTCAGAGCTTACCCATCTGGGCTCTACGCAGATACACTAATTAATCTAATGTGTTAGGGATGAGAAAGGTTGGATTTAGAGGAAGTGCGCCAGCATTTGTGTGGAGGGAGAATTGAAAATAATTTAGGAAAACAACATTCACCGCACTTGACAGGGATCAAACCCAATCCCCCTGTCCTCGAGGCCATTCCAACACAAGAATGATACCATAAAATATGCAGCCATCGAAGAAGGTTTTTGGCGAACTTAAATGTGTGGGTTTGTTTTGCATTAAAAATTTAGTTTAAGCTAACAACTTTAAGCCAAATGACTTTGAGTGAACTTAACAAGATGGATTAGAAATAAATGTTAGTATGCCAAATGACGCGTCCCTTTAGTAACTACATTGGTCTAAGTAGAGCAAACAAAGCCTGTCTTTTCAACTACATTAACTTATATTCTTGTGTGATGTTCTTAAAACTGTTAACTAGTAGAAAGTGTGTTTGGAGCGAACTTTGTTTTAAATAACAATAGTTATGTGTTATAGTGGTTTTCTTCATGTAGGCCTAAAATAAAATTTGTTTAGTAAAGTTGAGCGAAAATATATTTTTATATTTTGTTTACCTTTAATTTAATTGTAAATAATAATAGTTTGACGTAAGTTTATCTTTATTCATAAATTGTAAAAGTTATGAACTCATTTAAGTGTTTATTTTTCAACTGTTTTTCTATTAATTTAACATTTGTTCTTTTTTTTTTCTCTATATAGAAAAAGCAGAATTAAAAGAAAAAAAATGGACTCTAAAACACAACAAATTGATTCTTCTTCAATTAATACTGTTAAATCTGCTTCTACTGATATTAAAAGAAGCAAGTGCTCTAAAAAAAACATTTGCAAAGCAGTTGATACATCATTAAATACCTCAATAAACCCGTCCAATCTTGAAGAAAAATTTTCAAAAAAGTGCAAGTCATCAAAGAAAATGCGAAAAAAACGCCAGACAATAGTTCAGCAAGCACAGTTAATTGCTAATTGCCTTAGAGCTGCATCAGCAGCAAATTCAGAGAGTGAGAAGGGTGCTGATATCAATAGTTGCCACGACGGAGCTCGACGATTAACACAAACTACTACCTCAGTTACAAGTGTGGCTCAGTCATGTTTTGTTATGTCTGTAACCCCCCAGATCACCACCATACCATCCTCCTCACCTCAGCAAATATCCATAGTGCTTCCAAACGGAGCAGGTGGTATTGGTGTAACAAAAACATTAAATGAGGCTATCACAAAATCACATCTGCTAACAGCACCAATAATGGCTGCAAGCATTCAGACCTGTCCACCAGCTACAGTTATTACAAACACTGGTTTAGGAGCAGGGACACTTATATTAGCAAATGGTAACATAGTTCCAGTGTTGCCATCCCCACAATTCCATTTGTCAACACTGCACAATTCTTCTGTAATTATGTTACAGAAAAACCTTTTAAATACTATCTCAACAAGTGCATATTTAGCTCTTAACAAACCACAAAAAGGTTTTACCCCTTTAATTTCCAAGCCAATTAGGAGGAGTGTGGTAGATTCCACCGTTACAACGTTTTCCAACAAAGTGCCAATCCCCGCGCTGACAGTACGACACCACCAACCCCAAATTATATCTACAAGTGTAGCAGAGTCAAAGACAATAATAAATAAAGCAAAAACTAGGTTGAAACTATCAAAATTGAATAGGGTTTCTATTGTTCCACAAAAAGAAATTGACTCAAAAAGGTTAACCAGGGAAAAGGAAAATTTAACTGGCATAAATAAAACTAAACAGGTGTTGAACTTGCAGGAAAATGAGCTAGAAGAGGTAAATAATTTGAATTGCACAATCAAATTAAATACAGAAAACAGTGATGACTGTGTTACTACCTCAAAATATCTTATATAAAAAATGTGGTTGATGTACAAGATAATGTGACTGAAACAAACTGTAATCATATTCCTGTCCTGATTCAAATGACATTGGTACTACTAATGCTTTAAACAAGGAAAATGTTAGACAAGCATCTAAATTATGTGATAAACAAAATGTTGACATGCTTGAAAAAGAAAGTGCAACAAAATATATTTTGGATAAGCATAAAGACAATAAATCATTAGAATACACCATGCAGTCAGGAAAACTGGAAACTGAGTCATCAGAACTGTCAAAAGTAGGACTATTGTGAACTAGAACATGTTTCAAAACAAACTACTGAACAACACAAAGAAAACTTTAAAGTAACACTCTCAGAAATATGTGAAAAACAAATTATGTCCAAGGAAACTTCACAACTGTGGGATGAAGAAAACATTTTGCCACATACATCAAAGTCACATGAAAAAGAGCCTAATGTAAATATCATTTCAGATACGTTTGCCAAAGAAAATATTTCAAATCAAGTAATATTAGATACATTTGCAGGAAGTGTGAAAAAACGATATCATAGCGAAGAGAAAACTAATAAATCAAAAAAATGTAAACACTCATGTAGTACAGATGATGATGATGATGATGATGATGTAACTAAAAATAGTAGCAAATTGTTCCTGAAAATTCAGTGGAAAATCAGATGGTACAGAATAATACCACAAAATCTGTCAGCACAGTTATACGTTCAACCAAATCTGAAAATTACACCATTGATGCTCTATGTAAAACAGTCAGAGAATGTGCTACCAGTGAAACACTCAATAATATGGTCACTGTTTGTTCCTCTTCGAATGGAATCAGTAGCAATACTTTTAGCAAAGGTATTGATATTCCAATAGTCTGTGTAAGCAACAAACATGGCTCACTAGAAAATATTTCAATTGAAAGTAATCAAGCCATTAAAAGTGTTGGAGGATCCATTGACAATAATAAAAACAATAATGATACAGACACTTCCCTAAAAGAGTTGATAAAAAATGTGGAGTTGTCGCAGAATCAAAAATGTCTGCTTCACCAATGTTGCCTACAAATGATGTTAAATTGCAAATATTAAATGATACAGGTACATCTTATAATGTTTCGAATGAAAAAATTGATGTCTCAAATACTTTTGAGGATAAAATGGTTGAACAACCAAGCCCACAAAACATATTAAAAAATAAACCAGGGTCAAAACACTCGACACCAATTTTGTTGTCATCTAATAAAGATCAAACCCACCAATAATTTTAGAAAAAAGTGTTACAGTAGAATTTATAGCTCAACCAAATGAGATTACAGAACAAAAAAGAAATTCTCAGACAAAATTTAGCGTGAACAATCAATCAGATTTGTGCAGTTCAGCATCACATGAAATTTTGACTTCAAGTACAGCAGTTAACATTAATGAAACACCACAATTTAAGGATGATCGTGTGGTCTTACCTACAACATCGTCTCATATATTTTATTCACATCCAAATATGTCACAGGCCCAACATTCAATCAATGCACTTGATAACCAAACTTCTTTTTCATTGAACAATTCAACTTATACTAAAAGAGCTTGTAGTGAAACTATTTTTGAAACACAGGATAGTAAATTTTTGCCAATTCTTTCACCTACTACTAATATAAGTAATGCATTCCCGAGTGGTGCGTCTATTTCAATCTCGCAAAATAGCACTTTTGAACCAATTCATAGTTCATGTGCAAATGTATCTTCCAAATCTAATAATAATAGTAACAATAATGAAGTCAGTTCAACATCTCTCAGTCTTTCTTTACATAACCATGAACTTTCTAATGATATTTTTGCATCTTTACAAGTTCCATCTGGGGGCCAACATCCAGAATCAATTTCCCCTACTGCAGCTTTCCTTCTAGCCTTTCCATTAGTATCTTCATCAAAAGTATCTGACGTCATTGCTGATTCACAAGAAGATGTTGAAAATGATAGTTTACAAGGTCCAACCACTCTTTTGCAGATCGGAAATATTGATCACTATCCTTCCTCTAATAAAGTAAATTGTATTTCATTAATGCCTGAAGAACATCAAGTAACAACAGCTTCTTCTAATTTATCATCATCATCATCATCTGTAAACTCAGTTTCAACACTAGTAATAAAACCATTGCCTGAATTCTCTCCTAGCAAATTGTTGTTTACAAAACATCAGGACAAAACTTCTGGCATTGAACAAACATTCATTTAATTTTCCAAGTCACAATGCTGTAAGTTGTGCAGGAACATTTCAAAGTAGTGAAGCACAACCCTGTGAAAATATAAGTGATGAGTGGAAAAAACTCAAAATACCTTGTTCCAATTACAATGAAAACCATTCAGAGAAAGTAAATGAGTTGGATAATATTAGAAATGTTGGAACACAGTTTCAATCAAATGGTCTTTGTGAAGTGAAGTCTGCGGGCTCTGTGACAACAGCAAAAGCAACTTCTGCAGTGTCATCACAGCCCTTACTTGACACCTCAAGCTTGGGAAGTACAAGCTTCACAGATTCTTCAACTTATCCTATCACTTCAGTTTTAGAAGTAAATCTTCCCAAACAAGACACAGTTTCCTTTGTATCACCAGTTCCTGCACCCAAATATCAAGACTGCAACAACTCTGCTCATTTGTATACTCCAACATCAACATTAGGCTTTCATAATAATGTAAAAGAAAATGTTTTGCAAACATTAGAAATAAATAATTTAATACCAACTTCAACTTGTTCTAAGTATTCATCAATTACAAATTCATTAAATTTTACAAATCAACCCACTAAAGATATAAGTATGTTATGTCCTTTCAATGAAAAAGAAGTATCTCAAGGTTGTAAAGGGTTGTGCGGACAATCTTCTAATCAAGTGGTAGATAGTCAATCTATTAATGGATCGTCCTCTAATTATAATAATATACAAAAAAATGTTGAGACATTTGCATACAAATCTAGTGCAACATCAAGTTCTTCAGATACTTTCAAATATGGATGCGCTCATAACTTCTTCAATGTAAAATCAGACTCCACTGTTTATGTCACTTCTGCCACAGTTACTAATCCTTACAAATATTTCAATTCAAATGACTACTCTGTTGTCCCATCTCACACATATGTCCACCAACTTATACACAAGCCACAACTTGTAGAGAACAAACTAAGCCACCATTTCCTGTTGCTCAAAATTCTTCTAATTCTGGCATTTTATCGTCAGCAGGCGCTGTAGGTCACACTAGTCATTGTGATGTTTTACAGCCTCTTACTATGAATATGCCTCAATATACTATGTCATCTAACTATACTGGACAGAAGTCAGTAGCCATACCCTACACCACCAACTTCAATAATCCACCTAGCTTCACATCTACTTCAAACACCATTTTAGGAAATAACATCATTAAACAAAAACACGAGAAAAATGTTAGTAATACCAGAAAAACTTTAGCCAATTCGAAAAAGTCAGATGATCAGTTTTCTAACTTATTTTTTGGACCTAGTTGTGAAAGTCAAATATCACATAATTTCACTCAAAATACAGTGCAGGCTAATTTGGATGTGCAACAAAATAACACTTCAAGAAAAAACGATTCTATATTCTTCGATACTTTTAAGGTTCCGCCCCTTTTGGAATCAAAACGTCAACATTCTTCTCATCATCGACTGCAACATCGCCCACCGGTTAATTGGATGACTACCCCAGATATTAGACCAAATCAAAATATTCCATTAGTGCAACCATTCGGTGCTCATTTTACAACTTCATTGAATTCTGTAGACTCTTCCCAAATAAACAAAGAATTAGAATTTTGCAATGCCACGGAAAATGGTCAAAACTCCTTAACTAGCAATTCAAATATTTTTTCAAATTTTGAAAATAGAAATTTTGTGAATAGCTCTTCCTTTTATAGTAGCAATACTTGTTTGCAAAGTAACTTGTATCAGAATAACACTTCAAGAAATAAACATAGTGAACCTACCACAGGTCAAAATGAAGCACAGCAAAACCCAAGTCAATTGGTTTCATTGGATGAATCTCAGGCAAGACCATCAGGTTCTTGGGTCCAGAAGAAAGGTGTATACTCAATAGCAAGCACTTCATCTGATAACATGTTTGTTCCATCCACTTTGCCAACTTTAGTTGGCGACTTAGCATTAGGTACATCATGTAATATGACAACAGCAGATGAACATCATTTAAATAAATCATTTGCAAACTCCAATTTTAGTGGAAATGATCACAATGAAAAATTAAGGATGAATACACAAATACCTGGAAAACAAATAAAAAGTAGACATGACAAGACACTTGTCGGTAAAAATAAAATTGACATGTTATGTACAAATGAATTTAGTAGCAATTTTCTAGGTACAACTAGTGGAACAAATCATTTTTTATCAGTCAGCCAACTTGTTGACTCTGTCAAATCAAGATCAGGATCTTCCAGAGTTGATGTTAATAAATCTCATTTATCTAATAAACAAGTGCGACAGCATAAAATTACCTCTAGTGGGCCAAAAGATAACACAGCCCAAAATGGAGGGGATGTAAAAAATGAAAACAAACCATTTCATATAGCCCAGATGGATAGTACCAACGGTACAATTTGCACCTCGGACACAGTGGCAAGAGGAATGAGCAATGTTCAAAATATAAAAGATTCCAGTACTAGGACAAATGATCAAATCAATCTGGAATATTCACCTTCAACACTCTTGCCTGTCACAGATAATATTCAGTGGCCTTCCAATTCCACCAACACGAGTAGAAAACAGACTATCACAGGAGCTCACAGTTTCAAAACACCAGCTAGCAGCTACTCTGCTGAAGCTCTTATTGGACTAAATTCTCATCAGAACAGTAAAAACTCTGACATTATACAAAATGATGCAGCCCATAAAGTAATATCATTACCACCCCCAGTGGTTTCTGACCGATTTGCTCATCAACACAATTACCACAACCATTCTCAAATATCAGCACCAGCAACTTATAATAATGACACCACTATTTCAAATAATTACATTGCACCAGCCTCTTTAAACTTACCGATATCTCAATCCCAAAATATCAACTATCAATTTTCAGTAAATCATAATAATTTTTCTTGTTCACCTCAACAAAATCAGCAGTTATATACCAACAGCACATTAAGATACTCTTCATCTGCTCATACTGTTCATCCGCAAGGAAGTAAAATCTACCCCAGTTCAAATTTTGCTCATAATGTCCACCATACTAACACTGTAATGGCTCCAGTGTCTATGTCATCAGGATTTTTGCCAGATATTTCTGGAAGTAATAACTTTTTGGCTCCTCCTAATACAGCAAGTTCTTTCACTTTACCTCCTCTTGTTGTTGCAAAAGGATCTAAAATTAACACATACAATATGATATATTCGAATCCTCCTGTCTCTGTTTCTTCTTCACAACAACTTCATGGTAACCTCCAACATGCTTCAAGAAATGAAACGTCACATTCAATCTCTGACCATAACATAGTGAAAACAAACCAAAATAGCAGCAGTGATCAGAACAAAAGATCTTTAATTCCATCTCAAAATCACAATCTAAACTCAATCAATAACAATAATTGTTCCACAGGGAAACAGCGTAGTAGAAGACGTGGCACGGAACCTATTGTGTCATCTACCTCGGGGTTCAATAACTTTGTTGATCTAGGCTACCTCACAATGCCTCCAGGAATAGGTTCTCCAATGCTAACAGATGATGGAATGTATATCAATCATACTACTAACTTTCTACCAGTCTCACAGTCTGGAACGGCCAGTATGTATCCAAGTGCTTCATCAAATACACACGGAACTTTCTATTCACCGCCAAGACCGCCATCGTGTGCTACAACTCATCTTTCTGTGTCTCGTACCTTGCAACAGTCCACAGCATCCCCAAATGCTGCCAACACTAGTGGTACAACATTAGCAAACTTCAACCTCAGCACAATATTTCCAGAAATCATTGACAAGGTAAGCTAAAAACAACAATATTCACATTTTAAAAAATATTCAAAAAGTATCTACAGTAGGAGTGCTGGTAACTGACAGCTACAGTCCATCTATGGTTGGAGTGCTGGTAACTGACAGATACAGTCCATATATAGTTGGAGTGCTGGTAACTGACAGCTACAGTCAATCTATTGTTGGAGTCCCGGTAACTGACAGCTACAGCCATCTATAGTTGGAGTGCTGGTAACTGAGAGCTATAGTTCATCTATGGTTGGAGTGCTGGTAACTGACAGCTACAGTCCATCTACTGTTGGAGTCCTGGTAACTGACAGCTACAGTCCATATATTGGAGTGTGGTAACTGAAGCTAGTCATCTATGTTGGAGTCTGGTAACTGAAGCTATAGTCATCTATGGTTGGAGTGCTGGTAACTGACAGCTACAGTCCATCTATGGTTGGAGTGCTGGTAACTGACAGCTACAGTCCATCTATGGTTGGAGTGCTGGTAACTGACAGCTACAGTCTATCTATGGTTGGAGTGCTGGTAACTGACATCTACAGTCAATCTACTGTTGGAGTGCTGGTAACTGACATCTACAGTCAATCTACTGTTGGAGTGCTGGTAACTGACAAATACAGTCCATATATAGTTGGAGTGCTTGTAACTGACATCTACAGTCAATCTACTGTTGGAGTGCTGGTAACTGACAGCTACAGTCTATCTATGGTTGGAGTGCTGGTAACTGACAGCTACAGTCCATCTATGGTTGGAGTGCTGGTAACTGACATCTACAGTCAATCTACTGTTGGAGTGCTGGTAACTGACAACTACAGTCCATATATGGTTGGAGTGCTGGTAACTGACAGCTACAGTCCATATATAGTTGGAGTGCTGGTAACTGACATCTACAGTCAATCTACTGTTGGAGTGCTGGTAACTGACAGCTACAGTCTATCTATGGTTGGAGTGCTGGTAACTGACAGCTAGAGTCCATCTACTGTTGGAGTGCTGGTAACTGACAGCTACAGTCCATCTACTGTTGGAGTGCTGGTAACTGACAGCTACAGTCCATCTATGGTTGGAGTGGTTGTAACTGACAGCTACAGTCTATCCACTGTTGGAGTGCTGGTAACTGACACCTACAGTCTATCTATGGTTGGAGTGCTGGTAACTGACAGCTACAGTCTATCTATGGTTGTAGTGCTGGTAACTGACAGCTACAGTCCATCTATGGTTGGAGTGCTGGTAACTGACAGCTACAGTCCATCTATGGTTGGGAGTGCTGGTAACTGACAGCTACAGTCTATCCACTGTTGGAGTGCTGGTAACTGAGAGCTACAGTCCATCTATGGTTGGAGTGCTGGTAACTGACAGCTACAGTCCATCTACTCTTG
Source organism: Timema podura (assembly GCA_033556935.1). Lineage (NCBI taxonomy): Eukaryota > Metazoa > Arthropoda > Insecta > Phasmatodea > Timematidae > Timema > Timema podura. Next base: position 2,243,651 of record JAVRXN010000011.1, read on the forward strand.
GAGTGCTGGTAACTAACAGCTACAGTCCATATATAGTTGGAGTGCTGGTAACTGAACGCGACAGTCCATCTACTCTTGGAGTGCTGGTAACTGACAGCTACAGTCCATATATAGTTGGAGTGCTGGTAACTGACAGCTACAGTCCATCTATAGTTGGAGTGATGGTAACTGAGAGCTATAGTTCATCTATGGTTGGAGTGCTGGTAACTGACAGCTACAGTCTATCTATGGTTGGAGTGCTGGTAACTGACAGCTACAGTCTATCTATGGTTGGAGTGCTGGTAACTGACAGCTACAGTCTATCTATGGTAGGAGTGCTTGTAACTGACAGCTACAGTCTATCCACTGTTGGAGTGCTGGTAACTGACAGCTACAGTCTATCTATGGTTGGAGTGCTGGTAACTGACAGCTACAGTCTATCTATGGTTGGAGTGCTGGTAACTGACAGCTACAGTCTATCTATGGTTGGAGTGCTGGTAACTGACATCTACAGTCAATCTACTGTTGGAGTGCTGGTAACTGACAGCTACAGTCCATCTATGGTTGGAGTGCTGGTAACTGACAGCTACAGTCCATATATAGTTGGAGTGCTGGTAACTGACAGCTACAGTCAATCTACTGTTGGAGTGCTGGTAACTGAGAGCTACAGTCTATCTACTGTTGGAGTCCTGGTAACTGACAGCTACAGTCTATCTATGGTTGGAGTGCTGTTAACTGTTAGCTACAGTCTATCTATGGTTGGAGTGCTGGTAACTGACAGCTACAGTCTATCCACTGTTGGAGTGCTGGTAACTGAGAGCTACAGTCCATCTATGGTTGGAGTGCTGGTAACTGACAGCTACAGTCCATCTACTCTTGGAGTGCTGGTAACTGACAGCTACAGTCAATATATAGTTGGAGTGCTGGTAACTGAACGCGACAGTCCATCTACTCTTGGAGTGCTGGTAACTGACAGCTACAGTACATATATAGTTGGAGTGCTGGTAACTGACAGCTACAGTCCATATATAGTTGGAGTGCTGGTAACTGACATCTACAGTCAATCTACTGTTGGAGTGCTGGTAACTGACAGCTACAGTCTATCTATGGTTGGAGTGCTGGTAACTGACAGCTAGAGTCCATCTACTGTTGGAGTGCTGGTAACTGACAGCTACAGTCCATCTACTGTTGGAGTGCTGGTAACTGACAGCTACAGTCCATCTATGGTTGGAGTGGTTGTAACTGACAGCTACAGTCTATCCATGGTTGGAGTGCTGGTAACTGACATCTACAGTCAATCTACTGTTGGAGTGCTGGTAACTGACAGCTACAGTCTATCTATGGTTGGAGTGCTGGTAACTGACAGCTAGAGTCCATCTACTGTTGGAGTGCTGGTAACTGACAGCTACAGTCCATCTACTGTTGGAGTGCTGGTAACTGACAGCTAGAGTCCATCTACTGTTGGAGTGCTGGTAACTGACAGCTACAGTCCATCTACTGTTGGAGTGCTGGTAACTGACAGCTACAGTCCATCTATGGTTGGAGTGGTTGTAACTGACAGCTACAGTCTATCCATGGTTGGAGTGCTGGTAACTGACAGCTACAGTCTATCTATGGTTGGAGTGCTGGTAACTGACAGCTACAGTCTATCTATGGTTGGAGTGCTGGTAACTGACAGCTACAGTCTATCTATGTTTGGAGTGCTGGTAACTGATAGCTAGCAGAGGGTTCTTGATTTCTAACATTGGTTAAAAGTCACTACTGTTAAACCATGTGGAATTGTTATATTATTTTTTTAGTAATACTATATTATCAATCAAAAGTGTTAATATAAAGCTGTATTCATATTACCTAAACTGGTGTAGTTCTAAAAAAAACACTTCTAATAAATAATACATTGCTAAGGATTACTGTATAACTAATTAAAAGAACAATAAAATATCAAAACTATAATGTTTTTTTGTTTGGTGTTTGTGACAACAAGAGATATTTTAGTGCATTAAATGATAAATTAAAATGTATTATATTTTCACTTGTAGCTTCTTACACAACTGAACACATTTAATATGTCATCAACCCATCTTAATTCATTAAGAGAACACAGTTTTTTAGAATTTCTCTTTTGTAAAACATTTTTAAGTGAACCACAGAAACATCCAAACAATTATTTTCACATGTTTGTCTTTTAATAATGTAAACACGGTCAAAAAAGAGAATAATTAAAAACAATTTTTCTTTGTGAAAGTTGTGACTACCAAAAGTGACAACAAATCAACATATGGTATTACGGATCATATGGTTTGGTGAATGGATACATGAGAGTAGCTCTGGTAACATTAACTATCTGTCAGCTACTACCACTATTCCTATAGTAGATAGGTTCTAGATAATGTTAAAATATATTATTTACTAGAGTTTACTCTTTACAATAAGCTACAACAAACAGTCAATGAAACACAATATAATTTATTAAGACAAAGAATGTTTGCTAAAGTCATTCAAAATGGCTGATAAAGGAATAGTTATGAAACAAAATAAATTAACATTGTTTGGACCTTATATCTTTTCTTTACTCCGCGCCAATGAGAACACACTTCCCGATTCTATTGGCCCGCTTGGCGGCCACTGTCTCTCCCGTTCTTATTCGCCACTGGGTAACTTCCCTTCTCTCCCATTGGACAAGGCAAGGCAGCAGTGGAGGGTATAAAACCATAGTACACCATCTGTCTACAAAGAGCTAATCAATTGTCGATTATGATAAAGAGTAAAAATTGTCTACCTCCTCCTGTCCCACCGCGACCTTATAACGACCGACCTCTTCACTTTCCCTGGCAATCTCACGGGATGGGCTACATCTGCCACTCCGGCAAGGCCCACCAAGAGAAGACCCAGAAGAGGACTTCACTTGAGGGTCCACCTTCTACTGCCCGGACCCCAAACGTCCCTAAGTTCTCTCCTTCCTGTCCTTGTCTTGTCCTCTCATCAACCACCTGACCCCTGACCCCCACCTACTCCCCGAGGACTATCATCTGCACACCATAGCCACGTCCCAGCCAGCCCATCTCCCTTCCCTACCCCCACCCACAAGACCCGCGAGCCGGTGGCTGACCACCAACGTCGCCCGGAGACTGGACTTCTTCTAAAAATAAACTCAGTCCCCCCTCCCCCCCTCCCCCTTGAAGCCCAGGGATGTAAATAAACCAATTTTGGATTATTATTTTTATGAACATTCTTTGTCTTAATATATCTTATTTAATTTCATTAATTGTTTGCTGTAGCTCATTGTAAAAAACCATTTATAGTATATCTTATCTGTATTTACTATAAAAATAACTTTTTTTTTTTACCCGCCTCCGTGGCGTAGTTTGCTAACGCGCCAGTCGTGTTGAGCCAGACCACTGAGGACGGGGAGATCAAGGTTCGAATCTCGGTCGGGTGAACTGGGGGTGGTTTTTCCTAAATGGTTTTCCACTCTCCCTCCACGCAAATGCGGGTTCACTTCCTCTAAATTCAACCTTCCCAATTCCTAATCCATTAGTGTAATTAGTACTTAAGCGTATAACCCGAACGGGTAGTAAGACGCGGTGCTAAATAATAATAATAAAATAATATTTTTATTTTTTTGGGGGTGGGGGGGTGATTTCTTATTCAACTTGAGTGCAACAAGATTTGTCAGGTTTGTGTTAGAGACATAATCATTCATTTTTGTTTCAAAGTTACCACCAATTTAAGTTCCTCTCGTGTTTAGCTTGTTTTATTGCGGTGCTTTCTGCAACAGTAAATTAGAGTGGTAACAGAAATAGAGTTAAAACAAATATTTTTTCCAATACAACCTTTGTGTTTCTCTTGATGTAGCAATCTTCGTCTGTTCCATCATCAGTTTACTCGAGCAGTAGCAAGAATCCTCTCCCTTCAACCCACAGCAACTTGCCACACTCCTCTGCTATGGAGATGCCGAGAGAAAATGAGTTTTTGCATCACTCCAGAGTCCAACCTGTGGCACTCAGTAACACTCTAGGACAAACTGGCAGAAAACAGTGGCCCTAAGGACAATTGTGGGCAACCAACCAAATTGTTCTAGTTCTGTTTCTGAATGAGGGGTTGGGAGATTGCTTAAATAACTTTAAATAATGCAAAATTTATATGGAAGTTTGTGAATCTAAAAAGGTGGGTCTTTTGGAACTCCTATTTACTCAGTGCAAGCTCCGCAACTTTTATATATAACCTATTTATTGTTGATAGTCATAATATAAATAATACAGATTAGTGTTAAATATTTTTTAATATATTGAATTAACTATTTATAATTTTCTTAGAGATACAGAACAAACCCACATAAACATTTATTTTTTTATTAAATAACATTTTTTAAGTGTAACATAACACTTAAAATATTAAAACTATATAAAATTGTACAAATGCTTAATTTTACATCACTGTTTTCATCAGCTCCAAGTTAATTCAGCTTAATTTAATGCTATTAGTACTGGACAATGTCTAGAACTGGACCCACCTCGGTGGCTTAGTTAACTAATGTGCTAGTTTCGTGTTGGGCTAGACTGCCGAGGACGGGGAGATCAAGGTTCGAATCTCGCTTGGGTGAACTAGGTTTACCACTCTCCCTCCACACAAATGTAGGTTCACTTCCTCTATATTCAACCTTCCCAATTCCTAACCCATTAGCTTAATTAGTACTTAAGCATACAATCCGAAAGGGTAGTAAGACGCGGTGCTAACTATTACTATTTTAATATTATTCAATTTGATTGTAGTAAGGAGAGATATAACTTAATTATATAAGGAACGAAACAGATAGTTAAATTAGAATCAACTTGATATTTATAAAATGAGCCTGTGTTATAATGATACATTATAAAAGGATGATGAAATTAACAATTGTCAATAAACTTTATGATAGTTAGTTTCATCATCCTTTGATAATTCATCATTTTGAAGTAAGCGCATTTTACGAATATCAAGTTGATTCTAATTTAACTATATATTTTGTTCCTTATATAATTATATTATTATTACTACTACTATTTAGAACCGGGGTGGGCAACCCTGTTGCCACATATAGCGATTTGGCCATAAAAGTGTGTCAAATTTGAGTTTGCCATCTCTCACAGTAAAATAAACATTTTTTCCTGGTGGTGTGCTTTGTTGTAACTTGTTATTTCCTATAGATCTTTGGAAACATTCCACTTTGAGAATGAGTCACTGACGCAATACTCCTCCCCACTCCTTTCCCAACTATTCGGAGGGCTGTATGCTAGAACAAGCTGGGTTTTCAGGAGAAATGGATTGAATTGTGAAGCTGCGATTACACGAGGCCAGTTGATAAGCAGGCAGTAGGAGACTGACACCACCTATCGGCTGGCCTCGTGTAAAAGCGTCTTGAGGAAAATGTTGCTCGGGACTGCTCTTCTATTTCATTTTTCACAGTAATGAAGGTCCACTCACCCCTTTACTGATTTTTGTTCTGGCAATTAGCTTAGCCCTGACCTTGAACGGGTGGTGTTAAATAAGTAATAACACATATTTTAAGCGTGCGTTTTCACCTGCTTTGTGTGTACAATATTCTCATTTCCTTCTTGAGAGATGGATAAGTGGGTAATTTTAAAACTAAGTGAACCAGTAGCAGGTGATAGTGCTGAGGATTCAGAACCTAGTGGTAAAAAGAAAAGATTAAGAGAATAGAAGAGCTTGGTGCGAAAATTTCAAGAAAGATGGGAGTTAAAATTTGTAATGATGCAAGTAAATTAAAATACTGTGTACCTTCTGTGCAAAAAAAAAAGTTTCAGTGAGACTAAGGCAAACAATAATCACAGTGAATTCAACAATAAATTTCCAGTTGATGGCCGTAATCGTACCAGTGAAATTGCTCATTTGAAATTACAGTTTCAAGATCAGAAAAGAAGCCTGAAGCAGTGTCTTTCATCAAATGAATTGGTGACATTAGCTAGTTATAAAGCAACCTAGATTTTGGCTCGGAAAAAGAAACCATTTTCTAATGCCAAGATTATACATTCTGATTGCGGTGATAGAAACTCTGTTGGAAAACCACAAATCAAAGGTCAATAGTGATATCCTCCAACAAGTGCAGAAATTGTTGTTAAGCTGCAGGACAGTTGTTCGCCGAATGCTGGCTGGAACTATCCAAAAACATAGAACAACAACTACTTGGACAATTAAAAGACTGTGTTTTTTCCTAGCGCTGGACGAATCAATCGATTTTACAGAGATGACGCAATTAATAATTTGGGTTCAGTTTGTGCTTCTCGATCTCACAATTCGTGAAGAAATCCTTGTACCTTGTGAATTGCTAGGCCAGACTTGTGGAGCTGATTTATATACTGTACTCAAAACATTTTTCAAAGGAAGCTTCAAGAAAATTTTACCTGGATCTTAAAAAAATAGCTTCTCTTACAATGTACAGTGCACCCACAATGATTGGAAGTAAGTCAGGAATTGTTTCTTGTTTGAAGCAGCATTTGAGCAAGAATGGAGTAACAAAACTTGTCCCTCCATTGCATTCTGCATCAGGAGAAATTTTGTGCTCAGATGCTTAGTACCGGCTTGTTGAAAACTTTAATGAACATGGTTGTGAAAATCATCCCTCATCCATTGACAGTTTGTTGAGGCCTTGAAAGAATGTCCTGACTGTGATTTCGAGGATCTCACTGACTGACTATACAAATGTGAGTTGGTTGAGCAGAGGAAAGCTCTGGAATGATGTGCCTATTTGCTTCCTCAAATTCGAAATTTTCTTGTTGAGAAACTTCAGATAGAAATTTGTTCTTAAATTGAGAACCCTTCTTGGCAGTGTGATTTACATTTTCTGTGCAATATTATGGCTCACTTAAATGGAATAAAGTTGAAGCTGCAGGGTAAGTGTAAAGTAATATGTGAGCTGGCACATCATATTTAAGTATTCGAGTTAAAACTGAATCTCATTCTGGTACAGATTCAGACCCATTTTGAAAACGAATAATATATTTAGAAAAAAATTAGAAGTGTGGTTTACTCGAGGTTAAGCAGACATTCTACGTAAACTGAATAGAAAATGAGAAGTGTGTTTTACTCGAGGTTAAGCGGCCACTCTACGTAAACTGAATAGAAAATGAGAAGTGTGTTTTACTCGAGGTTAAGCGGCCACTCTACGTAAACTGAATAGAAAATGAGAAGTGTGTTTTACTCGAGGTTAAGCGGCCACTCTACGTAAACTGAATAGAAAATGAGAAGTGTGTTTTACTCGAGGTGAAGCGGCCACTCTACATAATAAACTGGATAAAAAACCGGATACAGAAATTCTAATCGCACTTTTCTGATTTCAATGTCTTCAAATTAGTATTTGAATTTTGTGTGATCCATTCCACTTTGATATTACAAATTCAAGCGGAGACATCTCCACCTTTGGACAAGCGAAGATGATTTACTTTCTCTTCACAGTCTGGAACACTTGGAAATTTACCAGAATTATTCAGCCACGAATATATTGAAATCTCTTCTCTCTCAACTTTGAAACCCAGCATTTCAAAATGTCCATGTTTAATCAATGTAGGTGTGGGAATCGACATTCTCTATGATGGGATTCATCAAGTCCAAATACAGATCTCAAACAGTTGATGTCAATCTGGAGGCACAGCTAGGATGTACATTCAGTTAAGATATTACGCAAAGGTTCCCGCAACTTGCCAGACTAAAGGATTGACAAATTTCACATTAAATTGTTTTACATTTTCTATTTGAATGATTTTAATCAATTGTGTTCAAACCAATTGTAACTGAGTAGTCAAAGTTTACTTATTTTAAATACTCTTGTTAAACAGTATGTGTTTTAAATATTCATTTGAGCACCCTAATTTCTCACTGTTCACATGATGTGGCAAATTTTACTTCTCATTCGCACACTTGTGGCTAGATTGAAAAATATGTTGCCTGCCCCTGCTCTAGAATATATTGGTTTTAATAAATAAATTATTTTACATTATGTAAAAAATAATAGGTTGTATTAATACAAATTCTATCTGAAAACTCACCTATTTATACAGTTCATTCGGAAAACCCTCAATAATCTGAAATTATATATTAGAACATTTTCCTGGGTTCAGTGATCCACTCTATAGTACAGGGTTTATTTCCTTGTACAGGCACTTTTTCATTTATATATTTTTATCTTTAATCATTGATTTTCTAAATGAACTGTAGAATGTAAGTAAATATACAAGTTCATCCGTAATCTCATTCTGTGGAGTTATCTAGGTGTACTTGTACTTACTGGTCGGGGCCAACTATAAATTTGTATCAAATTTGGTTATGAAATCAATTTTTTCTCAAGCCGACATGTACTACTTGTAGATAACATCTTTGTAAATAAATAATATGCATAGAAGTAAGTTTCTTCAAACTTGTATTTTAGGATGAATGATATATATTTGGGAAAGATTCTTCGTATCCTTAATCCCTTAAACTTATATCAAGGATTCAAACATGTATTGGATTCATGATTTAAAAAAAGTTTCAAATTTTTTAATCAATTTTTATTTTAGAGCCCCCTTGGTAGGCTGAAGTGTAAATGCCAGACTAATGTTAGAATGTATTTGAAAGATGTTGGGTGTAAGGTTAGGGATTGGATAGGGTTGAACAGTGAGCTTAATTTCTGGCGGCCATCAACTTCCCAGTTCCTTAAAAGGGCTGGCTGGGATGCATTGCAGACATTAGAAATCCCCCCATTATTTAAGAAGTTGTTTGATATATTTTAGTATCGTTTTCAACAAAATGGAGGTGAAAATTATCAGCCTGTTTCTCACTAGTTAGAGTGTATAAACTTTAAGTTTTAAGTTTTTTAAATTCAACGATGATTTACACAAAACTTTATACTTCTGAGATCAAAGGTTATAAACTTAGATCTACCCTTCCTTTATGAATTAGTCATGTTTTTATGGGGTCACACCAGACTATTTTTAGATAATGTGTTATGTAAGTTATCACTTTTTTTTTTAACCATTTAAACGTTTTAACTCATCATAACTTTTGCTTACACCTTGGTGAAAATAATATCGATTAAAAAATATTAAAACACTTGTTAAGTAATCAATCCAGTATTTGTAAATGTGTGCAACACTTTTCAATGCTCTTGATGTCCGAGAATGAGTTGGGTGTGATGCTTTCACATGCTTTATTCAAGCAATCAAACAAGACCATTCATTTACCACATGACTAAATGGTAATTCACATTCAATAACAATAAAATTAGTCACAATATTAATATTTTCTATGCCAACTAGTGGGATAATGTAAACAAAATAATAATTGTTGCCTTAATAAACAGAAAGAATATGGACTCGAGGAAAAGTTGACTCTACTCTTGTATATATGAAAATGAAAAATTCAACAAGTGGATCATGATATATTGATCATAGTCATTAAATGTCAGCACATTATCAACTTATAATGGTCTTGGATTGTATTTTATCCCCCGCTAATAAAGAAGTAAACACTAATTGTCCCTGCCATAAAAATTAGCAAAAAAAAAAGTTGGTAAAATGAGTTTTAGATGAATAAATGTTTGTAATTAAAAACTGTTAACATGAATGTGTATATAATTTATTGGTTATATAATGAGAATGTATATAATTTGACTGTGAGCATGATTTTAGCATAAGATTTAACTGTGTTATCTAAATGAAATAATAACACACAGTGATATTGCCACATATGACTTTTGTAATGTGTAGATTTATAGTGTGTATAAATACTTTACACTCTAAACTTTTTTATCACAAAATGGATGTTTTCTTTTCTCTCTTAACCATTCACTCAAGTAAACTGAGAAGTGTTTTATCATAACATACTCTAACATGTTAATAGACTTGATGACTAATGAACCTTCAAACATTTTCTATCTATCCATTTTTTAATGCAGTAATTTTCAAATAACCATTTTTTTAATATGTTGTACCTGGGCATTAGTTATGCAAACTGAGCATGTGTAACTATTTATAAATATACACTATGTGACTAATCTATTTATTTTTACATCATGTACTATAAATTGCAATCGGACATTTTCAGCACTCATAGGAATCAAAGTATTGTAAAGCATTATTATAGTTTTCTAGCATGTTTTAAGTTGGGGACATGCAATGTGGAACAACTTTGTTCAGATAAACTTGATTCTTAATTTCAGGAATGTGATACAATTTCAATAAGCATACTTTATTTGACATTACTTACCTAGCATATTAAATTTAAAATATTTTACAAAATAATTTGTGTAAATTTAATGATATATAAAAAAATCAAGGTGCTAATTACGTTTAATACATTTGAAACAAATATTAAATATACTTACTCATACTTTGTTTCAGGAGTGCAGAATATGTCAAAATGCGTGAACGAGGTTCGGGGGGAATTTGGGGCAGGGAAAAAGTCCAACAATTTTGTTGACGTTTTTAGTACATTCTGGTTCTGATATGGTAGTTTCATTTGTATGAAAAACTAAGGCCGATGACACTCAACACCGACACTATCAGTTTGTGTCATAGTTAGGCATGTAGGTGTAAGCACAAAGATCTGAGGTGTCTAGGGGCTAAGATAATGTGTCACAGGTTGAGACAAGGGGCAAAGGAAAAATCTAATAATTTAACCTGGCTAATGGCGTGATTGATTGATGAGTCATCAGTCACCTACCCTACCACGGGTGTTTGGTAGCTATGGAGGGCAGGCGGGGGAGGGTAGGGAAGGGTGAGCGATGTTTTGTTTTAGTTTGAATTCAGTCACTGTTATATAGCGGCCTAATTGCACGACGATATGCGTGCAGTTTATTTAAACTTGTGACATGCTTGTGATAATTGTGTAGCCATAAAATTGTTGTTTTTAATGGACCTATTAAGGTTTGTACATTTATAAAAAAAATAGATGGTTTAGTAAAACAAACGTTTACTACGTCGACTTTTAAGAGCAAACAAGACGTCAACTGTGCTTAATTTGAATGGTGTGGCAGACATAATAAACTCAGACATCCCCAAGAAAAACCTAGAAGTAAGGATCAAGGGAGTATTGCAAGTTTTGTAAAACGTAAATTATGTGATCAGGAAAAACTCATATTACCTTTAGCCTTTATAAAAATATTCAATGTTTTATTTTGAGTGCTATGGTTTTCAGGGAAATTTTTTATGAAAATGTTATGTTCTGGGGAAATATTGGATCTCTGAACATATTCGTCACCCCTGCTTTGTTTTTCACTTAATTTCAAGCTTTATTTATTTACTTATTGTACCCATGTTATTTTTATATATACATGGGGCGTTAAAAAACAGGGTTCAAACCTTTATGATCTTGTTGTACTCATTAATTAAAGTAAGCAAGTTAGTAAACATAGGTCTGCAAACCTACTCACACAAAGATACAGGGAATCTTGTATTTTGGTAATAAAAAATTAAATTATATTTGGGTTTAAATGGCACACATTTATTACCTTACCAAAACAAAAGGTGTTCTACATGTTGTCCTTCCATTTCCACACAATTTTACGTCTCTGAATAAGACTGTGCATGCTCTTAGAAACGTTCTCAACTCACTGTTGCAAGACTGGTCATTTATTGGAGATGAATACACTTAACCCTCTAAGTATTCCAATATGAAAAAATCCAGAGGATTAAGGTTAAGGGGCCTTGCGATTGGACCTCCTCGACCCTCCATTGCATCCAGTCATATTGCCCCCAGACCTTAATCCTCTGGGCCTATTTGTATGGGGATACAAATAAATGATCAAACTTACAACAGCGAGTTTAAAACTGTTGTCAGACAATTTGAATGAATACAGGGATTTTTCAAAGAGACCTCAACACTTATTCAAAGATGTGGAAATGGTAGGACAACATGTAGAACATTTTTGTTATAAGATAATAAATTTGTTTATATAAACCTAGAATTTTGGCTTAAGATGCAAATGATTTACCAATAAGCCATCCTAATTTTTCTCTTTGTCTGAGTTGTCGTGGCTGTTATTGTGGATAGCCCTTACTTGTTCACCAGATACTTTAAAAAAACACAACTAGAGATGATCTGCTTATAGCAAGCACAAATTTTTTTACAGTAAAACTGTCTGTCTAATTGCAATAATTATTGACAGGCTTTTTTTTTCCATTTAGCGATAGTAGCGAGTTTCATTGGCAAAAGTGTCAACTACTTTAAACACTTAATAGATTTTTATTTTATTTGCTTAAAACCTGCAACGTTTGATCCAATTGTAGCCTTCTTTATTATACGGAATAAAGAAAAGCGTACAAGATAAAATAGGAAAGAATTGGAGTGAATTGGCAGGATTTAAAAAATGTGCTGCTCACAAAGTCGCACATGTATCAATGAATTATTGTTATGAACCTCCTCAAAGATATCACTCATCATTGAAAAGGTTAATGCCCCTACAAGATCCTGGCTTCATAATAAACACCTGGATGTGAGCAGAACTACTTAAGGCCATATGTACAGATTTTTTTTTTTTTCGCCATTCAAAAGAGTTTTCTTTTATGAAATGTTACACAGCATAAATGTATTTTTATGTATTTTTGATAACGAGCTATGAGGGTAAGAAACTTCAATTTTTACGTTTTCCGAAACTAGTTTTAGGCCACACTTTTTGAAATAAAAATTTGAAAATTTAAATTTAGTATCTTTAATACTATGCCTATTTGATAAAGCTGGGATTTAACCATACGTAGAAGCATACTCTATACACATATACTTAAAGTTCCCTTAAAATCAACACAATTCAACAATTGTTTACTAATACTAATTCATCTATAAATGTTAAATATTAGTATTCATACATAAGACTAAAAAAAAATATTCCGATTTAAATATGCAACGTTCTACTGAATAACTTGATTTACATATGTCATAAAAATATCACTGAAATTCCATGTTGGCTCACGGATCAAACCTTTGTAAGGAAGTGTAGCTTAGTTTACAAGAATGGGTGATAGCCCGCCTCCAAAGTTTGCGCAACACACAGCGGCTACTCCAGCTGTATTATCACAGAAATCCAAGTAATCTGCCGTCCATGCGAGATTTCTGTTTGACGATCATTCACAAGTTGTCTCTTGAAATAATTACCTCATGTTTTAGTGATATTGATCTTTATACTACCAGCGTTATATCATTATTGAAACATGTTGTAGTAATTTATAGATTTGTGTTTTATTTGTGATCTCTGTGAACAGTAAAGAAACTATATATATATTATAATTATTAAAATAATAAATAATGGTTTCTTTCATCACAACCTGGAAAAACGTCAAGCTTTGAAACCGAGAATGAGCACAATATATTATATAGGCAGATAGGCTTTATGTTTATTTTATATGTTAGGTTTCCAAAATCAGTAACAGAGAATTTATAATCTAGTAAACAATAAATGGCTGTAGCGATTGCCCGAGGTTTCGACACATTGCATATCAAGAATGATGAAATAAATACTTAACATTTGAAAGCACTTTTTACAGCCATTGTATAAAGAATCTTTTTCATGAAAAAAAAGTAATTTAGGCAATTTATTTGTTTTAATTTCTTAGCTATTCTATTTGAACTAGTTTGGTCATTATTAATGCAGAAAAGGGCATTATTTTATAAAACTTAAATTGGCAAAACTTATTACCCTGAATACATTAGTGAAAACTGCAATTATTATTATCAATTAAATTATCTATGTTTTTATAGAGTATTTATATTTTAATTAGAGGTAAAAATATTTATACTGTCAGTCAGACTAAGATCTTGGTTCATATGGAATTATTTGCATGATAAATTTTATTGATTAATCACATTAATTAACATTAAAATTTTGTGATTATATACATCTTAAATCATCTGTATTTTTTCCTCAAATTAATTAGGTATAGGCTATAGGTAAATATAATGTATGCATAAATAGTGATTATAAATGCATGAACATAATATATATATATATATAATATAAAATATATATGTAATATAATATGCACTTTACCTAAAGTAGCAAACCCAAAAAGTTAAGTGGTTACAATTAAATTGATTATATTGTTCAAATATTTGATCATTTTAGGAATACGGCAAGTTTCCACAGTTAAATAGAATTATTGAATTCTAAGACATATACAACATCCAGAAGAAGTCCGAGAATTGATCAAATAATAAATATTACGCCCCTACCAGAAATCGAACCCGAAACTTTTTGCACAGTAGACCATCCCGCTAGCGACTGAGCTAACATGTCGGCTTATAGTATTATCATTATTTGCATTTATAGCCTGTATTTTATTACGTTCTCTCTCACAGCTGTAAAACTATTAATTGAGTGGACTCATGAAAATATGCTTGATAAGAAATAGATTTTTATCACCTTAAAAAATTGTGTGAATGCAAGAATCTACATTTAAGCTGGCAATTTTTCCAGCATGTTATATGGCTTAAATTTTGGAAACTATTCTATTTGAATATTTAGAATTTCTCTGTTAATCCCACCTATAATGGTATAATCTGCTCAAGTTAAAAGTTGTAGTTCCTATAGAAATAGTCTATAATGTTGTGTCAATCAGTGAGATATCCTGTTGGGGTACCTAAACAATATAGGAAGGTATAGTGTTCATTATTTATGTATTTCGAACTTACTAAGAAGTAATTTTAGGCCCAAGTATAATATTATAGTAGTAATTGATGTTTGCATTTGCAAGTGTGTGAGCACTTTGAATTTACTTCAAATGAAAAACCGCTATTTACTATTGTAACGACAGTCTTTATATCAATTTTTTATTATTTTTTTGCAAATAAATAATGTAATGAAATAATTATTTCAATCACAAAGGAATGTATTTTATTACATAAGACTCATAAAAAAATATCATATGAGAGAGAGAGAAAGAGAGAGAACAATTTTTATTTGAATTAATTTAATTAAAATAACTGAAGCATTCTTATCCAAATAAGATGTAACTTATAAACATATATATAATCTCTCTCCAATGTTTTTAGGCACTTTGAATTATTTAGGTTTTGAGGTTCAAGTTATTCTAGGGTGCAAGTAGAAGGAAACAAATTTTTCTAGTAAATGCACCCTATTTACGTGGAGAGTGGATGGGAAAACTAGAGAAAGAGAACACATGTGGAAAGCCACCTAAAAAAATGTTAACATTATGATAATTTTTTATTTGTCTAGGTAAATTATTAATAAACCTACTTTTTTTTTTGTAAAATTCAGTTTATTGCTGCAAGTTCCTGGTAATTTTTTGAATACATATTTTTGGCCTGATTCACCAACCGATTCAAGTACTTATCGAAGTTTAGCTTGATATAATATGTGTTCACTTTGAAATAATATATTATTATGTCACATGACTTGCACAAATAAACAACGTAATCATCAGTTTTTTTCAATTTTCTCTCTCGCTCTCATATATATTATATATATAATTATATATATATATTATTTATATTTATATATAATTTTATATATATATAATTACAACATATATAGGTGTATAAAACATATTTATCTTTATAATACGCTTTATCTCTATTGAAAAATCATTAGTTGCCTGTTCTTTATTAGAATAAATAATATACATTTTGAAATGATAATTTAGGCCCTGAATATTTTATTCTATTACAGAGAAGACATATGTGATACGGAGTACATGTCCGGTGTGGAAGAACTCCCTCCCTCCCCAATTGATAACATTATTAGCTATAAGTATTCTGATGTTGAATGTACCTATTCAGAATTCAAAGTTCTGAGAAGTGATAGTTGTGAGATTAATTCAATAGAAAATGAAGAATTTCGAGTTGTATCGGAAAGTGACGATGACATACCTAGATTATTGATGAGAAAGATGCCTCCGTCAAAAATAATATAGCAGGAAAAATGGATAGCTATTTAATATTTTCTTAACCAAATGCAAATAATCCCACCATTTATACAATGGGTAGGTACCAACTGGTAAAGAAAATACGTCCGCAAAGTTGCCCCCCCCCCCCCCCAATTTAAAAATTCAAGTTTTTTTTATTGCAATCGTTTGTTCTTCACATTTTCCGGTTGGTCCCGCAAAAATTTTGTTTCGTTTTTTCTGTTTTGATAGGCCCACAAATGATAAGTTTACATTGGTGGGATCAACTTCACGGTACCCCCCCCCCCCCCCCCCCACCCCACAACACACACACACACACTTTGAACATTTACATTTTTATGGTTGCGATCGTTTGTTCCAGATTGTACCGCAAATAGGCTCGTTTGCTTCGCATTTATTATTGCACAAATGGGACATGAACTTGTGACACTTTGTTTACTCATGAGGGGCCAACTTCACAGTAGCCCCTCCAATTTGAAAAATCCATGTATTTACGATTGCTTTCGAATTGTCCCACAAACAGTTCATTTGTTCCGTTTTGATAATCTCACAAATGGTATGTTTACATTGGCAGTGTCAAATCCCTCCCACTTTTGAAAATTGAAATTTTTATGGTTGCAATTGTTTGTTTCGGATTGTTAAATTGTTTTGTTTTTTACGTTTTGATAAGTACCCAAAATTAATTATAATACTTTAACATTTGATATCCATGAATTCCCCTTCTTCGCTTTTGAAAACAATTTTTTTATTATTATTACAATTGTTTTTTCTTCGTTAGTTCTGGATTGTTCCCAAAAAATCAGTTTTTCCGTTTTGATCGCTCACAAATGATATGTTTACTTTGGACCTCCATGAAGCTGCTTCACCGTCCTTTCCCCCTAAAAACATTAAAAAATAAATTTTATGATTGCAATAATTTGTTCTTTGTTTGTTCCGGAAAAACTAGTTTGATATGTTTTTTATACCCCCATAAATTGAATGTTTACATTGCACGTCCATGAAGTTGACCCTCCTCCCCCATCTTTTAAAAATCCATATTTTTATGATTGCAATCGTTTGTTCTTCGTTTGTTCCAGATGGTTCTTCAAAAAAATATGCACATTTCATTTTGGCAGGACAACACCAGATTTATTTACACTAGGAGCGTGAATTGGCGCCTTTATGGTAACCATATTCTCCACATGAACACATACAACTTTTAAAAATCGATATTTTATCTTTGCAATCAATAATTCATTCTTGGTTCATTTTAGATTTCTTTTTGCGGAGATTTCCATTTATTCCTTTTCAAAAGCCTCGATAATTTTTTCTAGTAGCCCCCCTCCCTCAAACAACAAGCCGCCTATTAATAATAATAATAATAATAATAATAATATAAATGGGTGTTTTTACGCAGAAAAATATTTTTTTAGTTGCGCGCAACTTGTGTTTATTTGTTTTGTTTTTTATTTTAGTTAGAGGTGGTTTTTATCTGTTTGCAATGGCGTCTAAATATCCATGTAATTTATCTAACACTTTAATTACAAAGAAAAACAGCCGATCAATCAAATGGACGTAATACAGCGACTTGAATCCAGTCAGCGCGGTGTAGACATTGCTGCAGCTTTGGGCCTACCTGCAACTACTATTCGCACCATAGGGAAAAATGCGTAAAAATTAAGTGCAGTGTGGAAAACTTTTCAGGGCTCAGTGTGACAAAGGTCAGGCGTACAAGAAACAAACGCAATGAAAGGATGGAAAAAATGCTTTCACTGTGGATTGAATCTCAAAACCAACATAGTGCCCCAGTTACTTTAGCCATTGTTCAAAGTAAAGCTAAATATTTATATCATGATGTGATGTGATGTGATGATGTGATGATGGTGTGATGCCTAAGGATGGCGAAGGCTCTAAAGAAGAATCTTTCAGTGCCAGCCGAGGGTGGTTCGATGGTTTTAAGCACCGGTACAATTTTCATAATATTAAAGTGACTGGTGAAGCTACAAGTTCTAACAACATTTTGGCGGAAGCCTTTGTTGTCGAACTTCAAAACATCATTGAAGACAGCGAATATTACCCAAATCAAGTTTTTAATGTTGAGAAGACCTGAATGTTTTGGAAATGTATGCCTGCCAGAACTTACATTTCACAGAAAGAAAAGACAGCACCCGGTTTTAAAGTTGCGAAAGATTGTGTCACGCTGTTGCTAGGTGGGAATGCATCTGGCAAGATGAAGCCACTTCTGATTGCTAGATCAGAGAATCCACGGGCTTTGAAAGGAAAAACGAAGGAGTACCTTCCCATTATTTACAAAGCCAATAATAAGGCGTGGATAACTGGTGACATGTTCTGTGAGTGGTTGAAAATCTATGCAATACCCGTATGGAATAATTACTGTGTGAAGGAGAATTTAGATTTCAAAATTCTCCTCCTCATAGATAATTCTCCCTCACATACTCATGACATTCCTGACTTGGACGAGCATGTGAAGATTGTTTTCCTCCCTCCCAATACAACGGCTCTAATCCAACCAATGGACCAAGGTGTGATTGCCGCTTTCAAGCGGTACTACTTGCGGCGTATGTTTGAGCAACTTGTTGCAGCTACAGATGGTGAAGACAAGACTAGCATCAAGGAGTACTGGTGGAAATAGAATCTCTTTAATGCGTCACAGATTTTAAAGGATTTGAAGAGATTGTGCCAATTGCAAACACAAACCTCCTCAACATTGCTCGTGAAGCAGGCTTCCAGAATCTGGAAATGGAGGACATAGAAGAGGTGTTGGACGCCGAGCTTGAGGAACTCGGTAACGAGGAACTACAAGAGCTGACCCAAAATCCAAGCCCTGAATCTGACAGCGAAGAGGACAAGCCTTCACGCACATTTACTACGAAGAGCATGGCTACTGCATTTCACCGCATTCAAGGACTCCAGATGTTGGCTGATGAAGACCCTGATGTAGAACGCAGTGCGAGAGTGCACAGGACTGTCATGGAGGGCCTTACATGTTACCAGGAAATTTACAAAGAAAAGAAACGCGCCGTTAAGCAACTAACTATCCGCGCATTCTTTCAACCAATGGCCGCCATGGTGACACATGAGGGAGGATAAGATTATGAGTGATGAGCCAGTCCCATCCACATCTCGAAATTAAATGTATTCCCGTCCTGAGCTGTTTCCGCGATATGATACTACATTTATTTGTAAGTATTTTGGGAGGCCTTGGAACCTAACTACTACACTTAACATTGATTCTTATGGAAAAATATAACTTTTATAAAGTTGTGTCCATCAGGAACATAACACAACGTTATAAGAGGATTTACTATACTGAAATATTTGATACAATTCAATTAATTTTATACATATGACAGTTAAATTTCAGTAAGTTCCAATATATTCCTTAATATGACTGTCCCTCTTGTTTGAAAACATGATCTCTAAGTAAACAAACCTTGTGAATTATGACAAGGATTCCCAACTATTACCAAAAAATATTAACTATTTACTTTCTTTGAATAGATTGATATTGCAATCTTTGTAATTTGAAATAATAAAGTCCCAAAATAAACTTTAGACAGTAAATTCATTTTGATTTTACAAATATTTAAGTTTTAGACCTAAAGATAATTTAGAAAAGTATAACTATAAAATTAGTGCTGAAAACTAATTTTTAGTTTAATCTTTTACCATAAAGCGTAGTGCTTAGTGCTAGTACCTTTTATTAGTCGAAAATCCACCAAGAGTCGAGCTTATCGCTACTCTAAGCTTATTATATATGGCTAGTCCTTGAGAGAGGTGTGGTAAGTAAATCAGGGAATGAGAGTTAAAGGGGGGAGGAAACACCTGATGAGCCCGTGTTGCACATCCCACTGGGCTTCTAGTGGTTGGAAGAACAATAACATTCTTAGCGATGTACTGGGCCTTTTCAGCACTTGGCCTCCAACTTTCTCAGAGCTGTTCGCCAGTTCAACTGGTGGGCGCACCCACTAGGGGCTTCTCTCGGAACTGTAATATCGCTGCATAGAGTCATCCAGTTGGTGTTTCTTGATGAGGTAGGTCACGTAAAAGAATGGGTTATAAGATGCAGCAGTAGTCAATTAAGGAGAATGGGGTAGTTTGGTGAGTCAAGAGTTTTGTTCTAGTGTAACGGGCTAAGCATTTCTAGCCCATACATTTACACCAGTTTGAGAAAATAATTTTGCATAAAATAATAATTGATATAATTCTGCCTGCGAGAGAACCACTTTAGGAAGAGTAATGCTGATGCGCTCGGCCCTGCATTCAACTCTGCACTCAACAAGACATGACGGCCAACTGCAGTGAGTGGGTTGTGCTGAGGCTCGCCAGGGCGCGCTTGACACTGCCCGGCGCTCGCTTCCTTGTTCTACAACCTCCTTCAGTCATCGAGAACATACTACGTGGTCCAGAGATCCCCCACTCCCATGGTCCGTCGGTTCAACTCCTATACGAGAACATACTACGTGGTCCAGAGATCCCCCACTCCCATGGCCCGTCGGTTCAACTCCTATACGAGAACATACTACGTGGTCAAATGATCCCCCACTCCCATGGTCCGTCGGTTCAACTCCTATACGAGAACATACTACGTGGTCCAGAGATCCCCCACTCCCATGGCCCGTCGGTTCAACTCCTATACGAGAACATACTACGTGGTCAAATGATCCCCCACTCCCATGGCCCGTCGGTTCAACTCCTATACGAGAACATACTACGTGGTCAAGAGATCCCCCGCTCCCATGGCCCGTTGGTTCAACTCCTATACGAGAACATACTACGTGGTCAAATGATCCCCCACTCCCATGGCCCGTCGGTTCAACTCCTATACGAGAACATACTACGTGGTCAAATGATCCCCCACTCCCATGGCCCGTCGGTTCAACTCCTATATAAGACCACGGTCCGCAGGCTAAAATCATTCTATAATCCATTTTTGACAACTAATTCCATCCGTCACTAGCAAGAATCCGGTGCATCAACTCAGAACTAGATGCAAGTACATAATTTAATTTAAATATTAATTGTTGCTTTCAAGGAAGTCACCGACTTAGATAGTATAATGTAATGTCTATAGTTGTCTCAGGTTAAGAGTGAATGTCGCTCTCAAGTTTAGTTAACATCATGCTAGATGATGTTATTTTTAGTTTTGTTCTTTAGTTTAATCAAGCCAATTTCAAGCTGGCAATATAATGAGTTATTTCTAATGAATAACATGTGTTTTTCTACTCGTAGTTACGACTGATAGTTTCAATGAAGTGTCTCCCCACTCCCTGGCCTGTATGACCATGTTTTGGGCTAATGTACCGCCAGAAAGGAAAGAAAGAATGTAGGTTATTCAAGGCCTAGTGTTGTGACCTAATTAGGTCTGTTGCATGTATGTAATTTAGGTTGTTGTTGCTCACCCTGATTGTGGTGTGCAACCAGTGGGTATGCCTCTGCCCTTGAAGTGCGGCCTGGGCCAAGTAATATTGTGCTCTTTTGGTGCCACTCAAGAGTTAAACAGGGCTTTGTTCCTTGTTTGGGTGTTTGATTGAGGCCATGCTTAATAAATCTGGCAGTACTAGTTAGTAATACTCCATGTGTTCCAATTTTAGGGGCTGCTTAGTTGTTACAAGAGGTTAACACATTCATGCTAGCGCTACTAGTGCTTATTGCTCTCACTTCTTAAAATAGGACTGTTTAGTTATTTGTATGTGTGTTCTATTTATTCTGATCTTTCATATCAAGTCAGTTACCTTGCTCTTAGAGGTTTGTTGCAACCAATTCTCTATCGTTGCTTTATTATGTTCACCGTTTAGTTTTACTGATAAGGGTGTAGATAGGATTAGTCTCTTTGGCAGTCTTCCGTTTTAGAAAGTGTCATGATTCTTCTTTTAAGAGAGGAGTGATAATTTTATAGATCCACCCCAAGAACTGTAGTCTTGGTAAGGTATTAGATACTTGACACTCCACGCCTAGCTCTCATTTGGCAAGTACTGATTGTCCTATTGTAACTGTTATTCCTAGTTTGGACAATATTAAACTCATTTGTCAACTTGTATTTCACTCATGTTTTACATTTAAATTTCCTTGTAATTGTGGTCAACACTTCTACTACTAAATAGAAGCTCCGCAAAGATCATCAGTATTCCTAATAATACATCCTTGTAGCTCAGAATGATTCTACTTAATATTCATACAGTAATTACTAAATAGTTATATTTATGTCTGTAAACTGGTACATTATACATTATCTTTATACATGTCCAAACTTCATGCCATTCTTTGACAATATTTCATCTTTGGTCCCCTCAACGGATGTTTGTCACCTTCTCTTGACGAGGGGATCTCCCTCTACTAACTGTTCTTTGTTCGCTCAACATTTAAGAGATTTCTTTCATTTCTTCTAAAATTGTATTTTATCAATTGCAATCAATTCTTTTGCTCTTATATGTAGAAATCCAATTTGTGTTATTTTATTTTCCATGGGTTACTTTTTATTTTAACTGTCCTCACTGTAATCAAGCAAATTTCATGATTTAATAAATGCAAACTGTTAAAATTTACAGTTTAGCTTTCTTTAATACCTATTACATACTGATTTTTCTTTCGGGATGAACATATATATATAAGTATGTAAATCTATATTTAAATATTTATAAACTTATTTTGTAAAATTGAATAAATATGGACATGAATGGAATCCATTTTGCCATACAATTAAATTAAATTATATATTCATATATACATAAATACACACACACACACAACTTCAAAATATTATCTCCATTGTTGTGAGAATTTATCGCTAATTTGGTCTGTTTGCCAGGAATTATTTAATTCCTTTGGTGTTTTTTCAAATGATGTCATTATTGTAAGACACTACATTAATTCATGCTATAACAATGCCTAGCACGACTGTTTGGTTACAATGATGTTAATGCCAACTGCCTGATTCTCGTCCACATGTCATGTAATCCACGTCAGGTGTTCTTACCCATCCCCAAACTACCAGTTTCACGCCTGTACGATGCAATGAGTCATGCAGGCCAAATCACACCCCTCTTCATCCAAAATTGTTGAGAATGGAGTGGCTAACATCATTACTTTCTGTTGAGTTCAGGCACACATGGGTTTTGTTTTTACCTTTCTTTTTGCATGTTTGTATTTTTAGTTTTGTCGTGCTTTTTGTCTGTTCAGAATGGCATATAAACATACGTGTATTTCATTTCTAACTCCAGTTGCAAAGAAAAACAGACAATTTACTAGCCCAACGGTAAAAATGGACACTACAGTGTGGTGCAGACATGGCTGAAGCTTTTGGCCAACCTGCAACTCCTGCTATTTGTAAGTATTTGGGGGGGAATGGAACTGAACCCCTATACCTGATTGATTCTTTTGGAAAAATGTAACTTTTATAACATTGTTTTATATTAAGTAGAGTTTTGAGGAACGTAACATGTTACAGCAGGATTTATTGTAATTTATATTAGGTCTAGGTTGTAACTTTAAGTTGTCCTTGCCACATTTATTGGAAACATGTATTCTAAATTTGGAAATACTTTTAACCTTAACATGTATAGCATGTAATAAATATTACAGACAGATTGTCAATTGTTATGTAATGACTACTAACGGATCCTCTATGGTTAACTCTAGGGTTTGTTTTAGGAGATGCCACCTACCACCCTCCACTCACCTCAAGCAAAGTGTTTACTAAATATATTGATTGTGTCTCGACACCTAATACCACTTGACCACCAGTTTTGGTAACTTAAATACCAAGGCGCATAGAAAGCTTACATTTTGGATATCTCCAAAACCAAAATAAATAGAAATTGAAAACGTGGTAAAAGTACTCAAGGAAACTTAAAAATGTTCAATTAGTTTGCATTGCAACAAACATGGCTTTCAGAACTAATCAAATCTGCTACAGAAGATTGATTGATTGATTGATTGATCGAAAGGCAACCAATAGCCACTTTAGGCACTCGCCTGACATGGGAAGCTATTTAATCTTTAGTGGTTTGCTCTTTTGTCTTTATTTCATCTTTAAATGGGATTATTATATTGATGGTAACTGTTTCTAACTTCTGTTTTTTACCAACGTAGCTCTCTGGTCCGAGCGTGGTATCGAGGTGCTTTGTAAAAGATTTTGATGGTCTTTTGGTTAATTTCCAATGCATTCAATGAACATCGGCTACATAAAATGCATCGAGTGTGGTCAACTTTGTTGTTAGTAATTTGTTTATATACGATCTCGCTCATTCTTTAAACATACATTATTGTATTATGGTTTGTTATATTTAAGATGTTTAAAGAACCTTTCGGCCTTTATATCTTTAAATTATAAATTGTATGTAATAATAATACATACCCTCTTAAGACTAAACATTAGTCATACTTGATATCTCATTATATCATGTCTATTTCAATTAAACCCTGGCACAGTTCTCTAAAAGTCTGACCATTTATTCAACAATCTCTGGTTTTGTTCCTGTACTACCTCCTTGTTTAATCTTTAGCTTCTATGACACCTGGTGGTCCAGTGATCGTGTCTACCGACAGTCACTGAGTAGGGTGAACACTTTGAAGATGTTACACAAACAAATATCATTTCTGTACGCCCTGATATCGATACACTCTAGGATAGGTGGGTGTAGGGAAGGCTGTTTTTCTATTTCATTCATATGATAGCTCATGATAATTCACAGAACATTGGGGAACACCGTCCAAACGTCAAGCTCATTGAGAGTGACGAGGTTGATTGACAGATGGTAACATTATACAACTTTGGTGTATTGAAGTTCACAAAGTAAGGATATATATGGGGATATAAAAGATCATAAAAGATCATATAGAGTGTAAAACAGTGGATCAAGGTTTATACCAGATTTTTTATTTATACATACATTTTTATTTTTGCAGATTCAATATTTAGGAATCTCATATCTTACTTTTAAGAAAAATGTAGTAAACAAAAATCCAAAATAGCTAAAAAAAAAGTTATTAAATTCCACTCATTTATAGGGTGTAAGGGACAAAGTAACCATTTTTAATCTAATTTTACCCGCCTCGGTGGCGTAGTTGGCTAACGCGCTAGTCGTGTTGAGCTCGACCGCCGAGGACAGGGAGATCAAGGTTCGAATCTCGGTCGGGTGAACTGGGGGTGGTTTTTCCTAAATGGTTTTTCACTCTCCCTCCACGCAAATGCAGGTTCACTTCCTCTAAATTCAACCCTCCCAATTCCTAATCCATTAGCTTAATTAGTACTTAGGCGTATAACCCGAACAGGTAGTAAGATGCGGTGCTAAATAATAAATAAATAATAAATCTAATTTTAAATTCTAAAATATTTATATCATGTCTTTTACATGTAGATGAATATGTCAACTGTTATCTTGGCTGCCTGGTGTCAAACTTGACAGCAAGGTCAACAGCTATTCATCGGGATGGCTCAAATTAATGAAATTATTAGGGTGCCATTTATCATGAAAACCACACCTGAAATCTACTTTTATTAATTTGTTTTCACTTTAGAATAATTAGTTAAACTCATATTAATTTACGTGTTTATTTAACTTATTCATTTTTATAAGGTCAAAATCTCTTAAGTTAAATAACATTTTCATAGCAATATATCATCGACCACTTATGTTTTTGTAGTAATTATGCAACCAATAAGATTGGGCCAGTGGCGTGTAGTCAATTCTGAACAAAGGGAAGCAATGTGGTTACAATAAAGGGGGTCTGATGAAAGCGTGATTGAGGAGAAAGGTGGAAGTCAAGAGGATCTAATGAGAAGAGGACAGCAGGGAGAGTTGTTCTATAGGTGTGTAAGAGACCTGCTATGGAGAGTTGTTCTATAGGTGTGTAAGAGACCTGATGTGGAGAGTTGTTCTATAGGTGTGTTAAGAGACCTGCTATGGAGAGTTGTTCTATAGGTGTGTAAGAGACCTGATATGGAGAGTTGTTCTATAGGTGTGTAAGAGACCTGATATGGAGAGTTGTTCTATAGGTGTGTAAGACACCTGCTATGAAGAGTTGTTCTATAGGTGTGTAAGACACCTGCTATGGAGAGTTGTTCTATAGGTGTGTAAGAGACCTGCTATGGAGAAGAGAAGTGCCCTTGAAATGTAAGGAAGTGTTGTACAGGGCGTACTTTGTACCTATTGTCACATATACAACAGAAACATGGACAATAAATGTAAGAAATAAAAGAAAAGTGGAGGCCATGGGAATGAAGCTTGTGAGGAGCATGTTAGCTGTCACGAGGAGAAACAAGATTAGAAATAAAGTTATCTGGGAAAGAGTGGGGGTACAGGGAATACATGAGATAGTAGAGGAAGCAGACAGAGATGATATGAGCATATAATGAGGATGGAAAAAAAGAGGATGCCAAAGAAAATGTTTTAAATTAAGTATGTAGAAAAAAGACTGCAAGGGAGACCAAGAAAGTGATGGAATGAGCAGATAACAGAAAGTGTTCAAGTGAAAGGAGAAGAATGGAATGTATTAAAGAAGGAAGAATGGTGGATGGACAGATGGAGAAGGAGATATTTTACTAAACTGCCCAACCACAGGCTGGAAAAAAGTTGATGAGTAATGAAATGTCTTAAAGGTATTTGTTGTTGTTGATAGGTCACATGTACAACATTCATTTACTTATAAATATTGATTGGAAGGAACAAGTAATAAGAATAATTTACAAGTTTAACAAATTAGTTTGTTAATATTCAATCGAGTCAATAGCAAGATCAATAGAATTATAGGTAGAAATTATTCAAACCATCCATTGTTTAAACATGAGAATATAAACAGCTACAATAATATAAATAGCTTGACAAAGGAGCATCAGGTGAGAAATACCCAGGTACACCCTACAAATATCGGAGGAAAGCTTGTAACTCGTTAAAGCAGGACAAGTACTAAGTCATCAAATAGGACGCAAGGGTGCAACACTAAGGCAATATAAATAAGAGGAATTACAAAATTACCACAGATAATTCTACTCCAATCTACTGACTGTGAGGCTTCCAACTACAACACAATTTCAAATATAAAGAACTAAGCCACTTCAAATTGGTCCCAGTTTGAGGAGCTACAAAGAGAGGTAATTAACATTAGCTAACTAGCTTGGGTTAAGTATATAGAGAGTTAAACAATACATCGTTATAAGCTCCTAGAAGAGAAACTATTACAACTAGTAAATGGTAAACTACCAGGAATCAAGATGCTACAGATACTAGGGCCACTACTATGGACAAGTAACAATTCCACAGGTTGCGCACCCATACCAGTACACAGACACATCAAATACAAGTGTCAGTTACAGACCCAATTAGGTCGTGAAACAAAGCAATAGATAACCTGGTATCCTCCATTATTTTATTATGTTCTTTAAACTATCCAGAGCATGGTCATATAGTCTAAGGAGTCTTATCTTGACCCTAATATTTGCGACTAAGCCTAATAGACATAGAACAGTAGTTCATAGCAAGTCATATGGACATAGAACAATAGAGCTCAAAGCTCAACAAAATAAACAATGCCTTAATGGCATAGATAAACAAATCAGTAGAACTGGCATACAAAAACTACGTCATATGGACATAGAATAATAGAACTCAAAGCTCTATAACAATTACAACATCCCTCAATACCTTTAGTATCTGCCGTAGCTCGCTCTGCGGCGAGGTGGTGACACAGACACCTCAACCATCGTTGTCTTCAGTATATAGTCTTAGCAGATGCTCGTGAATTTCTTCAGCAGCTCCTCCAACGAGTGGTTACAATAGAATATAAATGAACCGAGGACAGGCCTTTTTATACCAGTGGGACTGATAAAATTTGGCAAGGTTAGCTCCAAGTACAAAGAGACGTGGTAATCTTCACGAATCACGCCACCCTACCCCTAGCGCTCAACGACGATTGTTTGGAACACCCCGAATGACGCCTCTCTCATTTACTCGTCGTCTGGCCCAGGTGTTAGATGTTTGTTTGTTGGTCTTTGTTTGCCGAGTTGCCTCGTTCGCTGGGGCAATCTCCCGCTTGTGATGTCGCAGTGAGTTTATATCTGCTACACATTACTAAAACTTATTTTAGATCTGGTAGTAATAGTTTTAAACCTATCATAGGGCTTCATTGGGTGTGAGTGTTAGGAAGTATCTAACACGTTGCACATGAAAATGGAGTGGGTCTGCCTGTTTCAATTATTTTCTTTATTTTGTCAAATGACTGGGATGAAAACTAATCTATGCTTCAAAATATGTCTTATTAGTTATGACTAGACACATGCAAAAGATGAGGTTATTTTTAAGAGAAAAGTGGTGTTATTTTCCTCAAAAAGCGATTATATTATTAGCTGAAAGCGATATTATTTACGTAAACATGATTCAAATTAGTTTGTTTAAAAATACTAGGATAAAACTGTCTACATTTTTCGTTCATAAATACGCACAAAACATTTCACACTTAGTAATATCAAACTCGTTATCTCAATATCATTACCTTCGATTCTTACAAATATCAATATTGAAATAATCGATTATCAACCTAGGTTTAGGAGCAAACAATAACAACACCGAAACATGTTGTCATAGAAGACTAAACTGCTATCAAATAAGGAAATAAAAATCAAGAAGATATAATTTTGCCAAACACGACTGCCTGTAGCAAGGTCCAAATTTATTAATGTCCTAGCATGAAATCTTTTAAGGGCTGTAACAAAGAATCGATCTATTGAATCATTATTATTACTTCATTATTTTGCGTTATTGTTTGATTCAAGAGCTGTAAAACTCACTATAAGACACATTACAGATTGAACAAAAAAGTAATAAAATTACACATTTACATGATTGTAATTTAATTTGTAGGTTTACTTTTCAACAGTTTGAGAGAAATTTAATAATTAAATATATTTCTTAGCAAGACTTAAATAAAAATGATTCAAGTATTATGAAATACATTAAGAAAGCCTGTTTACTCAAAGCTTGTTAATATCAAGATCAGAATGAGTTTAGTAGAGATTTTGTCTGGGCACGTAGTCAGAAGCCGTTACATTACTACAATTACTCTGAATAATACTAATGAATAATATAACATCCATTCAAATTTTTACCAAGATGATGCTGACATAATTTTACTGTCATAAATTTATTTAATCCATAAATAAATGGTAGAATACTTTATTCTCATTAAGGTTTACCTTAACTCCCTCTTAATATATTTTATTTGATTCAATCAAATAATATAAACCTTTTATTTATATTGCCCACGATAGATTTGATCCTTTTTATACAAAACAAAGAGAGAGGTTTACAAAAGAATAAGATGAGATGGTAAAAGCTACATTTATTTATGGATTTCACTCCAGCTGTACATCTGTGAAATGAAGTCGTGCATTTTCTTTTGCCAAGTTTAATAAAGACTATTTTTGCCTCCCTAAAACATTATAAATCATTGTTTATTAATATAAATAATAATTACTCGCCAATTTTATGAGCTGATACTCATATGTGTTTAAAACAATAAAATGTGCTTACCATTAGAATACTAAGAATCATGGTAGGAGAATATCTACCTGTATTAATGGTAGAGGTAACCTATAATAACACACATGTCCTGGTTATCTCCTACCAGGGTTGTGGAGTCGTGTTCTCCAAGTAGCTAGTGTAACTAACTTGTAAGAACAAATAAACTCCAGTAAAATTATCCAATACAGATGACTTCTTTGACAATATGAATTTATATATGAATAAATCTGTTAATCAAAATTACAAATATTGGTCCTAAATAATAAAATTGAAATGTACAAAAGTTTTTATTTTGAAGCTAGAGTTGGTATATTTTTAGCAAAGAGTCCACAGCTATGTTTTTAATCTCTACATAATTATTAAGCTGCAACTAAAATGAAGTATATTTCACATAAGGCCAAGCGTATTGATAAAGGCAGCTTTGAAATCATATACTCTCAATCTTGGACAGAATACAATAAAAGTTGTTTTGGAAATTAAATATTGATGTAATAAATTAGTTTTAGTTCAAATTGATGATTGGCCAGAATTTACATCTTCAAATGCATGTTTGAGGAGTGTTCTCATGTTTACAACAGGGAACAGTGTTAGGAAATGAAGCTTGTTGGAGGAGTGTTCTAATATTATAAAGGGAATGTTTAGAAATGAGCTTGTTGGAGGAGTGTTTCTCATGTTTACAAAGGAAACGTGTTTAGGAAATGAAAGTTTTGAGGAGTGTTTCTTAAATGTTTGACTAAAAGGGACATTGTTAGGAAATGAAGCTTGTTAGGAAGAGTTCTCAATGTTTACAATAGGAAATGTTAGGAAAATGTATAAGCTTGTGGAGTCTGTGTTTTATCTAATGTTATAACAAGTGAACAGTGTTAGGAAATGAGCTTGATGGAGGAGTCTTTCATGTTTACAATAGGGACGTGTTAGGAAATGAAGCTTGTTGGAGGAGTGTTCTAATGTTTATAAAAGGGAACAGTGTTAGGAAATGAAGCTTGTTGGAGGAGTGTTCTCATGTTTACAATAGGGAACAGTGTTAGGAAATGAAGCTTGTTGGAGGTGTGTTCTCACAGGAAAAAAAGGTTTTTTTTTTAGTGTTCTTGAATAAAAACCATATATTCTCTTACTTTTATTAAAAGTAAACTTTTTTTTATTTGTGAAATGTACAAATATACATAAATATTTTTTCTTTCAAAATGTAATTGAAATCTTTGTCAAAAACGAGTTGACTTCTGCTCAGATTACATAATAACATTAGTTTTAATGTGACAAGACAGTATTAAATAAGATTAATTTGAGTATAATTTAAAAAATTGTAACTAAATATTTAATAAGAGCTAACTAGTCCACTTTTAGCACTTGCAAAAGATTATCAACACATTAACAGTTCAAAGTGCCTGATTAGAGTATGAATGGAATGTCAAAATAAATGCTAATGATGAACAGAATAAAAGAGGCCTTAGTTGAGTTTGCTCAAGATGTGTTTGGACCTGCAGGGGAGGGAAACTTCAAAACAAAATATACTTGGTGGAATGAACAGGTGAAAGAAGCATACAAACAAATGAATGTTGTGAAGAGTGTAACATAACATAAGAGGTGTGGGGCATGTACAAAGAGAAAAAGATGAATGCAAAGAAAGTAGTAAAGGAGAGTATAGAGAAAATGTGATAAAAAGAAGGCAAAAGAATGCAGATTATTTGGAAGGATATAAGAAGCTGTTCTGGAAGTGGGTAAAGAGAATGAAAGAAGGAGTGCAAGGAAAGACCAATGGAATTCAGAATAAACGTGGTTAAATGATCTCTGGTGAAAACAATATAAGAATACGGTGGAGGAGAGTAGTTTGAGTAATTGTATGGAGAAAATGTAGAGAAAGTAGCATAAAATAGGGAAAAATTTTAAGATGGGTGAAATAATTAATAGGGAAGTCTTAGGTGTTAAAAGTTATTAAAGAATGCCAAGGCTGCGGAAGTATACGAGATCATAATTGAAATGCTTTAGTGTAGGGGGATGGTACTACTTGCCAGACTGTGTGAGTTGTGTCTGTTGGGATTTCAAACATTCTAAATGACAGAAAGAATTGATCCTTTGTGTAAAGGCAGTAAGAGTGAATTAAGAATTATAAGGCAATTAGTTGTTGATATCAGGCAATTTTTGGGAGGATGTGTGAAAAAACTACTAAAAAGATTTGGGCTGTGCAGTGTGGTGGTTTCATGCCAGGTAGATGTTGAATGGACCAGATATTTGAATTGCAACAAGTTATTGATAAATGTATGGCAGTAAACAAGAAATGTATTGCGCACTTGTTGATCTGAATTAAGCGTAAGATTGTGGGAATAGGAGTATGTGTTATTAAATGTTTTGAGAGTATTTTGTGGATATGTGGTTAGTAAATGCAATTATGGCAGTGTATAATGGAAGTAAAGCTTGCATTAGAATGGATGGAACTTTAAGATACTGGTTTGACATTGAACAAGGTGTTAGACAAGGTTGTGCTATGCTCTATGTTTTTTTCATGGATAAGTGTATGAGGGATGTATGTGAAGACCGGTTGATGTACTAATGGACAATGTGAATCTGAGAGTGCTGTGTACGATGATGCAGTATTAATGGCTGGGAATGAAAGTGACTGGCAGAATGCATTAAATCATTTGACTGTGGCACATGGGAATGGATCTTTGTATGAATATCCAAACTAAGTTATAGTTTTTGATAAGGTATGAACAAGGAAATGATTGTCACTTAGTATAAATAGGAAAATGTTAGAACAAGTGAATGATTTTGTGTATCTGGGCAGAATGTTCTGTAAAAATGGAGGGATGGATAGTAAATCAACAGGCGGGTGAATGCATCTAAGTTTAAATTACTTTGGTTTGAGCATGTTGAGAGGATGAGTGTGGATCAAGTGACGAAGCAAATATATGAAGGTAGAGTGTGTGGATCAAAAGGATGGGGTATAGGCCATGTAAGATGTGGTTAAATGATGTAGATGAATGTGTGAAAAAGAGAAACATTAATAGTTTTAAGTTTAAAAGAGCACATATGACGGTGTATGGATGTTGTTGAAGCGAAGGGAGTATGCAAGGTTAAAGCAGTGTGGAGAAATTCGGTGAGGATGGATTAAGCACAGAGTTATTTTTAGACATATGCACAGTCTCTTTCGTACCACATTAGGTAATTGTAAACAAACGAACGAACATGTATGTATGTATTTACACATCAATATATCCAATAAGTGTTTTAACTATTCATAGAGCTTTTATTAGTTTTGAAACTAACATGGACTCAATAAGTAGTTCTTATTCAAGTTATTGCATGTATTATGTTAAATTTACTACCAACATTTTAACAAACAGTCTTAATTTTTAATAGGTACATAATAATAATTAGCATTAACAGTTACATTAAATAACAAGGGGTGATAAAAAATATTGAAAACCCCAATAGTGCAATATATGAAATATATAAATGAAGCACCAATTTTGTTTTAGGCATGCTAAATACATATTTGGCATAATCATCTTTGGCATATTTCCACAATATTAATGTATACAACAATAGCAGTGACTGTTAATTTATAATCAACAAAAATATATCACAATTCTATAAAAAATAACTTTGTATAAAAAAATAGATATTTATCCTTGAATTAATGAGGAACTATGAAATAGTGAATGACGCTTGGATGGAGTAAGTTTCCAAGTGACGAGATTATACATTAAAAAAATAGAACTTCACAAAATATCATCTTCAAGCAATTCCACATTTTTCTTAAGAAAATTTAACTCTACAAAAACATAAGAATGTAACGCTTATTAAACCATAATATTTGGCTATAAATGAACAAGTATGACAATAAAAATTCATACCAACACCCAGAAACAAACATTAAAAATCTACCAAGTCTACACTAATTTGTATAGGTAGGTAATCAAAGGCACAAAACTTGAAAATGAAACTATTAAATATTATAAACGAAAATATCAGTTTTAAAGTAGTAAGAATTGAAAATAGAGTTAAATTTGGTGCTTCTAAAGTAATGATTTACTTGCCTGCCAAGTTAAAGCTGAACTATCTATCATCCTGGAAGTTGGGACAGTTTTTTCACAATGTGGCTTTCTATCATCTCTCCAGGCGTATATAAAATTACTGCTATGTTAATGTTGTAGAAATGAGGAAAGTAAAATTTAGAGAAAATGTACTCATATTTATATGGATGGAGAATGGGAAACCATTTAGGAAAACTACCCTCAGCAGTATTCTAATTCTACCTTTGACAATCCAGTTTATTGTAAGAGCAATGCCTTAGACCATGTGACCACCAAAACAGACCATTGCACTGTTAATATCCTTATTTTGTGCCTTTGAATGTACATTATGTACACTAGTAACAATAATAACCTCTTTGAACTATATTTTACAATCATTAATTTATCATTAGTACAGGCAACTAAGTAAAAATAAAAACAAAAAATGTGAATATTTTGAAATTTGGCAGAGATGTTTATTAAGGTGTATTTTCGAACATATTAAAGTCCCGCAAAGGGTCAGAAGTGAGCTAACGCCGCCATCTTGGAAATAGTTACAGTTTTATAGTTTTTTTGCAAATATCTCGTGAACTTAAGATTTTAAGAAAAAAAATGTTATCTATAAAAATTAAAGAGTATTAAATTCTAAACAAAAAAAGCTCCATTCATTTTTCTCATAACTATAATTTGTTAAGAGTAAATTGGTACTGAATATTGCCACATCGCCGCCATCTTACACTTTAATAATATGGTGTTTTCCACAGCTGAGCAACATGTGGATTTTCTCGCAAATCAAAAATGCAAGAGATGTCAAGAAGCTTTCAGAATGATTTGAGAATCATCCACCATTTCCAATAATCACACATATAATGTCACTAGTTACTGGAATATTGGCGATGCAACTATAAATTGTTATGATGCTATTAAAATAGGTAAAAAAGCAATGCCAAAAATAGGTTGGCAATAATTTTTCAGTTGCCCGTATGGACAAAACTCTACTTCTTGCTACTGTACCTTTTTCGGTAAAAATTTACGTTGAGATTGTACCAGTTTATCCTTGGCTGCTTTTCCAAAGGAGAGCCATTGCTAAGCAAACCAATGAAGACTTAACTGATTTGGAATAATAGCTAGCTCCAGTTCCACTAGCTCTCTTCAACGAAATTGGAATGTAAAATACAAATATATCTTCCTTGTACAACATTTTTACAGTAGCAGACAAACATATCAATTTAGAAGATTGCCTCAATATTGTGGACAGTAGTTTTCTTATACACCAAGTCAAGTGGGGAACGCATTCAACTTTTCATCTGTTTGCACGGCTACATAAATTATATCAATAAGCACTATGGCAAAAACTGCACAGTAGTTTTTGACTAATACTCCAATACAATTAACATTAAAAAAACAAATCGGAGCAAATTCAACGATCTACTGTTAAAAAATCTGTAGACATACATTTTGAGGAAAATATGTGTGTAACTGTTCAACAAGATCAATTCATACCAAATGACAAAAATAAGAGTAGATTAATTTAATTAGCATGCTAACGGCCAAGCTGAAGAACAATCGTATCAGATTTCGAGAAAGCACCGACAACGCAGATTCTCTTATTGTTATCAAAGTGAACGAAACATCTGTTTTGAATTAAAACATAGCTATTATTGGGGAGGATGTTGACCTGGTTTTATTACTCGCACTGGCTCCATCACAAAAAGAAATTTTCTTCGTCAATCCAGGCAAAGGAAAAAACAGACAAGAGTATTCACTTCACCAGATAAAATCATCGGGACTTGCAAATGGTATTCTTTTCTTAATGGATGCAATATACTTCTGCAGTATTCAAGAAAGGAAAGATCAGATGCATCAAACTATTCCAAAAAGTCAATATTTGCATGCATAGTAAGTGTTTAATAATTGCAACTCTTCTCACGAAGCAATTTCTTGAGCAGGAGAATGTTTTTTCCTTGCCTTGTATGGTGCATGCTCCACAGATAGATCTTAAAGTATCAGTTCAACTGTTTCACGAAATCCGTAATCAAAATCAAACCATCTATTACCTCACTCCCGACAACAGAAGGAGCTGCCAAGCAGCAATCATTTCAAGTGAACCATCAAGTCCAAAAACATGTACAGACTTGTCTTGTTCCGATCACGACGGATGCTGTCGCTCCCAAGGCAGTATTAAACCTCCTATTCTGTAAATGTACAACTGGCTGTGGATCTGTGTGGATGCAGATTAATTGCACATCAGTGTGTCATAACTGCCATAGAAATTGTGTGAATGGCGTCAGCACAGTCGAAGATGAAATAGAAGATCAAGATCAACAGACACTGTGAAAGATTTGATATCATCATTATCTTGTGCAGAAGAGATTCCGAGATCCAAGTTGCTCTAGTCATGCTGGCAAAAAAATGTGCATATGTTGTAGTAAGTTTAGAGGAATATAGACCCTAATAGTAAAAAGGAATATCTGTCATAAAACATACTTATAAAATAGTTTTTTATAGGAGTACCACAATGGGGAGAATGAGTATGGACACTTCGTACCCTTATTTGCGAATTTAAGAACTCGTATGCCTACAGAGAGAGAATTGTGAAATGAGTGCCAATTTATTCCAGGGTTGCCACTAATTTATAACAAGAATCTGACATTCCGGTTTCCAACAAAAATATATATTTTCAACAACGCAATTTTAAGTGCAGAAATGAAAGATGCACACCATTAGCATGGAGAGAATGGTGAACCACCAAGTGTACCTAACCGGATTCAAACCTCCACCTTCCTGTAATTACATGCAATGCAAGTAGTCTATGCCCCAACTCCATAATTGATGATAACCACGTTTACTAAAGATAAAAAAAACTTTAGGGCCTGGACCCATCATTAACAAATAATTATTTACTTGTTTATTTGAAGCTGGTTTCTGCACTGCTTTTCACACGTTTATACAAAACATTTTATTTCTAGTTATAAACAGCGGGTGGTTGAGAGGCAACGCTTTGGACTTCAAAACAAATACGTAACGCATGTCATTGAGACACATTAAAGGAAATCTGTATTTGAGCATGTGCTAAGGGTCACTAAACTGGCAAAGCAAATTTGCAACGCTTTTGTTGTGTTAAATAATCAATTTTGCTATACCGCTGTAACATAATAATTAATTAAAACATTATTTTTTTAAATAAAGCTACAAATGATATAGAAAATAATGATAAAGCACCATTTTGTCACTATTTTGGAACTAAGAATATGAAATATAAGATACCCGCATGTGTATTACGTGTCATAATGAAGGCTGTGCAGATTCTTCTCACAGCTAGAACGGTGACCATGGCGCATACGCTGATGTTTACACATGCACACATGTTCTTGGATTACCTAGTGCCACATTATAGCAAGAGCCTTCACTGTCAAGTTCATAAATTATTATCACAATTTTAATTAATTATTAAGCAGAAAAACATTAATGTAAAAATAGGTTGTTAGCAAAATAGTTTAACATTTTAGAAAATTTGACTTTATATTTTAATATTCCAGTCATTTTTAGGAAATTTGATAAATTCCCTGATATTACCCTGATTTTTCCAGATCAAACCAAATTCCCTGACATTTTCCTTTTTTCCAGGTTTTCCAGATGGGTGGCAGCCATATACTCTTAGTAAAATACAGTTATGAAAAAAATTAATTCAACCTTTTTTGTTTAGAATTTAATATTCTTTAATTTTATTAACAACTATCTTTACCATAAAATCAACAGTTCACGAGATATTTGCAAAAAAAACTATAAAACTGTAACCATTTTCCAAGATGGTGGCGTTAGCTCACTTCAGATCCTTCAGGACTTTTAATATGTTCAAAAGTATACCTTAATAAACATCTCTGCCAAATTTTAAAACATTCACATTTTTTGTTTTTATTTGCTGAAATCAGGCTTTTGTGGCTTTATATTAATAACAAAATCAAAAGATATAATAATTTTTGTAGTTTGAACTAAGCCTTAATAATAGTAATTTTATTTATTGCTCAGAGCTCATTTCAGAAAAGAATATATATTTTAAAATTTAATTTTGATATACTTTTTTCTAAATAAATTATATCAAATAACATGATTCACATTTTTAAAATAATAAAGTAGAATGAAGATTTAGTATTGCATTATAAAATTAGTAAACCTGTTATTTCCTTT
Organism: Timema podura; assembly: GCA_033556935.1. Taxonomy (NCBI): domain Eukaryota; kingdom Metazoa; phylum Arthropoda; class Insecta; order Phasmatodea; family Timematidae; genus Timema; species Timema podura. The sequence goes on from JAVRXN010000011.1 coordinate 2,281,235, forward strand.
AGTAGCTTTTGCTTGCTTTTTTTAACTAGGAAATACCTATTATAAACATTACAAAAAATCAATTTTCTTTTTATAATAAATTCAAAGAAGAAACTAATTTAAATACATATCTAAATGGCACACTTGTAATATAACAGTCTCTTAAGTAGAGTAGTTTTAAATTGTAGTAAAAGGCAGTAGTCTTAGCTCTGCCACCAAAAAATAAAATAGTAATTTCTCAACAACGAAATCAAATTACAGCCAGCTCTTGATTTACCAACGTTTGGAATAATGAGTAAGTGTAATTGCTACCATTTTCAGTAATTGGTTAAGAGTAAAATGGCAATCAATAAACATGGGCTTGTTGTTCCATCGCTTCCTGTGGTCTCGATAATAGTTTTAGTGAGAATGATAATTCGACTCTTTATCTTGGTCAATCATGCAGCCCAAAGCTAGACACAATGACAAATATATACAAGTTTGATTTATGATGCCAATTTCAAGAACACAAACACACAATAAATATAGAGATGGCTGTATTAATTATTATTATTATTATTATTATTATTATTATTATTATTATTAAATATGACACTCACTTTAAACTATTTTAAACTATACATTATATAGTTTCACTACACAAATTTCAATTTTTAATATTGATAGATAAATACAAACATAACAAATTGATTGTCGTGGGAGGCTGCAACAGTTTATTGGATATATATATATATATATATTTAACTAATCTATCTATGTGCATATTCAGTCGTAATACAATTTTGACAGAAACAAACGATATGAGAGACACTCATTGTATCACTCAGAGAGGTGTTCACAAAACATTTGTATTTTATGTAATTATGAAGAACTAATGGCACAATTGGAAAGTATTCACAAACTATGTTCGTTCAAACATAGTAATGTTAGATGTTAGGAACTCGGTTGTATTTATCAACTATACTAAAGGCAATGCATAAATTCAGTTGTAAACCTTTTTTGATTAAGTAGAATTTGTAAAAAAACTAATATGACAGCATTAGATTTTATTCATTTACAGATAACAACGGCTGACAATTCCATGAGCGAGGAACAAAGAAATCCCAAAAAGGATCCTGAAAATAGAACAAATCACTATATCAATATATATTTATATAAATAAATAAGAAATGTAGTTAGAACATAAATATTGAAGATGGTCTGATTGTGTGACACGCGTAGCTTACCAGTGTTTGTTGGCAGTTGATCCTGGCATACCACTCCATGCTGTAGGCAGATGTTAGAATACCATTCCCAATACACAACAATAGCCACATTATGATGTTACCACTTCCAGCAACATCTCTGGGTAAAAACACTAGACTTGCTGAAAAAGGGAATGTTATACATATATAAACAAAACAGGCTGACTAGTTCACACATACAACACTGGCGCTAGTGAGAACCAACTCTAAGACTGCTCTCTCCACATGTGCAACAAATAGCAAATCTAGGGAAATAAAAATGCTCTATAGGTTACTTATCAAGTATCATTTTGGACAGCGGTTCTCAAACTGGGGTTCGCAAGCAGCTCTCAAGGGAGTTAAACAGATAACAGTAACTTCCAACAATTAGGGTTTTCTTTATTTCCAACCCTCTTTTTCTCCTATTTGCTGGAGACTGATTTCTGAGAATTTTCAACCCTCTACTTGACATCTTCTACATTAGCAGTTATCTTGCTTATTTTTAATGAACAGCCACTACTTGGTGACATACTCCTTCTCTCTCAACGATATTTCTCAAGCTCTTAACGCTGTTGTATAGAGAGATATATTAATTAGTTCCAATCTATTTCTGTTTCTTTTAAGTGTCTTATTGACGATTGGTCTTGCATCACTGTTGACAGTTACACATGTAGAAAATAGAGTTGCGAGAGTTTAGGTAGGTTTTGTTTATATACAACGCTATTAAACACAAAAACTTATTTTAAGACAAGTGTTCACTGTCACATGTAAGCTTCTTCAGGTCCAGAGTTCAGAACTTGTCCATGGCTTATAAAGATCTTTAAATATGTACCTCTAGTAAGTTGCCTTAAATTTAAGTACAAAACATTTATATTGCTTTATCATTCCATATGATTTTCAGGTTTGTATTTTAATAATGAAGACTTTACATAAAACAAGAATCCCAAACCTATTGGGAAATATTCGGGAAAACTGATTCGGGCGGGAAATTAATTTCTCGGATTTTTCAGGAAAAATAACAATTTTCATATGAATAACCAGGCCAAGTTTAAAAATTAAATATAGGTGTCTCAATATACAAAACATTCACTTATAGTCTTGTACCAATAATAATTTTTATCTTAGGTAGTTTAGTTCCCAACATATGACCTGAACAGGTAGTAAAACACAGTGCTAAAAAAAGTACATCATACTCGTGGTTCCATAAAGTTGTTTGCACAAAGCAGGCCTAGGCTCTATAATATTCCAGCTATTACATGAACATTGTGCAGTTATTAAATAAAATGACATTAATAGCGTATTTTCAGGGGATGAAGCAAAAATCACTTATTAATGTCAAGTATTTTCATTGATAGTAATAAATTAAATCCCGAATGTTTGTTATCTTCATTCCATCAAAATATATCCTTATCCCCTGAGTATTTTTTTAATCATTCTATTAAATTCTACTTTTGTAAAAGTATGCGATTGCGTAGATAATACGGATAAAATATTTTATTTTGCTTTATTTGTGGTTACGCGTCCATGTTTTAAAGATAAGGCTGTTGAAAATCAAGTTGGTAGCCCTGAACCATTTAAAACATAATTTCAAATCAAATTTATAAACTATATTATGATTTTAATAATCTTCGATTATCTTATTTTATTAAAAGAAAAATTATAATTTTAAAACTTAAATTCAAACTATAGTTTGTTTCAACTGTATTAAATCGATTGCTTTATTTGATTAGATCTATATTTGAAGAGAGTATTTAGTTTTAGTCTACAATAAAAATAAAAAACATTTTATGCGAGTGCAAATGAGGCTAATATTTTGAGAAAAGAAGATAAAGTGTCCACAAAATGTTAAAATTAATAACTGTTTCAGGGTCATTGAGGGATCTTTCTCAACACCCAACGCTTAAGCGACAGTTGTTTTTTACCAAGGTATTTTGTTATTAGTTTAAATAAATTTGATAGCTAATAATTTGATTAATAATAAATATTTGAAAAACATTTAAAGGCCTACATTCAAAAATTAGTTTTTTTAGTATTTCTCGTCCCCGCGAGAAATTGTTATTTCCGGCCCGAAAAATTTCCCGAAGTCAAAATGTCATTCCCGTACGGGCCCTAATTACATATTTACCATATCAAACAACAAAATTAACCAATCATCCAAACAATATGAAATGTCTCACCTCCGAACCCTCCAAATGCCAAGAAAAGCATCGGATAGAAGAATCTGAATGTGAACGCCAAGATGAATTCATGAACCACAGCCGATACCAAAAATACAAGCATAGTAGGCACAAAATGTGTTTTGGGTTGAAACACTTCACAGAAATCTTTATAGACATAAGTGTATAGCCAGTCATGAACAACAACGTTCCAAGTTCGGTAGTACGCCGCATAGGAAGTGGCGTTCCACCAGTCCTGAAAAATGTGAAGTCATGTACAGTCATAACATTCTTGTTCATCCAATTCTGAGTATAAAGTGCTTCTAAAGATGATGTTAAACTAAAAATACATTATGTTAGAGTGGATAAAGGAATAAAAGCACTAGTCTAAACAATGGTTAAAAGTATGCGCACTATCTCTAAGCAAATTAGTGTGCACAATAATGGGAGAAACATTTAACTACATAAATTGTTATGTTAGGGTTGATTTAGTAAAATTAAATGTGTCATTAAGATGTGAAAAGTCCTAAGATAAGAATTTTTAAAATTGAAGTAAGTCTTAAAAAGATACAACTATGTGTATCTCTTAATACATAACAAAACATACCTCAAAATTTGAAAAAGAGGTTTTCCATTAAGATAATATAACATTCGCATTCAATTGTTCCTATTTAAGTATCCATTAATTAGGTATTAATTTCCTTTTTCCCCACTTTTATGGGGGGTTTTCTTGTTTCCTCTTTCAGAAAAGTGTGTTGTGCGTTTCACTCTCTACCTCAGCTGATGAGTTTGGATGTAAAGAAACCTACGTCTATGGATTCGGCAATGCAGCTACATATTTGAGAGGTTTAAAAGCAACAAAAATCTTTTCAAGTATGTAGTTGAAAAACACTTTTTTTTAATGTTTGTAAGTCTTTCTTACTATGAAAAATCTATATTTCTGAAAATTTAAAATAAGTCTAACTGTTAAGCCAATAAGAAGTTTAACGTGTGAAGACATTATGAAGATATGAATAGAAGTTTGTGTCTATCAAGACCTGACCTAGCTATTCTTTCAGGTTGGCTTTCTACTATATCACTTGCTTCACATTACTCTACACTGTTTCTAAACTATCTTCATATCAGACATTTCAGCTCAGTCGGTAGCGTGTGTCTACTGAGCTTAGGGTCCCAGGTCCTATCCCGGCATGGTCGAAAATTTATCAGTGATGAAATATGGGTTTACCCTTTCACTTTGATAAATTAATGGCCAGGGACTGGATGTTGTGCTCGTCCTAATCTTAAGTTAGGTTATAAGGCATATGAAGCTAAGCCAGGCCTAGCAAGCCAGTAGTGGATGTAATATATATATATATATATATATATATATATATATATATTATTTTTTTTTCTTTAAAAATCGATATTAATGAAACCTATCTCATGTATTCCCTGTACCCCCACTCTTTCCCAGATAACTTTATTTCTAATCTTGTTTCTCCTGTGACAGCTAACATGCTCCTCACAAGCTTCATTCCCATGGCCTCACTTTTCTTTTATTTCTTACATTCATTGTCCATGTTTCTGTTGTATATGTGACAATAGGTACAAAGTACACCCTGTACAACACTTCCTTACATTTCAAGGGAACTTCTCTTCTCCATAGCAGGTCTCTTACACACCTATAGAACAACTCTCCATAGCAGGTGTCTTACACACCTATAGAACAACTCTTCATAGCAGGTGTCTTACACACCTATAGAACAACTCTCCATATCAGGTCTCTTACACACCTATAGAACAACTCTTCATAGCAGGTCTCTTACACACCTATAGAACAACTCTCCATAGCAGGTCTCTTACACACCTATAGAACAACTCTCCATAGCAGGTCTCTTACACACCTATAGAACAACTCTCCATATCAGGTCTCTTACACACCTATAGAACAACTCTCTCATAGCAGGTCTCTTACACAACCTATAGAACAACTCTTCCATAGCAGGTCTCTTACACACCTATAGAACAACTCTCCATATCAGGTCTCTTACACACTATAGAACAACTCTCCATAGCAGGTCTCTTACACACCTATAGAACAACTCTCCATATCAGGTCTCTTACACACCTATAGAACAACTCTCCATAGCAGGTCTCTTACACACCTATAGAACAACTCTCCATATCAGGTCTCTTACACACCTATAGAACAACTCTCCATAGCAGGTCTCTTACACACCTATAGAACAACTCTCCATAGCAGGTCTCTTACACACCTATAGAACAACTCTCCATATCAGGTCTCTTACACACCTATAGAACAACTCTCCATAGCAGGTCTCTTACACACCTATAGAACAACTCTCCATATCAGGTCTCTTACACACCTATAGAACAACTCTCCATAGCAGGTCTCTTACACACCTATAGAACAACTCTCCATAGCAGGTCTCTTACACACCTATAGAACAACTCTCCATAGCAGGTCTCTTACACACCTATAGAACAACTCTCCATAGCAGGTCTCTTACACACCTATAGAACAACTCTCCATAGCAGGTCTCTTACACACCTATAGAACAACTCTCCATATCAGGTCTCTTACACACCTATAGAACAACTCTCCCTGCTGTCCTCTTCTTATTAGATTCTCTACTTCAACCTTTCTCCTCAATCATGCTTACTCAATCAGTTCTGTATTTTTCTCAGCTCTACTCCATCCAACTTTATAGCCTCTTCCTTGTTACTATCATCACTTCACACTTTGTCATGTTGAATTTCATTCCACACTCTTTCACTTCCTCATTCCATTCTTGTAGTTGTTCCTGTACTCCCTCTTCCTTCTACCCTCATACCATCAAGTCATCAGTCAACATCAATGTTTTCATTCTCTCCTCCTCGAGTTTATTTTACGACCATTACCATTACAAATATTAGTGGCTTCACTCCAGTTTTATTTGGAACCACTCTGTCCTCCCACTCTCCGTAGTAACACAACTCATAATGTAATTTCACTCAGAGGAGAAGAATGGAAGAAATCAACAGGTCCCTGACAATGCAAGGCTTGAAGGCACTGACTTTAAAGTTATTTTCAAAGTGCAGTTAAAAAATATTTATCTCAGTAACGCTGGATACTACCGGAAGTATATGTATAAAATATACATATATTTTCATATATTTCCTAGTAACGTATAAATATATTAAAGAGTGTGATATAATGTAATGTAAGTGCAAGGGAAGGAAGCCAACCCGAAAGGATTGTTGGGTTGGACTGGATGGAAACAAATACTCATATCTTCATTTGTTCATAAGCTCTTCATACTTTTATATTTAAACAAAAAATAGACAAAATTTGTTGTTACGTATATGAAAAAGAGTAGCTAAGTTAAAAACAAATATGTAATGTATTACCTTATAAAACATTCGATCACCAAACCGTAACATCTCGGCAAAGGCATTCATCCAAGAGTGCAAAAGACAAAAAAATCCACAAAGAAATGCTAATGTTCCTGGCATCATGGCCCCAAATACATCCACGACCAAAGTTTCCGAGTGTAAAGGCTTGCGACCAAAATCACGAAACATGGGTATCAAAAAGCGATCAAAGATGAACGCTACATAAAACACAACACCAATGACTTCTGTAAAATGCCACACCACTGCTAACCAGTTTGTTTCTTTCTTCCTAAAAAGAAAAAAAAAAAAAAAACATGAAAATTAGCACTTCAAGCAATTCAGCTCTTTGACAAAAAAAATACTTTTTTTTAAATAAAATTAGAAATGGAGTTATCAGGGAAATACGAGAATATCATATAGTAGAAGAAGCAAGAATGTTATTTTTATTATATATACACACTTACGCTAATGTGCAATGGTAGGGTGATTGTGAGATGAAATGGAGGACCTACAGTTAACGTGGAATCCGAACCACGGTGGAGGCCTGACATTCCTCACATTCACAAGTTGTGATTAATACACATCTTGTCAGAGGTGAAGGAAGGGTTTGGCAATCAGATAAATCTGTTCCGGGACCAAGGATTGAACCTCGGACCCCCAGCACAGAAGTCTTGACACCTTACCCCTAGACCACCAGGTCACCTAAGCAAGAATGAGATGGTATGGTCATGAAGACAGAAAAGGAAAGCATACCAAAGATAATTATAAAATGGTGTTGAAAAAAAGACCGCAATAGAGACAAAGAAAGAAATGATAGGAACAGAAAGTTTGCAAGTAATAGGAGAAGAGTGGGGGAAGTCAAGAGGGAGATGGAGACATTTTATTAAACTGACTTGCCAACCGTTGGAAACTGTTTGTTATGATGAGGTTATTGTTGTTTGATTATGTTACCACTTTCTATGCTCTTTCTGATTATATACATATGTGCTAATTACACCAATGTGTTTGAATGAGAAATATTAAATTTAGATTAAGTGTACCCACATTTTCATGGAGAGTGTAAAAAAATTCAAGGAAAATCAACCTAAGTACATCCAACCAGAATTTAAACATTAATATCCTTTTCATCGGCAGACCAGTATTTTTCTAGATTTACTTCTTGTAGTTGTTATTTTTGTTGTTACTAAATATAAAGTACAGTAGAGCCTTGCTCATACAATGGGCTAGGTCCCAGAGCTCTGCTGTAAAGCAAAACATAGCCTTTTTTTACTTTCAAATGCATATAAATCCTAGTAGCGTCTTCACACTATCATATATAAAGTGCACAATAGAGCTAAGCCTAAATAATTATACAAAAGTAATTGATTGAAAACGATTAAAACAATTGAATGAAAACTATTGAATAATCATTTTTATATCTAAAATCATTTGATAGTGCCCATCACTACTGTAAGCAGACAGAATATCAACATAAAATGACGGTCAAAGCCATTCACCGCGCGCAGCATGCCGAACAACGCCGGAAGAACAAGACAAGCGCCGGACATTGTGAACATGTATATATTGAATGTTGTAAAGCCGGGCCCTGCTGTGTGTTTATACTGTGGTAAAGTTACGCTGGCAATATTAACATGGTATAAATGTTTGGGGTGTAACCAGAGTTGTTTACCTGGGATAGTTATCCCTATAGACCAGAGTGGGTGCAAACAAGTAGTACAAGAAACACGAGAACTCTGGACAAGGCGCAGGCTCCTCCTTACTATCTGTGTGGGTCTTGAACGCCATAGTCTTTGGTGCGTTGCTTCGAACAAAAGCATAACTCTTCATCAAGAGGCGAACCTGGAAAATATGGTAGCAACTTGTTTAGAACATCACTTATATTAAATAATAAAAGAGACTCTAGTAGCAGGTATTGTATCGACTCTGGAAGCCAATGTTTAGCCCCAACTTTCAACTGTTTTTCATCCTAAATGTTGTGAATCATTAATGACATCTGAACACACAAATACTGAAGAAAATACACTTTTCAAGCAGATGTACATAGTTTATTTTATTCAATAGTGTAGTTACGAAAATAAGATTACCTTGTATATTTATTTTATTTGTTTATTTGAGGTGCTTAACATACTGAACCAACCAATTATATCAACACAGGAGAATTTCTATGAATAAGAGCTAAAGAGCCTACCAGTTTTTTCAGGAAAGGTATTTTCACATATTTTCTGGGGTTATTTTACTTGCCATCGACACGGGACCAACGGGATACTTCCGTTTGAACAAGATTGTGCTATGGATTTTTATTGCTAAAGAAAAATCCACCGACCCGGCCGGGTTTGAAGCCACGAACATTGGGCCCTGAGAAGAGAACTAACCCCAAGACCAACGAGACTGACTATTTTCTTAAGGCAGTCAATCGCCAACAAGGACAAGTCAATGTTTAGTCAGTAATCAATTACAGATCCTAACCCCAACAGCTCTCAGAATCCCCACTAGAGCAACTAGTTTGTACCTCCCGACATTAATTAGAGGACGAGTTCCACTAAATTAAATAATGAGCACTTTGTTCAATGGTTATAGACAGAGGCACGTTTTTTTGTTATTGGCGATAAACGCGAATTGTTTTTCTGTAGCTTCAAAATATATATTTACACGTTTCACAATGTTTATGAAGTGATCCAACATATTTTTCAAATCGCGAATTTTCGCGAAATTTTGCCGTTCTCACAAATTTTAGTATTCTCGCAATTAACGCGAAAAATTAAATATTTTTTTTAACACTTTAATATTTCAAACAATATTTTGTTGAATAAACATTCCTTCACAGCGTAAAATTTGCCGCAATTTTATTTTCACAGAAGTCTGAATCATATATTTTGCGCATGCGTAGTTTTAAAACTGAAACAAGACTGGAAAGAAACGTGTTTTTCACTTCAAAGTTTTTTTAAAAATATTAACGTATCCTGCTTTATTTTTATACTCGCTGTTAGGTATTTGATGCATGCCAGGTATTTATTTAAGTTATTTTGGGTACTCGGTTTATTTTATATTTCACTTAAATCAAATAAAAATATCTCAAACAAGAGATTTCAACTACCATATGTCGCCACCCGCCATCTTGCAGTCTTGGAATGATTAAGTAAATAAAACTCAATAGAATTTCAAAGTAAAGATAAGCCTGTGGCACATTTAGTACAATCAAGAATTGAATCACTGAAAGCGAAGTGTGAATTAGTGAGAGATGGTCAGTTTGGTATCAACGTTGTACAGATGTTAGCCATAGTTTCACCACTATGTAGAGGACAAACTGAGGAGTGTTTGAAGGCATGTGGTGCACTAACTTGTGCCAAGCTATATTCAATGCTAGCCAAAAATAGTGATGAAATAAAAGTAATAAAAGCATTAGGGTACCTGTTTGACCCTACTAAGCTACTGAGCAGGCCTAATTCAAGTGATGGGAGGGAACTTGAAGGAATGTTCAAGGACCTTCCTGCTTTCCGAGACTTGCAATTTGATTTTCAACTAGGCCACAAAGAACTGTGCACATTAATTTCCAAACAAATTGACAGTGACTATGTGGATGTGGTAAAAGCTCTAATAGGTTTGAAACACAAAGGTGAACATTTTAATGTTTTTGTAGAAAAATCGCTTTCAATCTCTTTGGTTGCCCATTTCTAATGAAGACAGTGAACAGTATTTTTCAACGTACAATTTGGTAGTGACTGATAGACGAACCACGACGAGTGAAAAAAATATTACCACATGCTGTATGCTACAGTTTGGCAATATAGATTAGAGTAATATGCCGGTAAATATTTGTGTCAAATTTTCAACACAAAACACCACCATTTTGAAAAATTAATGAGAATTTTTTTAAAATATTCACCATAAAAACTGCCTCTGATTATAGATAACTGGAAAGATGAATCAAATATTTAATTTTAAGAATAAATATTTAGTGTAAATTTAAAATGTTTATATGTGTAGTTTACACGAAATACAAAGGTCTAACTATCTTTTTAATATACATTTATGTGTGCTATTGTGTTTTAAAAAGCTTTCTATGGCACCAAAGATATCACAATATAATATGTAGAGTTATAAAACCAGTTTGTCTTATATAAATAATGTATTGATGTTATTTGAATGATCTAAAGCAGGGGTCTACAAACATTTTGGTGGGCCACATAATATATATTTCACATTTTTGCGGGCCAAAGTAAAAAAAAAATCATTTTTATAAATAATGAATAACATTTATTTGGACCCTTTTGATGAAATCAGCACTATTATATTCAGAAGGAAAGAGAATTGTAACAATTACGAAGAATTGTAGCAGAGCATTCATACTTTCAAGAAACAAAAACTAATTTTCTCTGGGATGGCAATGGGAGATTTCAATCTTAACATCAAGATCAATGGAAAATGATGGAACTACTTTTTTAGTTTCAAAATATTACTCAACTGAGGTTTCAAGTTTGAGGTGCCCATTATTAGAAATGACTACATGCTTATCAGATAAATAATGTCAATAGTTGGACTTGACATACTTCATTCTTGAGAATTAATGTTCAAACAGGTTGTTTTACCAAAAATTGACAACACCACCAAAAAAATCGCTTCAAATTTGGAAACTGCTCAGGCTGCCAGGATTTATAATATTGGACAAGATTTCCTTCTTCATATTTGTATTTCAGCATGCCATCTGATTCAAGATCAATAATGTCCATTTAAAACTGACTTAGGAGTGTTTCAACAATGCAATCAAATGGATTATAAAACAACCTTATTCCATCCATTTTCCCATCAAGATCAAAATTATTTTTGTAAGTCAGAAATGTGTTCTATTTCAAATGAAGGAAAATGTGCTTCACATTCTTAATGAAATTTTTCGCAACACGAGAAATGAACCAAGTTATGAAAGTTCACCTGTTATTTAAGTAACATCATATTTGCTTTGAATGCCTTGACATGCGCGAAGAGATCACAGATCAAATTTGTTTAAGCTTGCAACTTTAGATTCAATTGATTTATACGGCCAGTCAAGTCTAAAAAAAATTCACTTTCCAAAGCCAGTCAGTGTTTGGTAAAAGTGATCGAGTTAGATTCTTCTCTTTGAGAAATGAATCAAATTGTTAAGAGCTGATTTTGATAAAATCGATATTTTCTCTTTTAGCCCCTAAGGACACTACCCTTAATTTTAGACTTTGATATTCAATTCCAAAAACCCCTCGGGGCAACCCTATAAAAACCCTAGCCTGATTGGGAAAATAGTTTAGGCTCTACTTAGAGGTCCAGACAGACAGAAATGCTAAAACCACTTTTTCGGATTGGGGGGGGGGGGGGGGGGAGGGGGGGTGTCATGAACCGTCGAAAGTGAAAATGTGACAATTGCTCATTTTCAATGTCTTTTTAATCATATTTGCAATGCAATGAGTCTAGGATTGATGAAAAAGGGCTTTATATTTAGCCTTCCTCTAACAAATATGGTAAGTGTTTTTGATAGTCTCGCAACAACAAATTTTAAGATATTAGTAAATTTGTGGCCTTAAGATGACAAGTTTCATCATTTTCTTTCCCATTTCTCCTAGTGAAATGACAAAGGGCTGTTGGTGAAGAGTGAAAAGGAGTATAAGCTTAGAATAGAGAAATAGTTCCAGAAAATGGCAGAGACCATTGTGTCCTGACAAGAATTGATACTTTATTGTTGACCGAGATGGCCACCTTAATTCTCGAGCTAATTGTTATTGAGTTGATTACTATTGAACTATTATTGAATTGTTACTGAGTTGATTGTTAATGATGGGAATATGGGTAGTTTTCCTATTTGGAGTGTTTTTACTGCACGATTTAGATATAACACCGTTTTTACTGCACAATTTAGATGCAACACAATCAGCAAAATAGGGATAGTTTTTTTTAAACAAACTCCCAAGACGGCTACTGCGCCATTTCATAAACCTAAAAAGGGCCACTGGGATTCCCTGCATCTATTGCGTTTCTCTCTCGCTATTTAGATCAGGTGCTTAAGTGTTGGTTTCTGTGATTACCGGGGCTAGTATCATGTTTTTCCACTACTAATGCTTACACAATAATTGTGTTCCTCTTTGCAATTTAATCTGATTAATGAAATCAAGCCATGTATTATTTTTGCATTCTAATGCTTATTGTTTAACTTTGTGATGGTTTTATTTATAAATATGATAGAGATAATATGAAACCCAAATAAGGCATAAAATATGACAAAATATATATATATTTTTTTTTTTAGCACCGCGTCTTACTACCCGTTCGGGTTATACGCTTAAGTACTAATTACACTAATGGATTAGGAATTAGGAAGGTTGAATTTAGAGGAAGTGAACCCACATTTGCGTGGAAGGAGAGTGGAAAACCATTTAGGAAAAACCACCCCCAGTTCACCCGACCGAGATTCGAACCTCGATCTCCCCGTCCTCGGCGGTCGGACTCAACACGACTGGCGCGTTAGCCAACTACGCCACCGAGGCGGGTGACAAAATATTAACTGACCTTTCATAGATCTGGTCAGTATCTATTACCAACTAACTTTTCATAGGTCTGATCATTAGATACTATCATTTGAACATTTTAGAAAACATTCTAAAATAGTTTTTTTTACTAAGGAGCGTTACAATATGAAATAATAAGACTTGAAATTTGATGTCCTTAAAATGTTTTTATGTAATCAAATTTAATTAAATCAGTGAAAGTGCATTAATAATTATTAAAAAAAATTAAAGTTGATAAGATGTTTTCTAGTGTTAATTTCTTTTTCTATTTGAGATGTAGAATGTTGAATAAAATTCAATTTAAAATAAAATGACAAGAGAAATTTGTTTGAATAAAAATGAAATGAAATGAGCTATAAAAATTGACTGGTGATGAAAATTTATTAAATTAAATTATTGTTAAATAAAAAAGACCTAATTAATATATTTAAAAAATCTACATGTATTTGTGAAGACATTTTAAATAAAAACCTTTAAGAAATAACTTACTTACTTTAAAGATTAAAAACTTTATAAACACAAAATGTTAACAAACCGTTGTAATAATACAAAAGTATAGAAGTGAGAGTCAAGAAATAAAATTGAAGAATAGCTAATGACGAAATTATAAATTATAATGTTTATAATAATGAATATATTTTCTTAACTCAATGTGAAGCAAAATGTGATTTCGAAGTTTTATATTGAAATGTAATCCCTTGCTTCTTGAAGTTCAAGATGGTTGAAAGCCAGCTGTTGGTTTTAAAATCTCATCAGGAATCGTCTCCGAAGCACAGATATTACTGTTTATATCATGATTGTTCTAATCTAACTTCCTGTCGGTTGTACTAAGATTGGTTTTCCTTTATAGTTTTACTTTCTCCCTCTACACAAAGGAAGGTACATTTTCTCTTTATTCCTCCTTATCCTATTGTGTAATTAATCTATCTGGCCAACCCAAGTGGGTAGATTTACTAAGATTGGCTAGAAAAGAAATATATCAATGATTAATCTTATATATGTATATTTACTTTACATCCATCATTGTTTCCAGCCTGTCATAGCTTCATATGTCTTATAATCTAACTTAAGACTAGTTCAGGCACAACATCCAGTCCCCAGCCATTAATTTTAAATGTGAAAGGGTAAACCCATATTTCACTAACTATAATTTTTTTGGCAGTGTCAGGAATCAAACCCTTAGCTCATTATAAATACATTCTACTGACTGTACTAAGGTGTCATCTATATAATCTATAAAGGTGAGGATAAGTTGATATAAATAATATGTGTACATTTAATCACGGTATTTAGTTTGGTTTAATTGTGTTTCTTTAAATTACACTTATATTTAGTTTCAAAATGTACAGAATTCTCAAGTATTGCAAATACTTTACCAATAACAAGATCAAGATATTTAATATTTATATAGTAACAAAGTGTTTTTAAAATAGAATATTGAACACACACGTTATGATGGCTATGGGCTAGCAATGAAGAGGGTGGATCATGGAAATACACACACATTAGCGTGAGAAAGGTTGTCGGCTGGAATTGAACCCTGAATTCACCGGCAATGGTAAGTTTGTGTAATGGTTGAAAAAATGTTTTTTCTAAGTAGTTTGTAGTCTGTGATTAGTAAAGAAAATAGTATTTTAGTGCAACGTTTTACAATTGAAGGCTTATTATGTTAAAATGACAATATCTTTGATGCAAAACAAACTGATAAAGAGTTGAGGAGTATCATTTTCACAGCTCCCTGCCTTGATGCACAAGTCCAAGTACCACATCTTACTGCCCATTTGAGCTATCAACAGGCAATTACACTAATGGTATATTAATGGCAAGGTAGAATTTAGAGGAAATGTACACATAAGTGTTGAGGGAAAATTGAAAACTGTTTATAAAAACAAATCAGAACCGTGAACTCCTGTCACCTCCGAGGCAGACGTTTAAACCCTGTGAGTAGTTTCCAACCTTTACAAATGATTAATAGCAGCCAAGGAAATAGTTATATAATACCTTTCTTCATGACCTTAGTCTAATCCCATAACCTTGTTCCTTGTCGAGAGAGAGGATGGAAGTTATATAACATACTTGAAACTGTTCCAAGAGAGATTTCTACTCCACAATAATTCAAATGATAAAAACATAATCTTTGAATATGAAAGATTATAAAGTTTTAAGTTTAAATCCAGGCAATACACTTTATAAATGAGATATACCAAAGAAATGGATCACATTAGTGGGCTTTTAAGTATTTGAAATCAAAGCTTTTCTCTTTGAAAAGAACATAATGTGCGGTTTTACAATTTAACATTTTGATTTACTATAAACAAAAATGTGGAGCTATTAGAAAAAAATATCTATTTTAACTGAAACTATCTTCATCAGTCTATTTATTTATTTTAAATTAATACTAAAACTCACAAAAGTTTTTCAAGTCTTAAGGATAAATGGATGAGAAGGGTAGTTTAAGATAAAAGCACCTGCATTAGTGTGGAGTAAATGAGAAATTCATTGTGATGGATCCTGTGTGAAAAATTCCTTTAGAGCACCCATATGAAATGATAACTGTTTTTTCTCTTCAGGCCTTATGTACTGATATTATTCAAACATTCCAATAATCAATGTTCCCTTAGTGACTTGGCAAACCATGAGACATAAGAAGCACTTTCTCAGTGGCGTATTCTCTGGGTATGCTAGTCCTGCGCCGCATTCACATCAATATTTAAATTTGTCAATAAATATACATATATAATGTATCTTTATATTATTAATTTGTTCATATTCCAAGAATATCGTTTTTTAAGTAATTATTCTTCCAAAAGAGTCTACCTACCCAGCTTATGAAGCCCAGGACCTGCTGCTTGCAGAGCAGAGAGAAGTACTAATGACCTTGACCAATGTCTAGGGGGTTGCAACACCCCCCTTTCCCCTCGCCAACAAACATTGACTAATGAACTAGGGTGTTTACAACCCAGGGCCTGCTGAATACAAGCAATGCAAGTAAAACAGCGTGCCAACTATTGAACAAATATTCTAGAATCAAGATTACAATGATTATTTATTAAGCTAGCATGATTCAAGTAAAATAAAATAAATTAAAATAATATTTGTTAAATAATCGAAAGAATAACAAGCTTTAGATTATGCCCTAATTAAATACATGTTTTATTATGTTTATGCATTCAAGGCACATGTACCATGTATTTGGCAAGCATATTTACCACCATTTTAGACCGTACACTGAAACAGGGACAGGAGGGGGGGAATGAAGGGCTAATTTAACTATAGTAGCAAGACAGTTGTTTTTGTTTTTAGTATGAAGTATTTATAGAGTTGTTATTTTAGTTGTTGCTCATAAGTTTATCATTTTTTGCAGCATACATTGTCTAGTTATTAGTCATTGTGATTCTATATTATAATTATACATCGAAGAATCCCAAAAGTTAGGAGTGTATTTTCACAATTTCAAAATGATTTACCAGGAAAAGGTAAAATAAAACTTATTTTCAGATGTAAATATCTTAGTAATAAATCAATGACATAGCCATAGAGTAATAGGCCTAAAAGGAAAAAAAAAATCCCCTTTGTTACTCTTATCACAGTTTACGGATCTAAATAGCTTCTGGAGCATTATTAGGATTTAATAAATAGTTTAGGCTCATAATTACTATTGCAACGTGAGTTGGACAATTCATCTTATTCCTCCCACAAAGTTCTGATGGACACTTGATCCATGTACTACTTCATTTTACTCTTTTTATGATTTTTTTTTTACTTTGCGTATTGCTACCTGTGAGTCTGACACCTTAGCTCTGTCGATAGTTTGCCTGCCCACTGAGCTAAGGGTTTCGGGTTTGATTTCCGATAGTTGGTAAAATTTGGATTTCCCCTCGGAAGCATCTCTTGACCTTCTTGCCCAACGGTGGTTAAGAGTCTTTGACCCCCGATAGTGTTTCAGTGTGGATGAAACAACATGTAGTGAAAGCATTCTTAACTGAATAAAACATGCCAAAACATGTCTCCAAATGACAGTTATTTATAGAGAGGACAGTGGGCTGGCTGTATGTACTCACGATGGAAAGCTTGAAAGGACCACTCTCAACCCGAGTGACAAACAACAGAGTGGGAGTACATAAACCGCTCGCTAGCAATGAGACTCGCCAGGATTAATTGGATGAACTCATTATACAGAATAGCCATGTTTCTCAACAATAACTAGCAGACAAAACAGACATTTCACCCGAGTGATTGCACCAATGATCTCAGATATAGGTTATGGAAAGGTGTGTGTGCAATTGGTGCTTTGAATTCTCACTCCTGAAATGTAACAGTAGCAGGTGGTGGTGCTGTGTCATAGATGTGAAGTTGTTGAATTTCTGGACAACAATGTCAAGGAAGATGAAAGCTGGGTGCATCTTTTAGAGCCATACAACATGGAGTACCGGCACAAAGGATTTCAAGAACGCAACTTCAGCAGGCAAGACCATGCTCACGGTTTTCTGAAATGTTAGGTGTGGTTTATTCAGAATTCAGGCACAACCATCAATTCTGAAAGTTACAGTGAATCAATGAGAAAACTGAAAGCACAACTTTGAAGAGTTTGTCCTCACATGGAGCAACCCCTCCAACATAAAAATGCTCGACCTCACACCAGCAGGGTCTCAACTGCAGATATTCGAAGTCTTTGATCCCCCATCGTACAGCCCAGACTTGTCTGTCAGATTTTCATTTATTTCTATAACTTAAAGAACACCTTTGAGGGCATCACTTCAGGTGAGAGGCTACGTTGTCAAGGTAAGTAATTATATTGTGACAGAGTCGTGAACCTAGTAGAACCTTGGTGAAAGTGTTGACCACAAGGTGATTATGTCAAAAAATTAAACTTAATAGAAGTTAAAAGTTAAGTACCAGAAAGTTGACTGTTCTGGTTTTTTTCAAATGTATACAATACATCCACTTCCTCGCAAAAAATTAGGAGGTATTACTTTTCAACATACCCTGGTAATACAATATACTGACGTGTGTCATACACACTATTTTAGCAGAAACTATGTCAAGAAAACGTACAATGTATCAATAAACAATCTCTCACACAAATATACGTGACATATAAAAACAAATTCCACTGTGAAAATATGTGATTTAACATTCAGTGCAAAATTGATCAACTTCAAAAAAGATCTATCATCTATTATGAATTTATAAAACAAGATGTAGGCTTATTGAGCATTCAAAAAAGACATTAACACATAAAATAAAATGTATGTTGGATGACACAACAAGTGACAAGTTTGGTTTAAACTTCACTATCACTATTATTCATGACAACAAGTGACAAGTTTGGTTTAAACTTCACTATCACTATTATTCATGACACAACAAATGACAAGTTTGGTTTGAACTTCACTATCACTATTATTCATGACACAACAAGTGACAAGTTTGGTTTAAACTTCACTATCACTATTATTCATGACAACAAGTGACAAGTTTGGTTTAAACTTCACTATCACTATTATTCATGACACAACAAATGACAAGTTTGGTTTGAACTTCACTATCACTATTATTCATGACACAACAAGTGACCAGTTTGGTTTAAACTTCACTATCACTATTATTCATGACACAACAAATGACAAGTTTGGTTTGAACTTCACTATCACTATTATTCATGACACAACAAGTGACAAGTTTGGTTTAAACTTCACTATCACTATTATTCATGACAACAAGTGACAAGTTTGGTTTAAACTTCACTATCACTATTATTCATGACACAACAAATGACAAGTTTGGTTTGAACTTCACTATCACTATTATTCATGACACAACAAGTGACAAGTTTGGTTTAAACTTCACTATCACTATTATTCATGACAACAAGTGACAAGTTTGGTTTAAACTTCACTATCACTATTATTCATGACACAACAAATGACAAGTTTGGTTTGAACTTCACTATCACTATTATTCATGACACAACAAGTGACAAGTTTGGTTTAAACTTCACTATCACTATTATTCATGACAACAAGTGACAAGTTTGGTTTAAACTTCACTATCACTATTATTCATGACACAACAAATGACAAGTTTGGTTTGAACTTCACTATCACTATTATTCATGACACAACAAGTGACAAGTTTGGTTTAAACTTCACTATCACTATTATTCATGACAACAAGTGACAAGTTTGGTTTAAACTTCACTATCACTATTATTCATGACACAACAAGTGACAAGTTTGGTTTGAACTTCACTATCACTATTATTCATGACACAACAAGTGACAAGTTTGGTTTAAACTTCACTATCACTATTATGAAAGGTTATCAAACAGTTGAATTGTTTACTCGCCATGCCCCCTTGTTGCAGTATTCTCTCAAATTGAAGAATGGCATTAGTAAGTACAGTCTTGCAACTTCATAGCACATATTCAACCTACTATCAGCTAGGTCGGTATTGGTTAGTTCCCTCACCACCAGTTTTTAGCTCTAAGTCTTACTTAGGGTTATACGACTCAGTTTGTTACCAACACTGTACCACTAAACTATTCTTCCTTCCAGTTAAGTGTCAAACTTGCCCTTTAAAACCAATAAATATTTAGTCATTGAATCTTAGTACTTGCTCAGGTTACATGCCTACATTAGTTGAGCTATTTCCAATGCCTTAGCTCAGTCGGTGCTAAGCTAAGGGCCACGGGTTCAAGTCCCAGCATCGTCTTAAAATTATCATGGATGAAATGCAGATTTCCCTTTCAGTGATGACTTACCGTCCAGAGCCCAGGTAGTGTGTCTGGTTAAAGTAGTTAGGCGGGTGCAGCATGCATATCAATTCTAGAGATAGAGGAAATATATAGACATTTAGGCCTCCTAGACGTGACCCAACCCAATCATCAGCAATCCAGTCCAACACAAGTGTTATAGTGATGTGTTAGACTGCATTATTGTAATAATGGATAGTGAGGGGGAATATTAGTCAAGTCAAGTCAAGCCTTGCTAGTCCAGGTTGACTCTGGGCCAGTTTTAATAGTTTCAGACAAGTCCTCTGCAGCAACCAACAAAATATAACTTACTTGTTCCATTAGTAATGTTATTGAAGCCCCTGGATTCAGTCCAATTTTGTAAATGTAAGCGACAGGAACACAGCAGAACATGGTTAGATAAACAACAAATGCAAGCAGGCCACCATAGTCCAGATATTTCCTAGCAACAGCTGCAAACAACAATATTAAACAAATAAAACTACATAAAAATATTATATGTTAGCGTTAAATAACAGGTTAACTTGTTTTACAAATCTAGTTAGCAAGAAAAGTGAAACATGCAACATAATTAGTTTTAATGGTTACAAAAGTCTGGAAGGAATTAAATTTCTATCATTATTAATATAACATAAGAATAAAGGATGAAAGAATAGAAGGATCGGTTTTTATCTTCAACACAATTCAATGTTGTGGTATCATGAAGAACAACACGATACAAACCATATTGTGGTATCTTGAAGAACAACACGATACAAACCATTTTGTGGTATCTTGAAGAACAACACGATACAACCCATATTGTAGTATCATGAAGAACAAGTTGCAGTCTAATAAATGTCACCCTAATGCCTTTGAAGAGTTAGATTTGTAAAATTAATCCGTCAAGTGTGTCTCAAAAGATGTGTCAAATGAGAAGTAACACAACTGTGTAGAGTATAATCCTTATGGAAGTTTAATTATGATTTATTTAAAATGTGGATTGTAGAATGTACAATAAGAAGTAAATAAAAGTCCTAGTATTAAATTGAATAAAGGATGGGGTTTGATCTTTATAGGCTACACTGGATTTTGTGTTTTTACAATGTTGTTTTAACCCTCTTTAAAGCCAAATTCTGGTAAGTTTATTTAAATATATCACGGTTCTAGTTTAGTTCATAATATAAGATAAAATTGACTTACCGGCTTAAGAGTGCATACAATAAATGTAATTCAAGTCAAATTTAATTTTCATTTAGCTTACTGATAAAAAGAGTTATTTTTCAGAAGAAGGTCTATTAATAAAATAATAATAAATAGATGTCATTAAAAATATGAATGCAAAAATATGGAAAACACTATTTGTCGACCAATAATAAAGATTATCATATATTATTCATGTTTGGTTCGGTGTTTTTACCTATAAATCAGCAAACTAATATGTGTGGGCACGATAGAATGTGTTTTGTCCTTTATGTGAGATAATCTAGGTGATAAGATGATGCATAGATATTTGAGTAGACACTGGTCTCCTTAAAGTTCAAGGTGATTAGATAAAAAGTGCATGCTAGTGCTGCCATGAATCTCATCCTTTACGAGAATGGTGGTTGGTTCACATTATCTTCACACCATAAATTCCGGCAAAAATTTGTTTCATAACCATCAGGAATATGTTTTGACAGTTTGGCAAGAAAATTCAGTTTGTATCCAAAGTGTAAGGACTTATTTGTAAGGCAAGTGGATCCGCTTTATTTAACATCTTTTAAACTATATTAAAAAGTTACTATGAACATATTTTAATTAAAATATTTTATCTGTGTGGTTGTCAAGTTAGTGGTGTGTGCTTAAAATGAGCTGAAAAGAACATTAGGTATCTTAAAATAGAAGAGTAATTAGTAAATTTTTTTAAGGTCATGGATATGCAGTAGTGCAATGTAATGTATGTAATGTAAGTAATGCAAGAGAGCTGGAATGGAATTTCTAGAAATCAGTTTCACGCCAGGAGATGTTGTATCCAACTTTTATACAAGCAAATAACTATTTTCCAGGAATAATCTTTCTATAATGATTATGTGTGCTACCATGAGTCGGTGTGATATATTGAACACTAATTCTCTGACAATTAGTTTCTGATTATCTGCAAGGCACCCCCCCCACCCACCCCCTTCACATTGTTTAAACTGTGTATATTCTTTGAAGCTCTCTTTTTGACAATAAAGAAAGTTGAATATACTTTGTATAAGGTTAAAAGAAAATATAAATTAACTGTGACATGTAAAAATCATTAAACTAGGAAAAAAAGCTAAATTGTTACAGACTAAAGTGATAAAATATGTTAATACATTTCAATTTCTAAAGTAATACTAAGTTTGTTCAATCTCCCAAGTCTTATTTTGCCACATATTGTAAGACAGTCACACATGGTGTATAAAAGTAGCTAATTGGAAGTGTTAACTTACAGTTAGCAGCAACACACACTCGTTTATTTGCCCAAAGAGAGAAACAACTGAACAGAACAATTGTAGTTGACATCATTCCCAACCATATCAACACTGCTGTTTGTAAACCAGTGAAATTCCACACTATCAATTCAATACCAAGATTTAATCTGAAACAGACAAAATTAAAAAAAGTACAGGTCTGATCATAAATAGTGGTCAGTCTGTTTGTCAATAGGCCTAAGAATAAAAGCAAATTCCCATTTTTATGGGCAGCATAATTATAATAAGAACAAGCCCACAGTTAATATAATTGCCATTTTTATAGGTAATACTATATTTATTAATAATCAATGTACCTAAAAACTAAAGTAGAACTAATATTATCCTACAATAACTAGACAGCTTAGTAGTCAACAAAGAAATATTTGTACTATCTGTGCAAAAATTAATTTAAAATATCTACAGTTAATTAATTGGTATTTTCATTTTACACTAACTTTCTTTTGTCATTTTTCATTTTCTATATCAAAAATAGTTTTAAAATGAAAAATAAAATATTCAAAATTTACAATCTATATGCTTAAAACTAAGTTTATGTTGTTTCATTAAATTTACACAAAACAAATGAATTGCACTTACTTTCCTGTTGTAACTAAATCATAAACAGCAGTGTTCAGGAACAAAATTATGAGAATCACACAAAATATGTTGTAGATGGTGCGAATGTGTTTAATTTGAAACAAATCCGTCAAAACAGAATTGCGAGGCAAAAATTGCTTATCTGAGAGAGTGCCTTTAGTTTTCCTGCAACAAAATAACGAAACTCAAAAATCTTAAAATGTTTGTTTACTCTAGATATTTACCAAACTGAGGTCAATCTCATTAACAACTGAACTCTACCTTAAGGCTAACAAACACAACTTCACACTTGATTTAAAAATAACATTAGTTTGGCACTTTCCCAAGGGATTCAGAGATTTTAGCTATCTACATTTCAAGGTCACGCCAAGAAAACAACTTATAATTACTAATATATTTAACTAACTACATAATCTTCACAGACTAATTTGGTCATATTAAACTAACATATAAGGTTTTAAGATTAAACTGAGGATTCAAAAAATAGGACATGAAATCTGAGTCGGTATTATTTATTTTTAATCAACTAAGAGCAATTATTTATTTGATAAAATAACTGTGGCAATATGGATTCTAAGCCATTTTCATCTTAAGATAAAGTCAAACTCACAATACACTAGCCCACACTTGTGTCCATCTTTACTCAATAGGTTTGGCCGTTATTAAAAGGGCAAAGTTTGAATTACAATCGTATGTACCGAGGTTTTTTCTCTGAATGGTTTTCCACTCTCAATACACATAAATTCAGATGCACTTCCTCCAAAGTCCATTAGAGTAAATGTGTGCTGTAGCTAGTCCATAAAGCTGAGCACAACACTAAGAAAGTAAAGCTCACACTCGGTTCTTGTATTTGAGGTTGCCCTCCACAGAGTTGTAGAGATGTTCCGGGGAAAGTGTGGTCTGTTCTACCTCCTGTAGCACTTCCCCTACCAACTCGGTCAAAGAGATGTCCATTTGTTCAACCATCCTAGCCTGCATTCTCTGGCAAAGAACAACAAACATTTCGGTTAGTAAGGTGTAGGGAATAGACTTTCTATTCCTGTGTATTTCATACCAGTGTGCTGTCCAATGAGGATTCAAAGCCAATCTATGGAAACTGAATTATTAAAATGGGTTTTAAAGAAAATGCACCACCATTTCCTTGAGGACGACAAGAGCCAGAGTGTTGAAGAAACAGCTTATTTCTCACCTCACATTATTATTAGTGCTTATTATAAGAAAATACCTTTTAAAAATTAAAGATTAGACCTACATCATCAATTAATAGAGTCAAGTAGGGTAATGCTACTTACAAAATAATTATGTTTTAAAAATTGGTTAAATATATATATTTTCTATGTGAGACCTTATGCAACTTGTCTAAGGGCAGTATTACACTGTCATATTTAGTTTATAAAATGTACGATAAAAGATTTGACACCACCTTAGAACAAATGTGTTATTAGGCTACATTATTTTTTTTTTTTTCAAAGTTTGTCAAATATAATGTGATTAGAAAAATTGACACCATTAGAGTCAAAAATATGTTTTGATAGACCAAGAAACTTTTTATAAGTTGATCATAAAAAAAATTTAGAGTTTGTATAGTAATGTATAGTTACATATTTAAATGTTTTGCATAAATTGGTTAAACTTTCAGACTCCACCATTTTCTTTTAACACCCTATGCATGTTCTATAAAAGATATATTATGGATAGTCAACGATATATCATATTTCTTTTATCAAAGCTATTTGAGAGTGTAATACTGCCCTAAAGCAAATTAATTCCTCCGGGTGATTTTAGTCAGTGGGTCCTTCTCACAGAACAGTTACGTTCTCTGTCCCAAGCAAATAAATGCTTTTCTTTTAATCTTAATGAAAATACATTTTTACCTGTTATTAAGTTTAAATGTTGGTACATTGTTAGGTTATAAATGTGTTTATTATGAAAATGTCGGCCATTTTACCTGTCCACAGTATGCAAGCTCTCACCTCTGTCTGTATTGCTCTATTCTTGGGATTATAATAAAATGTACAAGTCTTTAGTTTCTAATGTTTCATGATAAGGTACATCAATTCAAATTGATAATAAACTACTCGATAAATGGTAATAAGTTGTTCAAACATAAATGTATTTGGCATGAACTTCCAAATCATTAAATAGTTAGAAATGCCAACCAGTGGACCTATTTGAATGAGTAATGAATGGTGCGAGTGATGTGATTACTAGCGCTCAAATACTGTTTGGTAAGTCAGAATTATCACTTCAGTTTCCTTGTTACTTCAGGTAATTAGATTATTACCATCATTTATTTATATATTATAAAAAGACATTATTAAATACTAAGTTTTTAGTTTCTACATACTTTACACCGCCATTTTTGGAAGGCTAGGAAGAAGACAATTCGCACCTCTGTTACCTCGTCTTCGTAACGGAGGTGAGATGTGGCTGAGTGTTGGAACTTTTTGTCTGCATACTTCCTTTTCTATTAGTTGAGAGTTTCAAAATGTGTTTGTTATTTGTTCATGGAACATTCAACTGTGTTATTTACTAACTAAGAGTAATCATAGACTTGTGTTTCAGGTATTTAAATGGCAGCTTACTTAACAGGGTGTCCAGCCAAACCCTATTTTAAAATTCCCTGACTTTTCCAGGTTTTCCAGAGCCAATTTACAACTTTTCCAGTCCCTATATTACAAACACTATTTTATTAAGATCACAACTTGATGCAATAATATTTCTAAACACATCCACACTGAAATTGTGACACACTATGAAGGGTTACAGCCTAAAGTGATGGGCTCTTGGGTAGAGCGATCTCAGTTAGATTTCAGTGAGATCATATTGAAACATTAAAATAGTGCTTTGCACAAATACAGTTTAAGAAATAAAGATGTGAAGTAGAAGGATGGAAAGATGGATGACACACAAAAATCCCATGTTGACTTTGAGAATTAAAATTAGTATGTTCAAATGTGTTAAAAGAGATTGTGGTATGTATTAAATTGTAGAAAAATGTAATTTTGACTAGTGTAAATAAAATTTTAGTTTTTATAGTGACTATGTGAAAATTCTAGAAATGTATTTAAATTCCCTGACTATTTCCTGACCAAGCAAATTCCCCGATTTTTCCCTGTTTTCCAGGTCGCTGGACACCCTGCTTAAGGATAAATCTGCAGAGCAAGGAAAAAGAAAGATATATCTAAGGAGGTAAGGGGAAGGGGTTAGGTCATTGTGGAACAAGCTCTCACCGACATTGTCTGTCCAGTAACATGACTCCTTTCTTCTCTACATCTTCCTTTATCTGGTTCACCCAACTCTGCTCCTACCCCCAACTTCTCTTTCCATTCACGTCATGTTCTTGTGTCTTCCATTCTTTTCACATGGCCGAACCATTTGAGTCTTAATGACCATAACCTTTTGTCCATTGATTTCTTCACTCCTTGCTCCTCTCTACAATCCTTGTTCCTTACTCTCTCTCTCGTCTTCTCCAGGGCACTTCTTAAAAATAACATTTCACAAGCATGCAGCTTACTTATTTACTGTCCAAGTCTCTGAACCATACTGAAGTGTTGTGATTGCTCCAACTTGTTGCTTTGGATGCCTTGATCCGAGCCCTGGTGTTCTTCCATCTCGCTGGGCCATCCCAACATCGACTAGCATGTCTGCAATCTGGTAGCGCAGGCTATTATCGGCCTGATGGAGGAGCTCGCATGTCTGCAATCTGGTAGCGCAGGTTATTATCGGCCTGATGGAGGAGCTCGCATGCCTGCAATCTGGTAGCGCAGGCTATTATCGGCCTGATGGAGGAGCTCGCATGCCTGCAATCTGGTAGCGCAGGCTATTATCAGCCTGATGGAGGAGCTCGCATGCCTGCAATCTGGTAGCGCAGGCTATTATCGGCCTGATGGAGGAGCTCGCATGCCTGCAATCTGGTAGCGCAGGCTATTATTGGCCTGATGGAGGAGCTCGCATGCCTGCAATCTGGTAGCGCAGGCTATTATCGGCCTGATGGAGGAGCTCGCATGTCTGCAATCTGGTAGCGCAGGCTATTATCGGCCTGATGGAGGAGCTCGCATGTCTGCAATCTGGTATCGCAGGCTATTATTGGCCTGATGGAGGAGCTCGCTGGCAGCACTTCTTTGGATTGAACTGTGAGAGGCCTTAGTGTGGGATCGGAACAAACTTCTCCAATACCGCTGGACTGGTCACGCGCTGCATGGATGTGATTGGTTCCAAGACCTAGTGTTGAGCACTAAGAATGGGTTGCTGTGCGGCCTCCTTTAGAACTAGGTGGCATTTTGGTTTACCAGCCTTCGAGTCTGAAGAGCTAACGCCAACAAGAAGATCTGTGCAGGGAGGATAGCGCGTGGTCGAGCCTATAAACAAACTTTGTACCACCGATCCCTATTGGATCACACATTTGTTACGGGGGGAACCCAAGTGTATGTATTTTAGGACGTTCGGTGTGGTGATTGGTGCGCCTCTTTATTACTATTTTTTTACCCTTGAAACATATATACTTGAACATTATCACCAAAAATGCATTTCTGGTGGCAGTTCTCGACTGGAATCTTCACCTGTCGTCGTCAGCAGCATGTAAGCATCAGATTTTGTACTTATCTTGCATAAACTCTCATCGTCAGTTATTATGACCGTTATTGTGAAGTACACATTTTTTCAGCATTATTAATATTCATAAAGCAGCTTTTTCCATACGACTTTCTGATGTGAGGAATTTGATTAAGATAATTAAAGTTTGGGCTTCACCTTTTAAAAGTTATAGGTAAATTATTGATCAACTTAAATGTTTTGAGGTTCTTTAGTAAATAATAATTCCTGAGCTTTTCTCTTTAAATAGTTTGCTAATTATAGTTCATAATATATGTTTAGAGCTTCTCTCTTAAATAATAAGTTTTGAGTTTTCTCCTTTTTATATTATTATAGTGTCCCACATTTAAGTGTGTTATTTGCCTGGTTACATTAAACTTAGAGCAATCAGGGGTGAAAGTGGGACTTTGTTTTGTACCTGAACCCCTCTGGATCTGATTGAACCCATAGGGTGGTTTTGTTATTTTGTATAAATGTTTATGATGTCCTTCCTTGCATGTCCGTTTTAAAATATTGCTTTCAAGTCACTGACACTTCTGTTGTAAATATTAAAATAATCTATTTATGTTTCTTGAATGGATATTAAAATAAAATATTTTGTTAGTTGAATAAAACATTTCAAAGTTTCGTATATTTTGTGAATTTATATTAGAATATGTGAAATCCCCCTTTGTCCTTTTTATTGTATGTTTATGTAATGTTTATGTAATTTGTAGACAACTCGTGATTCAGGTTGTCGATACAGTATGTAATAATGAGGACAAGGTATAGCCATAGAGAAATAAGTATACTATAGAGAAGAAATTAAAAGTAAAAATATTAAGTAAAGTTTATTTTGGTGGTTTTTCTACTGAGTCACGATAATTTTAGTTATGAATCAAATAGCCAAAGCTATTATTTATGCTTTTAGTGAGGATTACTCCATCTAGATATCATATTCTGAAAATTGAAAAGTGACACCTTGACAAGGGAATCGAACCCGGGACTTTTGGCTTAGTACTCCCATGCTCTAACCATTGAGCTATCCAGGAATGGTCCCGTGCCCAGGGTCAATCTTCACTCATATTTTAAGGCAGAGCCTATGATGAACGTGCGGAAATCGTCGGCTAGAAATGTGTGATTTATTAAGATCATTATCTATCAGATAACACAGCCACCTTCGACTCGGTAGTTGGCTCAATGCTTAAAGCATTGGCGCACTAAGCCAAAGGTCCCGGGTTCGATTCTCATGTCCAGGTGTCATTTTTCATTTTCAGAATATAATACTTTAGTTCTGTCGAGTGACCTCTTCAAACGCTAGTGTTTCAACTTTTGGTTTCCTAGGAAGCATCTTACAGTGTTGTCTATGTCTACCTTCATTTTCATCATTCATTGAGTTAAAGTTTGTCTGGTCCATAGTGGGTTTGAGAGGATGACAGGAAGGGGGAGGACTTGCAACAGACACTTGGATAATAAACGCAGGCATGAGCACAGACACTTGCTATAGGCCGGGATGGGGTTTGAGTCTCAGCTTATTGTATTTACAGTTTTAAGCAAATCCTCTCAAACCAGCAGAGTTAGTTTCATGTCTGTGGGCCTGGCTTTGATCAAAGAGGTCAGGGAGCACAATGTGATTTAATATTTAAAAATATTGTGGACTAATTTAAAAATATTTACTTTATCAAATGGTGGCCCAAATAAAGACATGCTAATTTTGATAAGTATGTTGGGATCCAACAATATGTTGAACAAAGTGTAGGCTCAAAATTAAGAATGTGCAGTTACAGAAGTGATAATTGAAACTAGGAATAGATGCAACTTAGGACGACTGCCTAGCTTACGATTACATTCCTAGTCTTGAGACAATGGCTTCTCTACTAACCACGTAAATTCCAGTTAGGGATGAACGGCCGGTTCATGACCCGGCCGGTTGTCTACCTGACTATAGTTTTGAAATTACAGTATTTCCAGTATATTTTTTTTTAATAAATTCAGTATATATACTCAGAGACAAACAATCCCTATTTCAAAATCAAAAAATGATAGAATGTTAGGGTAGGCCTAGGTCTGTCTTAGTTAAACATTTTTACATCAAGAATCAAGGATATTGACACATATATTTAAGTATATATTAAGGATGGGACCCTAGAACCTACAAGGATTATTCATGGATTCAAGAGTCAAATCATAGTTATTTTTTTTAAATAGGTACTAAGTTTGAGTTATTTTTAACAGTATTAAAATAGTTAAATAGTTTTTTGTGGTTAAAACCAAAATAATGATAGGAAAAACCTAACAACCAAACCCCAGATCATTAATTTTGCATTTAATGTAAACAAAATCATATGCATACCAGTAGATTATATATATATATATATATATATATATATATATATATATAATCTATATATATATAAATAATCTATATATATATAAATAATTAATTTTTGTATCTATATAAAAATAGCCTTAGGTAAAGAAGTAGAATTTAAGATAGTTTTTGATGTGATGTCAAAACAAATTGACATATTAAAGGAAGAAATTAAAAGGCTTACTCCACTTGCAACTAATAAAGAACAGAATGAAACTGTCAAAAATGTAAGTGTAAGTAATTTAATTAAATCTTGGAAAGGTGATTCAAGTAGCATTTCTGTTGTAGAATTTTTTAATCAAGTTGAAATATCTGCCAAACCAGGTAATTGGACAAATTAAGATACCATTTTGATAATTTCTTTAAAACTAGAAGGAAAAGCTAGTGATTTTTAAGCTAAAATGCAGAGCTACAGTCTGAAGTAGATTACTTAAGGTTCAAAGCTAAATTTATTGAATGATTTTCTGAAAATCATCCAGATCAATTTATTCCTCTAAATTACAAAATGTGGTTCACAGTGTAAAGAAAGTATTCAGGAATTTGCTGACAGATGTAAAAGGCTTTGTAACAAAACAATTAGATGAGTCAAAAATCCAATTAGGCAATCAGTGATTATCGAAAAAGCGGAACATAGATTGTTGGCTACTTTTGTTGCTGGTTTGACAGGTAATGCCGGGACACAGGTTCGTTACCGGTTGCCTGCAAACTTGGAGGAGGCAATACAAATTGCAGAGACCGTCAGCAAGATGGACGAAGCTTCAAACATCCACCAAACGTCCAGAGGAACTGTACCCCAACGCGTCTTGAAGGACAGCAAGTCTCCCGGGTCAGTGGCACCATGGACTGTCAAATCTGTGGTAATAAGGGCCACGGAGCACGTGAGTGCTGGCACAATGTCAGGTCTGGACAAACCAAGGTACGTTCCAATAAAAACAATTCCAAGTTAATAAAAGCGAAGAAAGAAGCCTTTACTGCTCCAGTCCCTCAAATAGAGGTTTGTTTTGGTTGCCAAAGAAAAGGGCATTATGGGTCTCAGTGCAGACAAAGAGGGAAGGAAAAAGGGCATTATGGGTCTCAGTGCAGACAAAGAGGGAAGGAAAAAGGGCATTATGGGTCTCAGTGCAGACAAAGAGGGAAAGAAAAAGGGCATTATGGGTCTCAGTGCAGACAAAGAGGGAAAGAAAAAGGGCATTATGTGTCTCAGTGCAGACAAAGAGGGAATGAAAAAGGGCATTATGTGTCTCAGTGCAGACAAAAAGGGAAGGAAAAAGGGCATTGTGTCTCAGTGCAGACAAAGAGGGAAGGAAAAAGGGCATTATGGGTCTCAGTGCAGACAAAGAGGGAAGGAAAAAGGGCATTATGGGTCTCAGTGCAGACAAAGAGGGAAGGAAAAAGGGCATTATGTGTCTCAGTGCAGACAAAGAGGGAAGGAAAAAGGGCATTATGTGTCTCAGTGCAGACAAAGAGGTAAAGAAAAAGGGCATTATGTGTCTCAGTGCAGACAAAGAGGTAAAGAAAAAGGGCATTATGGGTCTCAGTGCAGACAAAGAGGGAAGGAAAAAGGGCATTATGTGTCTCAGTGCAGACAAAGAGGGAAGGAAAAAGGGCATTATGGGTCTCAGTGCAGACAAAGAGGGAAGGAAAAAGGGCATTATGGGTCTCAGTGCAGACAAAGAGGGAAGGAAAAAGGGCATTATGTGTCTCAGTGCAGACAAAGAGGGAAGGAAAAAGGGCATTATGGGTCTCAGTGCAGACAAAGAGGGAAGGTAAAAGGGCATTATGTGTCTCAGTGCAGACAAAGAGGGAAGGAAAAAGGGCATTATGTGTCTCAGTGCAGACAAAGAGGGAAAGAAAAAGGGAATTATGTGTCTCAGTGCAGACAAAGAGGGAAGGAAAAAGGGCATAAGTACCCAAACTCCAGAGGTTCGTTGGACAACCTGGCAAGTGGCAGTGAATCTAAAATATTAGATAAGCACAAATTAACCAGCATATGTGAGGACCAAGGTCATGAACTGATCCTAAGGGTATCCATTGATTGGCAGAAACATAGTTTTTTAGTGGACATAGGTGCCATACTTTCTTTAATAAAACTCCAGGTTAGTTCAGCCCCGATGGAGAGAGAAATTTTGAGTGCTAGGGGTGTTACTGGCAAGGAGATAAAAATACTAGATGTTCAAAAAGTCAAATTTTGTATCGGAAATAAAATTTTCGAAAATTACTTTAGTGTTGCAAGGATTGAAATTCCTTATGCAAGTGTTTTGGGACTTGATTTTTTGAGAAGAGGAGCAAAAATAAATTGAGTATTGGTAAAATGAATGGATATTTCAGGGAAGCCATGACTAGGCTAAGGAGTGCCCTGTGAAAGGACAACACTAATCAGCTCTGCAAATGACAGACGTGAAGTCAAAGCGGAAGGAACTAGCCATTGGAGTAATCCACAATCCGGATGGACCTCGACAATAGAACATCTTTAGTAGTCAGAAAACCATTTTACCAAGGTATGCTCAAACACTAACACAAGGAAAAATATGAAAAAACCGCACACCAGTTACACAGGAGGTATTTTTTGAGCCAGGAGAAGTTAAGAAACATGGCATATTAGTTGCACGAGTAGTTGCCAAAATACAGCCAAATATAATATCTTTGGAAATTTTGAATGTTACTCAGGAGGAAAATGAGCTAGAGAAAAATGTATTATTAGGTGTAGTAGTGTCTTTGGGAGTAGAATTCACTAAAAACCAAGAAAAGGTCAGGGCGTTATTACCAATCAAGACTTTATAAGAATTGAAGCAAGAACACTTACATAAGGAAAGAGAATTTCAAAATATGCTTAAAGAGAAACTAGCCCATTCGAAAAATGTTGAAAAAATTAAAACAGAAAATGTCCTAACAAAATAAAAAGGTTTGTTTTTTAACCTTGAAGCAGGAAGTATAGAATGTACTCATAGGATAAAACACCGTATTGACACTGGGGATGCTAAACCAATAAATAAATAAATGTACAGAGTACCACAGGCCCAGAAGGAAATAATGGAAGAAATTGTAGAAGACATCTTAGCTAAGGGGGTAGTGGAAGAGTCTGACAGCTCAGTGTATTTTAGTAAAAAGAACTGGACCAGATGGAAAAATAAAATACCGCTTTTGTACAGATTTTAGAGGAATAAATTATGTTACACAAAGGGATAACTACCCTTTGCCCCTTGGACTTGGAAAACTGTCACTTGTTTAGTGTTGTTGATTTGAGGAGTGGGTTTTGGCAACAAGAGATAGAACCAGCGGACAGAGAAAAAACTGCATTTTCTACACCGAACAGACATTTACAGTATAAACGCCTACTAGCGTTTGGTTTAACCAACACCCCAGCTTCTTAACGTTTAATGGATAGTGTACTATCAGGAATGAAGGACAAAGATTGTCTAGTTTACATTGATGACATGATTTTTAGTAAACTATAGATGAACTTGTAGAGCGTTTGGACTAAGTCTTAGACAGACTAAAAAGCGCTAATCTCAAAATATAGCCAGAAAAATGCAAGTATGCAGTAAGGCAGGTAGAATATCCAGGTCACCAGGGAATCAAACCTAGTCCCATGAAGATTGAAGCCATAACTGTAACTATCCAACACCATGTAACGTAAAGGACATAAGAGCATGTTTATGGTTATCAAGCTATTATAGACGCTTTATAGAAGGATATGCTAAAATAGCAAAAACATTTACTGAGCCTACAAAATTAAATTCAAAATTTAATTGGTCTAAGGAATGTTAGCAAGCATTTGACACCTTCAGGAATGTGCTCTGTAGCGAAACAGTATTGAGATACTTGGATTTCACACAACCCTTCATATAAGTGACAGAAAAGTGGGACAGCAATCGCTGCAGTGCTGTCCCAGTGGTTTTTCGGAGAGGAATGACCTGTCGCTTTCGCGTCACGACAATCAGACAATTAAACTGAGCTGAGCGTAACTAGCACGCCCGAGAGAGAATTGCTCGCCTTGGTCTGGGAAACTAAATATTGTAGATGTTATCTTTACAGGAGGAAATTCGAGGCAATAACTGATCGATCACGCAGCACTCAAGTAGATGCTTGATTTAAAAGATCCCTCATCACGTTTGACTTGGGCATTATAAGATTAGCTGAATTTGATTTTACAGTATCACATAGGCATTGTGTAAAAATACCGAATGCCAACGGACTTAGTCAACAAATAAAAAAAATTTAACACAAGGGATAAATAGAGAGGTGTTACGTAAATAATAGGAAACAGACAATTTATTGTAAAAATAAGAGTTTAGGTTTGCAAAATGGAAATTTACCTAATTTTTCTTTTGATAAGGATTCATTGTTGTACTTCACTGAAGACAACAAGTGAAGGTTTCAAGGTCAATGATAAGCCGTGTAATTGAACATCATTACAATACACCATTTAGTGGTTATCAAGGGGTCAAGAGAACTCAAGATATTATAAAGAAGAGATATTTTTGGAAGGGCATGTCAAGTGACATGGAAAATTATGTTTTAGGGTCTGACACTTGTTCTCGCGCAGGAAAACGAGCAACAAGATAACAGTACCATTAGGGAAATACGAACCGACATCAGAGCCATTCGAGCAAGTATCCATGGACATAGTAGGCCAACTCCCAGTATCTAACAATGGAAATAGGTATGTGTTCACTTTTGTAGATCATCTCTCGATGTGGTGTGAAGCTTTCGCCATACCAGACCAGACTGTGGAGACAATCGCCAGAGTGTTCGTAGCAGATATAGTCTTAAATCACGGAGCATCGAAATGTTTACTCGCCGATCAGGGTAGGAATTTTATTTCTAATTTATTGAAAGAGACCTGCAGACATCTGCAGATAAGGAAATTACAGACAACCCAATGAGTAATGGAATGGTAGAGCGACTTCATCAGCCGATAGTGAACATGATCTCCCAGTTTGTTGACAGATCACAGAAAACATGGGAAGTGTGTGTACCATATGCAGCGATGGCCTATAGGAGCACCAAAAACCCAATAACCGGGTACACATCTTATTACTTAACTTATGTTAAAGAGATGAAATTGCCAAATGAAGATGACCTTGAACCTAACCTTAACGTAGAGAACGGACCATCACAACAATTAGCTGTTAGATTAAGGGAGACTTAAAAAGAAGTAAGGGAAGCCAATAAAATGCAAGAGCTAAACAAAAACAGTATTAAAGACTTTAATACTACAAACAAAATGTTTGACATAGGGGACTTTATCTGCACGGAACAGACTTAAAGCAAGGAGTTTCAAGAAAACTGGCTAACCGCTGGAAGGGTCCATACGTAATCCTCAAGAAACTAGGTGATGTGGATTACAAAATAAAAATAAACAATAAGGAAGTTGTTATTCATGCCAACAGACTCAAACTATGCCGTGCAGCCCCCAGAACGTCGACGAAGAAGACGCAGGTCACTTGAAGATCCCCCCATGGATGAAGAACAGCAAGAAGTTGAAGATATTGAAGGTCCACAGAGACAACACCTACGCCTGAATATCCTGTTATCGAACCTATAAAGAGGAAAGAATAATCGAGACAGACCTCTCGACTATCACCAATGAGGGAGCCGACACTACAGCTTCGGAACGGTCACCAGAGATGCCATCATTATTGTCAGATGATGGCGGACATTGCTGAGGACGTCATCGAGCAGAGAGAGCCCTACAACCTCAGAGAGTGTCGACTTAACCTTACTCGTTAGTTTCAAATAGCTCTAAAGTACGAGTGGTGTCCCTATTTGCAACAGAGGCAACATGGAGCGGGGAGTATTGGTGATCCTAATAGCGACGAGCAACATCACATCGAGCAGCTCTATCCAGGAGGACCAGGAGTGTCTGCCTAGAGGACAACGTGAGGAAGAGTTCCAGGATGGTGACGGAGGGAGTCGAGGGACACCCACTCAGATTTCATCATCGCCAATTGGGCGTACGAGACAGCCCACCGTTACGTGTGCACTCATATTATGGCAAAATGTGGAAAATTACAAACTTTTTTCCATTATATATAAATGTTTATTTTTAAATGACCTTTTTATTGTATTATAATAGCTTACAGAGTTATGTTAGTTAGTAGCTAAACCACACTTAGGAAGGGTAGTTTTTAATGAAAAGAGCGTACCGAGGTTAGCACTCTTAGAAAGTGAGGGGTACTGTTGGCATCCAACCAACCATATGTTGAACAGAGTGTACATTCAAAATTAAGAATGAGCAGCTACAGAAGTGCATAATCATGGTGCCTACTCAACTTGACCAATAAAATTCCCATATTTTTCTCTGATTATTTCCTAAAATTCCCGACTAAAAAGAAAGTCACATCCTTCTAACTCTGCCCCACTCCCTCCTCATTTTTTTATTAATCTTTTATGAATAATATTAAGTTTTAACATTTAAATAAACATATTTTTTAATTTGTATTAACATTGTTTACTAGGAATTATAAAATATATTACACAATTACAAACAAAAAACTACAGTTTGAATAACAGAATAACATTATTATTTACCGATTTAATGATTATTATATTTCATATTTTGAGTAAAACATTTTCTCGTATTTTATTGCAATTTACCAAATCCTCGACTTATTCCCGCCGCTTTACTTGGCAGTGACAATGATACAGACTGATGAAAGGCCACATAACCAGCTAGGGTTGATGAAATTAATAAACTTGAAACAAGCAGTGAGCCAGGAGAAATGACAAGTTATGATCAAGCAGAAGTGGGCCTAGAAAATAAACAAAATGCTTATTAAATTCATGTGGAAAATAATATCTTGCCCACTGAAAATGATATTGCACTAGATGTAGATCAGATGGAAATTGTTAATCAAGAAAAGAAGGAGGGTCTGATAGTGATAAAAAGTTTAGGAGTAAATGGTGAAGGAAAGGAAATAATAACAGACCCGGTAGTAGCAGACCCCTTAAAAGATGTTCATGGAATTGTGAGCATTTTATTGGCAGAAATTAGAAAGAACAATAACAATTTAAGTCAGGAAATTAAAGTAACTAATTAAGAAGTAAGGCCATTAATGAAAATGTAATTTAAAAAGTAGAAGCAACTAAGGAAGCAACTTATCAAAATTTAGGGCAAAAGATTAAAGAAAGTAAGCGAGATTTAAAAACAGAAATTGAAGCAAATAAAAAACATCTAGGTGAGCAAATTTAACAAAGTAGACAGATTTGCGAAAAAAGATTTGGAGAAGTAGATTTAAAAATTGACCAGTTAGAGAGGACTGAAAAGAATTTACCATTCAATTTAGTCAAATTGTGGTGAGAAACAAGTTAGTTTAGAGGATGGACAGGAGAAGTTGAAAGAAAATAAATTTGAACTCATGAAAGAAATAAACATAAACAAAAGTAAAATTGATGGTGTGGAAAAAGATTTAATAGGAAATTAGAAGGTTTAGAGAATCAAATAGTAAATTTGGATTTTCAGGTCAGTCAGGCAAAAACAAATGTAGAAATAGTACAGCCAGTTTTGGAAAGTGAAGTCAATAAGTACTTAATTACAACTCAGATAGGTGAAGTACTAAAAAAAGAATGTAAACAAACCGGGGATAACTTTAAGGGATTGATTATGGAAAATTAAGTCAGTAGAAAAATCTAATAAAAAAGTGGATGAATTAGCCGATGAATTTAAACAGACTAAAAATGTAAGGGCAGTTGTAAGTAGTGTATGTAACCACTTTAACATAGCCAAGGGCTTAAGTGAGGTGACAATGTCTTATTCCAAAGTACAGGGGGCGAAAGGGCAATGTGTCAGCAGCTCAGTACCTTCAAAAGATTGAAAGAGTAATAAAAGGGGGACAATTTAGTGAGCAGAATAGGATTGAAATATTTATGTCAAATTTGGAAGGAGAAGCTAGGGCATGGGCTGGTAATTTAGAAGATCAATGGGAAACTTACAAACAAGCTAAGGAAATGTTTTAGAAAAGTATTGTTCACAAGAGATGCAGAATGATTTTTTAAAACTCATTTTTAATGGAAGGTATGATCCTAAAAATAGCACTATGAGTGAGTATCTTCATAAGTTTGTTACTCAGACAAAATATTTGCGATATCCAGTAGAAGAACATGACGAACCTTAAAGAAATGGAAAGAGTACTATTGATAGGAGAGATCGAAATAAAGAGTGGGAAAATAAAAGTAGCCCAGCCAAGGAACAATATGATATATTCAGACACAACAATGGGAACAGAGACAGGGATAGTAGGCCTAATAGACCCCTCCTTTCAACTCTCAAGGTCAGGGACAATGGAAGAGAGAAGGGGGGTATCAGAGACCTCCAAATCAGTCAAACAACAATAATGCAGGTTAGACTAATGTAATAACTGCATCAACCAGGGCAAGTTTTGAACATAAACTGATAGTGAAGGGAGTTAGGTCTCAATGAGGGGAAGTTAAGGTTTGAACTACTGAACTTTTGTTTTTATTGTGTCAAGGGAACTATGCTTCTGTTCTTGTAAAAAAAATAAAAGAAAGATATTGTAATTAATTCAATGTGAGTAACATACGATTGATACAGGTAGCCTTACACAACCGAAAGGATATTTCATGAAACTGCTGTCATTGATCAGTTAGGCTGTATCACTATTGGATAGGACACAATAAGAGTTATAATGTGTTATAAATAATGTACTATATTATGTGAAAAAACCTAAAACTATGTTAAATTCAAGATAAATGAATGTTGTATAACATTATTCATGGGTAAAAATCACACTGTGATGACAAAACCACGGCGGTTAGATTTTCAAAATCAGCTGTTTTGGTATTAAATAAGATGAAGTCTCATTGTGAAATAGGTCAGATGAAAAATTCTATGTTGAATAGTGTCTTAAACACTAAAAATAGATGTGTATTGATTCCATAAGAAATAATATAGATTAAAATTTAAACAATTTTGAAATATCAAAGTTGTTATGTTTGTATTTAGTTATTTCTTTACTTAACTAGAAAGTATACAATATAAAAAGTCTCCTCTGCACTCATTTATATATATGGGTACAATATTTGACCACTTCTCTAGTTATGTGACTCGACTACTATAGTCATGTATATAATTTATATATTTAACATTTTATGATATACAACAAAAGTCCCAGAGTTTGAGTCTTGACCAAGGTCAATTTTATGTTTTTATAAGATTGAGAGATTTGAAAGTAAACAGTGATTGAGTCTCAATAGGCTAAAAATGTAACAACATTGATTTAAGTAAATAAAATTTCATACTTTAAAATAAATTTTCAAATGTGGAGAAGTTTTATGCTCTAACTTGAAGGCTTAGTCGGAGAAATAATAAAAACAAATAGACAGTTGTTGAAATATAAAAGTTTGTAAAAGCAAGTGAGTTGGTTGATTAATAAGGAAGTTTTTTTGTTTGTTTTAAAAAAGTGTTATGTTT
The DNA here is from genome assembly GCA_033556935.1 of Timema podura. Taxonomy (NCBI): domain Eukaryota; kingdom Metazoa; phylum Arthropoda; class Insecta; order Phasmatodea; family Timematidae; genus Timema; species Timema podura. The sequence continues at coordinate 2,320,685 of JAVRXN010000011.1, forward strand.
AAATGTTGAATTAAACAGCGCCTTAAGATGACACGAGTAAGAAGTTTTGCATTAATTGTGCACATTTAAGAAATGGTGAGGTGTTGGTCGGAATGACAACTAGGCCTATAGTCATTTTAAAAAAGGTTAGTGCCCAAGGAATCAATGTGTAGTAAATAAGATGTAGAGTAGAGTCAAAAAGGCATTAAAATGATACAGGAAGGCTTAATATGTTTAAGGTGTGGCAAAAAGCCAGCTAACAACAAACTAATGTATTGAGAGTAACGACAAAAAATAAAATTATTTATGTTTTAAGAGTAATCAAACTAAAAGTTAGCATCAAATTAAACATTCTGATTAAATTCATAAAAAACATAATGAGTTGTAATAAGGAACAATATATATCAAATTGATAATAATAGAGATAAGTGAAGGAGATAGTTGTAAAATGTAAGACAGAAAAAGTGCAGAGAATGGTATAAATTATAAGGGATAATATACATAAAATAATTAGTCCCAAAAAAGGATACAAACTTTATAACCAATTATAGTATAAAGAATTAAAGTAAAACTTAATAATTGTGTTATAAGAAATTAGAGGTTATGTGATGAGTTGTTACGATTGAGATCAGAGAAACAGTTTAATAAAAGTTAAAATATTATACTTAACATTATCAAAAAGATATAAACACATTAAAAATGCGAGTCAAAAACTGTACATATATAAACAGACAAATGAAGACCATATTAAAATACATGTATTAAAGACATAAATTAAAATTAAAGTTGGAGCATATAATCTAATGATAATAAATATAATAAAAATTGAGAATAGGCAAAGGTGGAATAATTAAAGTTGAATGAGGTTAATTGAGAATTGAAGTCTTTTTCTTTTTAAAACTTTTTTAAGTTTCCTTGTTCTTTGTATTTCTGGAAGTTGGATTATTAATAATTCCATAATCAATAGTATATTAGAATATTTGTAATAAAGGACATGAGCTGGAATCAGAGTTGAAGCACATGATACAGTGATAAGATAATTTAGGTAAAAATTGATAATTAGGTAAAATAGTTAAAAGTGAAATAATAAAAGTTGAATGAGGTTAATTGAGAGTTGATATCTATTCTTATCTAGAAATTTTTGAGTTCCCTTGGTCCTTGTATTTCTGGAAGTGAAATTATCACAAGTCCGACATGTTTCGGCGCTACATTGCTGCTTTTGAAACGGAAGTTTTTAGTAGAAGACGGACAAGTTAAATTTGTTTGAGAAATTGTACTTTACCGCACCTTTGTTTTGTTAGACATGAGTTTATGGTATATTGCTGTCATAGTTTTATAAGAGTATAGAAGTATAGAAAGTTGTAGCTTTCCTATTTGAGGCTACCGAATATTTAATCTGATTGATATTGTCTTTATTACAACCTAATTTAGTTAGTTAATGAAGCTTTTCTCCCTTGTTAAATTCAGTCGCTTATCGGAAGTTGATTTTTTTTTGTTCTTGTTGTTCCCCTTTAGGGTCAGAGTTTACTATCTGTGTATTTGTTTATATTCTTATCTAACAATAAAACATAGTTTTAAAACAATTTATGTTGATTTATTGACTTTCCTTTTTCTTTTTTTCTAACTCTTACATACCCTCTCACCCTAGTGGGGTTATTTTTAAGTCTTCTTTTACTGTCTGGTGAAATGGGGGTGTTTCATTTTATTTTCCTGTGGTCCATCAAGTCTTATTTTGTTACATTTCCCTGTTAAGGTTAGTATGTTCAAGGTTGCAATTCTCAAAAAATAATTTTTCTTTTGGTTTTATTGTCCCTTCTGGTAAGCTTTCTTGGGCGATTTTGTGACTCCGGAGAGTAGTCAAAGTTCCCAAGAGTGTCAGATGTGCGGTCTAAATTTGGTTGATGTTTTCCCAGGCTTGTTCTATTGTTGAAAGCTATTTAGTGTTATTTTTCTGCTCACTTGCTAAACCTAATGCTTTGGGGGGGGGGGGGGGGGGGGGGGGGAGGGGGGGGGAGTTTACTCATGTCTAAGGTTAAGAAATCAAAAGAAGAATGAATTAAAAAACCACAGTGAAAAGAAAAAGGAAGAAATGAGAGTTACCCTGTCAGGTATGTGGAAGCTAAAAGAAAAATGGGAGAGATATTATGAAAGGAAGAAGGGAGGAAAAATTAAAAGAACACATGAACTGAATGAACGTAAGCAAATAATTACAATTAATAACTGGAGATAACAAAGTAAACAGTCATATAATTCTAAGAATAGGAGACAAAATCAAGAAAAGTTATTACATGATGATACACATTCTTTAAGTCCAGTTCCAGACCAAGCAGGGTGGAGGGACATTCACAGTTAGTAGATCTGCTAATGGGTTGAAGAAAAGTAAAATAAATATTTGTCACCTAAAAAGGAACATAAACATATTGGAAGAGGAACTAAAAAAGGCAGAAAATAAAGCAAGTAAATACAGGAATCTGCTTCAAAGGTTTGAGAAAACTAGAAAAGAAACTCCAAGGAAGAAAGTAGACAATATGTTGAAGGAACACGATATCGCCAACTAAGAACAAAACTGCTCTTCATGTGGTGATTTCCTTTCAGTTGAGTCAGAACTTCAAAAATAAAAATAATGTCCAAGGGAAAAGGTGGTTTGTGGCAACTATTTCTGGGAAGATAGTCAAATTATTATCTTCTAGAAGAATGATGAGCCCAAAAGGGAGCTTGCATAAAAGAAATTCAAGAAAGATATTTGAAAACATTACAATATTAGTTTGGTGTCACAATATTTTGGAAGGGGATGATTGTAGTCTCTTTTGTACTGGTAAAAAGAATTAATTTTAAAAAATGTAAAAAACAGAAACGGTATATTGACCCTTTTAGTGCCACACCTGTAGTGAGATTAGTGTAAGAAGGCCGAAGAATGCCACAAAGCTATTTCATCTTTTTAGCAAGGTTGTACAAGAAAAATCAACAAACTGTCATTGTCAAAGAAACATAGCAATTTTTCAGATTGTTTCACCATTTTTATCTATGTATAATGTTCTATAAAAAAGGAGAATGTTCTCATTCTAGTAAAATAACATACTACTTGATCTATTGAGTAACCCATAACTAACACAAATCTGGAAATCTGATCAGACCAGTTTGTGGCACTTTTAACAGTAGAAGGAAGAGAAGATCAAGTTTTGTGGCACTAAAAGGGTTAGTGACAATGTGAAAATTTACACAAGAGGGGTCTGTCTTCTCACCTCCAACTCAACACCAGTAACGCTACTTTCTGCAAAGTACGGCCTTTTTGGATTTTGCCATCAAATGTTTGAAACATTGCTCAATTCAAGCAAATACAAGTCCAGTTGTTTACAAATTAAAACAGCTGAACATCATAAATGCGGCAACACCCCAAGTCATTCATAAATACTTGAAAGTTTAAATGTAAAAATAAAGATAATGCAAATGTGAATTTTGAAAACAAATGACATAGCAATGTATCAAAAGTAGGAACTTACAAAAAGAACACAGAAGGATAAACTCTTAAAACCCAAAGAAAACTTTTTAACATTTTCATAGATATTACCAATTTTCTCCAGCTAGACATAATTGTAGCTATTTTAGTACCACAAAACTGTGATCAGCTCCGCCTTCCAACGCCTAAAGTGGCACAGTCTGATGTCATCAGCCTCGCCTTCCACCGCCTTAAGTGGCACAGTCCAATGTCATCAGCCCCGCCTTCCACAGCCTAAAGTGGTACAGTCTGATGTCATCAGCCCCACCTTCCACCACCTAAAGTGTCACCATTCGAAGTCATCAGACGTGCCTTCCACCGCCTAAAGTGGTACAGTCCGATGTCATCAGCCCCGCCTTCCACCGCCTAAAGTGGTACAGTCTGATGTCATCAGCCCCACCTTCCACCACCTAAAGTGTCACCATTCGAAGTCATCAGACGTGCCTTCCACCGCCTAAAGTGGTACAGTCCGATGTCATCAGCCCCGCCTTCCACCGCCTAAAGTGGCACAGTCTGAAGTCATCAGACTTGCCTTCCACCGCCTAAAGTGGTACAGTCCGATATCATCAGCCCGCCTTCCACCACCTAAAGTGCCACAATCCGAAGTCATCAGACTTGCCTTCCACCGCCTAAAGTGGCACAGTCCGATATCATCAGCCCCGCCTTCCACCACCTAAAGTGCCACAATCCGAAGTCATCAGACTGCCTTCCACCACCTAAAGTGCCACAATCCGAAGTCATCAGACATGCCTTCCACCACCTAAAGTGCCACAATCCGAAGTCATCAGACATGCCTTCCACCACCTTAAAGTGCCACAATCCGAAGTCATCAGACATGCCTTCCACCACCTAAAGTGCCAGAGCCAGCATGAGATATGCTATCCATATTTGCGCTAGTTCTGGCGTTACCTGATATAAAAGATGGGAGTGTCATATGTTACTTGAACTAAATAATTTATGTTTACTATAAAATATATATGCAGATAAAAATAAATTTTAAAAAAATCTGAAAAATTGTTGCATAAAAAACTGTTTGGAGATTTTTCTCGAACAAGCTCACAAAAATGATGAAATAATGCACAGCATTCTTGACAAAGTAAACCTAAGACGACGTGGCACTTTTGACAAAGAACCTGAAGTAATAATGGTACCACCACCAGAAATTATGAATGAAATTAATTTGCAAATTTAATTTAATTTAATTTAATTTCCAAACTTGTCCTATCTTTGATTATTATTTGTTTTGTTTGATAATGTTTTTAATTAGTTCTAAACATACAAACAAGCTTATTAATCATATAGGTTACCTGAATTTTTTCTCGAAATTTATCCAATACCAGTTGTTTGTTTGATGCTGATTCATTGAGTGCATGGTTGATTTCTTGTAGCAGTGCTGAAATGAGATAGAAATAGTCAGCTAACAATCAAGTATATGGCAATTTAGTAAGTTAGAACATGCTAATCTACAAAAATCTACAATAGTATTGCCAGGAAGAAACAGACTTACCATAACATTTCCTCCTCCAACCTAGACACTTAAAGGGTTTTACTTTAAAGAGAAATCTAGAAGGGAGCAGTAAGCAAAAAACTATATGTTTGAGGGCATTTGCCCCTCAATACAAAGGAGAGTCCAGGGGTCATCCTCCTCTGGCATAGAATATGTCTAAACGGGCAAACAATAGTTGGTAGAAATTAAAGTTGTCTTGGGTAAATTTGGGGCAGGGAGAAGTCCAACCATTGTTTCGACGTTTTTAATAGCCTACATTCTGTAAATCGTTAATGTGGACCTGTAATCAAGTTTATGTCATAGGTAATCTAATGAAAATTAAAAGTGGGGTATTGGATATTAAGAACTACCTACTTGCATTAACTGAGGAAATACAAGTGGAAATATTAAATCCAAAAACATTCCTAAGACACCTGTTTTGTTCAAATTTATCTCAAGAGTTAACAAAACATTTGAAAGAAATTTTAAGTTAATGATTGACAAAAGTAGTCTATTGAGAGTATAGCACATGACAATGCAAGAATACTGATGCTAAATAATTCAGTGGAAATTAGAAAGCTTTCAAAGCAAGTTTTATTTTTCAACTGTTTGGCATGATTAGCATATATTTGAGTTGATCATAAAATTTAATTGTATCTGTTAAAATGTAAATACCTGTACCGTATTTGATTCATATATATGCTTCTTTGTAAAGCACACTTAATGATATAATGAAGTTTGAGTTTGAAGTTTATTACAGTTTAAATTTCCACTAATATTTTACAATATACTATGTACTTTAATATCAATGTTACAATGTTGGCCCTAATTTTAAAGTTAACAATCAAAATATGTAGTCCGACACCTTAGCTGAGTCGGTGGTGTCTCTTTCTACTGAGCTAAGGGTCTCGGGTTTGATTCCAGGCATGGCCGAAAAACTAATCATTGGTAAATTGTAGGTTGACCTTTTCACAGTGATAAATTAACATCCGAGGACTGGATGTTGTGTCTGTCCTAGTCTTAAGTTAGGTCATAAGACATACGAACAGTGGCGGCTCACCCATAAGAGCTGATTGAATTCTACATATATTTATTTTAGTTTAGTTTAGTTAGTTTACTACAGTCAACTAGAACACAACCAGAGGAATATATTCTAACATATTTCGGATTTTGTAATTTTTAAGGACAGTAATTGTTCTGTGTTGAATGGAAGGTTTTCAAGAGTCTGCCGAGTGCCGAGTGCACTAGTGAGCATAGAAGCAGAAAAGGGGGAGTAGGGGAAATGCCCTAGAGGTAGCACAGGGCTGGGGCTGCAAGCGGTGCAGATCCCCTCGACAGCCACAATGTAACTTCAAACAGAATTATGCAACTAATGTTTTTATTTTTATTTAATTATGTTTTCTTGCATGTTTAACTGTTTATCTAATGAGTGCAGAAATGAAAACAAACTAGAATGTTGTTAATTTATTAACAATTAATATTTCTCGATTTAGTTCAATTGTAAAAATTGAAATTAAAAACAAAAGGAGTCTTTACTAATATACCTGAAGGCAACTAGTAGTAATTCTGATGTTCAAACATGTGTGCAAATATAAACTCAAAGCTTGTGCTTATTATTCAAAAGTAGATGTGTACATTTAAATATTATGAGCCTCTAAATTTCAATTAGCATATTTGTACCATTTGCATTTAATTTATAATATAATATTTATTCTAAGAAAAGAATCACCGACTTTATATTTACTGAAATAGTGGTGGACAGAGTTCCTGGCTACAGATTCAGAGGTCCTGGGTTTTAGTCCCGGTGCTTTCAAAATGAAGCAGTGGGTCTGAAACTGGATCAAACTCAGACTCTTAAGGACACATGAGGAACTACTTGATAAAGAAAAAACTCTGGTTTAGAAAACTGAGATTAACGGCTGGGAGATTCACTGTGCTGACCACATGACAGCATATATCCGCAAATGTTAGCACTATCATAACTAACAGCAGTGGCCACTAGGTCTGTATAGTTCGCATGCAGACTCACACCATGGAGTATTACTACATATTGATATTTTTGTGGTATCTTGACTTGTATATCTGTTGATTTTTTATATAATTTTATAGACAAAATCAATTTTATTTTGTTTATCTTTTTCAAATAATTAAATATGTTGACATTATTAGTGTAGTGTATATATGTTACAGTAAGCTTACTACAGCCCCCCCCCCCCCCCCAAAAAAAACTGTTGTTTTAAGTTATTTATTTAGATAATTGACAAAACAAAGGGTTTTCATTTTGTATTTCGTTGAATGATCTTTTTGCTAATAGATATTAAAAATCAATTAGTTTTAGTTATTGTTTGGTTATGAAATGTTTATAGAAAACATAAGTAGGCAATACTACCCCTCTTGTTTCCCACCCTCTCTGTATCACCCGAGCAGCACTCCCAGTGTTCAAACTCACGAGCCACCACTGCATTTGAAGCTACGACAGGCCTGACAGGCCTCAATAAAAAATGACCACAGGCTGGAAACAACTTAATGGATGTAAAGTAAATCTCCTGTGCAGAACTCTTAGATGGAGATCTTTTAAATTTAATCTAACCATTTGTTTTAATGGTGGATGGTGATAACACATTGAAATAGATACCCTGTTGGGTATTTAGGACATTTTATTGTATCAGAGGATAGTAAAGAAACTGTTAATTATTAGATATTTTGATATATGTGTGTTCTAGAAAATAAGATATATTATTGATGGTCTGGTTTAAAAGGTATTTAAATTAGGTTTTAAAAATATTAATTGGAGACAAGAGTGTCCCATGTAGCTATTGATTTAATTATGGAAAGTTAAAATATATATAAGTTTCTTTTTAAAAATGTGTGGGTTTTTGATGTTTTTGAGAGGTGGGTGTACATTTGATAGTCATGAAATGAGAGGTGTTCATTCTGTGTCTGTTTAATAATAATAATTTTAGCAGGTCTTACTACCGTTGGTTATACCTAGTACTATTACCTAATGATAGATTGGAGGGTTGATTAGAGCGCATTTGCGTGAGGGAGGTGAAAACGTTTGAAAAACCACCCAGTTCACCCCGAGTCGACCTCGATCTCGTCTGCGTCGGTACGCTAGCGTTAGCAACTACCACCGAGGGTGATCTGTTCTAATTGAATGTAGGCTAGGTAAATCCAGACGTCTTGTGTGGTAACTGTGCCAGTGTGTTTTTGCTAGAAATTATTCACTTTAAAGTGCACAAATATTAAAATGTTGAGTTTGTAAAGACCTAAGATTGATAATGTGTCATTTTATGTGGAAAGATATTTGCTAATGTAAGTTTGGTAGATCACATATGTTCTTTATAGCTTTGTTTTGTGCAACTTGAAGTGGATGGAGAATACTGGCCGCCACGGTACCCAATATATGGCTGAGGTACTGAAAGTTACTATTATAGCATGGTAAATAGGAGTTAAATTTTGGGGACACTCCAGATAGTCTTCGCAATAAACCTATGGCAAGCAGCGTTTTCTGTAAGACAGACTCTATATTATGTGTTTGACAGTGTAAGTGTTTGTCAATACTATATATATATACCTAAGTATTTGACACACTTGGCTTCGTGTAAGGTTTACCTGCCACATTAATATGTATATCAAGATCATAGAGCATTCAGGGAGAGTTAAAAATAATTTAGTTTGACTTGACAGCATTCATTATTAATTTATTTAGTCTTAGATATTCGCCGAGTGTTCTCCTTGCACTAAGGTGGTGTGAGCTATGTTTCCATAGATTCATATATAATAACGGTATCATCTGCATACAGTTTGCCTAGGCCTATATTGTTTATGTAGATAAGGAACAGAATAGGGCCTAGGACACTCCCTTGTGGAACTCTTTGTCTTAACAAGTCTAAGGTACATTCTGATGTCATTTAATTTTACAAGTTGATATTCTATTTCTTAGATAATTAGTTAAGAACTTGTGTTTAATCCTCTTATTCTCATATAATATCCTTAGTTTTTAAAACTATTACATGAGCTACGGTGTTGAAAGCTTTGCATAAATCAACAAAAAATACAGCTGCAACATATTTACCTTCAAATGAAGTATGTTTCACTATTTAGCCATATGGCTGTATTGAGTGTTCGAGGAGGGACAGAATCCATATTGATTTCTATACAGCAGGGATTTGATTTCAAGGTAATTCAATAGCCTTTTTTATTTTATAAAGATGGAACTAAAAAAGTGGAAAAATATTTGAACATAAATTCTCATCACTCAATAAGTAAATGGATTTCCTGAAAAACAACATTAGTCAGGACTGCTTATTGGTAAATGAGAATGATCCATTCCCAGAGTCTGAGAGTTCCTATTTTCAAAAAGAAATTGTTTGCATCTTAGACCCTAAATAGGATTGATATTCCCTTCTATGTAACACGCAACTGTTAAGTAGGCTATATATATATATTTTTTTTTTAAATAATGGCATACATAATTTCTTTAAAAAAAACTTGATCAGAAAGGGTAAAGCCAATTTGAAGGTCAAATATTTAGTTTAAACAAAGAGGGTTGTTTTTTATTTTTAAAACTAATAGCATCACTACATTAATGGAACCAGTTAAGTGATATCATAAAAACAAAATATAATTTTAAAGTGAAACAGTGTTTTTATGGAATAAGTATTTCAAAAGCAATTGAATTGGTATATTAGATCATGTTAAACTCACCCTTGTTAAAATCGACATCGTTCGTTTGAAGAGGTATTTTTCTTCTTATAATTCCATCATCCCTATTTACATTCATATCAGCAGGCAATGCCATGATAATATTATAAATATTCACAATTTGTCATACAAAAGTTTAAGAAATAATCAATTTTAAAAATAAAAACACAAAAATGTTGGTTACTCCCTACTGTCATACCATTCCAATTTCCAACGTGAGCTTCAAAGATTTTACCAATGATTCACTGCACAGCACTTACGAGTGTCGATTGACGAATAACGAATTAGCGAGTGCCGCTTGACACAAAGACAGTAAAATATTGAAATTGTTCGTTTGTTCACTTCACTCCACGTTTATCATCCAATCACAATTTGAAATAAGGATATAATATCACATGACATTTAACACGTGACGATTTTGTCGAATCAGCTGATCATTCAATCCTGTTAGTTTTGACTGTTTTATTCAGTCGATTTTTTAGGCTTAAACCATTGATCTCTATAATTTAGCTGGATGGACATCTGTGGCAGAAATTTTCGAGCTGTCATCTGGATACCACTGTGTAAGAGAGAAAAAAACTTTCGGGTATCTCTTTCTATCTTAGACCCATTCAAGGCAAAGTGACATTTTGACACCGTTCATTAATTTGATTGAATATATGAGATACATCAATGTGTGAGTAGTTAAATTAAAAAATATGTTAGTAAAAGCTTTGAAGAGCATATCGAAATTCAAACAGATTAGTCTTTTCTTTAAATAAGTTGATGTAGCCTAATATATATACGATGATTTTTGAAGGAAGCTCGCTTGTAAGGCTTTATCTCGTACCATAATCCTACCCTATAGCTGTGTTTAGTTAGGATCAAAGACCTTCCAGTAGTAAATTTCTACTTCCGTTCTAAATGGCCGTTTATCCTAACAAAATATAATAATTATATATATATATATATATATATACATGATGATCTTGTATATATATATATATATATATATACATGATGATCTTGTACGAAATAAATCCTTACAGATTGGGTTTATTACTAAAATCAGGGTTTAGTAGGTACTGTACTTCCTACAAGCCTACAACCTAAATTATCATTCAAACTTAAGACTTCTACACAAAGTATATCATTCAAACGAATGTAATACAGTTTTTAGCCAGCTTGTTTAGTTATAGTTATCGAACTTTCAACACAATATGGTTTCTGAAAGACATGAGCATTTTTAAAAAAAAAAAGTATTATAATTAATAATAAGTGATAGTTTGAATGTATGGAACCTATACAAAGTTTGTCATTCAAATAAATGTAATCAAGTTTTAAGATATCTTATTCATTATATTTATCGAACTTTCAATATAAGTATAGTCGTGGTAGAATGTAAACAACATTGATGATAACTACATATTTAAATATGTTAAAATTGTATATCCCTTAATGTAAATGTTTCTTCAGGAAATTGTGGTAAAATACTTCCCTATTTTCAAACAATAACACTTTTATTCATCAGAGACATGTTTTCGCATAAGAACATTGAAAGAAACCGGTTAATCTGTCTCCCCCTCCCCCTAAGTGTAGCAGATGATAAAGTTGAGCGTCACGCTTTTGTCCTTGGCAATGTGTATGTGTATGTCCATCCAGTTATACTATAGAGATCAATGTTCTACACTTGTGATGAGTACAGCTAAGAGTAAGTTAGGAGCAAATACAACAAGCTATTCTTCTTGAGGTGACAGAACATCTTTTCAATCAGTTCAGCTCTATTTTTAAATATGGTGGAAGCAAACTCTGTTTTTGATCACCTCATACATTCACTGGTAATTCAGTTGTACCATTCACCACCTCCAACTCTAACTGCTAGAGGCCACAATAACCAGGAAGAGGGTGGGCGGTAACCATATGGAATTTAATATAATAAAAATAGAAACATTTGAAAGTCTAAGAAAATATTGAATGATTTATTCAAGGTAAAACAACAGAGGTAAATAAATAATACATGGCCTCACAAGGCAAACTGGAGAGTGTTGAAAAACAAATAAATATAGCAGAGACTGCGCTTACGCAGTACATTTGAGGATATTTCACAATCTCAAAGTAATAGTAGTCCTTGAAGAAGACTACGTTTTAAACAAAAGAGTTATAATATAAATTATTTATTTATATGAATTAGTCTAGAAGAGACCCCATAATAATCAAAAATATAATAATAAAGAGCTTACAGAGCTCCTCTACTTGGTTAACAAAGCGGCTGAATCATCCTTGTGACTTCAAAACCAACAGATTAAATCCTTAAACCTTTGAAATCATACTATAACAATAAAGAGCTTAAAATATATAAAGGTAAATAAATAAATAGGTTAAACCATTAACCCTTTGAATCCCTACTATAACAATAAAGAGCTTAAAGAGCTCCTCTAAACGGTTAAAAAAAAAAGCGCCTGAATCACCATTGTGAATTCCGATTAAAAAGTTAAAATTTAAGATTAAATTAAACATAGCTCAAACTTCTGTGGGACTATTACTTCCACCACCTCGGAAGTAATAGAGAAGATTTCAACTTGTTAATATTTAACATTTTAATAGAAAAACAAAGCTATATTACATTAGAATACCGGTAATTTCTAACTAAGCGAATCGGTTTTGTTAAAGTTATAACTTATAAACCAACAAAAATAAATATACTCTTATAATTTCTTCAAAAAAATACATCTACAAAATGTAATCTATAAATTAAACATTATCAAACTTTAAAGTTAAATAATTATTGGTAACCACACAAGTGCAATCAGCGTCGTTCTAGATCACCTCATTGAAGTGACTCGTCGATGCGCCATTCATAGCTTTGTCAGTCTTCTATTTGAATTATTTTATGTGCACCAGTCGTGCGATGGTTGTTGGCCGAGACTATAGACATAGTAAGGTGTTGTAAATGTTTGATATTTCAGGATTTCTATATGTATTGGATTTATTCGGGGCGGGTAGTAATAATGTAACATTAGCTAGCAATGTTATTGTTACACAGTCTAGGGCTAGGCGCAGACAAACGAATTCAAGTCAAACAAATGGGACTATATTCACACCAACGATTTCACTCCAACTAAACATTTTAAAAGGGTTGGCACCGCACACAACAGACACTCAACAGATGGTCACTCTAGAGTGGAGACAATACAACACAGAATATTCTAAATAGACTTGGAGTAAACTGTAGCTATTTATGTCTTACTTAATTTCTAGTATTAGGAATTTGAAAGTACATTGCCACACTTACAAAAGTATTCTACCTATCCCTATCTTGAGCTAGTTCTATTCAGTCCACATATCTCTTGAGCTAATTTTATACAGTCCACCTCATTATACCATTTCCCTATTTTGACCTAGTTTTGTCCAGTCAACTTCATTACACCCTATCCCTTTTTTGAGCTAGTTCTATCCAGTTCACCACATTACATTCTATCTCTACCTTGAGTTAGTTCTATACAATCCACCTCATTAGACACTATTCGTATCTTGAGCTAGAACTATCCAGTCCACCTCATTACGTACTATCCCTATATTGAGCTAGTACTCTAGTCTAACTCATTACACCATATCACTTTCTTAACTAGTTCTATCTAGCCCCCTCATTATATTCTGTCTCTTTCCTGAGTTAGCCCTATACAGTCCACCTTATTTGAACCTATTCCTACCTTGAGCTAGTACTATATAGTTTAACTCATTACGCCCTATCCCTATATTAATCTAGTTATACCCTATCCACCTTATTACACCCTTATTTATCTAAGGTCCATTTTAATGTTATCCTTGCATCTGCGTCTAGGTCTTCCCAACGGGTCTCTTCGCATTGGGTTTGCAAGTCAGTATCCTGAACACGGTTCTAGATTCTCCCATTCGCGCCACATGTCATGCCCACCGTAATCAGACTAGACTTGATTATTCCAACAATGTCTTTTGATGATTAAAAGTGTTTAACTCATCATTATGTATCCTCCTCCATTCCCCGTATCGTCATCTCTTTCCTTTTTGGACCAAATATCTTCCTAAGCACTTTACTAATTATATATTTACTTTAAATATAAAATCTCCGAAATACTGGGTTCCTCCTAACAATCGATTTCACCAAAACCTCAAGAAAATCTAGCTTTAAATAGCCACATTTCCTCTTTCAAACACCCCCCAAATTCTGATATTATTGATAATTTTACATTGAGTCAATAGTTTGTACTCAATAATTTTGAGCAAAGGATGTAGCGTCAGAACTGAAGTGAGGAAGCATGAGTGAAGGAGGAAACCGTACAACTGTTTGGTCTAAAGTGTGCGCGCTCCCATAAACTCCTATTCACATTTGAAGGGTGAACGATAGTTGTCCCGCCACTTAGGTAGGATACAAGATGGAGGGAAGTTACATTTTTCAGTTAGGTTGCGATAAACTCTCATCGTATGCGCGCCCTGATTTAACAGTATCCACTTTTTAAATCCAACTAAACCGTTTAGTAGTTCATCTGCACCTCAATTTACACGAGTGTAGCGAGTTAGACCATGCCTATTTAACCTTATTTTTAGAAATTGGTGCCTTTTATTATTATTAAACTGAACTGAAGTCTACAGTTTGCGATAATTCCCCTAAATTAGCGTTGCATCCAGGTCACCTGTTACAAATAGTTATATCTGTACTTTCTATTTATTTATATAATATAATTGAATAGACATCTGTGGCTGAAATTTTCGAGCTAACATCTGCATACCATTGTGTAAACGATAAAGAAACTTCGGGTATCTCTTTTTCTCATACACAAATAAATAGTAATTTAACATTTTGACATCGTTCGATAATTTATATTAATTTATTTTAAGATAAATCAATGTATCATAACTATATGATCAGTTAAATGAAATAAATGGGTTAATAAAAGGTTTTAAAAGCATTACAATGTTAGAGACGCGTGACTTGTTTCCTTAAATAAAATGATTTAGGCTAATACCAGTATAGTATTGGTAATATTTCCAACAAGCTTTTAACCTAAATTAAAGTTTAAACGTAAAACTACTAAACAAAGTTAAAAAAATATATAGTTAAGTTTTAAGCCAGGTACCTTCTTTCATTATAGCTATCAAACTTACAACATATTAATATGGTTTCTGAAACCATAAACAAGCCAAGAGCGAACTTTTGTAGTCTTGGCACAATGCAAACAACCATAGCAATGGTACAGATTTTAGTATTAAAGATTTTATTCGTATTCATACAATATTACCTGTGAAGTTGAATATTGTATTCTTTATTATTTATTTTATCACTACGTCTTACAACCCATTCGTGCTATCCGCTTATGTACTAATAAGGCTAATGTTTTTAAGGATTATAAAGGTTATATTTAGTGTAAGAAGTAAATTATTGTAGAGTGTAAGAAAAATGTGAATCTTTAGAAAGTGAGAAACTTTAATCTCGAGGTATCCGTGGGCGTGACTATTGAAAATACCTTCCTCTTGGTCGTTACACATAAGACGATAGCTTATCTGAAGTTTCCTTAGCAACCGTGTAAAAGAAAGCGATCGTGGTGTAGTTCCTTTGAATTTCCGGAATTTTGGCACCAATAGACAATCAATCTATAAAATTGTCGATTGATGCATAGCTTCAATATACTAAGTGCAACAGTTGAACCGGACTAACTAGCTGGCTGCGCTAGTGATGAAGAACTGTTTCAGATATAGTAAAAGGACGGACGGTCAATTACATCAATGAATGGCTGAAAGGCAACCAGGTGTCTACACTAAATAGTACTATGGCCGGTCCTTTCCCGGTGGGAATTGCCAGAGCATTCAATAGTACATTTATGACATTACCCACTGCCCGGGGTAAACCTCAAGTTTAGAATACACTAACTTTAAACACTAAATCATAAGATGCGCCAACCAAGGGGCAAAATAAAAGTACTATCTGCGTGGGCCACCACACAAGACTAGCCGTGTTCCGCACTTTGCGCACCCAAAATAATAACACAGAAAAAGAGATGCAAATTACGGTGCTGTGGGATACTGACCTAACTAGGTCCTCAAATAAAGGCGTTAGACACCCTGGTTGTAGCCATTCTAATATTAGCAAATATGAGCATGACGTCCATGGCGTCATGTGATATTGTGAAGTTTTAAGAACTTACTCCTGAATAATGAACTTGTGAATGAGAGGGCTCTAAAGCCTGGGTCCTATAACAAATAGAGCTCAAGGCTCCCGCATTTAAGCTATATCATATGGACATAGGAAAATATGTAGTCAACACCTCTGACATACAAAATTAGTTAGTCCTATTGACTAAACAAAACACGTCTGATGGACGTACAAAATAAGTAAGTCATATTGACTAAACAAAACACGTCTGATGGACGTACAAAATATGTTAGTCCTATTGACAAAATAAAAATTTACATAGTCATAAGGATAAATTCAACAAGTCTGAGAGACTTGGAAATCAACAGAATACTTGGATTAATTGATGGGTTTCCCTCGGCGTCGAGGTGGTGATACCCACGCCCTAACCGTCATGGTCAGCAGTATCTTCTACAAGTGCTGGAGCAGAGTTTCCTTCTTCTAAGAAATCCAAGTGATGAACTACAAAACATGGACCTAGGATTTCCTCGTTATATACTCTTTCCTTGACCAACAAATAAGGCACCATAAACAATGGAATAGGAACAGGGGGGGGGGGGAGTTTTAGAGACTGTGGAGAAAGAGTTGCCAAGGAAGTCCGCTAGGGGCGTAGTGGTCATAGCTCGTGGCGTCGCTCGCTATTAACCGGGGACCGTCTGGTCTTTCTTCGATGTTGAGGTCAAGAGGTTAGACGTGCGTTGAAACTGCCACGCCTTTGCTTCCACCATGCTAGCAGAACAGTTGGTGAAAGCATGGTGATCATATCCGGGAACATCCACGTAATGTAAGTAGAATCAAGAGTATATTGTTTCTAAAGATATCAGTATTAATCATTATCCTCTTCTGATTCCCTTATCGTAATTTAGAATTTTGTGCGGATTATGGTCTGTAGATGTCCTTTAGATTTAAGTGATATGCTTCAACTCTCCCACCCTTTGAGCAAGGATATCTGGAGGGAAGTCAACAAATGCTGGCGATGATCCACCTCAAAAGACCTCTTGTCCCCTTAGCATTAGGCGAAAGGAACTACATTGAAGACATCTGGCTTTACAAGAAAACGTCTGTCCACTTCTTTCCAAGACGTCTGAAGTAAAACTTTAGCAACAAGCCTAGCGGGCTGACGCAGGAGGAGAGGAAAGGTGGGGGAGCAGTAAGAGTCAGATCGAGAGCATACACAAGATCACCCTAGATTCATGTACAATAAAGATTCATAACTAATCAAAAACAAAGGAAACCATTAGAAAATCATTTCCTATAAGGTTATTCCCTTTCCATCCTAACAGAGCCAATACTACAGGCAAAGGATTAAATAAATTTTTCTTGGTCAAGAGAACTATAAATTGAAGGAGATTCTAAGTGAATTTGGCAACTGCAATTACCTTTACTTGAATCTACCTGAATCATATTTTGAAAATATCTTTCAACTTTAAGCACAATATATACATAAACACATGTATGTATTTTCACAAAATATACTTTCTGATCCATCATTTTGAAATGTTAGCCTATTCTGGCAAAATCAAACTTTTAATTTAGATTAATACATTATTTTTTATTTTTTTAATATATAGACTATCTACAACCTTTTTATTCTCTACTACCCTTTTCTTTTCTACTAGATCTAGTGGAACTATAAAACATCATATTGTTCAGGCCTTACATAATATCTCAATTTACTATATTAATATATACAAATATACAATATTTAGAATACATTCTTTAGATGGCTCACATGAGCCCGACAACTTTGTCCTTCATCCCCCACAAGTTCAAGCAATACAGATACCGGTGTTAAAAAGGAACTGATCCTCTAAGGACCACTCATTTTGATGTGAGTTTGGCAGAGATTCTGTCGGAAGCTGAACTCAATGGAAAATTACGACACATAACCGTTTCGTTTAGAGACACATGTACAGGCAAACGTCCTCTGTTGTAAGCTGCGGCCACTCTGGCCCTGGATCTCCGCAAATTATTAAAGGCAAGCTTACACCTTTCATAATAAGAGGAGGTCCCACAATCCCCAACCAGAGGGTCAACGTCCCACATTGCCAACAAGGGATGGCATAATTCTCTACCAAGTAATAAAGAGGAAGGGGTGGCTCCTGTCGACTCATGAATAGCCGAGTTAAAAGCGAGAGAAAGAAAATTTAATTCCTTGTCCCAGTGAGACTGGGCACTACCGTGGTAAATGGTCAAAGCAATGTTTAGGTTTCTATTGAATCTCTCTACCTGATTAGGGGCAGGATTGTAAGGACTAGTAGTAACATGTTTAATTCCCCATGCAAAACACATATCATGAAACACCTTGAACCGAAAACAGCGACCATTGTCACTTACTATTTTCCTAGGGGCACCAAAAATCACCCATACTCTATCAGATAGAGCTCTAACGGTGGTGGAGTTCTTCATATTCCTAAGGGAAATCATCACTACAAATTTAGAAAAACCATCAATGAGATTAAGTACATAGGTATTCCCATTAGTAGAACGAGTGATGGGGTCTACAAAGTCAACAAACACAGTTTCCCACGGGCCATGAGCAACATCTGCATCGTGTAACCCATAACGTGTGTTCTGTGGAGGTTTGGCTCC
The DNA here is from genome assembly GCA_033556935.1 of Timema podura. NCBI lineage: Eukaryota > Metazoa > Arthropoda > Insecta > Phasmatodea > Timematidae > Timema > Timema podura. The sequence goes on from JAVRXN010000011.1 coordinate 2,339,090, forward strand.
CAAACAACCATCACACTTTCTAATCCACTGCCTAACATCCTGGTACATATTGGGCAAAAAAAAAACAACTCCTGAGCAATCTTACGATGCGTTTTGAAAATCCCCAAATGGCCTCCAAAGGTAGAATTGGGAAAATATCTAAGTATAATATCCCCCAATTTAGTTAGAACGAAAATCTTTCTACCTTTGTTGTTCTTAACCCGCACGCATAACAGATCTCTATGCATAGTAAAATTTTCAACATTATCACCTCTACCTAAGCGATAGATAATATCCCTACAGTAAGGGTCTTCTAATTGATGTTGCGCTAATGACACAAACGACTCAGGGATAGTACTAATGACATTACAATTAGCGGGACTAGGGCAAGCAAATATTGGGTACACTCCTTCGTTGATGCGCGACAAAACATCGGCAACTACGTTATCTTTACTCGAGACATGTACAGTGGTAAATTTAAATTGAGACAATCTTAAAACCCAATGGCCAATTTTACCTAATTGTTTAGGGTGATTAAACATCCGTGATAAGTCACTATTATCAGTATACAAAACGAACTCGCGTTGTTCAAGATAATCAGCAAACTTCACAATGCCATGTAAGCATGCGAGACATTCCTTTTCATACGGACTGTACCTTTTTTGAGCCTCATTTAATGATTTGCTCGCAAAGGCTACTGGAAGCAATCCTTCAGGATATCGCTGAGACAGGACAGCTCCAAGGGTATAAGAGGATGCGTCTACCTTAATTTCGAAAGGAAGTGAAAAATCGGGCATTCTCAGTACCTTAGGGGACACTAGATTTAGTTTAAGTTTAAAAAAAGGCAGTTTTTTTGTTCCTCTCCCCAGGCAAATTGTGCCCCCTTCTTTTTTAACTGATTTAATAGGGCAGCTAACTCCGAAAAGGAAGGAATAAACCTGGAATAATAAGCGTACATTCCCACAAAGCGTCGAACTTGTTTCAAATTCTTAGGGGCTGGTAAATCAACTATAGGTCTAATCCGTTCCAGGTCTACAAGATATTGCCCTTAGAAATCACTTAACCCAAATATTTAATGCTATCAGTGCTCCACGTCACTTTATCCGGGTTGACAGTAAGACCTGCCTCTCTTGGGCGCTGCAAAACTAACCTGATATTTTCATTATGCTCTTCCAGGGATTGACTATAAACACAAATGTCGTCTAAATAATTAAACACAAATTTGAATTTAAAATCTGCCAATATATGGTCCAAAACTCGACTTAAGGCCGCTCCTCCACAACTAATCCCAAGGGGAACTCTATTATACTCATAACAGCTCCAAGGGGTAACAAAAGCGGTATACTGCTTAGACTCATCAGTAATAGCACATTGAAGAAAACTAGCATTCATGTATATTAAACTATAGACCTTCGCCCCCCTAAATGTTGAAAGGCACTTTCAACCGTGGGCATAGGGTAAGGGTCAAAGACAATCTATTTATTCATTTTCCTGTAGTCGACTATAAACCTATGTCCACCATCTTTTTTGGGGATAATAAAAGCAGGGCTAACGTATGCAGAACGAAATGGTCTAACAACATCTTTATCAAGTAGATCCTGGACTAGTTCTCTAAATGCTTCTAACTTAGGTGGTGAACAAGAATAAGGTGGAGATCTGACAGGTCTATAATTAGATAAAGAGATTTGATAAGGGAATATATCACATTTTCCCAACTTAGTGGATACAATATAAGTAAAACTTTGTAGTGTTGCACTAAGTTCAATGGGTGGTTTACACACCAAAATGTTTTTGTTTGTTTTCTATTTGCTCAAATTTAACTTTACATAACGGGTTAAATTTAAAATAGATATTATTGCCCTTTAAATCGATTTGACAATTCGTTTTTGACCAAAAAAAATCGATACCAAGTACCACATCATATGGTAAATTATCAACAACAGAAACACAATAATAATTAATAAGACACTGAAAGTTGCGCAGGTTGTACCGGATGTTCTTAGGGTTTTAACCTTTTATATTTAAGAGTGATAGGAACATACATAATAATAGAGGAAGAATTAAATAGATAACAAAAAAAGATTTAATATACAAAAACATAAAGGTTGAAATTAGATTACAACAGCTAAATAAAAAAACAGAAAGTAGAAACTGTGGTTGAAACCCGTTGAATGGGCAAAGAAAAACAAGTGCTTTATCAATGTATGATATTAAGTATGGGGGATGTAATAACTCCAAGGTTACAGTATCTTCCCATAGCTCGGGATAATACGTGTCCAAGACGACACGGCAACAGTCAGGATATGAGCAGTTTCAGTCCTCTATGAATAATTTAATACTTTTGTGGCAAGTGCCATTAAAAAAACAAAACCAATAGTGTTACTTTTTTAATGTGATATTGTCAAATATTTTCAAATGTAAATAGTATAAATTTTAGTTTATATCGGTTTTTCATGTCTTTATGAGTGTATTGATACAAAACATTATCAACTTTTTAATATCCAACAACAAAAAGGGAATTATGCATGGGTAAGGTTTTAAAGTATCGTCCTCTTCTTACTTAACCTTTCTAGTCTTTCATGTGCAAATAAATTCAAACTTAAAACGATGGTGTTCAAATAAACAACTTGTCGTTTAGGCCCTTCGTCTGGATTTTGATTCTAATGAGATGTCTGAATATTACAAAATCAAATTATATTAAATAGGCCTAAATATGACTATAGTATCATTTGATTTGACGTTTACTTGAAAGTATAAATGGTAATAGAAATGTCTTAATGATTTTCTGTTTCGATAAAATGTAGCAATTATCGCTACAAGTCAAACAAAATTGGGCAAGTCAACAAAAGAAAAAACTTACTTACCCAATATCACCATCCAGGCTATGTTCGAAGAAAAATAACAATACGTCCGGCCACACCTCCGCCCGATGAACAACTGCCAGATAAAATCAAGAGTTACGCCACGCCCGCTAGAGACCACTACCATGCGCAGTGCCAACCTAACAACCCGGAGAAGAGGATAGTTCCATTCTAGAAGGAACCAATGGCTTCGAGAATATTATAGACTTTTACGTGGTCACGCACGTCTCCCCCCTTTGTCCTTGTGTTAAACTCTGTGATACACTCCCTTGGATCCTGTCTCCCCTGTTCATCGAGTTTGTGCACTGTATAAAAGATCGGCCATGAAAATAAGGCTTCACTCTTGGACTGGCTTTGGTAGCGGTTAGACGAAGCTGAGACTTCACAGACAGTTTGAAAATGTAAGGAGAAATTCATTTTCGGTATAAGGATAAATCTGGAATTAATCAAATTTCTCTTTCAATTTTATTTTTTAATTAAAAAGTCTGATATTATTCTTCATTGTCTTGAGCATTGAATTTAAACTGAACTATTTTACTTATGAATTATATTTCACTATTAATTTGTTAATGGTTTACTTTGGAGAATTCAGTAAGGACATTACGTCAGAATATTCTAAAATTAGTAATGTTGTGCGTTAAGTATGTTTTTTATAAAATTAAATATAAACTGAACTATTTAGCTTGTGAATTATATTTCACAATTAATTTGTTAAAGATTTACTTTGGAGAATTCAGTAAGGACATTACGTCAGAATATTCTAAAATTAGTAATGTTATGCGTAAAGTATGTTTTTTGTAAACATTGAATTTGTACTGAATTATTTAACTTATGAATTATATTTCACAATCAATCTTGTTAAGGATTTACCTTTTGGAGAGTTCAGTAAGAACATTATGTTAGAATATTCCAAATTTAATAATGTTATGCGCTAAGTATGACATTCGTAAACATTGTGTTTAATCTGAACTATTTGACTTGCGAATTATATTTCTCAATTAATGTGACAAGGATTTATTTGGAAAAGGTCATTTATAACATTAGATTGTAATATTTTTAATATGAGTAATGTTACGCCCGAATATCTACATATTGTTAATGTTTCTTATACATATAATAAAATGTTATTTATGACTTGCAATATTTTAGTTAATCCAGGTTATCCATAGTTTTAAGTAAACTACTACCCTGGCACCTCCCCTTCTTGTTTTCTCTATTTTATCTAATCCATTATATATATATATATATATTTTTTTTTTTCTTTTGAAGGGAGGATCGTGAATTTCCTTGCTTGTGTCTTGGATCGTATTGCTGGGGACGTATTACGTACCAGCATCATTTAATAAATTGCTCAAACTGCGCACTCCTATTTATTATAAATTTTGAAGTTGATATTTTTTTTTTTTTTTTTTATTTGGACCCCTCTAGCTCTAAATTTTTTGGGTAACAAAAATAGTGTTTTTTTATCTGTATCAGTTCTAGAGTACCATACTCAATTAAAAAATAAACTTTTCTATTTTGGTATGTTAATAATGTCTAAAGTTAAGTCAGTAGAAAAATCTCTGTTATAAATAACATCCAAGTAGCCAACGACATAAGAGTGGTAGTAACTGATATCTAACAGATTTTTTTTATTGCAAACATTGACCAACCAATGTGGAAATAATTAAGAGAAAAACTAATCTTAAATTATAAAAAGCAATTGCACACTTCCCTTTTGCAAAATTCTTTCATCACTATCTGCTACAATCCACTCTCGTAGAATATCTTTTGGCCAAAAATGTTTTTCACAAAATCTATTAGACTTTTTTTTCTAAAGTTCTCTTGACCAGAAATCTTACATAAAACAAACACAACATGTAAGTTATAATCAGAAACATACCAACATACCCCCACACTTAAAATAAACATAATTATCTAAATACATGCAAACACATAGAGTTAAACCAGGGTCCATGATATGCAGAGCCGTCTTAAGGGGGAGGGGGCAAAGGGGCCTTTGCCAAGGGCCTCACTTTAAAGGGGGCCTCATAGGAGAGGCAAAATTAAAGTTTAGCTCACAAATGACAAAGATTTATGAAATATTAGACAACTAGAAAGAAAGTAATTTTTAAGTTCAAGATAGAGAACGTTTTAATGAAATTGAACCAATATAAATATTCAGTAGCAAAGGATTGCACGAGGTGGATGTGAATACCACCATGGATCTCAGGCACTCCTCTACAGCCGTGCATATTATCAGACAAAATATCGCAGGGTGGACTGTGGGATACTCCACCACCACACAGCAAAATAGGAAGTCTACATTTTTAAACCTCATATTTTTGTCTAGATCTTACTTCTTGTTTACAGACACAGTGACACAACTAGGGCTCACATAGGTTTCAAGGGTGGTGGGGCAATGGAATATTGGGGCTCCCCCATTCACACACAAAAATTAACTCAATTTAAGTATTTAAATATTATGTCAATAACAATTATAAAACTATGCGCTTGAAAAAAATTATAAAATTTCCTTCAATTGTTAAGCTAGATTATTTTTACCTTTTCAGTGCTCACCCCTTTAATTTTTATTTTTTTGCAGCTGTTATTGTGGAAGACTTGTTTTTGTCCTAGGAACCAAATGAATGTATGGGTGGCTAGGGGCCCCCGAAAATGAGGCCCTGGGGTAAGTGCCCCATTTGCTCCCGTCACCCCTTTGGGTAGCGCTGGACAGATATACTCCCTCAGCGGACCAAATCTGTCATTTAGCTAAAAATGTCTACGTCGTACCGTCTAATTGTTAAAAAATTTAGTTACACTAACCATTTTTTCCCTTGTGGACTTTCTTGCTGTTTACAAATTGACTTTACAGTGACTTTACTGTGTTTGTGGAGATTGACAAAGTTATAGGCCCCTAGTAGCTAATCAAAAACCTAATTTTTATTTCATACCAGCAAATTAAATTTAATAATGAAACATAATTTTGAAAGTAGTGCAAGTAAAAAAATTAGGACCAAACAATAGTTCATACTTTCTCATATAATCTATAATTTTGCAAATATTCAAAAATCTTCTGTCAGTAAAGTAATTTACTCTTAAAAGATGTACTCATAAAAACCATATTATTTTGATAATTATATGAAAAACTCATTAGATATCAATTTTGAGCAAAACTATAGGAGAAATTTCTAAATGTATCCAATTTTCAACACAAAAACACATCCTTTACAAACAAGGAACTGAAAGTTAAACAGCTAAATTGTACGTTTCTTTGGATTCTTCACTTTCTTCTTAAAATCCCATTTTCACAGCAAAAAAGAAACACGAGACTCGCAGTTATTTAAGGTACAGTGGAACCTGTATAGTTCGAACTTGAAGGGACCAGGAAAAAATTCCAACTATCCCAAAATTCGAATTAAATAAGTTTCTTAAAAGGAATTGAAAAGAAACACAGATAAGTTTGCAACCAAGCTCAAAAATTTTATTTAACGTATTTTTATTTAATCTGTTCACAATTTCTTTAAAAAGTCAAGATTTTTATCTTCTATTCCACTCTCATTTTTATTGCTTATTTTTTTTTTTTCCAAAAATGTTGAAATAGTGTTAGGGGGAATTCCGAAGGCCTTTGCAATTTCTGATTTCTTTTTAAGTTTCTTTTCCACTTCCTTTATCATCGCTACTTTTTCGGCCAAAGTTAATGATTTATAGGACTGTAGCTTGGACAGTGATATCACGATACATATACACACAAAACACTACTGTACACTGTACAGTATGTACTAAACAAAATTAAAACTAAACAAAACTAAACAAAAAAACAAAATAAACTCGCACGTCACAAGAATATCGCTACGATAGAATCACTAAGAACAATACACGTAACCGCTCGAGAGGTTCGACCTTGACTAACGGAGTACAGAACTGTACGTATAAAAAAATACGTATGGGTGAGTGGGAGAGGGGCGTGAAGAAGGGTACTGACCGCATTCCAACGTCGCCTCCCCTGTTTCCAAAAATTGAACATGGTGCCGCAACTAGAAGTAGGAAAACAATACTGCATAGTATATTACAACTTATGAAAAGTTCGAATTAACCAAAACAAAATTCGAATTGGCCACGATTTTTTAACATTGTTTTAATACAAAATTCACGGGACCAGGCGAAAAATTCGAACTAAAGACGATGTCGAATTACGGAAGTTCGAATTAGTCAGGTTTCACTGTATCTTAACTTGTCACAACAAAGATTCTAATTTATAATGTACACAGCGAAAAGCAAAAATGAACATTGAAAGAAAATCCTTATAATGGTAGACACATTTCTAATCTATGCAAACAATGTTATAAAAAAATACAGACGCTTTTTTTATATAAAAGGGGGGGCTTCAAAAAAGTGAGGACACATGTGTTCTCGTGTGACAGTTTCAAATATAGAAGTTGTGGCACCTTAAAGTAGAATCATCATAGCGCTATTTAACACGTACGTTCCAATTTAAAGGTAATTTACTCCAAATATCTGGCAGAGCCGGGTACCACACCTATGTAGATTAGTTGTAGGCACCTATGAGTGTAATACCCACCATTTGTGCTCGTGTGGCAGGCTAAGATATAGAAATTGTGACACCTTAATTTAGATTCTTCATAGCGCTATCCAAAACGTAAATTTTACTTTAAAGGTAATTTACTTCAAATTTCCGGCAGATGCAGGCACCACACTTATGTAGATTTGCTGTAGCCTGTATTTTATTATTTTATTCCTTCTCAATTGATCTCCAACGGGTGTTATTTTCTTTATTTTTTCATTTTTAATTTTCAATCATATTCCTTGAATATAAATGTTTTTGTGCTCTATTTTCTGCTTTAGAACTAAGTTTTTATCCTTAATGCTATCTATGAGATTTTTTTGGAACAATGGAGGTTATAGTTTAATGATTAGTGGAATTAATTTAAATTGTTTACAACTAAATATTGTGACGCCCTTGGAAAAGAGCGAAGCGTACCCTGGTGGAAAAGCACAGGAGTAAACCATAGTAAACCAAGGAAAACCGAAGTTGGTTTCGTATGGTTCTTTAAGGTCCAAGGAAAACCTAGGAAATCCAGACCATTAATCTTGTGTGGGCTGCTATGGATTTGTCAAGTTCTCTCAGGGACAGAGTATACCAATGAGAACCAGACATTGTCTGGAACACTCAGGGTCTCTGGTTTAAAATGGTTTTCTTTGGGAAGGGCCAAACCAATGCAAACCAGACATTGTCTGGAACACTTTGGGTCTGTGGTTTGACCTGTTTCTTGATGGTATGTGCCAAACCATTGCAATCCAGACCTGGTCTGGAACGCTCCGTGTCTATGGTTATATCTGGTTTTCCTTGGGACAGAACAAACCAATGCAAATCAGACATTGTCTAGAACACTCTTGGTCTGTGGTTTAGTCTGGGTTTCTTTGGGACAGAAGAAACCAATGCAAACCAGACTTGGTCTGGATCACTCTTGTTCTGTGGTTTGGTCTGGTTTTCTTTGGGACAGATCAACCAGTGCAAACCAGACTTTGTTTGGAACACTCTTGTTCTGTGGTTTGGTCTGGTTTTCTTTGGGACAGAAGAAACCAATGCAAACCAGACTTGGTCTAGATCACTCTTGAGCTATGGTTTGGTCTGGTTTTCTTTGGGAAAAACAAACCAATGCAAACCAGACCTTGTTTGGAACAATCTTGATCTGTGGTTTGGTCTGGTTTTCTTTGGGACAGAACCAACCAGTGCACGCCAGACTTTGTTTGGAACACTCTTGATCTGTGGTTTGATCTGACTTTCTTTGGGACAGGACAAACAAGTGCAAACCACCCTTTGTCTAGAACACACTTGTTCTGTGGTTTGGTCTGGCTTTCTTTTGGACAGAACTAACCAGAATTTGTCTAGAACACTCTTGATCTGTGGTTTGTTCTGGGTTTCTTTGGGACAGAATAAACCAGACTTTGTCTAGAACACTCTTGTTCTGTGGTTTGGTCTGGTTTTCTTTGGGACAAAACAAACCTCCCTTTGTCTAGAACACTCTTGATCTGTGGTTTGGTCTGGTTTTCTTTGGGACAGAACACACCAGTGCAAACCAGACTTTGTCTAGAACATTCTTGTTCTGTGGTTTGGTCTGGTTTTCTTTGGAACAGATCAACCAATGCAAACCAGACTTTGTCTAGAACACTCTTGATCCGTGGTTTAGTCTTGGTTTCTTTGGGACAGAAAAAACCAATGCAAACCAGACTTTATCTGGAATACTCTTGATCTGTGGTTTGGTCTGGTTTTTTTGAGACAGAACAAACCAGTGCAAACCAGACTTTGTTTGGAATACTCTTGTTCTGTGGTTTGGTCTGGTTTTCTTTGGGACAGAAGAAATCAGTGCAACCAGACTTTGTTTGGATCACTCTTGATCTGTTGTTTGGTCTGGTTTTCTTTGGAACAGATCAACCAGTGAAACCACCTTTTGTCTAGAACACTCTTGATTTGGGGTTTAGTCTGGGTTTCCTTGGGACAGAACACACCAGTGCACGCCAGACTTTGTTTGGAACACTCTTGATCTATGGTTTGGTCTGGGTTTCTTTGGGACAGAACAAACCAGTACAAACCACCCTTTGTCTAAAACATTCTTGATCTGTGGTTTAGTCTTGGTTTCTTTGGGACAGAACAAACCAGTACAAACCAGACTTTGTCTAGAACATTCTTGTTCTGTGGTTTGGTCTGGGTTTCCTTGGGACAGAACAAACCAGTGCAAACCAGACTTTGTCTGGAACACTCTTGATCTGTGGTTTAGTCTTGGTTTCTTTGGGACAGAACTAACAAGTGCAAACCTGACTTTGTCTGGAACACTCTTGATCTGTGGTTTAGTCTTGGTTTCTTTGGGACAGAACAAACCAATGCAAACCAGACTTTGTCTAGAACACTCTTGATCTGTGGTTTAGTCTTGGTTTCTTTGGAACAGAAGAAAACCGTGCAAACCAGACTTTGTTTGGAACACTCTTGATCTGTATTTTAGTCTGGGCTTCTTTGGGACAGAACAAACAAGTGCAAACCACCCTTTGTCTAGAACACTCGGGATCTGTGGTTTGGTCTGGGTTTCTTTGGGACAGAACAAACCCGTGCAAACCAGACTTTGTTTGGAACACTCTTGATCTGTGGTTTAGTCTTGGTTTCTTTGGGACAGAACAAACCAATGCAAACCAGACTTTGTCTAGAACACTCTTGATCTGTAGTTTAGTCTTGGTTTCTTTGGAACAGAAGAAAACCGTGCAAACCAGACTTTGTTTGGAATAACTCTTGATCTGTTGTTTGGTCTGGGCTTCTTTGGGACAGAACAAACAAGTGCAAACCACCCTTTGTCTAGAACACTCGGGATCTGTGGTTTGGTCTGGGTTTCTTTGGGACAGAACAAACCCGTGCAAACCAGACTTTGTTTGGAACACTATTTATCTGTGGTTTGTGCCGGACCTTTCCTTTACCTCTTACACAACGCCCTGGTGGAAAATCACAGGAGTATACCATAGTAAACCAAGGAAAACCGTAGTTGGTTTCGTATTGTTCTTTAAGGTCCAAGGAAAACCAAGGAAATCCAGACCATTACTCATGTGTGGGCTCCTATGGATTTGTCAGGTTCTCTCAGGGACAGAGTATACCAATGAGAACCAGACATTTTCTGGAACACTCAGGGTCTCTGGTTTAAAATGGTTTTCTTTGGGAAGGGCCCAACCAATGCAAACCAGACATTGTTTGGAACGCTCTAGATCTGAGGTTTGTTCTGGTTTTCTTTGGGACGGAACTAACCAATAAAAACCAGACTTGTCTGGAACACTCCGGTTATATGGTTTGGTCTGGTTTTCTTTGGGATAGAAAAACCAGTGCAAACCACTCTATGTCTGAAACACACTAGATCTGTGGTTTAATCTGGGTTTCTTTGGGATAAAACAAAACAGTGCAAACCAAACTTTAATGGGAACTTTCTTGATCTGTGGTTTGGTCTGGGTTTCGTTGGGACAAAAGAAACCAATGCAAACCAGACTTTATCTGGAACATTCTTGATCTGTGTTTTGGTCTGGTTTTCTTTGTGACAGAATTAACCAGTGCAAACCAAACTTTGTTTGTAACACCTTCAATCTGAGGTTTGGTCTAGTTTTTTTTTGTTTAGAGCAAACCAATGAAAACAAACTTTGTCTAGAACGCTCTTTGTCTATGGTATTACCTGGTTTCTGAGGGATAGGACAAACCAAAGCAATCGAGACTTTGTCAGGAACACTCTTTATTTGTGGTTTGGTCTGGTTTTCTATAGGATAGAACAAACCAATGCAAGCCATACTTTGTCCGGGTCAATCTAGAAATATGGTTTGGACTGGTTTTCTTTGGTACAGAACAAATCAATACAAACCAGACTTTGTCTGGAACATTCTTTATTTGTGGTTTGGTCTGGTTTTCTATGGAACAGAACAAACCAATTCAAACCACTTTTTTTCTGGAACATACTAGATCTGTGTTTTAGTCTGGGTTTCTTTGGGAAAAAAACAAAACAGTGCAAACCAAACTTTAATGGGAACACTCTTGATTTATTGCATGGTCTGGATTTCGTTGGGACAAAAGAAACCAATGCAAACCAGACTTTATCTGGAACATTCTTGATCTGTGTTTTGGTCTGGTTTTCTTTGTGACAGAACAAACCAGTGCAAACCAAACTTTATTGGGAATACTTTTGATTGTTTGTTTGGTCTGGGTTTCGTTGGGACAAAAGAAACCAATGCAAAGCAGACTTTATCTGAAACACTCTTGATCTGTGTTTTGGTCTGGGTTTCTTTGGGACAAAACACACCAGTCCAAACCAGACTTTATCTGAAACACTCTTGATCTGTGTTTTGGTCTGGGTTCTTTGGGACAAAACACACCAGTCCAAACCAGACTTTATCTGGAACACTCTTGATCTGTGGTTTGGTCTGGTTTTCTTTGAGACATAACAAACCAGTGCAAACCAGACTTTTTCTGCAACTCTCTTGATCTATGGTTTGTTCTGGGCTTCTTTGGGTTAGCACAAACCAGTGCAAACCAAACTTTGTCTGGAACACTCTTTATCTGGGGCTTAGTCTGGGTTTCTTTGGGACAGAAGAAACCAATGCAAACCAGACTTTGTCTAAAACACTCTTGATCTATGGTTTGGTCTTGGTTTGGTTGGGACAGAACACACCAGTGCAACCCAGACTTTGTCTGGAACACTCTTGATTTGGGGTTTAGTCTGGGTTTCTTTGGGACAGAAGAAACCAGTGCAAACCAGACTTTATCTGGAATACTCTTGATCTGGGATTTGGTCTGGTTTTTTTGAGACATAACAAACCAGTGCAAACCAGATTTTATTTGGAACACTCTTGATCTATGGTTTTGTCTGGTTTTCTTTGGGACAGAACAAACCAGTGCAAACCAGACTTGGTCTGGATCACTCTTGATCTGTGGTTTGGTCTGGGTTTCTTTGGGAGAGAACAAACCAATGCAAACCAGACTTTATTTGGAACACTCTTGATCTGTGGTTTGGTCTGTTTTACTTTGGGACTGGACTAATTAACTCAAACCAGATTTTGTCCTGAACACTCTAGGTATGTGGCTTTGTATGGTTCTCTTTGGAATGGGCCAAACCAATGAGGACCGGGCTTACCCTGGAATACTCCAGGTCTGTGGTTTATTCTGGGTTCTTTTTATGATAGAACAAAAAAAAAAACCGCCTCAGTGGCGTAGTTGGCTAACGCGCTAGTCGTGTTGAGCTCGACCGCCGAGGACGGGGAGATCGAGGTTCGAATCTCGGTCGGGTGAACTGGGGGTGGTTTTTCCTAAATGGTTTTCCACTCTCCTTCCACGCAAATGCGGGTTCACTTCCTCTAAATTCAACCCTCCCAATTCCTAATCCATTAGCGTAATTAGTACTTAAGCGTATAACCCGAACGGGTAGTAAGACGCGGTGCTAAATATATATATATATATATATAACAAAAAAAAAAATTTTGTTTGAAATACTCCAGGTATGGGGCCTGGTATGGTACTCTTTAAGAAGGGCCAAATCAATGCAAACAAGACTTTGTCTGGGTCAATCAGGGTATGTGATTTAGTCTGGTTCTCTGGAATATGGGTCAAACCAATGCAAACCAGACTTAGCCTGGCACACCCCGAGGCTTTGGTTTGGTCTGGTTCTTTTTGGGATGGGCCAAACCTATATGAACACTCCGGGTCTATGCCTGATTTTCTTTGGGATGGAAAAGGCCAATGCAAACTAGACGTTGTCTGGAAAACTCTGTGACTGTGGTTTTTACTGATTCTTTCTGGGACGGAACAAACAAATGTAAATCAGACTTTGTCTGGAACACCCTGGGACTGTGATTTTTTCTGGTTATCACTAAGACGAAACAAACCAGTACAGACCTGACTTTGCTTGGAACACTCTGAGACTATGGGTTTTTTCTGGTTTGCTCTGGGACTGAACAAACCAATGCAAACCAGACTTCGTCTGGAACACTATGGGACTGTGGTTTTTCTGGTTATCACTTGGACGGAACAAACCAATGAAAACCTTACTTTGCTTGGAACACACTGGGATTATGTTTTTTTTCTGGTTTGCTCTGGGACGGGCCAAACCAATACAAACCAGACTTGCTCTGGAAAATTCTGGGACTATGATTTGGTCTGGTTCTCTTTGGGACCGAACAAACCAATGCAGACCAGATTTTGTCTGAAACATTCTGGTACTGTGGATTAGTCTGGTTATCTTTGGGATGGAACAAACTAATACGGACCGAACTTTGTCTGGAACACTCTGGGTCTGTGGTTTAGTCTGGTTCTCTTATGTACTGAAATAAACAATGGAAACCAAAATTTGTCTGCAACACTCTGGGACTGTAGTTTTACGGGTTTTCTCTGCGACAGGCCAAATCAATATGAACCAGACTTTATCTGGTAAACTCTAGAACTGTAGTATTTTCTGGTTTTCTCTGAGATAATTTATACAGACAATGATTTTTCTGGAATTTTAGTTTTTTAAGGTTTCTCTGAGACTGGTCAAACCAATCCGAATCAAACTTTGTCTGGAACACTCTGGTTTGCGGTTTAGTCTGATTCTCTCTGGGACGATCTAAACGAATACGAAAGAGACTTTGTCCGGAATACTATGTGGCTATGGTTCGTTCTGGTTCTCTCTGGGACAGCCCAAACCAACACGAACCAGGCTTTGTCTGGAAACCTCTGGAACTGTAATTTTTTTCTGGTTTTCTCTGGGATGGGCCAAACCAATACGAACCAAACTAATATATGCGTGCCTTTAATATTGAAAGGTGTGAAGGCTTGTTTGTTTTTAAATTAATTTCACATGGACTTAAGCCGAGAACTGTTGCCTACATAGGCCTACCCCATATAATTGTGTGGGTTGCTTGTCTAACACTAGACAACCACGTTTATTACGTCATATTGATGCTAAAGGTGACAACAAAAATAAAAAATACTTTTTTATTCTTAATTATACGTCTTAGTTTGTCTTTATTTTCAAAACATGTTTCCCAAGATGTTAACCTCCATTTAGCGGTCCTTGGAATAGCCTTGCCTGGTCTATAATTTAGTTCCAAATATTGCTTTCTTTTAAGAGACATCTCAATAATAGGTAAATATTTAGACGCCCGGTTATTGGATGAACGTGATACCTACTACAACATTCAGAATAAATATCACTCACGAAAAGCTATTAATATTAATAAACGTGTCCAAGCTTCAATGATTCAAATTTAGGGTTAACGCATACCCTATAAAAGATTAAGAGAGTACGCGAAAGCAGAAAATGAAAATAATCATACCAAGTACACAGTCAATATGATTAAAGCTTAAAAAAACATAATAATGAAGAACAACCATGAAAGGAGGGAACACAAAACAAAATTAATATTATTGAGTAATTTAGTTATTACATTATATTTAATTTTACATTAATGTAGGTGCGATTAAAAAACCCCATTTAAATATATATTATTAAATGTGAGTTGAAAAAAAATCAAAATCGTTTTGGACGACATTTTCGCAGTGATGTTGGTATGACTGTTTCTTCAAAAGTTGACGCCTCAACCGTTATGAATTTCTCACCATCAACGATCTTTTGTCTTGAAATTTCGATTCAAACGAGTACGCTATACCTATATAAAAGTTTATTTCTGTTTGCGTAAAATGTTTGCCCAGGTTAGATTTGCAAATGATCTCCATTTTGAGATAGTAGAAATAAAATATATCTAAGATCTAAACGGCGAAGATGGAACTATTAAAGAAAATCAAGTTTGCCATGAACTACGAAATGGAGAATATTATGAAAAAGGATTTTTGTTTGTAGTATAGGAGGTAAGTGGATCCGATAATACTGATATGAATTTAGATTAATATACTGGTACTTGAATAATGACTTGAGGTTTTGGAATTTATCACTCGACTAGTAAAATATTTAAATTTTGTAGAATATAATTAATTAAATTGCCTATTTATTTAATACGTATTTGTCTGTTAAGCGCAACACTGAACGTGGGTAGGCAAATCACTTGTCTCTCATAAGTGTTTTATAAAAAAAATCTTAGCCTGAAAAAATACAGTAGGGGCCTAATATACACAAATCTAAATTATTGGCCTAAAAAACTAAAGAATTATTTGTAGGATGATGCAGAGGCGGCTCTAGGGTTGGCGTCTTCATCATTATTATAATCAAGGTGTCAGACTTTTGTGTTGGGGGTCCGGGGCTCAATCCTCGGTCCCGGCACAGATTTATCTGATTGCCAAACCCTTCCTTCACCTCTGACAAGACGTGTATTAATCACAACTTGTGAATGTGTGGAATGCCAGGCCTCCACCGTGGTTCGGATTCCACGTCAAACTGTAGGTCCTCCATTTAATCTCACAATCACCCTACCATTACACATTAGCGTAAGTGCGTATAACCCGAACGGGTAGTAAGATACACTGATAATAATAATATTAATAAGCTTACTATCAATTTTAATTTTTGCATAATGTGAACTAATAAAAGTGTAAATTGTTCAAATGTAATATTTCTTGGATTATATGAATACCAACACCCAGTGGCACACCCAGAGATTTACTTTGGGAAAGGGGGGATTGAGTAGTAGCCAGAATTAAATTTCTGTGGAAAGAATGCTTGTTGAGCTAGGCTTTCAAGAACGGGGAGATTGAGGTTCGAATCTTGCTCAGGTGAACTCGGGGATGGTTTTCCACTCTTCCACACAAATGTGGGTTCACTTCATCTACATTCAACCTTCCCAATTCCTAACGCATTACTGTAATTAGTACTTATGCGTACAACCCGAACAGGTAGGGCGTGGTGTTAAATAAAAATAAATTAATAAAATGTTCCAGTGATTTAAGTGTGAAAGTACCCTAAATACATTATTTGTGAAGCTATATTATACGATAGCATTAACTGTTGAGACCTTCCCATTAGACTTATGAAGTTGAGATTTTGCAAGCAGGTAGCCCCTGGAACTCAAAATGGTGAAAAAATATTTGATGGTCAAAAATTCCCTTGGGTGTTTTCATGTTAGTAGGCCAAAACAATTTCTTAAGCCAAGCATAAAATCATTTGTGTAGTCATTACTGACTGTTAGTAGCTTTGTAATCTACATAAGTAGCAGGTGGAGGATCAATTTACAAACTTACGGTACATATTTCGAAAATAGACTGGTGAACTGGGGGTGGTTTTTCCTAAAATTCAACCTTCCTAATTCCTAACCATTAGCATAATTAATACTTGCACGTATAACCCTAACAGGTAGTAAGACGCGTTACTTAATAAACATAAATATCTAACAATTTAGAAACATTTTTGAGTATGTCGGTATAGAGTATAATACATCAAGTACTGCTTCCAGCCTGTAACAGGGTCTGTTAAGTATATTTACTGATGTTTAAAGTGGACTAAATAGAGACTTAAATCATCAATAATGTACCTGAAATGGCCTCTGTATTAAATTTACTAACAATAAAACTATAAATACTTTACCTCACTCCATTATATTTACTAACAATAAAACTATAAATACTTTACCTCACTCCATTAAATTTACTAACTATAAAACTATAAATACTTTACCTCACTCCTTTAGCTTTCACTAAAACATAACTTCAGTGTTGTTTATGAATGTATGTTAAAGGAACTACCCCAGTAAGCCGAAAATTACTATGCAGACATTCAGCTCTATAATCTATTATTTAATCAGCTACCTATGTTTTATTTCAAAATATTGTTTACACCAAAATGAAGTGTAAAGATTACAAGGATCTTTGTCCTTAAAACCCCATGTTTTGAGTTTTGTTTATTTTGTGATGTGATATTAGCTCATTTTCAATGCTTTTTAACCATATTAGCGGAGCTTTGTGACTAGGCTTGAAAAAAAGGTTTCTAGATTTAGCCTCCCTCTAACTAAATACATTGATTTTTCAATAGGCTCGCAACAGAAAATATTAATTTCAATTCTAACAACCAGGCCATTATTTAACCACTACCCGCCTCAGTGGCGTAGTTGGCTAACGCGCCAGTCGTGTTGAGCCAGACCACCGAGGACGGGGAGATCAAGGTTCGAATCTCGGTCGGGTGAAATGGGGGTGGTTTTTCCTAAATGGTTTTCCACTCTCCCTCCACGCAAATGCGGGTTCACTTCCTCTAAATTCAACCTTCCCAATTCCTAATCCATTAGTGTAATTAGTACTTAAGCGTATAACCCGAACGGGTAGTAAGACGCGGTGCTAAAAAAAAAAAATTTAACCACTGTATGTGAACAGAATCAGAATAATTGAAGAAATAAAACCATACAAATGTGCCTATTTGTTTTCTAGGTTTCAGAGTTAAAATGAAAATATGGATTTGAGAACTACAGGATTCAATCCATCTCTAATTTTAAGTAGGCCTACTTATTTTGAATAGGACCAAGACAATATAATAGGGATCTAATCTGTCCATGGATAAAAATATTGTGTACAGTATTTTAATGTAAGATATTTTGGGGTTTTGACATTTCTGGGAAAACTTGTTGAAACATTGAAGGCTAGATTCTATTAAGCTGAGATAGCTTATAATAAAACAATGTCAACTAGTGTGTATTAAAAATACTAGGTATGGACAGGAACTACATTTTTACTGCATGACTAGAACAAGAGAGGAAATGAGTCAAAATATTGGGAAAGGGAAATTATAAAAATGAGGCGTTGGAAATAATTTCAAATTAAGAATTTATCATATTGCTTTCTTGCGCTAATACGGTAATAGCTGCAAATTCACAGTCCCAAGGTCCTGTTGTTTTGTCATTATTATTTTTACTTGAAGTATAGATAAACCTTTTTCTAATTAGTATTATGTTTAAATGAATCAAAATAGCAGACGAAATTAGTTTTAGAGTAACACTATTAGTAGGTATTAACTGAAATACATTAAGGTAATGTTGAGTCCTGTATCGTTAGATGAATTATCTTCCCCCTCGTTGTTCAGCTGGATCTCTGCTTGCAAGTAAGTGACCTTGTAGTTGACCTTGCAAAGGTACCCGTCCTTCACCTCGTTAACCTCTAGTGTTGAAGGACTCAAGCTGGCAAAAGGAGCGCAACCATTTTAACCTGGAGGCTGAGTGTCTGTGTATATTATTTGTCTGTGCCCTAGGTACATTAATACATTAGGTAGGTTTCATTCTGGTACAAGTGTAGGCCATTTTTTTTGAGATTCATAGTATAACTTCAAATATTGAACCAAATTAATTAAACATTTAATATTATATTATATTCTACAGACTGTAGTGATTATAATGATTTGTAAAATAATATGTTGTGCTGAATACCTCCATGGCTAAAAATCTTTGCGTTGGAAAATAAAAATTTACTTTTGAAGAGCAAATTCAGTAAAATTCTTAAAACTTAACCGAATAAACTTTGATTTGTGCCAAAAGGAGTGTTAATGTGCGAACAGACTAACTTGATGGCTTAGAAACAAGGGTGGACTGGCACACTGCAAGCAACCCGGGAATACAAATATGACAGTCGTTAAGGCTGTCTGTGACTTTGACTCATCTAAACTACAAAATCCTAATTAAGGTGCGCATACAGAAAGAAAGCAGGCTGACTGCTTACCTGTTACCAGCACTGAAGATTTTTTACTTTTTGATGGTGTTACTCCAAAATTTGGAAAAAAAAAATCTGTATGCATCCAATAATTCATGGTGGGGAAATATGATGAATATCACCATTTATTTAATGACCTAAAGCCAGACAAACAGAGATTTTCAATACACTTTTACATTTTAGATAGAGAAGGCTTTGAGCAACATCCAACTGAAATGTCTGTTGAATCTAATCAGAGGAACAAAGGCAACCTATGGAAAGACCAGTCCATTTATCTTAAAGAATTAAAGATTTTTCACAACATTTATTTCATTAGTGAAAATTCGGACTAAGCGGCCGAGTACGCAAGGTTGGCTGGTAGACATTTTATTTTCACAAATTTTAAATGTGCACACACACACACATACACACAGGGCCGCCAACTAAAAAAGAATGAAATGTTCACTCCGGTAAATTTGTCTGTGTGGGGTACTAGCACGAACCTGCTTTCACTATGAACGGTCCTTTTTGTAAACACACTCTCATAATGAGCTACACAGGAAACCTGCTTTCTTTCTGTACACGCCTTAAACCACAGTATGCTTGTTAGTCACTACTTTCAATGGGCCTAAGCTAAACAAATCCATACTCAAGTTCAGTGTTTCATGAATTAATTTTTTCTATTTATTTTTTTATTTTAGGTAATCAGACAGGGCTACCTTAATCCAACCAAAAAAACTTTAGGTTTAGTCTATAATACCTAATAAAAGGAAGTGTTTGTGTGTGTGTGTGTGTGTTTGTGTGCGATGCCCAGCCAAATCTATGGCACACATAGATCTGAAATTCTTAACATAGGTGGACGGAAGCATGTCCGAATGCACCTCGAAGCTGGATTTTTAAATTTTTAACTAGGCTATTTTTTTAACAAGTTTTGGAAGAATTTTTTTTAATCTGGTAACGAATTTAGTTTAATGGGGGGGGAGGGGGAGCTTTTATAATTCTTATACTGCAGTGGGTCACGGCAAAGTGCGGGATTGCTAGTATCTAAATAAAAGTAATAACCTTATCCCATCGACCAAATCAAAAATCTTATCGTAAGCCATTTTAAAAGTACAATAGTATCACTTCTAGTACTGTAAATGGTTTGATGCAGTCCTTGCTCATACTTTTGCCCAAACTTTCTTCACATAATTTGGAGTGGCTCATTGGAACTGGAACATATTTAACTGGGGTTTAGATTGATACTGAATATTTGATAGTAAAGTGTGTTAAGTCGGACAAAGAAACTGTCCCTTTTAGTTAGTAGTCTAATGTGTTAAGTTGGTTATAATGGTCTTAAATTATTGCCAATAAGTTCGTCTCTTATATGTTTAAAGATTCACAGCAAGAAATTTTAGAAGAGAGCTGTGGAAAGCCTATCAAAATACCTAGGTTGGATTTATCAGAGTTTGAGTCACCAAAACAAACAAACAATTATGAAGGGGGTGATGATTGTGATGAGTATGATGATGACAATGATGAGGCTACCCAGTTGAACAAATTTGAGATTTGCAAAAATTAAAGAGTAATAACTTATGGTTTATTTCATAATTTGTACCTTTAAAATGTTGGTTTGTGTAGTTTCACCTTTTTGCCATTTCGTCAATATTAAATGACAGAAACAGGAAGGATGGGGGTTAATAGTCCTCACAGAATGTGGCTGGCAGGAGAGCTCTTACTGTATTTCAAATTTTAAATAAGGAAAACATCTAATTACAAATATGATGATCTTTAATAGCTAACATAAAAAGCAAAGACTTTACTAAATTACCATAAACCGAAATGAGTTTCTTGGTCTAAGTACAATCTTTGCATTAGCTAACCTATGCTTATAATCATTCACCCTCACTTCCAACTCTTGTGACATATTTAGGTTTAAAATATAATTTAGTTATTTGTTCTTTGAGAAAAATTTGTAGTCTACTTCTTTACACAGGTACCTGAATAGAGTAACATGACAAATATTCAGGATTGTGGCAACATTATGGGAAAAGTCCCCAAATTGTTAATTACTTTAGTTAAAGCATCCTTCATAACTCCTTCTCGAGCTGGTGCTTCATTAGTTTTTTCTTTTTGATTGCGTGGAACTATAGCTTATATCTTTATTAACTTTAGGAAAAAAAATTATATAAAGCTAATAATAGTTCAAATTAAAAACAGGGGCTAAAAATTAAAGGGCATAAATGGGTGGACCCTATAACATAACAATTAAAATAAGTCAGCAAATTGTTGTCGGCCTTGGGTTAAAGTGACTTAAGAACCATCACTTTAATTTTGGAAACATTTATATGAAGGGCCATTAATATGGTATCATCTGCATAGTTATAACATCACTCTCACATTCGCACTGTCCATTTGCATACCAACTGCGTCCTCACACTCCTCATACACTTATCCAAAATACATTAAACAACCATGGAGACACCCAAACCCATCTAACGCATGCTTCACTTCCAACATACACTGCCATAATTGCATTAACTAACCATGCATCCACACCATAATATCTCACAACATTCCACAACATACTCCTATTCACCCGATCGTACACTTTCTCCAAATCGACATATTCACAGTACACTTTCTTCTTTACTGCCATACATTTCTCAATCACTTGTGTTAACGCAAATATCTGTTTCATGTATCTTCTACCTGGGATGAAACCGCATTGTGCACCCCAAATCTTCTCACTTTTTTCACTCATTATAATTCTTACATTCACCCTTACTGCCTTTACCTTTGTACAAAGGAACATTGACAGCATTCTTCCGATCATTAGGACTTTTGAAATTCCAGCACATACATTTAAAAGCTCAAATAATCTGGCAAAAAGTACCTAACCTCCATACTTTGGTATTTCATTTGTAATCCCATCTACACCCAGAGCTTTGCCATTCTTCAACACTTTCAAAGCTTTTAGCACCTCAGACGGGTGAATGCATCTCGGAGAGTATTTGAGTGTATGCGGACTATTTCTAAGAATGAGGTAGTATAGAAACAGACCAAGACAGCAGTGTATAAAAAAAAGGTGTGTTAATGCCAACTTTGCTGTATGGATTTGAAGCATGTGTATATCAGGAGAAACCCAAGAGAAAGGTGAATGCAATTGGAATGAGATATTTGAAAAAACTCGTGTGGACTGTCCATAATGAATGGATGCTGAAAGATTGCTGTTTGAAAGTGAATCCAATAGTCAAAAGGAAAAGGTGGGCCATATTGTATGTGGTTAAATGTTGAAGAATGATTGAAAAAGAGAAAAATTAAAAGTTTTTAATAATTAAGGGGCATGTATGACTATATGGATGTTGTCGAAGAGAGGTGAGTATAAAAGGATGGAGTATCATGGAGAAAGAGTGGATCAATAAGTACAAAGTTGTTTTTAACTTCTTGTCTACCCCGTGAGGGGGCAGCTTGACTAGGTATGTGTGTAAATTGTGATGTTACAGAATTTTCACGTGGATTTTTTTATTTTTTAGATACGAAGAGTACCTCGATAAACGAGGGTATCATGGAGCAGACAAGTCCACGTTTTTATCGAGAATGAACAGTTTGGTTGGCGGAAAGATAGCTGATCCTCAGCCCCACTGGTCTAAAATACGAGGCTTCCCTGCTGATCAAAAATGTTATGACTAATTAGGTATATGATAACACATTAAAATTCTTTATGGTTAATTTTAAATTACCTATTTTTACTTAATGTAAAATACTTAAAAAGTGTTTAGTTTTGTAATTAACAAAAAAAAATTGTTTTGTTTCAGGAACGGCTCCTTTCTTTGCCCACAACCATTGCCCACATAAATAATTTGTAATTTTAACCCTTCCAGTGTTGATGGAAATAATAAGCTTTATCCTTACATGCTCAATTTTTTCCAACCAAAATTATAACAAAAAATATATTTTTTATTAGAAGCAAGATCACTAAGCCCACTGTCATTTATATTTGACAAAATATCCCGCACTCTTTCCATCACTTTATTTGTAGTCGTGCTGTTTACTTACTATGGAAACGATAAAGTCACATATTTTCATTCTAGTTGCCTGCTGCCATCTACAAAATATTGTGTAACAGAAAAACGAGTGATCAAGGAATTTTCTGTTTTTGACACGTAAAGCATACTAAGTTGAGGTGGAATATATCGTAAATGACACTTGAGCATATTTTAATTGGCGGAATATTCCGTAAATGACACAGAAAGGGTAAAAAATACAGAAAAATCAATTTATTTTTTCAATAAATTATTTAGTGACGACTAATGAGATGAATATACTTCTAATTTAAAAAAATGTAAACTAAATTATATGTACAATTAACCTTTTATTCTTTATCATAGTTACTTAATGTATCTTTTATTAATCTTAATTACAAAATATAACCATAATGCACCTTTTATTCTTAATCCTTATTAAAAATTTTTTTTATTGAATTCTCTTGTAAATGTGTTTTTCAATCACTAGATCTCCATTCCATGATTTAAACTTGTGAACCAACATATAATATAGCAACCCAGAAAGAACCTGAGTAAAATACCATAGCATCCCAGAGAGAACCAGCGTAGACCAGAGTAAAATACCATAGCATCCCTGAAAGAACCAGCGTAGACCAGAGTAAAATACCATATCAACCCAGAGAGAACCAACATAGACCAGAGTAAAATACCATAGCATCCCTGAGAGAACCAACATAAACCAGAGTAAAATACCATAGCATCCCTGAGAGAACCAGCGTAGACCAGAGTAAAATACCATAGCATCCCAGAGAGAACCAGCGTAGACCAGAGTAAAATACCATAGTATCCCATAGAGAACCAACACCAACCAGAGTAAAATACCATAGCATCCCTGAGAGAACCAACATAAACCAGAGTAAAATACCATAGCATCCCTGAGAGAACCAGCAAAGGCCGGAGTAAAATACCATAGTATTCCATTGCAAACCAGACCATTCGAGAGTTCAATACCGGAGTTTTCCAATGCAAACAAGAGAATTATGAAGAAATAAAAAACCATAGCATTCCAGAGTTACCACACTAATCCAGAGTAAACCTGAGACCCAGAAAGAACCAGACTAACTCTGGTTGTTTCATAACATAGAGAAAACCAGAGTAAAACCCAGAGCTTGGTTTGCTCTGGTTTTTTCCTCTGGTTTCCTCTTGAAATTTTCACCAGGGTAGTCAGTGTGGAATCAAAGCTTACAGGTCATTATATAGCAATCACAATCACCCATAATTCTCTCAGAGAGGGAGAAGATGGCAGGACAAGAAAACAAAAGAAAGGAGGTGAGCAGCGCTCAGGGTGGGAAAAAGGGTAACACTGGGAACTATAGAGCGCGCTGATAACGTTCTATTTGATGAACCAGAAACCACTTAAGTCAATATAGAGTTCATGTTCATTGTGGGCGTGCCAATATTCACAAGTGGGACGTGGACTCCGACCTCGCTTTAGTCTATGTTGAGGTCTTTTCGGGAGAGTGTGTCGTGACGTAGGTGATCGAGCCGGCCGCGTTCAGTCAGCAGGGAGGTGAGTAAGGCCCATTTTACTGAGGGTTATATCGTTGTGTTTCTTCTCGCTTGTAACATCGTTACAATATGTTAAAACATTTGTATTTAATTTGTATATTAATGTATGTATTTATACATAGTTTTTGTAGTTCTTGAAAGTGTAATTTACTTTATACATGATGGCCCACGGAAAAGTATCCCACCCCCTATATCCCGTAGTCGTCTCGTTCTGAATTGGAGGTGGTTAATCCCCTTCCACCCATATTGTGACATGAAGAATGAGAAAGTGAACTGCTTGTCTAAAGCACAAGACGGGGTGGAAGGGGATTGACCTCCTCCAATTCAGAGTGAGGCGCCTGCTGGATATAGAAGGCGGACTACTTTTCCGTGGGACACCCTGTAGCTCACTGTATATTTGTATACTGTATATCTCACTTTATAGTAGAAAACAAAAATAGTCAACAAAACTGTTTCAAGTAAAAAAAAACTTAAAGATGTTAAGGATGAAAACCCAATGACGTCATAATATGACTGTTAAACAATAAAGTCTTTTTCTAGTCATTAGAAAAATTATTTTAATGTGTCCACATCCCAATGGACATCCAAGTAAATGCATGACCAAGATTACAACTGGGAAAAATAATAACATTAATAATATAAAATTATATTTCCTTGATTTATGTGTCATATATTACATTATATATATATATATATATTTATATATATATATATATATATATAATACAAGAGAATTAAATCCAAAGTTACAATAATGTATCATGTTTTTTCATGCTCTATGGGTCAATAGATTATTACGATTTAAACAGTATGAAATAATGTACAATAGCTTTAGGTGAGTTAAGCTCTTTAAGTAAAATATGGATTGCCTGGAGAGTATAAAAATATAAAATCAATTTAGTAGATGTTCCTTCTAAGAGTTTGTAATAGCATCTGATGTTGAATTATCTAGATAAATTTATATAAAAATATAAATAAGTTAGGTCCCACCAGGAAAAAATAGAGAATAATTTACATAATGATTTCTTCTAAGATGGTAGTTAGATATTAGTTTCATCTTTACAGTCGAAATATTGAGTCCCACTAAATAAGAAAAACACACAGCTTGAGTACTAGGCTTCTAGCTCATTTTTGGATTTATTTTAAAATCACTTTACCTTACAATCTATAATTCATAATACTCTGTTGAGGATGAACACATCTTTCACCCTTGAAGTTTTCCAACGCCAAGAAGAAAACCTTTGATTAAATTTTAAAATGTTCCATATCATCCTATAACAATGCTTTGTCTGAGGAAAGCAAGAGAATCAACAAATAGCCCAACACAATCATTGGAGTATTAAAGGATGATTTAGAATTTAATTAATTTGTAAAATGTAGAAATAGTTAAATATATTCAAAGAATAACCAAGCTTAGAAAATCACCAAGGAAATTATTATGAGATATTAAAAGTAATAGTTTTGACGTATGTCAAAATTCAAATATCGCGCTGTGAATGAACGAAATAAATACGTCCTTGAGCGTGGCTACTTCTAAAGCCTGCCGCTGAATGCAGTAGTGGTTTCACCAGTCTTTGAATGTAAGTAGATCGTTGATCTCTATAATATAACTGGATGGGCATACACATACACATTGCTAAGGACAAAAGCGAGACGCTTAAATTTATCGTCTGCTACACTTAGGGAGGGCAATATTTAACGGTTTCTTTCAATTTTCTTATGCGAAAACATGTCTCTGATGAATAAAAGTGTTATTGTTTGAAAATAGGGAAGTATTATACCACAATTTCCTGAAGAAACATTTACATTAAAGGATATACAATTTTAACATATTTAAATATGTAGTTATCATTAATGTTGTTTACAGTCTACCACTACTATACTTATATTGAAAGTTCGATAAATATAATGAATAAGGTATCTTAAAACTTGATTACATTCAGTGGCGCAGGAACTAGGGGGTACGGGGGTAAATTTTACCCCCCCAAAAAATTGAGGGAGGTAAAAAGTATCATTTTACCCCCCCAAAATAATATAGTAAAACTTTTAGATAATGTAAACATCTTATTGAGGCAAGATACAAAGTTCACACAAAAGTAACATAATAAAAATAAAATGTGCTTGGAGCACACTCTGAAGAGATTTTGAAAACTCTGATAGTGATACAAGCTACGTCAGCTACTGCAGAAAGAAGTTTTTCAATACTTGGATGTATTAAAAACTATCTTCGCTCCACGATGAGGCAATGTAGACTAAATCACCTGAGAGGCTCAACAAAATTGAAATTGCAAAACTGGTTAGTAGTTTTACAGCTAGTAACAAATATAGGGCAAAGGTGTATGGAAATCTACTTTAATTTTCAGTGTTTCATAATTTTTAGTAGAGCTGCATCATATAGCACTTCTCTTAATATGTTTTGTATGTATTAATTATATTGTTTGGAATAACTAAAATAAGTGAGAAAAATGCACAGTGGGACCATTAAATACTGGTATCCCTCATTATTCGCGATCTCACTTTACGCGTTTTCGCTATAACGCGATTCAAAGAAATAAAAAAATAATGCATAGTCAGCTGGAATTTTGCAGTCATCCAATCCCACTCCACAGAACTCACCAATGAAGATCTTCTAGAAATGGAGAATGGCATAAATAATTAAGAGGAAGAGCCTTATGTTGTTTAGCCTATCAAACAACTTTCAACCAAACAATTTGCTGATTTATTTAAGCACATTGACAGTGCAATTAAAATCATTGAAGAGAATGACCCTATCATGGATAGGAGCACCAAAGTTGCCAGAGAGATCCAGAGTTCTTTGGCTTGCTATAAATAACTAAATAGAGAGAGGGAAAATGCTGCCCGTCAGTTGAGTCTTGACCATTTCATCAAAGAAATTGAAAATCGTCAGTCTAAAGACCCATGGCCTTCACAACAGCAAAAGCTTACCATTCCAGGGACTTTAAGAAAGCAGGAGCGTATCGTCCAAGGGTCTTTCAAAAAACTAAAGCCTACCATCCAAGGGTCTTCACAAGAGCAAGAGCCTACCATCCCAGGGCCTTCATGCCAGCAAGAGCTTACCGTCCTAGAGCCTTCATTCCAGCAAGAGCTTACCGTCCAAGGGCCTTCAAGAGAGCAAGAGCTTACCATCCAAAGGCCTTCAAGAGAGCAAAAGTCTACCATCCCAGGGCCTTTAAGAGAGCAAAAGTCTACCGTCCAGGGCCTTCAAGAGAGCAAGAGCTTACCGTCCAAGGGCCGTCAAGATAGCAAGAGCTTACCATCCAAGGACCGTCAAGAGAACAAGAGCTTACCGTCCAAGGGCCGTCAAGAGAGCAAGAGCTTACCGTCCAAGGGCCGTCAAGAGAGCAAGAGCTTACCGTCCAAGGGCCGTCAAGAGAGCAAGAGCTTACCATCCAAGGTTCGTAAAGAGAGCAAGAGCTTACCATCCAAGGACCGTCAAGAGAACAAGAGCTTACCGTCCAAGGGCCGTCAAGAGAGCAAGAGCTTACCGTCCAAGGGCCGTCAAGAGAGCAAGAGCTTACCATCCAAGGTTCGTCAAGAGAGCAAGAGCTTACCATCCAAGGTTCGTCAAGAGAGCAAGAGCTTACCATCCAAGGGCCGTCAAGAGAGCAAGAGCTTACCGTCCAAGGGCCGTCAAGAGAGCAAGAGCTTACCGTCCAAGGGCCGTCAAGAGAGCAAGAGCTTACCGTCCAAGGGCCGTCAAGAGAGCAAGAGCTTACCATCCAAGGTTCGTCAAGAGAGCAAGAGCTTACCGTACAAGGGCCGGTAAGAGAGCAAGAGCTTACCATCCAAGGGTCTTCCCGAGAGATAAAAGCCTACCATCCAAGGGCCTTCAAGAAAGCAAGAGCCTACCATCCCAGGGCCTTCAAAAATGCAAGAACCTACCATCTCAAGGCCTTCAAGAGAGCAAGAGCTTACCGTCCCAGGACCTTCAAGCGATCAAGAGCTTACCATCCCAGGGCCGTCAAGAGAGCAAGAGCCTACCGTCAAAAGCAAGATAGTGATAATCCAGATTTGCCAAATACAGTTATTTTATCATGTGATTGAAGATTAATAGTAAGTGTACCTGTAGCGTTGTATTAATTAGATACATTGATTAAAAATTGTGTTTGTCTACAAATTTCAGGGGATTGAAGATTGGCAATTGGTGTAGGCTACCTAATGCATTGTACTAGTTATAAATTAAAAAATGGCGTTCATTTGCAAGTTTTAGGTTTTTATTTCCTTTGGAGTAATCCCTATATCACTCATGTTAAAATCATTTCACTTGCATTTTCGTGTTACGCAATTATTTATTAGAACCAATCACTCGCGTAGTGTGAAGAACAGCTTTATTACATTTTCCTGTTCTTTTTTTAATCTCAAAAATATCACCCCCTATAAGAGCACAGGGTTATTTTTACCCCCCCAAATAAAAACGTTCCTGCGCCACTGATTACATTTATTTGAATGACAAACTTTGTATAGGTTCCATACATTCAAACTATCACTTAGGTTATAGGCTTGTGGAAAGTATTATTATAATACTTTTTTTTAATTGCTCATATCTTTCAGAAACCATGTGGTGTTGAAAGTTCGATAACTATAACTAAACAAGTTGGCTAAAAACTGTATTACATTTGTTTGAATGATATATTTTGTGTAGAAGTCTTAAGTTTGAATGATAATTTAGGTTGTAGGCTTGTAGGAAGTACAGTACCTACTAAACCCTGATTTAAGTAATAAACCCAATCTGTAAGGATTTATTTCATACCAAAATATTATATATATATATATATATATATATATATATATATATACATATATATACATATATATATATAAATAATATTTTGTTAGTTTAAAAGGCCATTTAGAACGGAAGTAGAAATTTCTGTCCGAAAGGTCTTTTATCCTAACTAAACACAGTTATAGGGTAGGATTCTGGTACGAGATAAAGCCTTACAAGCGAGCTTCCTTCAAAAATCATCGTATATATATTAGGCTACATCAACTTATTTAATGAAAAGACTAATCAGTTTTGAGTTTTGATATGCTCTTCAAAGCTTTTACTAACATATTTATTTAATTTAACTACTCACACATTGATGTATCTCATATATATATAATCAAATTAATAAACGGTGTCAAAATGTCACTTTGCCTTGTATGGATGTAAGATAGAAGGAGATACCCGAAACTTTTTTCTCTCTTACACAGTGGTATACAGACATTGATCTCTATAATATAACTGGATGGACATATACATGCACATTCCAAGGATAAAGGCGTGACGCTCAAGTGTATCATCTGCTACACTGAGGGAAGGACAGATTTAACGGTTTCTTTAAATGTTCTTATGCGAAAACATGTCTCTGATGAATAAAAGTGTTATTATTTGAAAATAGTGAAGTATTATACCACACTTTCCTGAAGAAACATTTATATTAAATGATATACAATCCAGTTTTACAGGTAATACTGTACAAATACGAATAAAACCTTAGATATTTCAGTTTTTATGTAGGTGTCATCAATGCTGTTTACAGTCTTCCACGACTACACTTATATTTAAAGTTGGTTATTAGCTTGTATATTGGTTTAAGAAACAATATTATATTGAAAGTTCGATAAATATAATGAACAAGGTATCTTAAAACATGATTACATTTGTATGAATGACAAACTTTGTATAGTTGCCATGTATTCAAACTATCACTTAGGTTATAGCCTTGTGTAAAGTACTATTATAATACCGGTTTTTTTTTTTAATTTGGCTCATATCTTTCAGAAACCATATTATGTTGAAATTTCGATAACTATAATGAAACAAGTTAGCTAAAAACTGTATTACATTTGTTTGAATGATACACTTTGTGTAGAAGTCTTACGTTCAAATGATAATATAGGTTATTGACTTGTAGGAAGTACAGTATCTACTAAACCCTGATTTTAGTAATAATCCCAATCCGTAAGGCCTTATTTCGTACCAGAATACTATCATATATATAATATTTTGGTAGGATAAACGGCAATTTAAAACGGAAGTATAAATTTCCTTCTGTAAGGTCTTTTATGCTAACTAAACACAACTATAGGGTAGTATTCTGGTACGAGATAAAGCCTTACAAGCGAGCTTCCTTCAAAAATCATCGTATATATTAGGCTACATCAACTTATTTAAAGATAAAACTAACCAGTTTTGAACTTTTATATGCTCTTCAAAGCTTTAACTAACATATTTATTTAATTTAACCTTTCACACATTTATGTATCTCATGTATTCAATCAAATTAATGAACGATGTCAAAATGCCACAATTCCGTGTATGGGTGTAAGAGAGAAAGAGATACCCGAAAGTTTCCTTCTCCCCTACACAATTGTATGCCGACGACAGCTCGAAAATTTCAGCCACAGATGTCTATCCAGTTATATTATAGAGATCAATGTATGCAGATGACAGCTCGAAAATTTCTGCCACAGATGTCCATCCTGTTATATTGTAGAAATCAACGAAGTGGACTGAATTTCTTCTTAACGAAAAAACACACGGACTTTTTACAAATCCATAGTTAAGTATTAAACTGAGTATTTCCACTTTATATAATAATTTTTAGGTATCATGGAGTAGGGAATTATGTCAATGGACGGTAGAAAATAAATCAATTAAAACATTTAAATCATTAAGAGAGTTTTTTTCTGTCGAAAACCAAGGTTACCAACTTAAAATTGTTTCGTCAAACAACAAAAAATATTTAAAATTAATATTTGAAATAAATAAAAAAGGGGGGGATTAAAATAGTACCAGAACAGAACATAATTCAAAATGGTTGTAGTAAGCTTCCTATAATACCAAACTAGCCTGAAAATATAGTATGATGTTGGGAGGAAGAACAGTAGATGCCAGTTACTAAAGTTACTAAAACAATTTAAACATATTTATACACAAAGTTCAATAAATATTAAATAACACTTATGTAATATTAATATTTTATCAATGTTGACCGCATAGAAATATGTTTGAATTTTCTCTACTATTTTCACAATCTAATGGTATCATTAAAATAGTCGAGTTTCATTTATTTTAATGCAAAGATTTTCTCGGTTACTGTTGGCCTCAATAGATGGTAGCGCTGTCGAATTGCGTAAACATTGATCTTTAGTTCAAGTGGTCAAGCATTGAAGCCAAATGGCGCTAGTATTGTTGTGGAATAACGCGCGCGCAATTTAAATTTTTAATAGATGTTTGAACCTCTAAGTTCACATTTTATTGTTAGATAGTTATTTTATCCTTAATATGGTGAATATACTGAATAGTGACTAAAAATAATAGCTCACAACAAATTATAACCTACAAATTACCAACATAAAACTTTTCGACAATAACTTTTCCACAAAGTTTGTTTGTTCGGCCATGTTGTGAATTCATGGTGGCTTTATTTTTTACTGTAAGGATGAGCGTGAGCTGTTGCCAACTAGCGACAAAGAAAAGAGACACTCTGGCTAAAGTAAAGTTTAGTTTCGAGTGACATTCGAGGTTGGAATCACCATGTAATTTAAATATTTACCAGTATAGAACATTTTATAATTTATTGTGTTTTATTTCATGGACTTTTTCCTTATATTTTATCATTATTATTTTAGTAATATCCTATCTATTCTCAGCCCTTCCTTAAATTTCTATTTATGACATTTTCAACTTTATGATTTCAATATTTTGATTGTCTCTTATTGATTTGGAACAAAAATTAGAACACTAGAAGCTTCAAATTCAAAATTGTCATCTCCACGTTTTTTGTCGAAAATAAAAAGAGTTTTATTCTTCCTTAAGAAGATTGGAAATTAATTGGTTATTCCACCCACGTACCATAGTGGAATACATCAATTGAAAGCCCCAGGTTCGATCTCCGGCTTGGGCAAATTTGTTTTACATAGTTAACCACATTTTTCTGGATACCCATGACTTGTTAAACCAGGTACATAGTTTATTCAAATCACCAAATGGATCCTGCAATTTCAACTTTTTCATCTGTCATCATCCATCAGCCCAGACACCATCAAAATTTCAAAATATGGTTTTCTGGTCCAAAACGACAGGATCTTTTGTCGTGGATAGGATAAATTATAATAAAATCTAGATTATTTATTTTCAATAAATTTTTTTTTTCTTTTTATCTTATATACCTAAAAGAACTATTTTCACATACTCATTATAAAACCAATAATGTCTTAAGACTGGAATAAAGAATATTATAAGTTTTTTTATTTAATATTCAAAGATGAAAGTTGTTAGAAGGGTTTTATCAGGAAAACCATTCTAAGTGTCAGGTGGCAACATTACTCGATATTCATTGAGAAAGTCGTAATTAGTAGATTCTTATTTTAGGTAAGTACTCGCTAGGGAGGAAACATTTTAAAGTTGAATAATACTCACATCAACAATAATACCCAACCATGTTCTTATTTATTCATTGTTGACCTTGGTAATACAGTGTTGTTATTATTCCTATTGTTGTTTATTTTTTTATGAAGCCATAGATGGTAAGTATTACAACAATGCAATGTATGGTTGTGGAGATCAACTGGTCATAAACCCCCAGCACATCGAGGAGGTTTATGTAAGTAAAGACCGATATCTATATCAATTTTTAAGATTCTCGTTTTTCTTTTAGCAATGGCAAAGTTATTATCCTCCCTTTTGGTAATAATTGATTATTCTAAATTTTCTGAATATTTGTTCAACAGTTGGAACACTGTTTTGCTTGCGATAGCCCTGGGTTGTAAACAAGCTAGTTCATTGGCCAATATTTGGAAGTGAGGGGCAAGGGGGAGTGTTGCAACCCCATAGACATTGGTCAAGGTCATTAGAACTTCTCTAGCTTTGCTTGCTGTTTTCAAGCAGCAGGTCCTGAGCTTCATAAGCTGGGTAGTCGTAGAAGACCCTTTTGGAGGAATAATTACTTAAAACACAATATTCTTGAATTATGAACAAATATTAGTTTATAAATTAATAAGATATAGATACATTATACTTGTATATTTATCCACAATGTAAACATTACTGTCGACACAGTTTGCACAAACAACATTGAATTTAGAAACTAGTCCATATAATCATGGGTATGCGGCGCAGGACTAGCATACCCAGAGAATACGCCACTGGTATTCACAAGAGATACGTCTACCTACAAGAACATTGAAAGAAACCACTAAATCTGTCCCTTCACAATCAAGCAGACAACAAACTTGAGCATCACACTTTGATCCTTGACATGGGATGTGTTTCTTCTTCTTTCTTCCAGTGTTGTATAAAGATCATTGGTACTTTCCTGCTTTTTGCGTTTGCATCGAGGGAATGGGTTCACTCCCTGACTGTCACAACTGTACACGTGGCAAAAAATAACTGCCATTTCTCTCTCGTTGGAGTGAGTGTGGCAGGTTAGAAAACTAAGAATAAAAAGTGCACCATTTTTTAATTAGAATATTGACTTGATTTAACAAAATCGAGTAATTTTAAGTTGACCACAAGAAAATGTTCTTCCTTAAAAAAAGCTATAATTAAATTCTTAAAAATAAGTATAGTTACAATTTTGGAGTTTCTTGGTTGTAAATCTTTTTCACAACTATTATTTTTTAATATCAGGTTTCAAACATAACTTTTTTTTAAGTAAAGAGTATATATTTTGTGAGTGCAAAAGGGGGTTTATTGAAAGTTTAAAAAAATCATTAAGGACACCAAATATAAATTGTAAACTTCATTTCAGTTTAATAATAATAAAAAGCATCAATTGCAAAAAATAAGATTTAAAGTAGGTAGTGGGTGCATGGTCTAACTCGCTATTCTTGTGTTAGACTGGATTACTGGTGAATCAAAAATAATATTTTTTTCCCTCTATCTTTAAAACTAGAACTGGAAGGATTGACAAGGTGTTTGTGTCGCCTCAGAGAGAACAGTTTGTTCCATTTGATTATGGCTTATGCCTAGCTGTACTAATCACAGGTGTAGAATTGATCCCAAAAAAAGGCGAAGACTGACTTGTAACAAAACAGTGTAATGTAATACGACCACTATAATGTAACG
Organism: Timema podura; assembly: GCA_033556935.1. Classification (NCBI taxonomy): domain Eukaryota; kingdom Metazoa; phylum Arthropoda; class Insecta; order Phasmatodea; family Timematidae; genus Timema; species Timema podura. Next base: position 2,373,668 of record JAVRXN010000011.1, read on the forward strand.
CGCGTGTCAGTGCAGCGTAGTGAGCAACAAGTAGAGCCGCTCAATGTTCAATGGAAACGTGCTCCACTCAACTGTCGGTATTTCCACAAATCACTTTGAGTGTTACATTACAATTCAGTGGTGGTGCAGATGTTTGCGCTGAGCACACTGATCCAGTCGTCAAACTGAATAATGGAGGAAATACGTGTTTTGTGTTATTACAATTTTGCAGTAAGTGTCAGGATAAAATGGAATGGAACAAAGAAAACACATTATTGTTAGTGAACAATATAGGAAGCAAACTATTTTGTGGGATCCTCAAGATCGACAACATTGTAATACATTTTAAAAATGCTGCATTCGTGTCTTGTAGGTCCGACACTTTAGCTAGAAATTAAGAAAAAACCAGAGCGCTGTCGAGACGAGCATTCAAAGTGAGCAATGCCGTGGCCAATCAGTAACTTGAGCCGAGCTTTGTAATGTAATGCTAGTCTCGAGCAATACATTACAAATCTCGGCTCAAAAGTCAGCATGATCATTTTTCTTTAACCTTCAATACTACATCTTTTTGCGATCACAATTATACTATTTGCTAGAAAAAAAAAGTACTCTAAAACCTTAATTCATTTATTTTTTTGAATTTTCTACCTCAGTTTTTAGGGAGAACATTTTCTGTAGTCAACTTTGTTAAATAATGAATATTTTAGGTTAATTAAATCAAATGCAATCTCCACTCGAGAGATGAGCAGAAAGGTAATGTTTTTGGCATGGGTTGCAGCTGCAAAGGTGACGCAAATAGCCAACAGACAGGAAGTGACCTGCTCCACGATGCGAACGGCAAAAATCAGGAAATTAAAGAAATATAATTATGGTTATAAAGGCGACATGACACAACTAATTTTGTATCATATGATAGCGGTTAGTTGTAATTAGTTAGTACGTAATGTTTTTATAAAATTGTATTTTTACACAAATCAAATGCATTTGAAGTTTTTTAAACTAAAACTATATTTTTAATATGAAGTGGGTTGAAAGGGAATCAAATAGGTGAATATGAAAGAAGCGTCTTAACGTTGGTTAGGGCATGTTGAGAGGATGAGTGTGGATCGAGTGACAAAGCAATATATGAAGGAAGAGTGTGGGATCAAAAGGAAGGGGTAGGCCCGTAAGACCTGGCTAAATGTTGTAGACAAACGTGTGTAAATGAGAAGTTTAAGAGTTTTAAGACTAAAAGAGCGTGTATGACTTGGTGTATGTTGTTGAAGTGAAGAAGTGTGCAAACGACAGGAAAATCTGGAGAAGTGGGATGGATTGGTGAGGTTTAGAAAGAACTCAGCCACGCAGGTAGGGGTCAAAGGGACGAGTGGGAGGGATATGGTGGGGGTAGGAAAGAACTCAAACACGCAGGTAGGGGTCGAAGGGACGAGTGGGAGGGATATGGTGGGGGTAGGAAAGAACTCAAACACGCAGGTAGGGGTCGAAGGGACGAGGGGAGGGATATGGTGGGGGTAGGAAAGAACTCAACCACGCAGGTAGGGGTCGAAGGGACGAGTGGGAGGGATATGGTGGGGGTAGGAAAGAATTTTCTTTCTTTCTCTTAGGTATGAGCCATTCTCTGCTACTACCCCAGACACTAACAAGTACTACTTACCCTACATATATTAAAAAAAACTTCCACGCCACTTATATAATCGCCATCATCAAGTGAAGTGTTTTCACTGGCGCTATCATCTGACGAATCGTCCCCCTGTCTGTTGATAATACTATCGGTCACCTCACCAATTCTTTGCTCAAAAAGTATATTATTTCTCTCTACAAAGTGCGAAACATTAGCAAAAATTTGTGCCTACTGAGCCACCTTATATCAGTGTGTAAAATTACGTCCGGTTGCTCTTCCTCAAGATTGAGATTGAAAAGCCACCTTTGAAGGGATTTTCCACGAATTGAATTTACAATTTTAAAAGCTATGTCCATGACATTCTTTGTGTTCAGTCTCTTGCTTGCCAGAACTTGCTGATGAATGACAGTGGTATGCAAGGAAGTCAGGGAAATCGGCATGCTGTCGACAAAGGGCAATAAATCCATTAACCTGACCTGTCATGGCTTTTGTTCCATCAGTAGTGATAGCAGCAAGGTTGTGTAATGGTACATTGAGCTTTTTGACGAAGGATTAGAAAGGATTAAATATTTCCTGACCTGTAGTTCTTATTTTTAAAGAAACCTTCCTAAACAGTTCATCTTTGATGCTGAAAGCTTTAAAAACCATAAAAATAAAACCCAGTATCAGAGTCGCGTCAATGATGTCTGTAGATTCGTCCAGTTTGAGTGAAAAAGCAACACTATGGACACATCTTTCAACAGCTGTTCTCTTATACAGGATGAGGCAGTCAAACGGCAAGATTTAAAAAAAATCACAAAAAAGTGAAAACCATTTTATTTATTTTTTTACATAAATGTAATGTACATGAGTGGAAATTACTAGTGTACCTGGAAAATGTTCATTTTCTAAAGATGGTGTCAGTAAGATGGCATCCTTGGTTTTGCAAACATTGTTGGGTCTGAGAGCAAAGCTGTCCATGACGTTGCTTAGCATTTCCAACAAAATGTTGTTGACCTCTTATCGAATTCGCTCCTTCAAATCATCCCTGGTCCTTGGCGGGTTCTTCTTGAAAACCTGGGATTTAAGGTATCCCCGGAGAAAATAGTGAGGAGCCATCAGGTCTGGTCCACGGGAAATTGCCAAACTTGCTGATGTGACTACCAGCAAATGCATTGAAACTGGCAAGTTGTGGCATATTGCTGGAAAAGTGTGTTTTCATCTGGGTCATAGTCATCGAGTGCAGTCAGGGGAAAAGTTACTAACATGTCGGGGTAACGATCGGAGTTCACCGTCACCATGTTACCGTGTTCATTTTCAAAAAAAATAAGGGCCGATTATTCCACGAGATGATAATGCGCACCAAACTGTCACTTTTTCTGAATGGAGGGGTTTTCCATGGAGATTGTGTGGGTTATTTTCGGCCCAGTACCGAAAATTCTGCTTGGTGATGAAGCTACTAAGGTTCAATGAAATTTAACATCTGTTGACAAAAGCATACTCTGCTATTGTAATCCTGAATCTTATATGGATTGTAGTGGAGGTCATTCTTCAGAATCCTTCTTACGGTTCGATTACTGAGACCAAGTTCTATGTTGTGTCGTCAAGCCAATTTTCGTGGACTTCTTGCTAAGGCTACACGCACACAATTATATTCTCAGGGGTCAGGCTGGTTTTTTCACTACCACCTCTTTTCTGTGTCGTGCTAGCAGTGGCTTCAGAATGTCTCACCCACAGGCAGAAGGCATGGGAGTGCATGGGGGTTGACGAAACTCTCACCGGAAGGCGCGTTGAGCACCAACAAAACTATCCTAATTTTTGTAATACGCCTTTACGGCACTCGACCAACGCTCAATGGCTACTAAATTCCGGATGTCTAGATGCCCAACGTCGAGTCCCCCTCTCTCACAACCGCCCACCACGCCCGCCAGCCAGCAGCCAGCAGGAATCTTGCCGTTTGACTACCTGACCCTGTAGTTTTACACATTTTTTCCATTCGCTGCAAGACCATATTTCTTGATAGTTGAAGATCTTGGATAGCACCTGTTATCTATTTTTATTTTTAAATCCTTCAAAAAGATTATCAGCTATTACAAGAAAACACTCTTTTACAAATTCTCCTCCAGTGAAAAGTTTGCAATTTTTAACGATCAGGTTGCTCACCTTGAAGGATGAAATGGTTGCATTGCTAGAATGTGAGCTGGGTTTTACCAGTAAGCAGCTTATTATGATTTAAGTTTACAAATTTCACTTTTGAGTCATTATTTATTATGGTGGAGAGTATTATAATAACATTCCAAGTTACCCTTTTTTGGCAATGACACTGAGGCGTTACAAACTAAACAACACTTATCTTTCACCATCACAAAGAAATACTCAATTTCCTATTCGTCGTGAATATTATAGGTTTTAGTCTTATTTTGGGCATTTACTTTTCACTATAGGCCTTCTGAAATAATTGTATTATAAACTATGACACACATGCACACTTTTATAACTTATTAATAAAATAACATGAAGAACTACAAAATTATTTAAGTTTTTATTGTACAGAGATCTCCGTCAAACTATTCTCCTACTGTGCAAAGAGCCTACCGCACGACGGTAAGGGGAAACTACACCTCAGTTTAAAGCATGGGGATCCACATCTTGTCTTTCTCTCACTCTGCCTCAGGCCTTGAGTGATTCAATTAGAATCAAGTGATACAAGGAGGTCACGTGGGCTTCCTCGTGATTCGTTTGAAAACAACTTTCACATAAGCTGGTTGAGGAAATAAAAATAGGAATGGTTAATGCTTCCCCTTCAAAACCTCAAGGAAATCACATTATTAGTGATGGGTCGCTCGTGAGCGAGTCATTTAAATTGAATGACTCTTGAATGAGATCTGTGAATTAGCGGCTCTCGTTTCGGGAGTTAGTTGTTCATGCCACCATTACGGATCTGATACATTGACTTATAGTCCTACAGTTTTTACAACTAATTTATATTCTTAATTGTACAAAATAAACGTATGTATGTCAGTTGTACATTTAATTTGGAACTTAAACCAATGGAATTCTACTACCCTAAATATTAGCGCAAGAATGCATCAGGCACTGTTCCCCTTTTCCCTCTGATCATTACTTGTGTCCATGTGACAATTTACGGGAGACATTGAGCATTAGGTTGGTGTTTCTTTACCTCTCTTCTTTTCACTCATACGCTATCATCTCTGCCTACGCGCTTTGAGTTTGTGTCCAATGTTCAGTTTGATTTAGCTAGTCTTGGCTATTGACGCATTGTTTCTGCACTATTTCCAACAACTCTTCTTCGTGAGCTTAGAGAGTTGTCGTCATTCACGACTCTTTTTTCGCTCTCGTTCATTCGTTCTGGAAAGAGTCAGGAGTGTTTGTCATTCACGACTCTTCTGTTCTACCTCGTTCGTTACTATGAAATGAATCAACTCTAAATGTGTACTATCGTTACCAGATTGCAGCACTGCCTATAATATTCAGTTAACTATATTTCTTAACATCAATAGACACAATACAGTAATTTGGACCCTAAAGACTAATACTAAGGCTAATTATTATAAATGATATGCGTAAGTAATAAAATTAAAAATGTAAACGCAATAAGCTTTGGATAAATTACACATAAATACTAATTTGTTAATAAGTTGAAAGTGAAAGGGTAGATTTGCACAGTCAGAGCGGGAATTGTGAGAACTAGTTTGTTCTCGCTCGTTTGCTCACCCGGTTGGAGAAGGGCTAAAGGGATTGGGAGCGAGCCCCCCATGCAGTGAACAATATGACTCATATGAACAACTCTTTTGAATGAGCTACTGCTGTACAAGTATAAACTAGCACACCACCATACACAACTGATTTCTCATATTAAAGTCACCTATCCAGACAAACTGTGTGTGACTAGATTTAAAAAACAAGGTTTTATCTAACAGCAAGACAAAACAATAGCTTCTAGGCCTACTCAACAGATCAAAGCCCAGCCTAGCCTCCATATTGAAAATTCCCACTCCCATAGATACTCTGCCGACTTTACCCTGCAAATTTAGACCTGCTAAACAACCAACAAAAATAAAGATACCGATCAGCACAGTTCTTAACTTATCTCAATAGAAGCTATCTGAACATGAAGACAACATCCTGTCGAAAGGGCCTACATTCTTTCCTCCCCATAACTTTGACCACTTCAGCCTTGTGGCATATGTTTTCAAATCCATAAACCCCGCCATCAAAAAGTTTGAGCCACCGTTTAGCTGGGACCCACCACCATCAGAACATCCGGTAGAACAATACATAAACTTTGTTGTACAGAATGTCTAAACTCCAGATTTTCAAAACCAGAGAAATAGCAATCTGACCAACCAAGAACATCAAGCCCTCCAATCACACTATAACAACAAAGACATCATTATCTTACATGCAGACAAAGGGTCAATGACTGTCATCATGGACCCCCAGGACTACATCATTGAAACTGAGAGGCAACTTTCTGACACCCAAACTTACATCCAGTTAAATCAGGACCATACCGATAATTATAAACTTAACCCCTAGAAACCTGCCACACCACAGTTTTACCTACTTCCGAAGATCCACAAGGGAACATTCCCTCCTCCAGGCTGACCAATTGTATCAGGATGTGGCTCACCCACAGAACACATATCAGCACTAGTGGATTCACACCTTCAGCCTCTGGTCAAGAATCTACCATCTTACATCAAAGACACAAATCATTTTCTAGAACAACTCCACAGACTGGCCACTCCTCTTCCACAGCATGCCATCTTGGTCTCAATCGATGTTACATCACTCTACACCAATATCCCCCATATCCACGGAATCGCAGCAATACACGTCCTTCTGGTACCAGACCCACTACCGCATTCCTGATAAAACTGTCAAATTTCATTTTGGAGAAAAATTACTTCAGATTTCTGGACAAAATCTACCTACAAATTAAAGCTACTGCCATGGGAACACGCATGGCCCCCTCATATGCAAACTTGTATGAACGTATGTTCCTGGACAGACAACCGCTACAACCCATTTGTTGGTTCAGATACATCGATGGCATCTTTATGATCTGGACCAACACCACTCAGCAACTCGAATCCTTCCTGGCAGACCTCAACAAATTTTCACCGCTAAGATTTACCTGGAAAATATCTACATCCAGCATTACTTTTCTGGATGTAGACATCACACTCCATCAGGGACACCTGAAAACAACTGTGCACACCAAGGAAACCAACCAGCAACAATACCTTCATAGCGACAGCTGCCACCCTATGAGCACAAAGAGATCACTCGCACATAGCCGAGCCAGTAGAGCCAAAAGAATTTTCTCTGGCCACAATGACCTTTTACAGTAAAATAAAAACTGTAACAAACTTTTGTGAACAGAGGCTACCCCAAAGCACTGGTGTGTAGTCAAATAGAGAGAACTCAAAATAGTGGCCCCACAACATCAACAGGAACAAACAACACCATCCCTCTGGTCACTACATACCACCCTGGACTCCACAAACTCAACTGTAACAAACACCACCATCCCTCTGGTCACTACATACCACCCTGGACTCCACAACATCAACTGTAACAAACAAACACCATCCCTCTGGTCACTACATACCACCCTGGACTCCACAAAATCAACTGTAACAAACAACACCATCCCTCTGGTTACTACATACCACCCTGGACTCCACAAACTCAACAGGAACCAACAACACCATCCCTCTGGTCACTACATACCACCCTGGACTCCACAACATCAACTGTAACAAACAACACCATCCCTCTGGTCACTACATACCACCCTGGACTCCACAACATCAACTATAACAAACAACACCATCCCTCTGGTCACTACATACCACCCTGGACTCCACAAACTCAACAGGAACAAACAACACCATCCCTCTGGTCACTACATACCACCCTGGACTCCACAACATCAACTGTAACAAACAACATCATCCCTCTGGTCACTACATACCACCCTGGACTCCACAACATAAACTGTAACAAACAACACCATCCCTCTGGTCACTACATACCACCCTGGACTCCACAAACTCAACAGGAACAAACAACACCATCCCTCTGGTCACTACATACCACCCTGGACTCCACAACATCAACTGTAACAAACAAACACCATCCCTCTGGTCACTACATACCACCCTGGACTCCACAACATCAACTGTAACAAACAACATCATCCCTCTGGTCACTACATACCACCCTGGACTCCACAACATAAACTGTAACAAACAACACCATCCCTCTGGTCACTACATACCACCCTGGACTCCACAACATCAACTGTAACAAACAACACCATCCCTCTGGTCACTACATACCACCCTGGACTCCACAACATAAACTGTAACAAACAACACCATTCCTCTGGTCACTACATACCACCCTGGACTCCACAAACTCAACAGGAACAAACAACACCATCCCTCTGGTCACTACATACCACCCTGGACTCCACAACATCAACTGTAACAAACAACATCATCCCTCTGGTCACTACATACCACCCTGGACTCCACAACATCAACTGTAACAAACAACACCATCCCTCTGGTCACTACATACCACCCTGGACTCCACAACATCAACTGTAACAAACAACAACATCCCTCTGGTCACTACATACCACCCTGGACTACACAAACTCAACAATCTCTTGAAAACAGGTTTCCCCATACTGCAATCCTCCACCACTACACAACATATCTTCAAGGAGCCTCCAAAAGTAACCTATAAACAACCAGTCAATCTGCGCAACTTACTTGTAAAACCCAAACTGCCGGACCCCACTATTCAACCCAACCCAAACAAATATCAGGTTCATTTCCCTGTAACTGGACCCCCTGCAAAACCTGCACCATACATAAACCAACAAATTCGTTCTCCAGCAACATAAATAAAATAAATTATCCTCTAAAAGGCCACCATACTTGTGATCCCGAAAACCTCATCTACCAACTGGAATGCAACCAGTGCCAAGCACAATACATTGGTCTCACAACAGAAACACTAAGAAGGAGAATGAATGGTCATCAACATGACAAAAAAATGAAAAATAAAGATAAGCCTGTATCATCACATGCCTAAACCCATAATCTGGACTTTAATCAGTGTTACACAACCAAGGTGGTCAAATCCTTGAACAAAAATATATGAAACTCTTCACTACTAAGGATATGGGAACTGGCCCATCAATATATCACCAAATTCAGACAAACCGCTAACCTCAACCTTAGGTAATTCCTCTCCTTCCTACCAGCACACTTGTTATTACATCCAATGTCATAATAATAATAATAATAATAATAATAATACAGTATATAACACAATTTTTAGTTTTTCTGTCAATCTATATATCTATTTATTCATAGTGCTGCCATCTATACAGTGATATCATAACTAAAAAACAGCTGTGTGCAGTCCAACCAAGAGCTCTATTCTCTTGACCTGATGAAACTGTCTGTGACAGTGAAAGCTTGTCCTTAAATATGTGTGTGTGTTTTTTAGTGTTCTATCCAAACAATTTCTACTCCACTAACACCAAGGTAAGTGTGCTGGCTATCCCTCCTAATTTAAACCATGATAGTTTGAAGAGTTATTCATATTTAAAGCAGTGATCACATTGATCCCTAAGTGGAACAGCCAGCTACAGAAGAAACTTTATTCTTGGAAGCATTCTTAACAATAACACCACTTTAAAATTTATAGATTTCATTCAAAATTAAATAAATAAAATCTGATTAACTTTAGGTGTTTCTACCAGTGGTGTCAAATCATTAACTCACTTTTAAAAAGAGTCTCTAGTTTTTTGAAATACTATTTCTATTGTTGTGTGAGTATTTCTTAGAGCAATACATTGATATAAGTATTGTTATGACAATTATTATTAGTTAGATTGAAAAAATTTTGCCATTAAGTTTGAGTTGTAAAAAAAAAGTTTTTTTTAATTAGTCAGAAAAATGTATCTATTGCGTTTCTCTACCCCTTAGCAAAAGTGTTTTATTTTGGAGTTACACTGTGATCAAAACCTAACTAAGAATAATTTTATAAAATTTCTTATTTACATAAAATAAAACAAAATATAATAAATATTTTAGTCTAATAAACAGAAATCAATGATTTTGGAAATACGTTCCTTTAGTTCCAGTTAACAATTTGTTCCAATATGTCTTTATTTACATGTAGGAATGTAACAAAATTTACAACACAAACAACTTTTCGATTAAATGACATTTTATTTAATTTAATGTATTATTATATAAATATAAAATGTTTTCTTTATTCACCTTTGGCTTTGGTGTCATCTTTAAAATGAAGAAACACAAAACTGAACAAAAAAGTACCGAACATCATACTGAACGCACTAAAATAGTATGGGTAGGCGCTTGGTATGAAGCGTTCATATTCTGTGTGCTCTAACGGTCGCACTGACACCTAGAACATGAAAAGAAGAAATGGTTAGTAGTAGTGGGATTATTAAGTGTAAGGGTAGTAAACATAACTAAGTGTATATAAAAATATTATATATAAACAAAGATTCAAATAATTTCAAATATATTAAAATAAATTAAATGAGGAATCACAGAGCTATTAGGCTTATCTAGTGTCCAGGACAGGTGAATCACAGAGCTATTAGGCTTATCTATTGTCTAGGACAGGTGAATCACAGAGCTATTAGGCTCGTCTAGTGTCCAGGACAGGTGAATCACAGAGCTATTAGGCTCGCCTAGAGCCCAGGACAGGTGAATCACAGAGCTATTAGGCTTGCCTAGTGTCCAGGACAGGTGAATCACAGAGCTATTAGGCTTATCTAGTGTTCAGGACAGTTGAATCACAGAGCTATTAGGCTCGTCTAGAGCCCAGGACAGGTGAATCACAGAGCTATTAGGCTTATCTAGTGTTCAGGACAGTTGAATCACAGAGCTATTAGGCTCATCTAGAGCCCAGGACAGGTGAATCACAGAGCTATTAGGCTCGTCTAGTGTCCAGGACAGGTGAATCACAGAGCTATTAGGCTCGCCTAGAGCCCAGGACAGGTGAATCACAGAGCTATTAGGCTCGTCTAGTGTCCAGGACAGGTGAATCACAGAGCTATTAGGCTCGCCTAGAGCCCAGGACAGGTGAATCACAGAGCTATTAGGCTCGTCTAGAGCCCAGGACTGGTGAATCACAGAGCTATTAGGCTTGTCTAGTGTCCAGGACAGGTGAATCACAGAGCTATTAAGCTTATCTATTGTCCAGGACAAGTGAATTACAGAGCTATTAGGCTTATCTATTGTCTAGGACAGGTGAATCACAGAGCTATTAGGCTCGTCTAGAGCCCAGGACAGGTGAATCACAGAGCTATTAGGCTTATCTAGTGTTCAGGACAGTTGAATCACAGAGCTATTAGGCTCGTCTAGTGTCCAGGACCGGTGAATCACAGGCTATTAGGCTTGCCTAGAGCCCAGGACCGGTGAATCACAGAGCTATTAGGCTCGTCTAGAGCCCAGGACAGGTGAATCACAGAGCTATTAGGCTCGCCTAGAGCCCAGGACAGGTGAATCACAGAGCTATTAGGCTTGACTATATAGTTAATTTTTTATATTTTCACCATAGTTGACCTTGCTACTGACCTGCTCAAAACTATTTTTGTTAATTATTTATCTGCCACCATCTTGGATTTACATCCATTTTTCTTCACCATGGAATGCAAAAATGAGCGTTTGCAAAGGTTTTTTTTTTAAAAAAAGCTGCTGAGTGGTTTTTATTAAAGATAAGAAGTTTTGGTTTTCCCTTCTACACTCAGCACATTTACATTAGAGTGACCCAAAACACAGAGGTTAATTTTCATAAATAATTTAAATAATTTTAATTTTACCATTTAATTTTTTAAACATCATCATCATCATCACCAACTGTTTTCAGCCTGTGGCCGGGTCTGTTTAGTAAAATGCCTCCATTTCCCTCTGTCCTTCCACCATTCTTCCTCCTGTACTCCCTTCCACTCTCTTCCTCTCACACACTTGTTGCTATCAGTTCCTCTCATCTCTTTCTTGGTCTTCCTTGCAGTCTCTTCCCTACATACTTCATATCCATTAATCTTCTTGGAATCCTTTCCCCTTCCATCCTCGTTACGTGTTCATACCATCTCATCCTAGCTTCCTCTACTACCTCATGTACCCTAACTCTTGACCTTACATCTTCATTCCTAATCTTATCTCTTTTGGTGACAGCTTAGCATGCTCCTCAAAAACTTCATTCCCATGGCCTCCACTTTCCTAGTTTCTCTTTTATCCAAAGTCCAAGTTTCCGCTGCATGTGTTAGTATGGGAATGAAGTATGTTCTATACAGCACTTCCTTACAGTTTAGGGGCACGTCTCTTTTCCATAGTAGGTCTCTTACACACCTGTAGAATACCTCTCCTTGCTGCCCTTGTCTCACTATATCTTCTCTGATGCCCCCTTTCGCCTCAATCACACTACCTAGATACTTCACACTCCTTGCTTCTTTCAAATCTACTCCATCCAGTTCTATCACCTTTCTTGGCCTTGTTCTCTGCCTTGTCATCACAATCACTTCACTTTTCACCATAGTAATATCATTCCACACTTTTTCACCTCCTCATTCCATTCATGCAACTGTTCCTGTACTTTCTCTTAATTTTCCCCTCATACCATCAAGTCATCTGCAAACATTAATGCTTCCATTTTCTCCCCAACCAATTTGCGGCCACTCTATTCATTATCATGTCCACCACCAATACAAATAGTAATGTTGAGAGGGCACTTCCCCACCCGACACAATTTTTTAATTGGAACCACTTTGTCCACCCTCGGTCTCTACACAACTCACATCATCATCATACATATTCCTTACTCTCCTAGCCACTCCTCTTTCTACTCCAGCCTCCTCTATTGATTTCCTTACTTTCTTTCTACCCACACTATCATAAACTTTTCCTACATCCCTATATAACATTACCAGATTTTTCCAAACTCATATATCTTTTTCATCAACTGTCTAATTCCAAATATTAAATCTATCATTGACCTCTTCTCTCTGAACCCATGTTGCTCTTCTCTCCATCTTTCCTTCATGCTTTTCCTTACTCTCCTTTCCAGAATCTTTTCGTACATTTTTGTACATTGACACGTCATTGTTATGTCTCTATAATTTTCACACCTCTTCCTATCCCCTTTCTTGAATATTGGTAATATAATACCTTTTGTCCAATCCTCTGGCACTTTCTTCTCCCTCCATACTGCCATTACTACTCTATACCACCACTGTAGACACATTTCTCCTGCTGCTGTTATCATTTCCACCGTTAGTTCGTCCACTCCTGGTGCCTTTCACTCCCTCATCCTTTTCAAGGTCTCTTCTACCACCTTCCAGGTTAGGTTGCTACTTCCTCCTCCATCTCTTTCTCCATTTCCTTTTCTCTTTCTTCCTTCTGTACCAATCCTTCATCCTCTGGGTTCATCAATCTATCAAAATATGATTTCCCCAGCTTCTTTATCTCCTCATCCATCATTCGAACCTATTTTCCCTCCTCCTTTGTCTCACTTGACTGTACAATATTTTCTTGTTCCCTTCACCATGTCTGTAGCACTTTTGTCCACTTTCGCATCCATGTTTTTCTCCCTTCTCTTACTATCTTCTTTGCATTTCTCTTTTCTCCCCATACTTATCCTCAGTCTCTTTTGTTCATTTTGTGAACTATTCTCTAAATGCTTTGTCCTTGGCATTCACTGCTTATTTTAACTTTTTGTTCCCCCATGTAGTTTCCTTCCATTTTATTTTTTCACTCGTTCTTCTGTTTATCGACTTTGCCGCTTCCACCATTCACTTTTTGAACCTTTACTACTCCTGTTCTCCTCCTTTTATGTCGTCCTTTGGTAGTGCTCCTCTTACTCTTGCTTGAAAGTTCATTCTCTCCTCCACTTGGCTGAGCTTCCAGATCCTTCTCCTCTTTTCCTGCTTCACTATCTGGTGTTACCTTATGCAGATCTCTGCTCTTCTTTAACCAACTATTACCGATCTTCAGTCCATTTCTTGTGAAAATTCTAGGAATATCTTTCTTTCTTTGTTCCTTTCTCCCCATCCTTCAGTTTGTCTCACTCATTCCAAACACACCCAGCGTCCTTTCTTCCATTAAATCCACAATCTCTTCCATGCTTTGAATTAATATAAGTTTTAAATATCTTGAAATTGAAAACAATCAATTTGATGTATTATCAATGTTCAATTTTTAATTCAACTGAAATTATAATTGAAGACCTGGGCTATCGACCATTTTGACAAAAATGAGTTTTTTTCCGCCATTTTGTGTACTTTTGTGCGGGGAAATCAAATCTGCCATTGAAATGGCTGTAAAAGCACTTTAAATACTGTAAATGTGTATTTAAAATTCTAGACCCAGCTACTTTCAGTTAGAATTATAAGTGGACTTAGAATCATGCAGCCAATAGGATTGCTGGTCCCAATCACATGATATACAAAACAAAAATACATCTAGCATTTAAAATCATTGTAATTACATGCCATTATTTTAAAGGACAGTAAGCATATTTTATTTTATGAATATGACAGGAAAGTAGATTAATATTGCTTATATATATATATATATATATATATATATAATAAAGTGCCTTATATAAGTACACCGTTCTATAAAGCTCAATTTTAATACAATGCTTTTTTTATAAGCCCACTTATAATCATGTGCAGTCAACTTTTGACAGGACCAATTTAATTTATTTTCATTATGTATTTGGTTTAATTAAGCAATGTATGAAACCTCAAAAAACATGTAAATTATGTCAGAGTAGATAACTACATTAAATAAAAATATACTGCAAAAATTAACTTTGTTTTTGCTCTCCTGAAAAACAAGAAAATGGTTGATGGGCCATTATAATTCTCAGGTCTTCAATTCAAGAAAGGGAATATGTAAAAATAGTAAAAATAATGTTTATTCTAGTATTTAGTGATCTACTTAGCTATTTTTACTTTCATTGCCTTGTCATAGCAATGCAACTTCAATCCAGGATAATTCAAAATAGATGAAAATATTTAATTAGTTTACTGGTTAAGAGTATTTTAGAGCTCTATTTATTATTTGATATCAATCTTTTAAGTTACCAAATGATTTATAAGTGAAACTGCTGATATCATCTTAATTAAAGAATGAATATTCTATTTAGATGCAGCTATAACAGTAATTTACCAATATAGTAGCTTAGCTATTTAGTCCATCATCATATACACATTCGTACAGTTGTAATTGTACTATTGACAGCAAAAAGCCAACTACTGAGTCGTTTGATAGCTTGCGATCTTAATTGACACATTTGTATCAAACAATTTCCACCCCTCCATCACAGACTCTGCCTCAAAATATGAGTGGAGAATAGCCCTGGGCACAGGACGATTCCTGGATAGCTCAGAGGGCGTACTAAGCCAAAGGTCCTGGGTTTGATTCTCGTGTCAGTTTCCAATTTAAAGAATATCATCTAACTTAATTAGTCTATACTTACCATTGGGTTGTAAAAATTTATTTGTAAGTACATCAAAAGAAAGCTCGAAAATGACAAGCCTACAAAACTTTTGATCTCGATGTTGAGCTTTAATGACGAGCTCAGCTCAAAGCTCGAAATCCGAGTAATCGCAGAGCCTTAACTTACACGCCTAGTTTAGTGTGTCAAGTGTTATATATTATTGCAATAAAATTTTTAGAAAATGATATTTAGTGTTTGTAAATATTTTATAAATTCAATTTGACTTCACTTAGCAACCCCCCTAAAATGAGTGTGTGGTTAGAGTGTAAAGGGGATGTCAAACCTGTGTCGTGCTGAACAGACGTGTGTATCCTATTCTGCTGTAGTCCACTTTGAACTGGAACACTCCGTACACATCTGGAATCTTGAAATGTGCTTCATATTTTCCACCTGGCTTCCGTTTCAAGGTTGTTCGAACAAACGGGTCAATGCGTACAAACTCTAACTGAACATCATCTGCGTTGTATGGCACCCACTTGCCTTTGTCCAAGATCTCTATCTCAATTGTGTACACCTGGAACAAACAACTATGATTAAAAGGAGAACTGGACGGGAATTACATTTTAATATTGGGATGGAAACGGGACACGAGTCAAAATATTGGGAAATTATAAAAATGATGCTTTATATTAATTATAGATTCAAAATATATATTATTTTTTATACTAATATGGCAATACTTGTAAAAGCTTTGACATTATTAAAAATAATACAAATAATATATCATAAAAACATAATAATATAGATAGGAGTGTGTGAATAGTATTTTTTATTGAAACAAATAGCAACATTTTGAAAAATATTGAATAGGACAAATTGAATAATTAATTTTAATACTTATATTTATTAGTTAATTTCTTTTGAAAGGGGTGTTTTATATTTAACTACCTATTGGAAAAGTGCAAAAGAAATAAAAAAATTTTACCCTTCTTAAATGTCCTCTAAAATCTTAAATGTTCTCTATTTTAACAAATCTTCAAGGCTATCTAGGTTTGGAACATCTTATATATTCTTTAGGTTCAAAACCCCTTAAAGATGATCTAGGTTTTAAAGTATTATTATTATAATCATCATCATCAGCAGCACCGCATCTTACTACCCGTTTGGGTTATACTCAAACAAATGTGTAACGGTAGGGTGATTGTGAGATGAAATGGAGGACCTACAGTTTAACGTGGGATCCGAACCACGGTGGAGGCCTGGCATTCCACACATTCACAAGTTGTGATTAATACACATCTTGTCAGAGGTGAAGGAAGGGTTTGGCTATCAGATAAAATAAGTTTTAAACCCCTTAAATATTATTTAGGTATGAAATTCCTTAAATATTATTTAGGTATGAAACCCCTTAAATGTTGAATAGGTGTGTTACCCTTTAAATATTCTCAATGTTTGAAACCCTAGAAAATTCTCTCTGGTTAAAGTCCCTTTAATGTTCTCTAGAAATGACACCCCTTAAAGGTTCTTTGTTTAACAACCCTGTAATCTCTATTCTTTGTTTTGTTGCTAACAACAGATGCTCATAAATAGGCGACCTTGGCAAACTACTTCCTCCCCCTTCATTTATAAGCCCCAAAAGATGGTAGAGTATAATATATCTTTGTCCTTCTCAATATTTCAAGCTCTCTCGCTTGCTGAACTGTTGATAGACAGAGCACATTAACTCACAAGCGTCTCAACTTGTTTGTCTCACTACAGGCAGTAAAATACCCCCTTCCCCCTCCAAGTTTGTTACAGAACAAAGAAGATGTCTCCAATAGAGAGTGGCCCAGTAGTACCTAATGGAACAATGGCTTTATTTCATGCCTGAACCCTTGCCGGGAAATGGTCTTTTCCGCCCAATTCTCCAGAATTGATAGATTCCTGACATTTTCCCGAGGGTTCAGGATCCGTCCACCCCTAATTAAAAGTGGAGATTTTAGTATGTTTAGCAAGAATTATTAACTTTATAAATCTATATCAGTTAAAATATATAGATTTTTTAAATGTGTAAGCAGTTACTAATATTCGTATCATGGATAAGGGTTTTTAATGTTTGTAAAGAAATAATAGGACAAGCCTTTATGCACTAATTTATTTTACTATCATAATGCTTGTAAAGGATATTTTTAACCAGGTTCAAAATTTATTTTTAGAATTAATTTAAAATTATATGAAAAATGCATACCTAATCTAGAAGCCTGCACTGTTATAATTGTTGCATTAAAGCTTAGTTTTTAAAATTTTATTAACTACACATCTGTTAGATAAAATAATTATGATTTAGTTTTCATAATAACTTACCATTCAAATATTAATAACATTTTTAAGTGTATGGTACATATTTTTTTCCTTTAAAAAATTATAAAAGATTTCCAAATTTATTTTTCATACCTATTTGCTATTTGTCTTTTTGTCCTTTTTTTCAGATCCAATTAAAAAATAATCTCAACTACTCCCATAGTTAACTTATTTGATACCAATTTTTTTATGAGTGAATTGCCATAAGCTTCTAATTTATCATCAATTTTCTTGTTTTTTAATTGAAATAGATGTGAAGGCTGACTTTTGGACTAATATAAATCTTAAATAAATACAAGTGTGCATGGGAAAATATTTAAAATTTCCAGTTACTGCGGTAAATTGTTTTTCCTGCCCGTAAATTTCCTGACGTCAAAATGTAATTCCTGCACAGTCTTACAAAATAATATGGTCACGATGTTAAGGCATTTTCAACTATATATTAAATAAAATATTAGGATAAATAAGAGAGTACAAAATAAAGGAGTCACCCACTGCATGATTTAATCATAAATATTTTAAATTTGGTTTGGTCAAAATCTTATAGTTGGAAAATATTTCAATCCTTGTGTATTTGTACCAGTTTATTTTTTAAACATAATTATCTATTCATTCAACCCAGGCTTGACTCGCCCCCTCATTTTGATATCTCCTCCACATGGCCATACATCCTCCTCTGTCCTGTCCTACACTTGCTCCTCCATGAGTAGAGTAAACATGTTAAACAAAAGAATGTATACAAATGTGCTGCACCTCACAATATATTCTTGTGGTTAACATTGATAGTAATTTACTAATAATTACTATTTTATAGGCAATGAAATGATCCATCAAAATAAACGTCTGAAGATCACACAACTTGCACATAAATATATTAAGATTGTTTTTAGTATATGTTTTAACTGTCTAGATCAAGGGTTTCCAACTGGCGGCCCGCGAGACCACTTTTTTGCGGCACGCGCAATCATTTTAAGAATTTTTTTTTTAATCCAAGAAAAGTTATGAAAAATATTTCATAGCTTGTTCGAAAGATGTATTAATATTCATACGGCAAAAATGATTAAACGAAGTTAATAAATAATTAATAGTCAGCCGTTCTACAAGTTACGCACTGCATCGCACAGTGCAGGACCCGGTGTGGCAGGAAATCTTTAGACTAGGAAATTTTTAGGTAGTGGTTCTTTGTCAATGCTGCCCATTTTTTTTTTTTTATCTCTTGTCAACATCGCTCTGAAGTTCTTAGGAAATCTTTAGACTTGGAAATTTTTAGGTAATGGCTCTTTGTTAATGCCACACTTTGGAAGTGTGTGTGTGTGTGTGTGTGTGTTAGAACAAATCAAAACTCATTTGTTAGTGTATCTTTTCGGATGTTTAT
This sequence comes from Timema podura, assembly GCA_033556935.1. Taxonomy (NCBI): domain Eukaryota; kingdom Metazoa; phylum Arthropoda; class Insecta; order Phasmatodea; family Timematidae; genus Timema; species Timema podura. The sequence goes on from JAVRXN010000011.1 coordinate 2,392,492, forward strand.
TATTATTATTATTATTTAGCACCGCGTCTTACTACCCGTTCGAGTTATAAGGTTAAGTACTAATTACGCTAATGTATTAGGAATGGGGAAGGTTGAATTTAGAGGAAATGAACCCGCATTTGCATGTAGGGAGAGTGGAAAACCATTTCGGAACCCACCCCCAGTTCAGCCGACCGAGATTCGAACCTAGATCCCCCCGTCCTCGGCAGTCGAGCTCAACACGACTAGCGTGTTAGCCAACTACGCCATCGAGGCGGGTCGGACTTTTATTAATTTGATTGCATGTATTTAGTTTATTGTTAGTATGGATAAATACTGCCTATTCAGGCCTTGGGAAGAGCAGCCAACATCAAAAGTCAAGATTCTCTTTTACCCGAAGATAGCAGCAGGGATGAAGGTACAAATTCTTAAAACTATGCCAATATTTACTGCTAGTTTGTATCAAAATAAGACAAGACTGTCGTTAATGGGTAGATTGAATTTCCAAAGGGCTTTTAAGGGCATCAATTTTTTTTTAAAGTTAAAGACTACTTTAAATAAATTCTTAAGCCTTACGGCATTAGATTTTAAAAAGATTTCAGAGGAAGGCCTTTTTAAATAACTTATAAGGGGCGTGTGACTCTACTCTATAATTATTATAATATAATTTAGAATGTTATATATTTGTATGTGTTTTTAAATCTAAATCATATTTATGGAGGGTGCCAGAGTAAGAAGCCTCCCTGGGTGTCAAATATTCAAAGGCTTTTGACATAATATGCTAATTAATTGTCTTTCTTTTTTCCTTTTTAAGATAGGATTAAAAACATTGGTGTTGATGCGGTGAAGGCGTTGGTAAATAACTTAGGTGTGAGTGAGAGGTTTAATAAAGTAGCATTAATATCGACACGAATTTCCTAATCAACATTGATATTATTATCGGTGTCAAAGAGATACCGTTCCTTTGAGTGCGTGCCGATGCTGTACTAGAGTCCTTCTTGCATTCAGACTAATAATATCCTGGACTAATGTTTTCCGATTACACCGGCAAGAGTAGTTGGTCCCCTCCACTGACCTCACTCTCCTTCAGTCACTTAACAATAGACTCGCCCGGCAAGGCTTGCTGTCTACTCCTCCCATCTCCACTCAGGCTCAGTCGCGCTTGCTTGACGTGTAGTGAAGTTTCACAAGTTACTGTCCATTATGGATGTTTTGTTTTGTGTTGAGTGTGAAGTGTACCGTTGCTAGCGTCCTTTACGTGAATAAAAAATGAGCGGAAACTCAAAGAAACGCAAAATTGAAAATGAAAACAGAATTTACAAGAAAAGCTGGGAGAGTGACTATTTAATTACTAACAACAGTGGGAAGCTTCAATGTTTGGTATGCATGCAAATTGTGTCTGTACCAAAAGAATACAATGTTAAACGACACTACTCAACAATGCATGAGAACAAGTATGCAACATATAAGGAAGAAGCTTGACACGCACTGGTTGCAGACCTCAAAAATAAATTAAAACAGCAAACAGGTATGTTTAGTAAAGTCTTACAAAATCAGTCATCATCCTTGTACGCCTCCTACGCAGTGTCGCTTGAACTTGCAAAGGCAAAAAAAACCCTTCACTGAAGGCAGTCTGGTTAAAAAGTGTGCTATGGAAATGGCAAAGGCTTTTGGAGATGCTAAAATAGCTGAGAAATTTGAATCAGTGCCACTTTCCAACCAAACTGTACAGAGAAGGGTCATTGATATGGGAGAACAAGTAGAAAAATCGCTGGTTTGATGGTTAAAGAAAGCATGCATTTCTCGCTATGCCTTGATGAAAGCACTGACCAGTCAGATGTCAGTCAGCTATTAATATTTGTGCGCACCACCTTCGAAGATTTCAGCAGTAAAGAGGAGCTATTTGATGTGTGCTCTCTTCAAGGAACAACAAAAGGGAGGGACATTTATGATGCTGTTAAAAAAATGTTGACAGAGTTGGAGGCTTCAGTAAATGTTCAGCCATTGTGACAGACGGAGTGCCAGCAATGACAGGGGAGAAGACAGGTCTGACGGGATTGCTAAAATAAAATGGCGTAACGTGTCCTATGATCCACTGTCTTATTCACCAGGGAGTGTTATGTGGGAAATCAATGAAGAAAACTGAAGTTTTTAAATTTGTGGTTAAAATTATTAATATGTTAAGAGGTGGAAATCGAGCCCTTTTGCATAGACAACTAAAGCAGTTTTTGCTGGAAATTGAGGCAGAATATGGAGACTTGCTGCTGTACAACCATGTAAGGTGGCTGAGTGCAGGAAAGTGCCTTGAACGGTTTTTTGCTATTCACAAGGAAATCCCTGAATTCCTTAATAAGTTTGTCTCATCTGATACCACTGAACTAGAAGAAGAAATTCAAAGCCCAGAATTTTTAAAGCAGTTAGCTTTCCTAACAGACATGACAAATCACCTTAACACCTTAAACCTGAGTCTTCAAGGAAGAAACCAGGTCGTATCAGATATGGTGAGAATTGTAAATGGATTTCGAAACAAGTTAAAAATTTTCAAACGTTCTTTGGGAAAACAATGAATTGACACATTTTACTTGCTGTCTACAATTAGCAGCGGAGAAAGACCAAAAAACTATAGATTTTTCAGATCTCAGTTCACACATTCAAGAAATCATTGAAGAATTCAACACACGATTCAAGGAAACTGAAACACTGAAAAGCAGTGTCCAGCTTTACATGAATCCTATTGGTGCTACAATCGAGGAACAAGAACCACACCTACAACTTGAGCTGTGCGATCTACAAGCCGATACGTTCTTACAGACCAGAAAAGAAAAGGGATCACATTTTTTTAAACTGCTATCCAGCGAAAAATACCCAAACTTAAGACAATTTGGACTAAAAATGACTTCAATGTTTGGGAGCACATACATATGTGAAAGTGTTTTTTATTCTATGAAATTCATTAAAAATCAGTACAGAAGTCGACTTACAGATTCTTCCTTGCTGCATCTTTTGAGATTAGCAACAACAGAGCTGGAGGGGGACATTCGTTCATTGGTAGATGCAGCTGATCGACCACAGTACTCCCACTAAATTGTCCTTTTTTAAGTTTTTATTTTGACTACATTATTAATTTCACTTTGACTTTTTTTTTTTTTTTTGCCATTTGTCAAATATTAAGTCAAATAAACTGACATTGTGTCTCTTCTTCGAAATTCAATTGTTTTGGGTATAATAATTATTGTTTATTTTTAATTTCACTCTTTTATGCAATTGTAAAATAGTGTTTTAAGCAATTAAAATGATTAAACCTTTGTTTCAATTAAACTATGCATATTATTTCATACTGGTACTCTGTTCTATTTGCAGAATTACACGAAAATTGGCCTATTATTAAAGTGCGGCCCGCAAACATGCGTAAGGTTTCCACTGTGGCCCTCGAGCCCTTACAAGTTGGAAACCCCTGGTCTAGATAGTGTTTTCATATCTGGATCTGATAGAACGTGTTCATACTACCACTAGCACTAACCACCTTTTGATTAACCGGACAAGACATGTTAGAAGTTGTGTTAGTGCTAAAATATCCATTTGTGATTTTCTTGCTAATTTAATACTAAATCAAGTTTAAGAGAATTCATAAATTGTAATTTTAATCGCACCTTAGAATAAATCCTCTATATTTATTTAAATTCTCATCAGAGAATCAAAGCATAATTCCTGGTTTTCCTAATCAGTAAATAATTTCCCACTTCTCCCTGATGCCATGTGTAGTTTAGAAAGAAAGAAAGCACACACCGCATTGTCCATGATGGTGTAGGCCTGGGGTGGGGCCTTCTCTCCAACCTTGCTGTGAGAAACAGACTTAACACGCAACACTCCATGTTCCTTGAATACCCACTGGCTCAGTGAGGTGGCCACTTGCTGATTCCCAGAGATGTCGTACTTCTTACCACCCTGAAATAACAACCTTGATATCTAATACGTGTTAAAATGGACAATAAAACATGAAGAGCAGACAGACACTTGGGCTGTTCATGTTATGTTTGGGGTCAGTCAGCAATTATTATCTAACAATGTGAGTTAAAACTAGGTGGCATAACACATGCCTAGGTGATACATGACAACAATAAGAGCGTTTACTGCCACAGGTTTGTTAGCGTTTTATCACTAAAATTTGTCCTCGAGTATGTTCCAGGCTTATTGTCATAATATATAGCTCTCACTTAGAATAGTAAAGTAAAACAATCAATTTTTTTTTATTGTATAGAAAAAAAGATTAATAAAAAATGGTCAGTTAATTACTAAGTCAGTAGATTTTGGATAAATCTGTTAATAAAGGCTAAATATGCTTAGGATATTCTAAGTAAAAGTGAATCTTGGTTCAGATCCAGAAGAAAACTATTAGTGTTTATGTTTCAAGGATGAGTTTATGAAACAAATTATAAAAAAAAGTAAATATCAATTTTGTAAAAATAACAAAAATTGGTTTTTGAAGGAAATATGATTACAGTGTAAGGTGAAAAGAATTTTATGTAATTAAAGGTGTCCAGATAATAATTAAATGAAGAAGGAAATATCCATATTGTTGTCATTTCTGAAGTATAGGTGGGTTTTTGAATAGGCACGTAAACATCTTGTCTATTGAAATCTTGAGTAGATCAAGTTAGTTGTGAGATGTACCCAGCCATCCATCTGGTAGGATGTAGGAGTTAGTGAAGCTTGGCAGATAGTACGTTATGTGGAAGTACTATGAGAAGATATGTTAGCTGGAAAAATTAGCAGCTGTTGTTCTAAGCTGTAGAGACCACAATTTAGAAATACACTAGATGAATGGAAATGAACAGCAGGGAAGGCCAGGAAATAGAAGGGAGGAGTGGATAACAAAGTGTTCAAGTGAGAGGAGAAAAATGGAATAAATTAAAGGAGGAAGAATGGTGGAAGGATAGAGGAAGTGAACTGATCTGGCCACAGGCTGGAAACGGTTTATGATATGATTGAATGACACCTCACCTCACTTTTAGCTTACAATAACTGTATTAAATGAATATATACTTAATTTAAGAAAGTGACTTCAATAAAACAAGTTTTATAAAACACATTTTATTAGAGTTAATTAGTGCAAGGTTTTGCTGTACCATTGTATAATGTTACTTACAGGCTGTATGGAACTTTGGTCCATCAAGGTCAAAGTTTGAGTTGACTTATTTGAAGACAAATTAATATTTTGAGTTAAACTCGTGTTTATTAAATTTTATTTAAAATTACATTTTTTATTTTGAGCTTAGGAGTGTTGAGTTAAAGTAAAATTGTTATTGTATTATTTGAACTATTTTGGAATTGGAAAATATTTTGATAAAGTAAATATTTCTATAACTTTAGATTGATATTATATAACTTAGCAGAAAATAGGGAATATTTTTATTTAGCACCGCGTCTTACTACCCGTTCGGGTTATACGCTTAAGTACTAATTACACTAATTGATTAGGAATTGGGAAGGTTGAATTTAGAGGAAGTGAACCCGCATTTGCGTGGAGGGAGAGTGGAAAACCATTTAGGAAAAACCACCCCCAGTTCACCCGACCGAGATTCGAACCTCGATCTCCCCGTCCTCGGCGGTCTGGCTCAACACGACTGGCGCGTTAGCCAACTACGCCACAGAGGCGGGTAAAATAGGGAATATGTTGTGGGTGAAAGAATTAATGAGGCTAGGTGTTAAAATCTATGAAAGTGTTCAAGAATGGCAAAGTAACGGGCATAGATAGCATCACAAGTGAAACGCTTTAGTTTGGGGGCATTGTACTACTTGGTAGTGTTGTCATTTTACTTTGTACAAAGGCAGAGGCAATAAGAGTTAAAGTAAGAATTATAGTGCAATTAGTTTTTTGAATATTCCCGGTAAAGTTTTTGAGAGAGGGTGCGTGAAACACTGTGGGCAAGATTTGGGGTGTGCAATGTGGTTTCATGGCAGGTAGAGGTTGCATGGACCAGATATTTACATTGCAACAAGTGATTGAGAAATGTATGGTAGTAATGAAGAAAGTTTGTTGTGTATTTGTTGATCTGGAGAAAGCGTTCGATCGTGTGAATATAAGTAAGTTATGGAATGTTCTTAGAGAGTATGGTGTGGATGCATGGTTAGTAAATGCTATTATGGTGGTGTATGATGGAAGTAAAGCATGTGTTAGGTTGGATGGAGCTTTGAGCTAATGGTTTGACATTGAACAGGGTGTTAGACAAGGTTGTGTTATGGATCCATGGTTGTTTAATGTTTTCATGGATAGGTATAGGAGGGATGCTTGTGAGGACAAGATTGGTGTACAAATAGACAATGTGAATCTGAGAGTGCTGCTATATGCAGATGATGCAGTATTAATGGCTGGGAATGAAAGTGACTTGCAGAATTCATTAAATCGTTTGATGACGACAGGCAGAATGGATCTTCATATAAATGCCTCCAAGGCCAAGGTAGTAGTTTTTGATAAGGATGGATCAGGAAATATTCTGTAAGAATGGAAGGGTGGATAGTGAAATAGACAGACGGGTGGGTGGATGCATCTCAGAGAGTAGTTGGATGTATGTGGACTATTGCAAAGAATGTTGTAGTATCCAAAGAGGCAAAAATGACAGTATATAAAAGTGTGTTAGCACCAACATTGTTGTTTAGATGTTAAGAGTGGGGTTGTCAGGAGAAACACAAGAGCAAGGTGAATACATTTGAAATATGATATCTAATAATTGTATGTGGAAAAACTCGTATGGACAGAGTGAGTAATTAATGGGTGCTGAAGGAGTGTGGGTTGAAAGGGAATCCAATAGGTCCATGGGAAAGAAGAGTCTTATGTTGGTTAGGACATATTGAGAGGTTGAGTGTGGATCAAGTGACGAAGCAAATATATGAAGGTAGAGTATGTGGACAAAAGGAAGGGGGAGGCTATGTAAGACGTGGCTTAATGCTGTAGACAAATGTGTGAAAAAGAGAAACATTAAGAGTTTCAAAATAAAAGAGCATGTATGACTCTGTGTATGGATGTTGTTAAAGCGAAGGGAGTATGTAAGGTTAGGGAAGTTTGGTTCAAGTTAGTGAGGATTGATTAAGTACGGAGTTTTTTAAAACTATATGCACAGTTTCTTGCCTACACCATAAGGGGGCAGGCAGGTATGTATGTATGTAATTTTTCTTGCTTCCCGTTCAGGTTATACACTTATGTACTAATTCTGCTAATGGTGTTAGGGATTTGGAAGGTTATATTTATAGGAGGTGTACCCGCAAATGTTTTGGTTTCAGTACACCCGAACCTCGACCCCCTTGTAATTGTCAGTCTAGTCCAGTGTGAGAGTAGTACATTAAACACGTGGACAGTGAAGCAGGTGTTCCTTGGTTAAAGCTTGTATTTAAATGATTCACAGTCTAGTCCAGAGTGAGAGTAGTACATTAAACACGTGGACAGTGAAGCAGGTGTTCCTTGGTTAAAGCTTGTATTTAAATGATTCACAGTCTAGTCCAGTGTGAGAGTAGTACATTAAACACGTGGACACTGAAGCAGGTGTTCCTTGGCTAAAGCTTGTATTTAAATGATCAAAATCAACAAATATCACAGTATTTTTTCAGTATTTTGTAAAGTTCTCTGTAGTTTTCAGACACAAAAATTACCTGTATTTTCCCAGGTTCCAAGGTGTGTGCTAACACTGTAAATGGCAAACAATTTTAGGGAACTTCAAGACACAACAGGAAGTTCTTTACCCTTCAAAATAATATTTAAAAAAATAGGCTTTTATTTTAGATTAAGGTAATGTAGAGAGAAACTTACCAGAGCCTTTTGAACAGGTGATGTGAACGCTTCATCAGAGAAGAAGTAAAGAGATCCAGAGAAAACCACTCGTGCGTTATTTCTCGCTTGCAAAGCCGCAATAAGAAGAGTATTTTTGCCAACAGCGTGAGGATACTAGAAAGAGAATATAACAACAATAAAGTTTCATTAAGACCTGGTGTGTACACACTTATAGCCTGAAGTAGGCAAAGGTTACAACACAACACTGGAGCACTTGATTCTTTAAAGAGTAGCCCAGCCAAACAAACTTTTGCTAAGGTAAGGATTAAATAAAGATATGTACCCAGCCAAAACATTTGAAAAAATTGGCATAACCTTACAATTGATTAAATAAAGAATAACTCCAATTGTTGATAAACATATAGATTACTTGTATTTCCAAGGCCGTACTAACTCCTAGTTCAAGTACCATTAACCCTTTCAGTGCCAAGAGAAATGACAAAAAAATGTGCTAAAAGTGCCATGCTATTTTGCTGAAAAATATGGGATTCTGTTTAAATTGTAATAACTTATTATTCTTTGAACTTCTTGCACTCAAATTTTTACATAAACTAGCTAACATGCTTGCCAATCTGATTATATAATTATACATATACTTTTTTTAATTTTTAAATATAATAAAAAAATCATGAGCCAAGATATTAAAAAAAATTTACTGTTTTATTTAACATTAATTTTAAAGCAATGAAAATTTAAATAGCTTGAAATAGAATAAATCACTGAAAAGAACATAAAAAACTGAGTAAATAACAAAATTTATAAAAAAACAACTACGGTAACTTTAGATTTTACGCTAAAATTGGGTTATGCATAGCAGCTGTTTCAGTGACCATCAATTTTAGCAGGATTATAGTAAAATAGTCTAAAATAAATAATTGGCTTGGAATCAGAACGGGAGGGGGAAGGGACTTCAAACCTGGTACTTTTGTATAAATATGAAGAGGTTGGGGTGGATTATCCTGATCTTCAAGATTTATTTCATCCCTATAGGAATCACTCAGATTCACAATCGTGTTATCAATGTCAGCTGTCACTCCCACTTGTTCCAATCTTTCACTTTCACTAGAATATAATTCTTGTTCAGTTTCATTATTTACAAATTCATAATCACTAACAAATTGATCACTCTGGGTTGAACTATCAATAAATATTGCAAGTATTTCTGTGCCTTGAATCACAGCTTCCCTCTTAGTAGCCATGTTTACAAACAAGGCCAAAGATAAAACTCATAAAGTTAGAAAGTAATTTTCATGTTTGATATATCGATACTCTCAGTGCAAAGACAAATAAAAGTAGCTTAAACATACGAGAATGCAGTGGAAATAAAATCTACCCTATCTGTTGACTTAATACTGAACTAAGAGCTCAAAAACATGGGATCGCTGTGAGCGACACTGGCAATTTTAGCAAATATTTCGCGCATCACTCTGAGCGACGTTGGCACTCAAAGGGTTAATCTAGATTCTATAGGATGGTCTATATTTAAAAAAACATATTTTTTAAATTCTACTTCACACATAAAAGCTAGTATATCAATTATATAACCAAGCTAGCTAAATACTGGTTTGGCTCATACCACACCTTACCTCTTTGATGGGTTCATCGGGTACATAGGAGTAAGCAGAACTTTCAGCTGTTAAAATTTGCAGCACAAGAGGGTTTTCTTTGTCAGCAACAATACCAGTCCCTTGATATAACAGAGGTGGTACATTTCGTGGGCCTGTTATCACTGGGGAATCAATCAGATTTGCAGAATCTGCCACAATGAGTGTATGCTGGAAATAACAGTATATTATCATGTTATACAAATTATACATTTACTGTGGAAGGAAGGGTACCTTGCTTGATTTGACAATGGTGTAACTAACAAGTTATATTTAATGTAATCAGCAGGGCCTGGATTTTGATGAAATGTAATCTTTTTTTTTAACATTACAGACAATGATCATGTACTCATAAGCTCTGTTCATGATCCCCTATTTTATAGGTTATGTAGATATTTGTATATCAATGTGGAAGTGAAATCTCCCTTAACGGATACCTCTGAACAACAGATGCTTCTTTATAAAGGGCAGTTTAGACTTCCCAGACAAAATAACAGTGGCTCTTATGGTGAAATAACTTTCCAATAACGGACGTGGACTCAGCTAGAGACGCATATTCGAGCATAATAATCTCTAGACAGTGGACAAAAATGAAAAATATTAATGTACACTATTTGACTGTAGGACTGTGAGGAATCTTGAAGTGTGAGCAGTCCTGACTTCCCCTCTTTGGAAAGTTTCTAAAATATCTTATGTAGTAATGACTGTGGTATTTCCTCTTCAGCGAGGGCTGTTTCACCAGTTTAGATTGTGCTCGTGCACACATTTAGGCTACAGTACAAATTTCATCCTTAGTGTGTACTGTTCTGTGTATAATGCACTCTGTACAGTAAGCTATGTACCATATTTATTCACTTGTCATAATTATCCCGCATACAATAGTGCACAATGCAGTGAATATAGTGTTGTAGTTAGTATAAATACCAGACACTTCCTAGTAATGAACATTTTTTTTATCCAGGAAGGTGTTCACTATTAAACCATTGAACCATATTGTTCCGTATGTAAAGAAACTGATCCAATCACAGATTTATGGAACTGTTGCACTCACTTCAAAGACCACATGTTTCTTTATTTCTGCATACTCTAAAATGTATTGTTTGGACCAGTTTTTTTTTGACCATGGTCTGACATTAAGTAGGCCATGAAATTTTCATTTTTATAATGAGCTTGTTTATGTTATACATTATTTGGTTTGTTTCTATTTTAATTATCTTTGGATTCAATCCAAACAATCATGGATTATAATTGCAGTAAAAATGTTATGCTGACAAAAGAATTTGAAGATTTATTAGTAATTAGTGATTCAGAAATTGAATTAAGCAAGGAAAGTGATACAAATAGTGTTGTGGACAGTGTCACATATAATGATTCAAGCAGCGAAGAAGATGGAATAGAGTTAGGCCAAGGTGATTGGAAAGTTGAACCAAAGACATTGAGTGAGTAGAACACCAGGGCTAAATGCTGTGTTTACAAGAAAATTGAGTTGTAATACCACTAGTTTTTGACATATTTTCAGAGTTTCTTGGTGAGAAAGGGTGTATGATATAGAATGAAACAAATGACAATGCCAATAAATTGCTCAATGACCCCAAAATGGAAAAATATAAGTGTGATAGCAAGTGGAAACTTGTACATCTGATAAAGTAAAAACTTGTTTTGCCCTTTACATTCTTATGGGCCAATTAAGAAAGGGACACATAACGTTGTACTCGAGTAACAGATCAATAATTAATGAAACTAAAATTTTCAACAAAACTATGTCAATGGATAAATTTCTTTCATTTTTTTTAATTAAAAATATGTTGATCCAAATGAAAAACTAAGAAAGATTAGGCCTGTGTTGAAATATACAGAGACTAAGCTTATGAAATGTTATCACATGGATCGTGATGTTGCTGAAAGCCATGTCAAATTTCATGGGCATTTGAATATTATCCAGTTCAACCCATCTTATTATGGAATCAAGGTGTACAAACTCTGTGAAAGCAACATGGGCTATTGAAGAAGTCAGGTGGCTTAGGAAGAAGAATCTTCATACACTATTGAACTATTAAAGTGGTTTTGTGTCAGTATATGACATTATAAAAAGTTTTTAATTATAGTTGGAAGGCAAAAATAGAATCAAATAAAAGTAAAAGCCAGAAAGTGTTTATTATAAAAGTTGCAAAAATAGCCTATTTTTACACGCATTTAATTCCTGCCACTGTGTCAATTATGTAAGAAACTATTAAAACCTCAATAGGTTAAGAGCTTTCACTATACATTGTACAGACATTTTATCAATTTTTGTTTCAATCTGTAAAAGGCTGGTTTGATCTATTCACATACATTCCTTCAAAGTGTTTGTTTATATTTTAGGGTATTTTTGAAATTTTGAGTTTTTTTTTATATGTTTAGCATTTTTAATGTAATTATATTGGTCATTTTTAAGTATTACAAAACGGTCTCTGGTTACTCTAGGTATGACTAAGCCCTGCTTAATCAAGGTATGATTAGGTCTACTACTTTTCAGGGTCAGGTAAGCAAGTGTGTCTACTTGTTGAATATTTCACAGCCAACCCTTGATTTACAAGTATTTCATTTATGCACTTTTGAAATAAGTCGGGGAAGGGTAGCTTCAAGGAACTCAACTCATTCAATATTTGAATTGTGACCTTGTGTGATGTGATACTAATCCAACACTTTAGGCTGTTGTTGCTGTTCTTAGTGAAAGTGAAGATGTTAGAACCCCATTATTCATAAAAGTGGCAAAAAACCATTTAAGAAAATGTGAATATAAATATATGATAGTTTTAGTCTAGAATTTGTTAATATAAATATATAAATTAGAACATTATGTGTTGATCTAACCTTTCCAAGGTCGTTCACGTCATAGTTGAGATGATCAATGACCGAAGCACCCTCCTCATCAACTTCGAAACCCACTTCTGATGCTAGTTCACGCAAAATGTCACCAGAATTTGAACTGCCTGCCACAAGTACATTTCCTGTAAAAAAAATGTATTGTGGTTATAAAAATATAATGACAGCCGGTTAACAATAAATATATATTAAACCATTTTAGTGGGCGTAAAACTTAGAAAACAGTCTAGATATAGGCTACATTATATTTAAAAAGCTCATTCCAAAACAATTAAAATAGTTACTAGTGATAAGCTGCTAGGACCACATTTGTATAAATATCCTATCAGATTTAATATAGCTATTTATTAATCTCCTTTAAAATTCTAGTTCAATTTTTATTATATTATTTTATTCTACAAACATATATTTTTGATAATTATTAACTATTTTGTTATTTTATGAGAACAAGAAATATAATGTTCCATTCATGAACTCTGAAGCTTGACAAAATTTAAAGTTGTTGTTCTGCAGAAAAACATATATTAAGAAAATATGTTTTAGCTCAACTATGTCATTCTCAGAATGAGAATAGTTATTATCAAGTGAGATAAAAAAAGATTCTGGGCTGGTCTCACCAATGCCGAAACATCCTGGGTGAAAATAATGAATGAATTTGTAACTTTCCATTAAACTTTAAACTGTTGTGTTGTGAACGCCACATGGTTTGAATCGCAGTATTTTGTCCCTTAGCCGGCGTGCTCTTTACATCCTCTCGGAGCCAAGGCTGCTTTATCGCCTGCGAACCAGTCGTGCTAAGAGAGGTTCACCCGGTCTCTGCCAGGGACGCCACCATCAAAAAGATAGTCTCTGAATGGTTAACTAGAAACCACCAATCCGCTAATTCCTGGACGCTGAGTGGATAGGGAAGAAAGTTTTCAGAACCATGTAAAATTATATAAACTACAGATAGTTTTGCATCTATGCGAAACGATTGGCTAGGGCTGTATGTTTTTGAATATAACCAAGCATTTTCGAAGCAAAAATCGAACACTTCACTTGATATTACTTCACACTCGTCAATTTTTCCTCGAGGAAGGAGGACACGCTTCGCTGTCTAGGGAGGAAGAAAGCATTGTCAAGACCACTGAGGGACAAAGACTGACATCCGACCAGACAACAATAGTACTTCAACAAGTCTCGAGACGGATTAGGCGGTGGTTCTATATAGTGCCGATCCTGACAGTGCCAACGAGCCATAGAGAGCCGTAAATCATCACAGGCTGTGAAACAATACCTCGCAGTCGGTGTCTGTCCTGGGGACATTCACTACAACATTCCCATATCATTCCACAACCCACACTGCACAGAGGGGGCACCAAAGCCCCGCCACAATTAAGCGCCATTAGCCAGCCCTTTACAGGGCCGAGCAAAATGTCTGCTTCCAACAACCCCCAAAAGAAAACCATAACTGACAACTCAGAGATGACCTACTTATCAACAGAAGTCTTCGACATGGAGGCCGACACAGACGGGCAGGGCATTTTCACGGTGGCCGACAAACTTGGAAGTAAGAGGAAAATTCAAACCGCACAAACGTAAACAAAACAACCTACAACAAGTATGAGGCCTAGTAGCACTGGGCACTAAAGACTACAGCCGCATCACTAAAATAACAAAAGAGATGCGTAATGACTTTGAAATCACTTACATAACAAATTGACTAAAAATTCACACTGCTAACAAACAAGATTACGACTTGATGCAACACTTGCTCAAGGACCTGAAACAAGAGTTCTATATGTATACTCTACCCAAGGACAAACCAGTCAAAATGGTCACCAAGGGGCTCCCTCCCAATATGGCCACAGATGATATCCTACAAGAGCTTATGGGTCTGGGATACCCAGTCACAGATGTCAGACAATTGTCAAGAAATACACAAGCAGACAACACCATATACACGGTCGGCCACAATAAGAACAACCGCTCAAACATCCCTAGGTGCATCAAGTGCCCAAAAATAGTTAACATCACCCCAACCAAGTGCATAAACTGTAGAGGAAGCCCCACGGCAAACTACAGCAAGTGCCCAGTCTACGTGGAGTTACTCATAAAGAGGAAAACCACGCAAGACAACCCCCTCCCACACCTCAGGCATCAGCCACCGTTGAGACAGAAGCCCGATCAACCAACCCCAGCGGGGGCTCATGTCCCCTCACCCCCCACTCAGAGACAACTCGGGCAGCTACTCGCTAGCAGTGCAAGGACAGCAGGGCCACCCACAACAACCCCAACAAGAGAAGACTTCAACAGTCTCTGACATAAAGGAGATAGTAGGGCTCCTAGAGGATCTCCATACCTTGCCAGACTAACAGACGCAACAGAAAATATGTTTATTATGATAGAGGGAGTGACAGAATACGTTTTGACTCAAGATGACTAACAGACTTAAGACTTGGACTAAATACATAGTATGTGTTTTTATATGGAACGTGAATAGTACCATCATGCGAGCAAAATAACTAGAGGAACTTTTCAAAACTTAGAGAATAGATATAGCACTGATCAATTAAAACCACCTAAACCCAAATAAAAAACATATAATTTTTCTTATGTGATGTATACAAGAGCGACGACCAAATGAAAGGAGAGGGGGAATTGCAGTATTCATTAAAAATAATATACAATACTTCCAACATCTCTGTCAAAATTTACAAAACTTAGAAGCATCAGCAGTTTAAGTAAACGCAAAGAGCGGGAGTATCTTATTCATGCCACAAACAAACCACCGACTAAAACGCTTCTACAACAAGACCTGGGCGAAATAACAGAATTTGATAGAATATTTATAGCTGGAGACTTAAACAGTAAACATTTAAACAAGAAGAGCTAGAGAAAGTAGAAGGCATAGTCATGATGCTAGAAAAACAATTTACACCTAACATAACCCCAAAGATCCTGATTTTGTTAGGGACATTAAAAGATCTGTAAGAGAATACCTAAACAGACCAATCGTGTCACAGGTAGACCCAATAACAATGGACGAACTAAAACACACATTTTACCATATAAATTCACATGGTTTTTTCCAGAATTGTAGGTTGGCTTCTTCACATTTTTTCAGTCAACAAAACTAAAGTTCCAGTCCTATTTTAAAAAGATCCAAAACTCAGTTCTCCTAGTATAAATTCAACATTGTTATTGTTCTATGATGAATCTCAAAGCTCACGAAGAAATAAACAATGTTAGAATCGTGAGTTACAGCTTGGCAGTGTACATGGTTGCCAACGTGAGATTCACAACCTATGACCACTAACATTTTAACATGTTTATTATTAAAAAATAATGTGGGTTCTTGAAATATTGTTAGAGAAAGCTAACATTTTCACTGTCTGTAGAGAGTGAAATGACTTCAGAGAATAAAAACTAAAACAATGTTTTATCTAAATGTGTGAAGTAAAGAATTACATAATGATTTCACACTTGTACCTACAATTACTCGCTATTAACGTGTTCAACTCAATAAATCCTGCTCGCTGTTTTTGTAGGATCCTGGCATTGCAGTGAACATTTCGCTGTGTGGTTATAATTTACTCCTAAATAGTGTTTGTCATCTATAGCTTGCACCACAATGATGTCCAACTCAGTTAAAAGGGCATAGAAGTAGCAATTTACCTTTATTTTACAGAAAAGTAGCGCCGCTTTAGTGACTTGGTTTGATGCCATGCCCTCCGAAATACGATAAACCTTTATTATAATATGACAACACTCAAGCTATTACTAAAATACATGAAACCCTTTTCCACTTAAAACATAAAACATGGGACATTCCTAATTCTGACATATACTTAAAACAACTAGATAGGTATCTTTAAAATTTAAAAATATTTTTATAACACCAAAAATTGTACATTAGATACAAAAATAATGGAAAAAGTAAATACACTAAGTGTGACTGCCTGTCATCAAATATAACCTTTGTTTCTATTTACAGGGTTAAAAGGCTAGGCCCCCACTCTATTACATGGGTGTGAGTGTTTGCGAGGTTATACATATCTGTCTCCTACTCTATTATCCGTACATACAGTATTCTTGAACTAGAGTTGAATATTTGTTGGTAACATCTAGCAATATCTCTCCCTCGCTTGGATTCTTTAAATCCCTTCCCAAACTACAAGAAACAGTACAAAGAACCATGTTTAGAACAGGTGACTTATAGCTTACACAGATCAAAAGATTGGTGAAAATAATCTGACTAAATCTTTAACCGATGTATGTCACAATCATCATCGGATTGTTAGCCAGCATCGGCCCATCCTTAACTGTGCTTACAAGTGTTAAAATTTATAAGAATATATTTTACCATTACTAAGTTCTATCATATTTTATTCAAGCCTATTCCATCAAATGTTATTGATAAATATGACAACATTTTTACACCCATAAAAACATCATTATATACCTTTAAATGTTTAAAAAAAAACAGGATGAGTTGGAAGATATCCCTTGCGAAAAAGTTATTTTAATTTGTAAAAGGTGGCAAGCGATCACAATCTGTGAAAACATTTGAGCAGCAAGTACTAGTCAAATATACTTGTCCTGGTTTGTATAGGATGTAGAAACAAAGTACTATATTAATTATGTTCCAAGAGAGTAAGTGTAAATGTCAATAACGTGTCACAATAACGTGTCACTCTCCCACTATATCGGATACCTTGTGACAGGAGATTGGTCTGGTGTACTCAGAGTTTTTTTTGCCAAGATAGCCTATTACTCTCTCTCCATGCAACTGTGGGTATAGTTCCTCTAAATTCTACCTTCAGCCCAACCATATTGCTGTAAATGTACAGATAGTGCAAACACATGAACAAATTAGCATTTATTTTATATGACAGTGTCATGAGTTTGTAACTTACTAAGAATAATTAACTTGCTGTAGGCTTTTTTTTATCACCTGCTCAGGCTATACACATTGTGGGCCTATTAAAAAGGTTCACATATATTATTTTTAGCAATATCAATTTCATTCTTGACAGGTCCAACCAATAGACATAGATAATAGATATTGGTAGTTTTGTCTATAAATCCGGTAAAGGGAGAACACTGCTTTACTAGCCTCCTAACATTAAATCTGTGAAAATGACCAATTTTTCTGATTTAAAATATCTTGAACAATATCTTGAACAAGGATAATGGCTAAGCTCTGATCTCTTTAATAAACACGATGGTGCAAGTGTCAGTCTACCCTTACATAATAATTAACACTCTTGACAAAACGCCCGTCGGATTTACGCGAGACCGTTTTGATGAATTTTGCCGTGACCTTTAATTCTACGGGGTCTTGAATTTAAATCAGGATAAAATCTTTGCCCGAGCTTTCTACTTGTTTGGTTAGTGCCATGCATTCTTTAGAATGTTGGTTCTGAGTCGTGGTCATAGATTGCATTTCACTGAACATCTGAGTAGAGTTCTTATAAGAACAATCCTGCATTTCATCCTCCAAGTAGTTCAAGTTCAGTGATTCTTAGCGCAAATAAGAGCATACACTTCTGTTTCTTGTGTTTATGCTGCATACACAATTGCGAGGAGAAAAGGTTTATGTGATAATGAAATAGCATAAATAGTGAATTTAGCTCATGATATAGATGACAATGTAGATTAAATTGAAGAATTGGCGGAAATACTGATAAAATATAGAATACAATGCTGTTTACTAAAGTGAACACTATGTTTTAGGCCTATCTCGCAAGCGTTGACATAAAAATATTATTTTATATTATAGGGCCTAAATGTATCTTCAAATTATGAATAATGTGTGTTTGAACGATAAACACTTGAATGGTTCATTACATATAGGCTACTATAATTTCTAATGTATAAACTATAGTACATTGTGATATTATCCCGCAGGTAGGCTATAGTCATTGAAATATAATTTTATGGTAAATTTATTTACAAATCAGGTAGCATTTAGAATTTGGATTATTCACTATGAGCCTATATGCACCTTTTACTGTAGTGGACGACGCCAATCACCTAAATCTACATAACCAGCTGATTGTGTGAGTTTATTGTTTATCAATTGTATTACTTTTTTGTTTTTGCCTTTTACTCAGTAGTTTTATTCAAAACCCTAACAAGAGCACTTTACAAGATATCACACTATATTAATTATTTAGAATAGAGAAGAATATATCTCCAAACTGGTATTTGAACTTTTAAAAACTAATGTGGGGCTGTGGAAAAATTAATTTTTAAAATTCTCTTAAAGTGGTTGGTTTCTGAGGGTAAGTACATAATCTTGGCTCGGTACTGAGAGTGTTAATAGGAGAAGGTGAAACTGACTCTTGTGCCATCCTGTATATTGTTCCACACATAAATTGAAGTGGTCTGGAAGGTTGAAAGAGCAAAATGTTGCACATTTTATTTTACAATAAACAGAATGCTAAAGAACTTAAGAGATATATCTACACATTACACAGGCTTGTCATCTTTTTTTATTTGTGAGAATAATCAACTACCTAATTATTGATTAATTTAATTGAGAGTACTTTGCATGACTAAACAAGGGGGAAGTACCAAAACAGTGTTAGTACTTGAACATGCATAAAAAATAGGAGAAGCTAGCATAGCTCAAGCACGGTGTCTACTGAGTTGGAGAAACAAAAATTAGTGACTTTTTGTTGAGCTTTTTTGACCACAAGATTCCTTCGGTAAACAGTCGAACATTGTACGAGTATAGGTATAATGCACTCACGTACAACATTAAACTTTAACCTTGTCCTTGGTATCACGGTTAAAACAATCAGGCAACTTTCTGCTAGAGCATGGCATCATGGGTAGTGGGTGGCGCGACTTTCAACACATTCGCGTTGTTACGATGTACGGGAAACTCAAACATAAATATTTTTGTGGCTTCATGACCAAAATATTGAAAATTTGTGACTTTTCAGGGACTTTCGTATCTCTTTTTCAGTTAGTGACTTTGTTGTGACTTTTGTGACCTAGTAGACACCCTGTCAAGTATTAGATAGGCCTAAGGTATTTTATTTAATACAATATGGCAAAATTAGGGGGTCGAACTTTGTATTAGGATTAGCCAAAGCCTGAATTGATTTGCATGTTTGATGTAAAATATTTACCTCCTCCGTCAATGAATTCAGTTATTGTTTCAACACTGACAGCACCGCCAAACTCTTCCACAGAAGGAGCAAATATTATGAGATGTTCATACAGGAACTCTCCATACTTGACCAATAGGAGGTTACTGTCATCCGCTGATTTGAACGTCAGAGAGTATCCTCTTTCTGGAAACAAACCAAATTGGTTACAAACTAATATTAAAAATTCCTTATCTTTTTCAGGTTTTCCAGAAAACATTTTTCTAGAAAGAGTTAAACTCGCTGCAGAAAGTGCTTTCATTTCTATGTACACACATATTATTTACCTTGCTGTGATTGGTGGTCCCTTAGCAGTCCGTATCGACTAGTCCTTAGAAAGTTAAAGTTGAGTCAACTTATTTGGAGTGTTAAGGACTAAGGACTTGAGGATCAGGACTCTGTATGCAGAGCAATCTGTTAGTGTATAAGAAGTCTCTACACAGGGCTTTACAGACTACGCATCTTATCAGTAGACAGAGCTTAACGTCTTCCAAACATCATGTGGACAAAAAGTCAGACCTCAGAACAAATTAGAACTCATTTGTGAGTGTATCTTTTCTTACGTTTATTAATTTGATTGTATATAATATGTCTAATATTCAGGTAGGCCTACGCCACTGCTCTAACCAATATTAAATATAGGCCCATCTAAATATTCAAAGGCTATTGACATAATAATATGCTAATTAATTGTATTTCTTTTTCCTTTTTAAGAAAAGATTTAAAAAACACTGGTCTTTGGTAAATAACTAAGGTGTGAGAGGTTGAATAAATTAGCACTTATATCTTTTGAACACGAATCTCCTAGTCAAATTTGAGGTTATTAGACCACTGTTGGGTGTCAAAGAGATGCCGTTCTTTTGAGTGCATGCCGATGCTGTACTACGGTCCTTCTTACACTCAAACTAATAATATCCTGGACTAATGTTTTTCGCTTATTTTGGGATCACAATCAACTTAACGTAACATTAACTTAAAGTTAACTTAACATATGTGTAATAACGATTCACGTAACTTAACGTAACAAGTCGAGCCAAACATCTTAATTCTCGAGCATAATCTGTGATTTGTACTAGTTGTAGAGATGATCTGTGAATGTTTACAGTTTCCAATTGATATAATAAATATCTATTACAAAATTTTTTTGATAAATTTAGCTTTCCTTTTTAGTATAATTATTTTGTTTTAATGTCTTCCCACTAAAACTTACGCTAAAGAGTAAACATTGGTCATAATACCAACAAATGAATTACTAAATAGCCCAGTTGACGTCACTCTCATAATGATTGGCTGGCTAGATTACGTGATACCCTTCAAGTAATGTTCACTTATGCCGAGATCAAGATCAAGTTAACGTTAACTTAATGTAACTTAACGTAAAGGGCCTCCTCATGTGTTTAAATGGAAGTGATCACAATGCAGTTAAGTTAACGTTGACTTGCAGTTAACTTAACGTAAGAGATGTCCTGGGAGGTCTTTTACTTTAAGTGAACATTACTTGAAGGGTAGGCCCCTATCACGTGATCTAGCCAGCCAATCATTATTTTAGTGACGTTAACTGGGCTATTTAGTAATTCATTTGTTGGTATTATGACCAATGTTTACTTTTTAGCATAAGTTCTAGTGATCAGACATTGAAACAAAATAATTAAATTAAAATAGGAAATATTCTGAAAATTGAAAAATGACACCTGAACACGGGAATCGAACCCGGGAACTTTGGCTTAGTACGCCAATACTCTAACCACTGATCTATCCAGGAATCGTCCCATGCCCAGGGTCATTCTTCACTCATATTTTACGGCAGAGTCTATGATGGATGTGCGGAAATCGTCAGAATATATCTAGATGGAGAATTCCTCACTAAAAGCATAAATAATAGTTTTGGCTATTTAATTCTTAAATATGCAATCCCTTACACCTATAATAATTGTACAAGTGGCAGCAATAAGCCAACTACAGAGTCGAAGGTGGCTGGATTATCTGATAGCTCGTGATCTTAATAAAAAATCACACACTTGTAGCCGACGATTTCCGCACGTCCATCATAGACTCTGCCTTAAAATATGAGTGAAGAATGACACTGGGCATGGGAGGATTCCTGGATACTCAGTAGTTAAAGCATTGGCGTACTAAGCCAAAGTCCCGGGTTCGATTCCCGTGTCCAGGTGTCCTTTTTAAATTTTCAGAATATGATATCTAGATGGATAATTCCTCACTAAAAGCATAAATAATAGCTTTGACTATTTGATTCTAAAAATAGGAAAGCTAAATTTATCAAAAAAGTTTAGTAATAGATATTTATTATATAGATTGAAAACTGTAAGCATTCACAGATCATCACTTTATAAATAGTACAAATCACAGCTCATAATCGAGAATGAAGATGTTTGGCTCGAGTTATGTTAAGTTATGTGAATCGTGATCACACATATGTTAAGTTAACTTTAAGTGAACGTTACGTTTAGTTAACGTTTGGTTGATCGTGATCCCGGCATTACACCGGCCCTCAGACATTATAACAAGGCCAACTACAAACATACGTGGCATCTATTATTTGAGAAACCTTTCCAAATCAATAAATATTGGTTTATAAAATAAAAAGTGTTTAAAGATTGAGAGGAAAAAGTAATCCACGTAATAAGTTCACTAACAAAACAGTGAAACACCGGTGGTTAAGAAGTAGTATTACTAAAGTTTAAAATAAAATACTAACCTTGGAGTGATTTAAAGAACATAGAATGAGTTTCTCTTATTGCAAGATTATCCAATAATACCAAAGTATTTCCTCCCGCATTTGTAAAAGAAAACCCATAATTTAATATAGTTGCAAAAAGCCACAATCTTATATGGTTCGACATCTTTAACAACATTGTGGTGTATTCACTAATCAGTAGTGACGACGTGTACCTTTTACAGGGCTGCCAGCTTTTGTACTAAAATTACTCTAAAACCCAGCATATGATAGATATTAAATTAGGTAAGTTCTAGCAAATAAATGATTTTACTTAAAATAAGTCGGAGACCAGTGAAGTAGGATTTTAGGTGCCAACAACAAACTTGATTAATTGATGAAGGATATTAAGAGGAGTAGGGTGAAATAAATGTTCACTAATATTAGAGTTGTATTATTACTATCTTTTTTCCCCCTAATAGTATTGGATACATTTACTGCAATCAGCCAGGACCACTGATATTTGATTCCCCTCCGAGGCAACTTTCTTGATACTACTGTTGCAGTCAACTAATAATTATAATTTTCAAAGGATGGTACCGTTAGAAAACACGAAAAGAAGTTGTAGTATGCCAACCTTTTTATAAATTATCTTTGTAATATAATCTGTTGTTTACACTGTTACTAAGACAGAATTGTAAAAGTTCAAAGTTTAAATCATTCAGATCTATAATATAACTGGATGGACATCTGTGGCTGAAGTTTTCAAGCTGTCATCTGTATACCATTGTGTAAGAGGTGAAACTTTTGGGCATCTCTTTCTCTCTTACACCCATACAAGGCAATGTGGCATTTTGACAGTTAATTAATTTGATTGAATATAATAATCCTACCTAATAGTAGTGTTTAGGTAGGATAAAATAGATTCCAGAAGGGAATTTCTACTTCCGTTCTAAATGCCCATGTGGAAAAATGCCAGATCTGCTCCAGTTCTGGGCATATCTCGCCAGATTTGGGTATATCCGACCCAGATATGGACCAGTTCTGGCCAGATATGATTTTACACATGAGTGGCTATTTATCCTACCAAAATATTAACATATTATATTATTCTGCTACAAAATAAAGCCTTACAGATTGGGATTCCTACTAAAATAAATTTTTAGTAGATATTGTACTTCCTACAAACACATAACATAAATTATCGTTTGAACGTAAGACTTCTACACAACGTATGTCACTCAAACAAATGTAATACAGTTTTATCTAACTTGTTTTCATTATAGTTATCGGAACTTTCAACATAATATAGTTTCTGAAAGCAATATACAAGATATGACCCAACTTTTTTTAAATGGTTATATAATAATACTTTCTACAAGCCTATAAACTAAGTGATCGTCTGAACGAATGGCAACTACACAAAGTTTGTAATTCAAACAAATGTAATCAAGTTGTGTGGTGCTAGCAGGCAAGATTATTCACACAAGCTTTTAATTATCAAACACAGAAAAAAATTAATTAACTATGAGCCTACCTTTGCGAAAGGTGACTGAGAATACCTGGCGCCATGGGATGATAGCTGGGGCATCTCGTTCTTGTTTCTTGAGCACTTATTAATTATTTTACACGAGAGAGTGTCATGACTTTGTACCCAGAGAGCTATAAAAGATGCTTGAACTCACAGTTTTTTCCGTTATACTAAGAAAAGCGCGGGGTTAGCGAGCCCAGAGATATTAGGGGTGAAGGGTCAATGCGGTGCTGATACCTAGTGTTAGGGTGATTCGTCCAGCAAGCTTCTCCTAGAATGAATAGGCTATAACATTTTGACAGGGAATTTTTAACATGGTTGAAAGGGGGGTTGTTGTGTTGTAGAGGGGGGGGTTGGGCAAGTGGAGTGGGAAAGTAAGCTGGGATTGCCAGCTCTTTGTTCACAACAGGGTTGTCATATCACTCACTACCTCTTTTTTCCGCTAAGGAACTTCACTGTTATTTAATAATTTAGAACATGAATGGTCACTGCATGGCTCACCCGGGAGTTGTGGTCTTGAGTTTGAATCCTGGCTACTAAGATTCACAGAATATTAATAATTTAAATAATGAGCTTATTACGCGTGTAGCAAAGTATTTATTGTACCGAATACTATTAGGCCTATATTTACAAAATGTGTTCTTAGAAGAAAAAAATAAAATGTATCACTAGGCAATATAATGAAATAATTTGAGTGGTGAAAGTTTAAGGGTTCTTTTATTATTCTTTTAGCACCGAGTTCTTACTATCCGTTCGCGGTATACTCACATGTACTAATTACGCTAATTAGTTAGGAATTAGGAAAGTTGAATTTAAAGGAAGTGCACTCGCATTTGCGTAAAGAGAGTGGGAAACAATTTATAATAAAACTACCCTATGTACACCTGACCGAGATCGAACCCTGATCTCCCTGTCTTTAACGATCTGGTCTACGAGAGTGATGCCTTAGAGTTCATGATGGACTGGAGCAGGTTTTAGAGTTCTTTATTTGTAGTAACAAAAAGTATTACTTTTCGTTGTTATTATTATAATAGTTAACAGAGCTCATGATTGGCATCTTACAAACCGGCCAAAAATCTGTAAAAATGTTTGAATGCCACGTAGGTCAAGTGGCCTACAAGACTAGGACCAACTGGTCGACAAGCTTATGCATAAGAAGGCAAAGTGATCGACAGCCAACTGGTTGAACAAATAAATAAAAATATCTCGTGTCAAGTGATCGACACGTTTAGGACAATGTGATAAGATATACAACTGTTTGACTTGAGGGATCTACTGGTATACAAAAATCGAGATGGATTGACCAATTGACCGACAAGTTAATACATTACAAACAACGTGTTCGACAACAAAATAGTAAACGGAAAATAACAAGTAAAGTCTATGAAATATTATTTTTTAATAAAATTTATAACTTTAATAAATACCCACATTTGTGGTCACATGGTCTAATACGTTATTCGCATTCCTTATTCTGCGTGTAGCTCAAACGGGAGTGAGAGCTAAGGAAAAAAAAACAATTTAGTGGATTTTTTAATCACCGCGTCATACTATCCGTTCAGTTATACGCTAATTTTGTGGATTAAAATCATCATTAGTAAGGCATTTATTTTCTAAGTTGGTCTTTTTGGGTTAACCAAATGGCTGTTGATCATTTTGTCCGCATATGCATGAGTTAAACCAGTTGGTACAAGTCATGTCCTACTCGTGTAACCAGGCCCCGGACATCAAACAATAGTAGATTATGAACCAGTGGTAACAAGGCGCCGGGACATCAAATAAGGGAATATTATGAACCACTAGTAACAAGGACCCGGGACATAAAATATTATGAAACACTGGCAGCCAGGTATCGGGATATCTAATAATGGAATATTTTCAACCCCTGGTAACTAGGCCCCGGACATAAAGCAATAAAATATTATGAACCAGTGGTAACAAGGCGCCGGGACATCAAATAATGGAATATTATGAACCACTAGTAGTAACAAGGACCCGGGACATAAAAAAATAAAATATTATGAAACACTGGTAGCCAGGTATCGGGATATCTAATAATGGAATATTTCAACCCCTGGTAACTAGGCCCCGGACATAAAGCAATAGAATATTATGAACCACTGGTAACAAGGCCCCGGGACATCAAATAATGGAGTATTATCAACCACTGGTAACTAGGCCCCGGAACAACAAACAACAATGTGTTCCGAGTTGAAGCTGTAATTCAAACTAAGATTCTTAGTGGATAAGTTGAATGTCTGATTTAGACTGATGTTAATAGGAAGATCATTATTTGACATCTATAAAATTTACTAGAAATGGGTTCACTAATTCATACGTCAAATCATGTGATCTACAGCTATACCTTTGATAAATGCCTATACTATAGTATTTACATAAGTTATAGTCTGAAATAACTAAACTGACTACACTTTTATATCGTCAGTGCACGTGGATATAATATCATGAGCGAGAGACGAATCCTGGATAGCTCAGTGCTAGAATATTGACGCGCTAAGATCCCGGGCTCAAGTTTATTCTAATGTCAAGGTGTCATTTTTCAACAAATTAAAATTAATTAAATTGTATACTCCTCCATACGGACATTCCCGTAATTAAAATGATTTTGCAGCTTGTGTGTTGATATTCATTAGTAATTATTTAAGGAACCCGTAATTCAAACCAAAACTCTTTGTGGTGAATTTAAACATATGATATAGTTCCATACCAACTCCAACAAGTAGGGAGCTACAATGTCTTTAGAAAATGATATATACGCCATATATATATATATATATATATATATATATATATATATATATATATATATATATATATAATATATATATATATATATATATATATATATATATATATATATAGTACCTTTGCTATGAGTTTATTACGTACCTAAGACCATAGCCAGCCAATAATGTCGAGGGTGGGGGGTGTTTGATGAACACATCCCCCAATTGCCGGAAGCTAGAATTTAAAAAAATGATAAACAGTTATAGAATCTATCTGAAGTGTTTGTTTTTTTTTGCAACATAACCTCCTAACTGCCAGAGGCTAGGACAAATTCTAAATATTAAACACCTCTAGAAGCTATCTGGAGTGATTTTTTTTTTTCAACATAACCGCCTAACTGCCAGAGGCTAGGACAAATTCTAAATACTAAACTCTAGAAGCTATCTGAAGTGTTTTTTTGGAAACATAACATCATAGCTGCTGAAGGCTAGGAAAAATTCTAAATATTAAACACCTCTAGAAGCCATCTGAAGTTTTTTTTTTGTGACATAGCACCATAGCTGCAGAAGACTAGGAAAAATTCTACATATTAAACACCTCTAGAAGCTATCTGAAGTGTTTTTTTGGGCAACATAAACCCCCTAACTGCCAGAGAGTAGCTTTCTGAAGTGTTTTTTTTTTATGGTTACACAGCTCTATTTTGTTCATAAAATTTTGGAAAGGGTTTGAACACCAAAACAACCCCACCCTCCCCCCCGGCCTTGTACTTACCTGAAAACATCGTGGATCAAATCTTTCATTGTTTTAAGTTTATATTGATTCTTGTTCAATTTCGCCTTTTTATTTCATTTTCTTGGGGTTGATGCATTGTTGCTTTTTAGGGTTGATATTAGCCATGTTCAATAAGCACGCAAAATTATGATTTTTTTAGAAAATGCCTAAAGGAATGCAGTATTCATGTGACATTAGATATATTTTCAAAACTTTTAAGATTTTATATACTTTTTAATGTTCAATTTAAAACCAGTAATAAAAGTGAAACTCATATTTTTATTCATTCATGAAGTTAATTATAATATTCAGATAAACAATACGTTTAAAATCATTACGCGCTTTGATGTACCAAGAGATGAGTTACTTTGACACTTTGAGTTGAAGAATAAAACTAACACAGTAAAAATACTATCCAAGTGCCAAATTACTAGAGGAAGGAAAAAGATACAAAATAAATGTCACAACGCGTCACTCAGGTAGTAAGACGTGGGGTGAGTCATTAGTCGGAGACCGGGGTAGCTCGACCCTTCCTTGGTCGGCTAGTCTGTGTTATTGGTATGTACAGCCAAAGCAAGAAGTTTCAGGAAATGGACATGGCCAATTTACGTTTGCATTGATCAACGCCGCATAATTAATAAAATAAAAGAGTAGAGTTGGACTAATAAACCAAACAAATTTGAAATAACTACATTATTTACTACAAAATGATATAAAATCAAAGTATCGGGTATAAAACGAAAAGTACTTATATAAGATCAAAATTTATGTAATTTTACAACTATTTAATAGCTTATAAATTAAAAACTAATTTTATTTAAAATATTGTAAGTACTTCATTGCATACACTTCATGTGCATGTCTAACTAGAATAAATTTAATCCCCATACATTAACTACTTTACCTTAAAATTAGTACGCAAAATGAATAAAATAGTAAGTTTGACTACTTATAACTCGAAAACTGTAATGATTTGAAATCATTGAATCAATATTTATAGCTTATATTTATACACTTATTAAAATAATACAATAAAATTTTGATGGTCGAATGACCTTAATGAATATAATCGATTACACAAAGAAGAGAGCACAACTAGCTCAGTAGATATATTCATGCTAAACATAAGTTTTAAAATACCTTATTCATTATAATTTATCAAACTTTCAATATAATAATGGTTTCTGGAACCAATATACAAGCTAATATAAGTGTAGTATTGGCAGACTGTAAGCAACATGGATACTAACTATATATTAAAATATATACTAAAGATTTTATTCGTATTTGTAAAACTGAATTGTATATCCTTTAATATAAATTATTCTTCAGGCAAGTGTGGTATAATACTTCAATATTTTCAAACAATAACGCTTTTATTCATCAGAGACATGTTTTCGCATAAGAAACATTGAAAGAAACCGTTAAATATTTCCCCCCACAATGAAGTAGAAGATAAACTTTAGTATCACATTTTGGTCCTTGGCAATGAGTATGTTTATGTCCATCCAGTATAATATAGAGATCACTGTAGTAACATGACGTGATCAACGAATCATCACTACAAAATACTAGACAGACACAGCTATACTCCATTCATGGTATGAATTACTCTCTGAAAGGTCTTTTTTCCTAGCTATATCCTACTATATAATAGATTTCTGATAGGGAAAAAAGGCCTTTCAGAAAACGATTCCTACGATGAACAGACTTTACAAACCATTGAACAAAAAATACTTTATTGCTGTTCACACTCCCTCTCAATATAAACCTATTTTTTAACATTGAAAGTCTTAGCTCTAAATTTATCAAACAAATTTCCACCCAATGGCTTTGTAAACAGGTCGCCTAACTGTTCATTAGTACAGAGATATTCAATATTAATTTTAACTTAATGTAATTTTTCTTTGATAAAGTAATGTATAAAATCTAAATGTTTTACCCTCCTATTTCCAGTATTATGCTCAATTTTAATTGCTGATTGATTATCCTCATATGTAGTAATACAATCAATATAAGCATCAAACTCTAAAAGCAAATCCTTGAGCCAACATTTTTCACTGGTTGCAGTACTTAAAGTTATATATTCTGCCTTTGTAGTTGACATTGCAACTGATTGTTGCTTCTTCGAAGACCATATAATTATACAATTAAATGCTTTAAAGCGATAACCTGTTGTTGATCTCCTATCTATTGGGCTACCTCCCCAGTCACTGCCTACAAAACCTTGAACCAAGTCAGTATCATCTCTTTTGTAAATTAAACTTAAATTAATTGTACCTTTTATGTATCGTAAAACATTTTTCAACAATTTATAAAACAACATGCTGGCACATCCCTGAAATCTACATAACATTGTAACAACAGCACACAAATCTGGTCTAAAGCCCATTACGGCATACATGATACATCCTAACAACTTTCTACAATCTGACTTTATCGCTTTATTTTCTGATTTGTCTTGTTTCAGAAAATCAAATTTAAAGTTCTTATCTATTGGTAATGATAAAGGTTTACAATTTGACATACCATAAATTTGTAACAAATTTTTAGGTATTCAGACTAGTTAGTTACGATCAAACCCCTCTTAAGATCTTGCTCTACATTTATATCGAAATATTTTCTAATGTTTCCCATGTCTTTCCTTTTTAAATTTTTTACACAACACATCCTTCACCTTTTCTAACTCTATCTTACTGTTTCCAAAATAAAAAATATCATAAACATTTAACAGAAAAAACACTTTAACATTTCCATTACTTTTTGTGTACAAACAACTATTCTTAGTTGATTTGGTATAGCCTTCTGAGCACATTATCCTATAAAAAGTTGGGTGACTATTTAAGACCATACATCGACTTATTTGATTTACATACGAACCTGTTATTACTTCCAAGGTCAACTCCCTATGGAAGCTTTAAAATATACACTTCTTCAATATCACTATTTAAAAAGGCACTACATACATCCATTTGATAAACTTTCAGATTTAATTTTGAAGCTACCACCATGAAAACTCTAAATGTATTCAATTTTGCAACAGGAACATAAAATCCTACACATATGAACACTCTTTTTGTTCAAAACCCCTAGTCACTAACCGTGCTTTGTACCTAACCTCATTATTTGACTTCCTTACTTTAAACACCCACTTACTATTTATTGCACTTTTGCCTTCTGGTATTTCACTCACAATTGTCCATGTATAGTTCTCAGTCAATAAACGCAACTCAGTATTCAATACTTCCCTCCACTTTTCAGCATATTTGCTCTTCATAGCCTCTGCATAACTTGTAGTTTCACTATCAAGACTCGGATAAGATATGGTTCTGTAACCAATTTAGCAATATTAGACAAGAAGCCAATGTTTGATTTAGTCCTTTTATTTGTTTAAATCTTTCTTTAACTAATGTAATAATTGTGTCCAGAATTGCAAAATAAAATTCCACTTTAATTCTAAATTGTGGATCTTCTAGTGTCTCATCCCTATACTCATAATTTTACCATGTGTTGATTTTCTCTTTTAACTCGTTTCTCTATTTCAGAAGCTGGGATGCTCTTGTGTAGTCCACCAACTCACGTAATTCAGTTATTGTTTTTTCAAATGCCTCTTCGGTTCTACATTCTTGTAAAAATTTGTTGTTGATTTCAGTTATTGAAGCGTCCAATAAATGTCAATGACACCATCTTTCAGCTCCAAGTTAAGACTACTTTTTCAGAATCAATAAAGGCCACCATATTTCAGTTCCATGATAAGACTACATGGTCAGAACCAATACCAGGCTACCATATTACAGCTCCAAGCTACGTGGACAAATACAAAGCTTCAACCCCTTCGCCCTCTCCCACTTCATTCAATATGTTCAGAAACATGATCCCTTCTTTTATTTCTTATCTATTAATACTTTCTTAAGCGTTGAGTAAAATAGCAAAGTAATACTCTGACAAAGCGTCATCGAACGTTATAAAAGCATAAATAGGACCATGTTGTTAATCAATTTTGTTTTTAAAAATAGATTATTAATTTTAAATAGTGTTATAAAGTGTTATAAAGTTGTACAATTTAAATATTTTTGTCGTAAGATATTAAAGTGAAGAAGCAAGAAGGTGGGGAACAGGAGAACAAGACATTAGTTTTTTATGTAGCTGGAAAAGTTATAATCTGTGGAAGTGGAATGGAATGAAAGTGAAAAGTGAACATACAGAACTATAGCCAAAGTGGCAATTTATTAGTATATAGAACTAGATGATTGTGACCCTTTAATATACCATTAATGTATGAGTAATAAGCACAACAGTGGCGACGAGGAAAATCACAATAAACCAAACTTAGTGGAGTGATGAGTGAAACTTTCGCGGCAATTATGATGGTGGCAACAAGGTTTAGCAATTTTAATGGGAAGGGGGAAGACCTGATGAGTTATTTGGAAAGATTGGATATGCAGTTTTTGGTACATAATGTGCAAGAAGAAACTAAAGTTTCATTATTGTTGACCATGATCGGACCAAAAACATGTAAAGTTTTAAAAAATCTTGTTGGTACAAGATCTACGTTCTTCAAAAACGTTTGTTGAGTTGTTAATGTAATGAAACAACATTATGCTCCTAGAAAATCCATTATAGCTGAGAGAGTGAAGTTAAAAAATAGGTTTTAATGAGAAGGTGAAAGTATTGTGGAATATGCCATGCAAATTAACATATAGAGGCTTCATGCAACTATGAAGCGTTTCTAGGCGAAGCCTTGCGTGATAGGTTAGTTAGTGGTTTGCTATCACAAGCGATTCAACAAAAGTTAATGGCGGAAGTGGAAATAACATTTCAAGAGGCTCTAGACTTCGTCTAGAGGAAGCTTATCGTCAAGTGAAAGTGTTACATAGTCAGCCGGGATCAAGTTGTATAGGAAATGTATACATATTGGATAGAGCTGAAGGGTGCAGGCAACCGAGAGTTATACCGAGTGCAGGAAATATGGACAAGACCAGGGAGGGGTCCAAAGTGTATTCATGCTATCTTTGTGGTAGAGAGTATCACTCTGCAAACTTTTTTTTTTTTCAAAAATAGTAGATGCCATATGTGTGGAAAAGTAGGTCATTTGAAATTGGTGTGTAAAAGTGCTGGGAAAGTGCAGGCAGTAGAACTGGAAGTATAAGAGGGCAGTTTGGATTTGTGTAATATTCATGAGATTAATATGAAAGATCTAGAGGAATAATAGACAGTAACAGCGTTAGTGAACAGGAAACCTGTGAGTATGGAAGTGAATATTTTCTGAAAAATTGAATAGAAATCAATTTTCACAAATTAAATTAGGTTCTACATCTTTAAAGCTTAAAACATACTCAGGACAGCCACTTGAAGTAAAAGGGGAGTTCCAAGCCACAATATCACACAAAGGACAAACTGTACAGCTCCCGGTTGTAGTGGTAAAGGATGGTTCTACAAGATCGCAGGCTTTATTGGGAAGAAACTTGCCCATTGTATTAAAAATTGACTGGTCTTCAGTAGCGTAGGTGATTAACAGGAAAGAAAAGGGTAGATATACATCTGAGAAATTAATTAAAGAACACAAAACATTGTGTGAGAAACCATTAGGCCCGCTAAAAGGAATTAAAGCAGTGATCTTGATTAAAGAATATGTCATCCCAGTATATTGCAAAGCCCAACCGGTACCGTATGCGATTAGAGGAGAAGTAGAAAAAGAATTGGAGGAATTAGAAAAAGCAGGAATAGTATATCCATTTACACAGACAGAATGGGTGACACCACTAGTGTGTGTGGCAAAGCCCAATAGTAAGGCTATAAGGCTATACGGTGACTTTATAGTGACTTTGAACCAATACATTAAAAGTGAACATAATCCTCTACCAACACCTGAAGATATTTTCGCTGGTATCTCAGGAGGTAAAGTTTTCTCCAAGATTGATTTGAGCAAAGCATATTTACAGTTAGAGGTGGGAGAACGCTCACATCCACTTCTTATAGTAAACACTCATAAAGGACTTTGTAAGTTTGCACGCCTCCCTTATGGGATAGTAGTGGCAGAACAAGTTTTTCAATAATGCATGGATAGGGTGAAACAAGGACTGGAAGATACTTATTGTTACCTTGACGACCTACTAGTAGTAGATAAGGACAGGGTGGACGCCTACGAGGAGACAGAAAAGGTGTTACACAGGCTAAAAGAATATGGAATTCAGCCTAATTTGTCAAAATGTGAATTCTTGAAAACTAGTATAGTATTTGTGGGGCATAAACTTGATGAGAATTGTATCAATTAATCGTATGGACTTGTCAAAGCGATATTGGATGCACCAATACCCTATGATGTCAAAAGATTAAGGGTGTATCTTGGACTCATAAATTACTATGGTCAATAATTTAGCAGTAGAGCTTCACCCCTTATCAAATTATTGGACTCTAAATAAAAATGGTATTGGGATAATAATTGTCAGTCAGCCTTTGAGAAAAGCAAAGAGTTATTAATAAAAAGTGAATTTTCCTATTCAAGTGACGTGTGATGCTAGTACATATAGAGTAGGAAGGGTAATCTCCCATATAATGGAAGATGGTACCATAAAACCTGTAGCTTTTGGGTCACGCATGTTGTTTAAAGGTTAACAGAATAATTGACACATAGAAAAAGAGAGTTTGGCTTTAGTGTTCAGCTGTAAAAAATTCCATAAATATTTACTTGATAGATCCTTTAAAATAATTACAGGTCATAAGCCACTAACATCACTGTTAAGTGCTACAAGAGGGGTATCTGTAATGGCAGCAGCAAGAGTACAGCGCTGGGGGATCCTTTTAGCAGCATATAGTTACCAGTTGGTATACCGAAAGGAAGTGAGACTTCAGAAGCAGATGCAGCACTGTCAATACTTCCTTGTGAAGAATGAAAAGAGTCAGAGCAGAGTATTAATTTCTTTTCTCCCTTTATGGATTTACCTATCACAGCCAAAGAAATTGAGAGAGAAACAAAGGACAAAACTCTGAGTGTAGTTTTGGATATTACTTTGAACGGATGGCCAAGAAAGGTGGATGAAGTAACATTAATGTCCTACTTAGATCGCAAAGGGGAACTGTCAATGGAAGAAAATTGCCTCATGTGGGGTAATCGAGTAGTTATTCCTACAAGATTCCAGAAAGCTATCTTATAAATATCGCACGAAGACCATCCTGGTATATGTCGAATGAAAGCTCTTTCTCACAGCTATGAATGGTGGCCCAGACTGGATTCATACATAGAAGACATGGCACGCAAATGTGACATTTGTCAAATGACCCAACAAGGGCTAGTAAAGGTTCCTTTACATCATTGGTCTTGGCCCAACAGGAAGTGGGAACGAATACGTTTAGATTTTGCTACAAAATACAAACATAACTTCTTGATTCTAGTTGACGCTTACGGTAAATGGGTATAAGTGTTTCCCATGAAGTCTACTACATCCACAAAAACTATTGAGAAGATTCGAACATATTTTGCAGCCTATGGTTGCCCAGAGAAGATAGTGTCAGATGGAGGACCGCAGTTTGTTTGCCAAGAGTTTGAAATTTTTCTAAGAAGGAATGGCTTAAAACATATCTGCTCTCCTCCCTACCATCCACAGTCAAATGGTCAAGCTGAAAACATGGGGAAAACACTAAAAAAATTGCTTGGACAGGTATTGCAAGAGGAAAGGAATAAGGAAAGGAGTATACAAAACAAGATAGATGGTTTTTTCTCTGCCTATCGCAATACACCACATACACTTACAGGAAAGACGCAAGTGGAATTATTCCTCGGCTATAAACCAAGAATAAGACTTTTACTCATGAAACCGAGCTTGGCTCACAATATTGAGTCAAAGCTGGAGATGATAAAGATGACTGCGGATTGTCATCGAGGACCTAGTCGCAGTTTTGTAAGGCGTCAGAAGGTATTAGAGTGTAAGGGCTGAAGAGGTTCAATGGACGCCTGGAGGGATTAGAAGTGTAATTAGTCCAATGACGTACTTGGCTGTGGTAAAGGGACAATATGAATAGGTTTTTTTAAAGGGGCATTAGTCCTAAGAACAAAATTTTACAGGAGAAGGAAAAAACTTGATAGCATCTTTAAAAAATTTGTCATATGATACTTTGGTATTTTTTCCTGTTCATATGCTTCAACATTAACGTCCCCATTCATATTTATATTTTTTAAAACAACCATGGATTTAAAATTTAGTTCTAAACTTTGAGGACTTATGCCCTTTTAAAAAAATATGACCATAGGGTTGAAGTAATCAATTATTTTTATGATAATTTCAACTTTAATTGACATAGTTTCAACTTTAATTTACAAGCCAAAAAGTTATTGATCACATGTATTGCAAATGGTTACAGGCCACTGTAAGATTTCGTTATAGAATTCTTGGTATTCAACAGGAACATACTGGATCAGTTTTCGAATGTCTTTAATCTTTGTCTCATTCATAGGAACTTTTCTTGAATACGCAGGTTTGTCTGGCAGAACAACCTCTTGATTTGGCCTAACAGAAAAGTATAAAGTATGATAGATCAACCCATTAATATGCGTATAGGCCTGGATGTACCCTTTTTTCTCCCTGCTGAAAACCAAGTGGAACAAGCTGCTAATGCCGAAATGGACCTTTTCATCCCGTCGTAATTTTTGGGATTCTGTGGATACTGCCGTCTTCCTGTAGAAATTTTTCCACCAATTTTTGTAGTCTATAATTTCACTCAAATCAACGACAATGAATTTCCCTGGCTTTGAACTTTCAATAATGTATTGGATTATTTCGTGAATACTGTAGATTCTATCCTGTCTTTGCAGCTTTCGTTTGATTACCCCGAAATCCCTATCGCAGGGTAGGAAGCTATGACCTCTCATGTGGAAGAACTGTTGAACTGTTTGGAACCTTCCAGTGTCTGTTAGTGCCAAAAGATACCTACACAGAGCTTGATTTTTATTTTGTGCTGAACAGTTGTCTGAAAAAAGACGCAGCTCAGTGTATGTATCAGCTACTTCTTTTAAGTAATCAATGAGAAAAGAGCATACCTCATTGGGACTCTTTCTACCTTCCCCTTCATGATACACGTATAATGTGCTCAAGTTAGATTTAATGTTATGAATGCAAAAAAGATTAATTGTCAACTGTCTTAGGTAAAAAAAATCTTTAACAGGCGTCTTTGGAAGACTAATATTCTGCATATAATCAAAACTTAATGATAAAACATTAGTTTCTGATTTTCCCAGGTCTGAGGCCTCATGTCGTAATGCGTCATAAAACTTCTTGCTCCTCCTATTATGAACCATTAACTCAGCTAAAGCTGCACGTTTTGCTACTGGATTTAGATGTGGTGATTTAATTTTTAAATTTAAGTCTTCACATGTGCAACAAGTGTCCATTTGTGGACGGCCAAATGTGTAATTAAAATGTTTTCTAAACACATTCCAGTATGTGTAATAGCTAACTATTTCTTTCAGGTTCTGGTATCTCACTTTGAAAAGCTTCCACATGAGCTCGACATTGAGATCTGCACTCAAATAAAATGTTGTCTGGCCAAGATAGTGAGATTCTTTCAACGGAAAAGATTCAATATGCTGTCGAATCAGATCATGAGTTTCAAAAGAAAGGGTGTGAGTAGCCCCCAACCCAAGTTTGTCTTCCGGTGTCTTTCCAGCTATTTTCAGCTCCCTTATTCTTCTCAATCGTTTCATAGTAATGTTAAAAACAGACACAAAAGCATCAAGACATACCTCTGTTCGAAGAGATCCCACAAGAACATGGTATTTAAAGGTGGCAGAGTTTACCCTAGTAAAATTCTGAGATCTAGGTCGCCGCCGTTTAACCTCCAAAATATCTATCAAGCCCTGAATATAGACATCTTGTTCATTCTTCGTTTTTATGTTATGTAGCCGTGTGAAAACATCCAAACAATTGTCCTCCCCAAGGACCTCCAGGCACTTTTTCTTGAATCTGTAACATAAAATAAGAATTAGCTTAAAAAGTTACATGTTTGGAGATCTAGATAAAACTAGCACCCACAATAGCCTAGACCTAAAGGCTAAACCAGCTCCGAATTAAAATAGATTGAGGTAAAGTGAGTCAAATACGGTGGTAACTTAATACTATTGTACTTAGAAGTAGGATTAATTTCACCCGAACATCACACATGAAGGTTAAAATGCAGTTTATTTTTTTACAATGAATAATGCCCATCAGCATGAAAACTCCGGCTGTTTGCATGGAACATTTTTCCCACGATGGTTTACGTAGGCTTCTCCTTTCAGCCTAGCAGCTTTGATTTTGTTTACTTTATAATTTGCAGGATTTCTTCCTTTTCTCTTTTGAGAGCCTGTGTCAGGAACATCACTCTCTGAAGAGCTCATTACAAAATCCTCTAATTCTTTAATTAACACAGTGAACAAAAGAATCTTAATTTGAGATTGGAAAGCAGCTGACTTAGGTCATCAGTTTTACCACAGATAAGAAAATAAAATCTCTTTACAGCTATGGTTCTAGTGTGTGGCGCCATTGCTACTGCCTTCTGCTTAGTTTTAAAAGGGCATGAGTCCTCCTGGTAGCTTACAGGGGAAGTCACAAGCACAAAATCGCCAAATAAATCAACCACTAACAAGTCCCTCAGAAGAGAGACCCCAAACATCCTTTCAAAAGATAAAACAGGCAACTCAAAGGTCAACTAACAAAGAAGAAGGTTGAGAACCTCTGCTGAGACGGTCAACACGTGTGGTTCGTGCCCCCAAGAAGATTGGACTGTTAGTTCTTCACTTGTCTGATGTTTTGACATACAACAGCAAAATGATTACGTTTGCCACACTTTGAGCATTGTTTACCATATGCGAGCATCGACGCCTTTCATGAGTAGAGTTGCACCAGCGACATCTAAATATGTATTTCGATGACTCTGGTTATTTTTCTCGTTGACGACTTTTGAATTGATCACGCCCGATGTCCACAGCAACCAACACTGAGCTTAGAACTGGAGTTAACAATTTTGACGTTTGTAGGTGGTTTAGTTGCTCTCGACTTATCTAAGCAACTTTCGCTAGGTCACAAGCCTTTTCTAACTTCATGCTGGGAGCTTATAAAAGTTCTTTTTGCAATGCAGAATCATTTGTTCCCATGAAAATTCAATCCCGAACAATGTCATCAGATTGATCACCAAACTCGCATGTCTGTTATTAGTTCCATAAGGTCTGTTTCAAAATGGTCAAAAGGTTTTCCCATTTTTTGTTTACGTGAATACAGCATACATAGTTCATATGGCAACTTTTTTCCTTGGTTTGGCATATGCCTCAAATGCAGCCAGTAATGTACTGTATTCTTTGTTTTCTGTATTAGTTAGCTTGAATGTGTTTTGTACTTCTACAGCTTCTTCTCCAACAAGGTTTAGAAGTATTGCTGCTTTCACTTCCGATGACTTTTCAGTTTTTACTGAAGTTAACATATAAAATTCAAAGTTCTGCTTAAATTTGCGCCAGTTTTCATTCACATTTCCCGTCAAACTAAACACAATTGGCTTACTTGAATCTGCCATGATTATCCTTGATGTTATAACAGTTTTCAAAATACGTATTTATTTGTACACGTAAATAAATTTACTCTAGGTAATGTCCAAGCGACTGCACCATGTTTTGTGTGCCACTGTGTGTTAGTTGAAATACATAATAATGATTAACTTTAGACTAGCATATTTATTAAATTAACGACCTGTATACTAACCATATTATTTTACGAGCAGATGATAGCTACCAACTACAGATCACATTATCTTTTTAGAGCTAACTGATAGCTTTGGTGTTACCAGCCCAACATACATTAACTTCCCTGGTACAGTACTTATAACAATGTGTCACACTTAATTTTACTGCAATTGAAGTATTCTAAAATTTAATTTTACTCTTTGTATTACCAATCCTTATGTTTAAAAGTAACTAACTGAATAAAATAATTAAATTTACCAAATCGTAAAAAAAAATAACGTAAGATTGAGAGGGTGTCATGGAAAATCTTATGATACCTTACATGTGCAGAGGAGGGGGGACGTGAAAATCACGAAAAAAGCCTAACATAATTTAAGGACTAAGCCTAACCAACGTACTCCTTCCAGCTCTATATGAAATAAAAGGACATGCATATCTATTGTCTTGTAATGTATAAACGGTCGTTACAAATGTTGATAAAGCTCTAGTGGTAAGTTAAACGATAGTAGATGAAAGTAATGTCTAATAAATACCATCACTTTACGTCAAAATCGGCGTTAATTTGTCTATCAGACTTACTATATCATAAAACTCAATGTTATCTCTGGAGGTACATGAACTACAGTTTGGGAATCACCAGGGGCGTTGAAAACGGGTGGGGGGGGGGGGGGGAGACAGGAGGCTCCCAGAATTTTTTTTAAATTTGGGTTTGATAATCAAGCCTAGAACCGAACTTTAAGGCAACTGTATTTTTAAATTTATTTTTTTGTCCATACTTGATTTTTAAAGCTATTGATACAGTTTCCTCCCCTTTACTCTAATATATAGAGGAGGTAACGATATATTATTACAAGGTAAATGTATAACAAAGTAGAAACAGGGAAATGTTTCATAAGAATAAGAGAAATTAATAGGTAACAATAATAGATTTATTATACAAATAACATAAACAGGTGATATCGGATTACAATCATTGATAAAGAAGATTGAATGCGGGAACAATGAATAATAAACAGTTAAATTGGCTAGGAAAAACAAGTAACTCTTAGATGAACAACATTAAGTTTTAAACTGACAAATAAGATAGGGTTTAACCACTTCAAACTTATAGGATCTTCCCGTAGCGCAGGAGAATACGTGTCCAAGACGATACGGTAACATTCAAACGGAAGTTAAGGGTGTATAGCCCAAAATTAATAATATATAATATATATATATATATTATTAGGTCTTCTTAAACCAAACTTGGATCAGTGTATTAAATATAGATTAAATGTATATTTTAAGCACAGTGTTTACTCAAAGTTTGAAATTTTTGCATCTAATGCAACCATTTTTAGAAAAATGATGCAAAGATTTCATATTTGGAATGTTAGAAGTACTTGAAGAGGTTTATTAAAAGAAAGAAATATTATTTCAATGAACCTTAAATTAATTGCATAAAAACTGCCAAATAAATGCAATATTCAATTAATTATTTTGTATACTTAAACGTGTGTAATAAATGGGGGAGGTAAATCAATTAGTACCGACTTCTTTTAACTTTATAATGGTACTTCATTCACATTAATATTCAATCTGAAACTCATGAAAATTGATACGAGCTGAGGTGCTACATATTTTGCCCCCGGATTTTGAAAATATATCTGATGCAACCCCGCAATAGTCGAAACAGAACGGCCCGGTTAGAGTAGAGCAGACAACTCATTCCTTCTCACTCCAACCACTAGCTCTC
The DNA here is from genome assembly GCA_033556935.1 of Timema podura. Taxonomy (NCBI): domain Eukaryota; kingdom Metazoa; phylum Arthropoda; class Insecta; order Phasmatodea; family Timematidae; genus Timema; species Timema podura. The sequence goes on from JAVRXN010000011.1 coordinate 2,433,067, forward strand.
TGTCCTTAAAACCATAAATATGTCACCAGTGGTTTTGGCATGTTTGTAAAGCTTATCGACCTGACCCATCAACATCTCTCTTTAGAGATTGTCACCTCGTTCCTCGCCGTTTTCAAAACAGTGTAGCATGTACTTCTGAAAGGATTTTTTTCAGTGTGGCTGAGTAATTGCATTTAATGCCTTTAGGGATGTGTGAAGTGTATTAATTGTGGAAAAAAAAATATTATTTAAAAAAATGGCCCCACAAAAGTTTAAAGATGGATGTAAAAGGCAAAGGGAATAAGCATTCCAAGGCAAATGAAACGCTTTTACGAAGAAATTCGGAGAGCCCGAACCGCTAAAAAGTAGGTAAAATGACTTCAAACATATATTATGTTATTGAAGTTAAATACTTAACTTTTTTTTGACAATTTTTTTGAAATCTGGAAACAAATCGGGAACCTCCAACTTAGCACGTCAATATCTTACCACCCGCCTCGATGGCGTAGTTGGCTAACGCGCTAGTCGTGTTGAGCCCGACTGCCGAGGACGGGGAGATCGAGGTTCGAATCTCGGTCGGGTGAACTGGGGGTGGTTTTTCCTAAATGGTTTTCCACTCTCCCTCCACGCAAATGCGGGTTCACTTCCTCTATTCAACCTTCCCAATTCCTAATCCATTAGCGTAATTAGTACTTAAGCGTATAACCCGAACGGGTAGTAAGACGCGGTACTAAATAATAATAATAATAATATCTTACCGCTTAGCTATCTAAGGCTAATCCTGTATTAGGGTCATTTATCGCTCATAATTTAAGGGTTAGTTGGTAATAGATATGTAAAATCGTCGGCCATTTAATAACAATCCGAAACACACTCCGTAGTTGATCCAGGGTAGCTCTATGCTGACGTTTGGACAAATTTTATTAATTTTAAATGGTTTCTTGGATATAATTTATAGTAAATAATTATGATCTATAATATAATATTATAGATATTAACGAGCCATATCCTGCCACACGTCTTTCACCAAATATGCTTTAAAGCATGACTAATAAGTACTTCTTAGCATTGTAAAAATACTGAGTAGGTAGCTCAATGGTGAAGCTTTGGTGCGCCAAGCACAAGAGTCCGGGTTCGATTACCATGTACACTACAATAATCATTTTTCTACTATATTGAGAAAAAAATAAAGCGTGCCCTTGCGAACGGATATATCTTTTTCAAAATATTAATCTTTTGAACTGTTATAAAATTATTTAGGCCTTTATAATTAAGACTCCATCAATGCAGAATTATTTCATCTCTTAATGGCTCTATTCTCCAGGATATATTTTATGCTCCCAGATTTAAAATTTAAAGCTAAGATCATATTTAACTTAGAATTAACAAAATATATTTTAAATAAATGAATAGTCTACTTATTATTTAATATTTATTCATTTATTTTATTTATTTAGTGATACTGGCAAAGTGGATTATAGTTAATCTTGTACCACGTTCACAAACACTGAAGACTTGACTTTCAAACCAATGGAATCTGAGTAAGTGGATGATTACTATATTTTTAGTGGTAAATGTGTTTTAAGTTCCTTTAAAATCCCGTGTAGGTGCATACAAATCAAACGTTAAAATAAACTAAATGAGCTTAGTGTTTAAATAAAGTTAAGGTTAACTTTAAAAAAGAACCGACGGTTTAGTTCGGTCCCGGGGTGACCTGGCAGTCTAGGGGTAAGGTGTCAGACATCTGTATTGAGGGTCTGAGGTTCAATGCTCCGTCCCGGCACAGATCTATCTGATTGCCAAACCCTTCCTTCACCTCTGACAAGACGTGTATTAATCACAACTTGTGAATGTGTGGAATGCCAGGCCTCCACCGTGGTTCGGATCCCACGTTAAACAGTAGGTCCTCCATTTCATCTCACAATCACCCTTCCATTACACATTAGCGTAAGTGCGAACGGGTAGTAAGACGCGGTGATAATAATAGTTCGGTCCCTGACTTGAGTTTTCATTCATAATAGGCAGAGAAGAAGACTGTCTACCTGCTTATCCGCCCCCTCCCCCACCCTCTCTGCCGTACCCACAACTTCAGCCCAAGACTTTCCTGTCCACCGCTGGCGAAGATAGGTTTTTTGGTTATCAACGGGACGGACCGTTATCATCCACTTTCATTTTTTTATCAGTGACACAAACGGTATCTTACAGATTTTTCTCGACATTAGCGCTGTCCAAACAACGTTAAGTAGATATAGAGTATTGGATTCCAAAACAGCCGGGCTAGCGACAGACTTCCATCTGAAGGGTCTAAACAGAAAACATGGTGAATTAATTACCATTAAAGATATAACAACAAATCTTATAGTTTTAGAGTTACTAAACTAAATGTCGGCCAAGCTAGCTAGCTTGACTTGAAATTAAGAAAGGTCCCATAGACACCCTACTTAATAAATGGTAAGAGGACGGAATGTCCATTACATCAGCAGATGGCTAACAATCAGGTGTCAACACTAAATTGTACTATGGCCGGTCCTTTCCCAGTGGGTACTGCCAGAGCATTCAATAGTACATTTATGTCATTACCCGCTGCCTGGGGTAAACATTAAATTTAGTACACACCAACATTAAATACTTGAACAAATGAGGTACCAACAAGGGGCGAATGAAAATACTATCTGAGCGGGCCACTATACAAAACTAGCCGTGTTCCGTACTTTGCGCAACCAAAATAGTAACACAGAAAAGGGGGTGCCAACTAGAATACTGTGAGATACTCACCTAACTAGGTCCTCAAATAAGGGCATTAGACAACCTGCTAGTAGCCATACAAGTATATGAACATGTGAGCATGACGTCCTCGGCGTCATGGGATATTGTGAAGTCATATGGACTTAATACTGAATAATGATTTTGTGGAGAAGAGAAAGTTTCAAGGTTCCCATTATATATAGAGCTCAAGGCTCCTGTATTTAAGCTATGTCATATGGACATAAGGAAAATAAATAGTCAAACTATCTGACTAAAGAAATTAAGTCAGTTTGACACAACAACTAAACTTAGTCACTCTGACTAAAACAACATGTCTGATTGACATAGAAATAATATTAGTCATTTTGACTAACGACAACATGTCTGATGGACATAGAAATAATATAAGTCCTTTTGACTAACGACAACATGCCTGATGGACATACAAAATATGTTAGACAGTTTGACTAAATAAAACACGTCTGATGGACATAGAAATAATATTATAGCCGCTTCGACTAACAAGAACTAAATTAGTCTCCTTAACTAACACAACAAGTCTGAAGGACTTGGACATTTGTTGAATACTTGGAGCATCAGACGAGATTCCCTCGGCGTTGAGGTGGTGAGACCCACAACCCAAACATCAAGACCATCCGTATATCCTTCAGGTGCTGCAGCAGAGGTTCCTCCTTCGAGGATATAATATGATGAACTTCAGTCTGTGAACCCAGGGGCTACCCGTTATATACTCTTCTCTCTGACTCTAAACAAGACCAAAAATGGGCATGTAATGAGGAGAAAGGAAGGAAAGAGGGGAGGTGGGAAAGGTGGAGAAAGAGTTACCAAGGAAGTCCGCTAGGGCAACAGTGCTCGTAGCTCGAGGCATTGAACCAACGACAGTCAGGTGGGCTTCAACATCGAGTGTTTAGGGGTTGAGACGTCTGTTAAAAACTGCCACACCTTCGCTGCCACCATACTTGCAGAATACTGTATCGAAGCATGGAGTTTGTATCCGGGAATATTCACTCAATGTAAGTAGAACACAAATGATATTATTGCAGAATATATCAGTTTTAATTCTCTACTTTGCCTTCCTTTATTTCAGTTTAGTATTTTGTGCAGATTACGTTTTGTAGATGTCATTTCACTGGAGTAACATGCTACACTATAAGGCTTTTTTAGTGCATAAGGAAATAACTTGAATTATTATTTATTTCAGTTTACCTGCATCTGAGATAAATATCCAATTGAGCTTAAATCAAATCGTGTATTTTAGATTAAAAAATTCAACTGGCTTTACTACAGTGGTTTCTAACATTTTGTAGTTTATGACCATAACTTTTATCTCTGCGGCCATAGCAACTCTTTAATAACTTAAAAGCGTTCAAATCATAGTTTTAAAATTTTTTCACTGTGTATTACTACCAGCCCGGACTATCTTCAGTTAATTACACCAGTGAGGTAGGTAAAATTTAGAATAAATTCATCCTTATTTGCTTGGAGGGATATTAGGATAAACAACCCCTGGCCAGAATTAAAATCCTTACTTCACCTTCACCAATAAACCAAACGAAAAGAACGTGACATTAAACCCGCATTTCCACTAATGCTTGTTTTAATTATTGCTTATAATAATGATTATATGCGACTAATATGTAGTAAAAGATAATCAACAAGCCCTGTGTCGGGGTATGATTTTATAGTATACTAGCAGCATTACAAGGCTGCCACAGTAAACAAGTCAGCAAGAAGCTATCAGAATGGAATAGCCAAAAGGAACATAAGCAATAACTAGGTCGTTTTCACCACTTTAACAACTTACATTTCTATTAGAATTACGCATCTTCCTAAAATCATTAAAATCCTTGAAAAAGTAAATATAAAGCTAAAACCTCTATATTGTGACCCCACACAAAATACGCTGCGACCCCCAGGTTGGAAACCACTTCTTTATTATTACACACTTGGACGCAATATTTAACTAGTAAGTTTCCAGAGTTGTAGAACTCACTCTTCACTTTATCAAAAAATTAGCGATTTGGCCATATTTATTTAAAAACAATTTCAACTGTAAAATAAAGCAATAAAAAATTGAATTTATCGATATTTCTACAGTATTTTGATACCTGTATACCAATGTCCTGCTTCATAACCTCATTGAAGTTGCCCTAAAACGTTAATACTGGTAAGTGAATTAGCTATTCAAAACACATTATAATTTAGGGCGTGAGGGTGAAGGGGCTTCCCCTGACATTTTATTAAATAGCTTATGGCAAATTCAAAATCAGCACTCTAGACAACAAGATTATACGAAATTTCATGCAAATCGAACACCAAAGAACGAATTTAAAAATGTATTCCAAATGTGAAAATGTTAAAAAGTGAAAAAACCCTTTTTTGTTTAATGTAGTTTTTTAATCAAATGAAAAATTACTAGAGCTGTAACAATGTAACGCAGCCCTATTACTCCTCTTCCTTCATTGTTGCTTTGAGCCTATTTAAATTGCTTTCATGAAAGCCTATTTTAATAAACAATGAAATAAGATAGGCCTACGTCAGTTCAATTCAAACTCGTATGGATACTTGCTAGAAAAATTAGTGTGTATTTCAGAAGTCAAACACTAACACTAACCTCAATGTCCTCATTTCATCAGTAAGAGCTTTCAATAAGAAAACAATAAAATGTTGCGTAGCATTCACTGCATTTATGCCTACAAAATTTAATAAAGCCCGAATTAAGGCATGGCTGTACAACAAATGGTAATTTGAATCATAAAACTGCGAAAGTCTAGCAGCCACGAAAGTCACAACTAAAAAGACTAGACAATAACAATGCTGCCACTTCAAGCATTGCTGGCCGAGTGAAATTTTGCTATTGGGCACTTCATGTTGTTCCCTTACTATTCGTTTCCATACCTCATTTGGCATAAACTGACCGGCCGTTGTCTCTACCTCCTGACAACGGTGCTACTTGATTAACTAAGCTTTCTACAATCTACTACAGAAGAAATCTCCTTTCAATGTTTGATGATTTTTCTGAAGTTGGGATTTTTCGTAGAGTAGGGATCAACAGTTGGGAAATTTTAAATTTGTGTTTATAGGTCTGTTGTTAAAGACTTTCATAATAGAATGTAATGGGGTACAGAATAAGCCTAGAATTTCCCAACTACAGATCTTAAATCTAACAAAACTCCCAGCTTTCAAGTTTTTAATTAACATTGGGGGTGGACACCCTCAACCCCCTACAGCGCGACGCCCCTGGGAATCACTTCTCTATAGTTTAAGCCAGAAGTTCTCAATGAGGTGCCGAGGCACCCTACGGTGCAGTGAGAAAGTATGGGAAGTTAATAATTGAGTCTATACTGTATACATATTTCACTAGAAAATTATTCTTGATTTAGTTAATATTAATTTTATTTTTCTACGCTACGTTTTTAATTACAAAAGAGTATTTTTATTTTCAGTACGTCCTAAACTTGAAATACATGGATATAAGAACGTTTCATACTAAAAATCTACACAATCCATAGGATCTTGTTTAAAAGCAAAAAAGTATTCCACCTATTCACATTTTGTTCAGTAGATAAACAGTAATCACCGTGGGCACTCATCATAAACTGCTATGCTCACAAACTTAATATAGTTCTTTCTCAGTATGTGAATCATATTCCAAATTCCTTTTCACATTCTTCAAAACACATTAACGCTCTTAATAAATCTGAGGTAAAGAAGCGGTTTCCAACAGTTGCCAGTACAAGGTGGAATTACAATTCCAGAATTGTGAACACGGTCAAAAAAAAAACAGAACTCATACAGTTTTTTGAGAATATTGCTGAAAATCCAGATAGTTGGGATACTTATGCTTTCGTGATTACTAAAGGGTGTGCGTCATCATTGAGAGATTTCGATTTAGCTTTTGTACTGAAGGTTTTCATCCACATTTATCTCTCATCGACACACTATTCAAAATTCTACAAACCAAAACTTTCGATGTGAAATACTGCATTATCGATAAAGTAAAAGAGGCGATTTCTCACCTCAAAGATGCTAGAAACGACTTTGAAGAGACGTATAGAAAATTAAAAGATGATGACAATTTGGAAGATCCTAAGAAGAGACGTAGAGAAGATGACTCATTGAATCCTAGAAATAAATATGTGCGTCTTTATAATGAAATTATTGACACCATGGTTGGGCAAATGGAGCTGAGGTTTCAAAATCTTAATGAGCTGCGACTGAAATTATGAAGTTCCTGGAAGAAACAGACTTAGCAAAAGAAGCTTTCCAAGAAACATACAAATTATGTTGTTTGGTATCAACACTACCAGTGAGCACACCCACTGTTGAGCGCACCTTCTCTTATTTGAAACGTATTAAGACTACGGTGCGTAACACCCAGTGCGAGAATAGGCTCTCCACACTTTCCCTGTTGTCAGTTGAAAAAGACTTGCTCGATGAACTCCAGAATCAAAAATCATTCTATGACACTGTTATCGACAAATTCTTTCAGAAAGGTGACCGAAAGATTCCACTAATATACAAATAGAGGTATGATTCTACTTTTTTGTATTTACATGTTTAATTATTTATTTGTTTATTTTTGTTCATTTTTTGTTTAATTTATATCTTTATTTATGTATTTGTTTGTTTATTCCATGTCTAAATATATTGAATTGGTTGAAGGGAGCTAAATAATTGCGTAACCTATGACCTGTAAAAGTGTATTTACTAAGCTACATATTGTACATTAAATGGAGAGTATTCCACTTTAGCCCCTTAATGAAAGGCGTCTTCAAACCTAGTCCTCTTTGAGAAAAGTCACCGCACGCCATTGGTAATTAACACACTAACGTCACCTTTTATCAACCAAGATAACTATTTTTAGAAGTAAAAGTTGTATTTAAAACTATGTATTTTTACTAAAGTGCAAAGTGTCTACTTGGAAGTATTTAGAGCTCAATATCGTATAGTTATTGAACATAGCCCGAATCTAAAAATATATTTAAAAAGAAGAATAAATAATTAATTAAACGACGTGTTATAAACAAACCCTCTAGCTTAGTTTCACAAAGATAACAAATAAATCCAGTAATAATTTTTGTTTTCCCATTTAAAATCCATTGAAATTGAAACATTTTAGCGAAAATATTATTTCAATAGCTATTTTTACCATGGTTTGAAAATTCCATAACAGTTGTGAAAGATGCCCAAATATGTTACTCAAATAAATAAGAAACAACAATGTTGAATTATTAATTTTTTTAAAAAACGATTTTTGTTTAGAACCATGCATTTATGAGTAGGCTCAGTCTTAATATTGACCTATTGCCCACAAATTAATCTAACTATATTTAAAACGTTTCGTCAGTTAGGTTTCTAACAGTTCAAAGTAGAACGAGCAGAAGATTTTTGATTGGATACTTTAAGGCCGGGAACACACGAGCGTTGTATTAACGGACGTTGTAACGTCCGTTGAAACGTCCGTTGTTGTATGGTATTGAATTAAATGCAGCCAGTCACACGAATAACGTCCGTACAATTTAACGTCCGTACAACGCTCTTGACGGACGAGACATGCTACAACGTACGTTGAACAGTGACACAGGACGTTGTAGCATATTATGTGACAGTACTGATCCAGACACACGACCGTTAATTTGACGTCCGTTGAGGTCATTTTGAGAGGCAATATTTTTGAAGTAGATTATTATAATGGATATAGAACATTTGATATCGGAGATTGAAAAGCGTCCTGTTTTGTGGGATGTAACTAGCACCGAGTATAAAGACCGTAATAAAAAAAATGAAGAGTGGTTGAATGTTTCCGAAGCAGTAACCGAAGATTTCAAGGGGAAAACTGAAACGGAAAGAAAAGTAATTGGTAAGTAGAAAATAATATGAAAGTAGGCCTGTTTATTTTATAAAACTGTTTATAATTGTTTTAATTATGACAGCTATTACAAAGTGGTTCAGTTATTACAATGGTTACAATTATTAAAATGATTACAAAGATTTCAAAATTTTTCGTTTTGCCATGGTACTTGTCCAATGTCACTAACAAAATATTTGGTTAGGGCATCTCTAAAAATGTTTGCAGACCTATTAACATGTATATGATCATCCATAACCTCAATCACATCCATTCCATTTACTGTTAGGGTATCCTCGAAGCTGAATCCATCACATTCACGTACAAAATTGTGCAACATACAACAGCATTTCACAATATCCACGGCAAATTCTATACCCACGTCGATAGGTCTATGGAATATTCGCCACTTATTGGTTAAGATTCCAAAAGAGCACTCCACATATCTCCTAGCTCGTGACAGCCTGTAGTTAAATATCCGTTTCTCCCTTTGTAAATATTTACCTGCATAAGGTCTAAGCATGTTTGATGACAGCCCAAAAGCTTCGTCACCTATGAATGCATAAGGCAAGGGTCTAGAAACTCCTGGTATCACACTTGGTGTTGGGATATCAATAGATTTATTTTGCATTCCCTGCCATAAGGAGGAGTTTCTAAAGATAGTGGAATCCGAGTCTTTTCCAAAAGATCCAACGTCAACGTATGTGAAGCGGTAGTTGGAATCTACAACAGCCAGTAGAACCACAGAGAAATAATGTTTGTAGTTAAAATATAAGGATGCACTTCCTCCAGGTTTGATAACTCTAACGTGTTTGCCATCGATAGCCCCTAGGCAATGTGGAAAATTTGCCTTCTGTTGAAAACCGTCTGCTATTTCTTTCCAATTTTCTTTACTAGGTATTGGTATGCATTCCTCATGCAATACTTCCCAAATTTGTTTACAAACTGTCTGTATAATTTTGCTAAGAGTGGATCGTCCTATTCGATAATGATAGTGTAAATCACTAAGGTTGTTTGTACTGCCCAAATATCTGAAACCAATTAAAATATAATTAAAATATTGATAAAATGATTACTTGGTCCAAGAAAACCATTAATCCAAAAGAATAAATAAACATTGTTAATTATTACCTTAGCCACATAAAAACCTATTACGTTATAAACTGACCTAACATAACCTTACCTTTCGACTCCACTAAGTTATTAATTGAGAAAAATATTGTTTATCTCATTAAAATAATTGTTTAATAATTTGTTTTTATACTTGACCCTAATTATTAATAATTATAGATAGCTTTTTTTTTATTTATTCAACCATTCTTTTATGTTTTAGTACAAGAAGTCATCAACAAGTGGAGAGCTGTTCGGGACAATTATGTCCGTAGTAAAAAAAAACAAAATGAAAATATAAAATCTGGTTCTGCTTCTAAGAATGTAACAAGATATGTGTATGGGGAACAATTAGCATTTTTAAATAAATGCCAAGAACCACGACCCACTGCTAGCAGTATTCAAGTGGAAATAGAGGAAACAACAGACCTAGAAGCTCAACATACAGGTACTGTTGACGTGGAGTACAATAAGAGAAAAAATGATAATGTAAGCTTTGAAAAACAAAATGTTACCAATTTTAAATGTCCACCACAAAAAAAGAAAAAGAAATTTGATTTGGAAGAAAAACTTGTTTCTTTCATTGATTCGCGGCAAGGAAGTTCAAATGATGATGACGAGGATTTATCATTTTACAAGTCTACGCTGCCGATAGTAAAAACCTTCACAATGGATGAAAAAATGCATTTCAGAATTAAAGTTATGGAACTACTACAAAATATTAAACGATCCAAACAAACCATTGTCCCTAGTATTTCTTCTGTTGTAACGCCATATCATCGTACTCATAACATCGTGCACCAAGAACCCATCAACAACAGCTACCAGCCACAGTATATAAATCAACATCGTTCAGCAACACCATTAACGTCTTACTTCACCCAGTTTTCTCCTGTTGGTGATGATCCACCATCAAGTGCGTCAACGAACGTCACTGACTCTTCAATGGACTCATTTAATGATTATTAATCCAATACTATTTAAAACATAATAAATACTGAATAAGGAATTTTTATTGTTAGTTTTTATTAATAAAGTAGTCAGAAAAAATAGTATAGACTAAATAAAATGTTTCTTTATTGTCCTTCTAATAATAGAGAAGTTCCACAAAGTACGTGTATAAATTGACTATATATTTATATAATTTCCTAATATGTGTTTGTGTGTGTGTGTGTTTCTTTCCACACCCTCAATGGGACAGAACCTAGTGGAGCCAAATTTTAATTATTAGTCACAATAAGGTCCTACTTACCTTAAAGCAACAGCAAGCATCTCTTCCGCTGGTATTGCAAGTCTCATATTAGTATTTTGATGCGTAATCCTTTGTTTTATTTTGCCAAACAATTCATCAAAGGATGATTGGGACATACGAAAATAATTGAAAAACTTTTCTTCATCATCTCGAAGACGCCCATATAGTGTATAAAATGCACCTTGTAATAGTCTTTCACTGTTTATGGGATGCACCCACCATTTTCTTTGTTTTCGTTTTTTATTTCGCATTCTGAATGCAGCATAAACGATAACCGCGGCTTCAACATCGTCCATTTTTCTTTTATATCGGTTTTTCGACGTATACTAACGTTCTGTGTGACCAAGGTAATAACGTCAGTCAAAAATAACGTCCGTTACAACGTCCGTTGATACAACGCTCGTGTGTTCCCGGCCTAAATACGAAAGAAACGAATATGCCAGCAAACACTTGAGTGGTTGAGTCCTTTATCTATATTCTATGGGTATAGGGTTGAGTCTTTCTTTATCTGTGATTGCAAACACTTTATTTAATAGCTCCAGTTCAGTTTCGTTTATATTATTCCAATTGCATGAATAAATTATATACAAAAAGAAGCACTATCAAGGAAGTAAATGTTCAATCAAATTCTTCCCCAGATTAGATTGTGAGGTGTTTAAGTACATGAAAATTACTAATATTTCATCCATTACGAAATTTAAAAATGAGTGAAGTGCCATGTATCACTTACATGGCACTATATATTTTATCATTTCATATTCTTCACACTAATTCAAAAACTTCTACATTATGGAAATTAAATGAAGAGGGGAAAATTGTTGGGTCAAATAATTTTCCCAATATTTTCACTCCAGGAACAACCGAGAAATTATTAATTGAAGATGAAATATTCAACATAATAACCTCAACAGTTCATTATGGGCAATCTTGGACCAAGCATAGCACAGAAAATTATTGCACTGACTGTAGGTCAATAAATTTTATAACAATTGATGGGTGAGTTACCCCTGTTTCTATTAGGGTCTTTTTTTTATACAAAGGGCATTTAAATTTATGACTTTAACTTGTCAGCATATTAAAATGTGTTGTTCAGGCCTAATTATCGTTTTAGTAGGCCCTACTTTTTTTAAGGTAATGGTACATTTTATTCGTCTCATTTTAGGCTCCTTTTCATTGTTATGGTACAATGTATATAGCTAGATATTTTATTCACTTGATTACACACACAAGTCCCTTTCAGGGATCCACCATGCAGGTAGGAGAGGTGGTATCGGACAGCTAGGCCAGGGTAGGAGAGGTGGTATCGGACAGTTAGGCCAGGGTAGGCGAGGTGGTATCAGACAGCTTGGCCGGGACAGGAAACTATACCATTTGGGCAATTCTACAGAAAAGTGACATTTGATCTTCTACAAATGTTGATGTTACTTTTCACCACTTCTGTAACTAATCTAATAGGATGATAAAGGGTACTCGAGTTACATTTAAATGTTTCTTAAGTGGGCAGGGGAATGAGAAATGATGCAGGATGAAAAAAAAAACCTTTATAAACCTAAACATGGTAAAACTGAACAATTTACTTTTTTCATAAACATCAACCTGTAACTACTAAATTTAACCCAATTTTTCCACAAAATTGTAGGTTCATAGAGTTTTTTCTACAACAGTCGATGGATAATGTTGGCCTACATTAAATGTATCACCCTCTTGTGTCACAACAAACTATGTACCCTTTTAATTTCACCATCTTCGTCCTTTTCCTGCACAATGCATGTAGGTATTTGAGGTATTTTTACCCACAGTAGACAACTTCACTAAAACAAATATTTCCGGCTCTATGTCATTCCAGTAGGCTAAACTGATTTAATTTTCTCACTAGTTTCTTTTGTTTCATTTCCTTTGTCTTCCTATCTGATTTCGTCTTGCTCCTTGTAATTTCTGTCTCCTTCAACAACATTGCACTCTTCTATCTCCTCATTTCTTTCACCTTCCAATGAATTATTTTCAGAAGCTGCTGGTTCACTATTTATGCTACGCAATGAGACCAAGTTTGAAAAGTGAACATTCAAGTTTGTTAGTTTTATAAAACAATTTTTTTATTCATTCACCTAAGAAAACTCATTGACTTCATCCACAGAATCCTTTGCTTTCCAATTTCATTGACATGAACAACCTTAAGCACCTTAATTGTACCTTTAAAAGTTATCACATGACTCAAATAAATTCTCTCCCTAATTTTGACAAAGTATGTTACAACTGTGATTTGAATGTTCCTTAAGTTTTCTTTCAATGATATGATTAGACTTTCAAAAGAACTCATATCTTTCACTTCAGTAACTAATCTGTCAGCATATCCCTCCAATTCCATCTGGCATTCCCTTGTCATGACCGGCTTCAAGATAATTCCATGTGGAATACTCTAGTTTAGGAAAGTAGTCACTCAATAAGTTACAAAACTCTTAGAATATCAGTTTGTTTAGATATCGGAAGGGAATGTAGGATCTTTAAGACCTTGTTTTAGTAGCCTGTAGAAACATAAAAACGGGTTCCGTGTGAGCCAGTATTGCTGGAGGGTCATGTTTCAAGTTTTCTGACAATGTGCAGAGAGAGAATTTAGGTTTTAAGCTACCATAATGTGCTAGCTCTAAAAATCAAGGAACATGTATGAAATGTCACTTGCTTATGAGTCCCTCTGAAATAATAATTCTGGATCACCTCCGCTTATTTCAAAGAGTAATTTTCACTGAACTCACTGTGTAGTAACATTTTGTTATCATTCAAGGAAAGTTCTAAGTTTTCTAAGTTCTAAGTTAAGAGTACTTACTAGTACTGAAAGAGTATCACGTATCAATAGATTGTGGTTAGTTATTTTGCTAGACGATCTTGGTGAATCTTCTTTCTACCTGAGTTTCTCTGGACTGACTCAAGCTGAGGTCTAGCACTGGGGAACTTCCTGCTAAAACATTGATGCTGCATTTTTCTTACTTTTGTAGTAAGCATTTGCATTTTTTACTCTACTGCTTACATTTTAAACTTGCTTCTCTGCGAGTCATGTCTGCAACTTTTTTTTTTTATCATTTCTCATATTTTCACCTCTATTTTCTCTCTCTGAAGCCTTTTAGTCGGATCTTTTATTTTCATCTCTCCTTTATTTGTTTCTCAAGCATATAATTCTTAATAATTCTAACTTAGCCAATGCTCACACATTAGTCAATCACATAACTACATTTAAAACTTGGTTTGATGTTTTTTTATTTTATTTAATTAAGTTTTTTCATCTAACCTAACCTAACCTAACATATTTATGTCCTGTTACCAGTTTGGAAGCTCCTCCAGTATTAATCCTGGAGCGGCCGCTCTGTCTTATAAAGTACCCCATTCTTATATTTGATAGTGGCAGGTGTCCAAAGAGCATATTAATTTTTCTTTTACCCACCTCGGTGGCGTAGTTAGGCAACGCGCTAGTTTACTGTTGAGCTAGACTGCCGAGGACGAGGTTCAAATCTCGGTCGGGTAAACGAGGGACAGGGGGTTTCTTAAATGGTTTTCTACTCTTTCTCCACGCAAATGTGGGTTCACTTCCTCTAAATTCAACCTTCCCAATTGATAACCCATCAGTGTAATTAGTACTAAAGCGTATAACCCGAACGAGTAGTAAGATGCAATGATAAATTTAAAAAAAATCCTGTAATTTGACCTTGACTGTTTGATGGTGTAGTTGATAACATTTATTTAATTGATCGCCTGTAAATTAAAGTTATTTGAAACAAACTCATTGTTGGGATATGATATAAGTTTTTATTTATCAAATTTAATTTTGAACAAATTATTTAATGCTTAGTCTATCACATTACACCTAAATATTAGTTACATCTTCTCCTCTCTTTATTTTTGTTCGCCTGGTGAAGAAGAACCCTGAGTTTGATTCCCGGTGGAGCTCTAGTCTTATTATTGGTGAATTTAGTCTGAATTTTGATTATTTTAGATTTTTTGATAATTAGTTAGTTTGTAAGTTGTTTGGTGATATAACAAATTTGTTTTAGAAGGAGTATATACTCATAATAATACAGTAAAAAATCAGTTATCCTAAATAAAAGATGCGGACCAGATTTTGGATGACCAAGATTTTGAATAGTATGTAAATATATGTTGCGATAAAAATAAACATTTATTCAGAAAGACATTTTATGAAAACAAAAAAATTATATTGAAAATTTATACATAGGCCGTAACTATGTAACTCCTGAATTACTAGCCTATATTTAAATTAAAAAGTTTGAATTTACTTCCATAAGCATATCAATAGTAGGTAATAGAGTTCTCCATTTATTCCCTGTAGATATATAATGAAATGAGATGGGCCGGATAGAACTAGCTCAAGATAGGGATAGGGTGTAATGAGATGGACTGGATAGAACTAGCTCAAGATAGGGATAGGGTTTAATAAGATGGACTGGATAGAACTAGCTCAAGATAGGGATAGAGTGTAAGGAAGTGGACTGGATAGAACTAGCTCAAGATAGGGATAGGGTGTAATGAGGTGGACTAGATATTACTAGCTCAAGATAGGGATAGGGTGTAATGAGATGGACTTGATAGAACAAGCTCAAGATAGGGATAGGGTATAATGAGATGGACTGGATAGAACTAGCTCAATATAGGGATAGGGTGTAATGAGGTGGACTGGATAGAACTAGCTCAATATAGGGATAGGGTGTAATGAGATGGACTGGATATTACTAGCTCAAGATAGGGATAGGGTGTAATGAGATGGACTGGATAGAACTAGCTCAAGATAGGGATAGGGTGTAATGAGGTGGACTGGATAGAACTAGGTCAAGATAGGGATAGGGTGTAATGAGGTGGACTGGATATTACTAGCTCAAGATAGAGATAGGGCGTAATGAGATGGACTGGATAGAACTAGCTCAAGATAGGAATAGGGTGTAATGAGAGGGACTGGATATTACTAGCTCAAGATAGAGATAGGGCGTAATGAGATGGACTGGATAGAACTAGCTCAAGATAGGAATAGGGTGTAATGAGAGGGACTGGATAGAGCTAGCTCAAGATAGGAATAGGGTGTAATGAGAGGGACTGGATAGAACTAGCTCAATATAGGGATAGGGTGTAATGAGATGGACTGGATATTACTAGCTCAAGATAGGGATAGGGTGTAATGAGATGGACTGGATAGAACTAGCTCAAGATAGGAATAGGGTGTAATGAGAGGGACTGGATAGAACTAGCTCAAGATAGGGATAGGGTGTATTGAGGTGGACTGGATAGAACTAGGTCAAGATAGGGATAGGGTGTAATGAGGTGGACTGGATATTACTAGCTCAAGATAGAGATAGGGCGTAATGAGGTGGACTGGATAGAACTAGCTCAAGATAGGAATAGGGTGTAATGTAATGAGAGGGACTGGATAGAGCTAGCTCAAGATAGGAATAGGGTGTTAATGAGAGGGACTGGATAGAACTAGCTCAAGATAGGGATAGGGTGTAATGAGGTGGACTGGATATTACTAGCTCAAGATAGAGATAGGGCGTAATGAGATGGACTGGATAGAACTAGCTCAAGATAGGAATAGGGTGTAATGAGAGGGACTGGATAGAACTAGCTCAAGATAGGGATAGGGTGTAATGAGGTGGACTGGATAGAACTAGGTCAAGATAGGGATAGGGTGTAATGAGGTGGACTGGATATAACTAGGTCAAGATAGGGATAGGGTGTAATGAGGTGGACTGGATATTACTAGCTCAAGATAGAGATAGGGCGTAATGAGATGGACTGGATAGAACTAGCTCAAGATAGGAATAGGGTGTAATGAGAGGGACTGGATAGAACTAGCTCAAGATAGGAATAGGGTGTAATGAGGTGGACTGGATATAACTAGGTCAAGATAGGGATAGGGTGTAATGAGGTGGACTGGATATTACTAGCTCAAGATAGAGATAGGGCGTAATGAGATGGACTGGATAGAACTAGCTCAAGATAGGAATAGGGTGTAATGAGAGGGACTTGATAGAACTAGCTCAAGATAGGGATAGGGTGTAATGAGGTGGACTGGATAGAACTAGGTCAAGATAGGGATAGGGTGTAATGAGGTGGACTGGATATAACTAGGTCAAGATAGGGATAGGGTGTAATGAGGTGGACTGGATATTACTAGCTCAAGATAGAGATAGGGGGTAATGAGATGGACTGGATAGAACTAGCTCAATATAGGGATAGGGTGTAATGAGGTGGACTGGATATTACTAGCTCAAGATAGGGATAGGGTGTAATGAGATGGACTGGATATTACTAGCTCAAGATAGGGATAGGGTGTAGTGAGATGGACTGGATATTACTAGCTCAAGATAGGAATAGGGGGTAATGAGAGTGACTGGATAGAACTAGCTCAAGATAGGGATAGGGTGTAATGAGGTGGACTGGATATTACTAGCTCAAGATAGAGATAGGGTGTAATGAGATGGACTCGATAGAACTAGCTCAAGATAGGGATAGAGTGTAAGGAAGTGGACTGGATAGAACTAGCTCAAGATAGGGATAGGGTGTAATGAGGTGGACTGGATATTACTAGCTCAAGATAGGGATAGGGTGTAATGAGATGGACTTGATAGAACAAGCTCAAGATAGGGATAGGGTATAATGAGATGGACTGGATAGAACTAGCTCAATATAGGGATAGGGTGTAATGAGGTGGACTGGATAGAACTAGCTCAATATAGGGATAGGGTGTAATGAGATGGACTGGATATTACTAGCTCAAGATAGGGATAGGGTGTAATGAGATGGACTGGATAGAACTAGCTCAAGATAGGAATAGGGTGTAATGAGAGGGACTGGATAGAACTAGCTCAAGATAGGGATAGGGTGTAATGAGGTGGACTGGATAGAACTAGGTCAAGATAGGGATAGGTTGTAATGAGGTGGACTGGATATTACTAGCTCAAGATAGAGATAGGGCGTAATGAGATGGACTGGATAGAACTAGCTCAAGATAGGAATAGGGTGTAATGAGAGGGACTGGATAGAGCTAGCTCAAGATAGGAATAGGGTGTAATGAGAGGGACTGGATAGAACTAGCTCAATATAGGGATAGGGTGTAATGAGATGGACTGGATATTACTAGCTCAAGATAGGGATAGGGTGTAATGAGATGGACTGGATATTACTAGCTCAAGATAGGAATAGGGTGTAATGAGGTGGACTGGATAGAACTAGGTCAAGATAGGGATAGGGTGTAATGAGGTGGACTGGATATAACTAGGTCAAGATAGGGATAGGGCGTAATGAGAGAGACTGGATAGAACTAGCTCAAGATAGAGATAGGGCGTAATGAGATGGACTGGATAGAACTAGCTCAAGATAGGAATAGGGTGTAATGAGAGAGACTGGATAGAGCTAGCTCAAGATAGGAATAGGGTGTAATGAGATGGACTGGATAGAACTAGCTCAATATAGGGATAGGGTGTAATAAGATGGACTGGATATTACTAGCTCAAGATAGGGATAGGGTGTAATGAGATGGACTGGATAGAACTAGCTCAAGATAGGAATAGGGTGTAATGAGAGGGACTTGATAGAACTAGCTCAAGATAGGGATAGGGTGTAATGAGGTGGACTGGATAGAACTAGGTCAAGATAGGGATAGGGTGTAATGAGGTGGACTGGATATTACTAGCTCAAGATAGAGATAGGGCGTAATGAGTTGGACTGAATAGAACTAGCTCAAGATAGGAATAGGGTGTAATGAGGTCGACTGGATATTACTAGCTCAAGATAGGGATAGGGTGTAATGAGAGGGACTGGATATTACTAGCTCAAGATAGGAATAGGGTGTAATGAGAGGGACTGGATAGAACTAGCTCAAGATTGGGATAGGGTGTAATGAGGTGGACTGGATATTACTAGCTCAAGATAGAGATAGGGCGTAATGAGATGGACTGGATAGAACTAGCTCAAGATAGGGATAGGGTGTAATGAGGTGGACTGGATATTACTAGCTCAAGATAGAGATAGGGTGTAATGAGATGGACTGGATAGAACTAGCTCAAGATAGGGATAGGGTGTAATGAGGTGGACTGGATATTACTAGCTCAAGATAGAGATAGGGCGTAATTAGATGGACTGGATAGAACTAGCTCAAGATAGGAATAGGGTGTAATGAGAGGGACTTGATAGAACTAGCTCAAGATAGGGATAGGGTGTAATGAAGATGACTGGATAGAACTAGGTCAAGATAGGGATAGGGTGTAATGAGGTGGACTGGATATTACTAGCTCAAGATAGAGATAGGGCGTAATGAGTTGGACTGAATAGAACTAGCTCAAGATAGGAATAGGGTGTAATGTAATGAGAGGGACTGGATAGAGCTAGCTCAAGATAGGAATAGGGTGTAATGAGTCTGACACACAACTCTCGCAGTAGAATAGACTGCCAATGATGGGGAGATCGAGGTTTGAATCTCTGTCAGGTTTACTGAGATTTTTTTTTCCAAAATGGTTTTCAACTCTCCCTCCACTCAAATTATAAATAAAATGTCATTCATACAAGAATAAATATCTAAATGGAAAGTGACTGGAGTATTAAGTACCCCACGCGCATGCTCATGTTAAATATAACCGTGCGCCCACTCGAGGGTTAAACAGTAGGCCTTTACTTACCTTCTAAAGTGTAAATGAGTGTGTTTTTCTCATAACAATGACTTACCTTTTTTTAAAGGTCAAATTCTACATTGTCTGTTAAAACAAGCAATAATTCATTGTTGTGGAATGCAAAGAACAACGTAGCGGTCAACTCGAGTCCAACAAGTCATGACGAGGAAGAGTTCCTTGACTGTGGCAAGTCTGTCAACTTTACATATTACGACAACCTTGTTGGTGTAGCCAACAGACGCAACCATCCACGCGTCCCCGAGCCACAAGCAGCTATGATATTCAAAAAGAAAGGCTCTAAATCAACAGATTTTGATGTCAATGCGTTGGAGAGAAAGCTAAAAAGAGCAAAGAGAGAGGTGAGGGGGGGTTTGTATGTCACACTCACACACTAATTGTTGTAAATATGGAACAAATATTAGATCATTGGTACATTTTGTAGCCTAGATACATATATTACCAGGCTTAGAGTAGTGTAGAAATGTATTCTTTCTACTCGAGAACTGGATGAGAAATATGCATTTTAAGGAAAATCATCAGTGCCTGGGGAGTGAATGAAAAACAAAATTGTAAAGTCTACACCTATCAATGGTTTAAACCCTGGCCCCACTGTTAAATGTTAAAATATGTTTGCATGTAACAGTGGCGTATTCTCCGGGTATGGTAGTTCTGCGCCGCATACCCATAATGATATGAACTAGTTTTTTTAAAATTCAATGTTGTTTGTGCTAACTGTGTAAATACTAATGTTTAAAATGTTAATATACATGTAATGAATTATTAATTTTATAACTAATATTGGTTCATATTCCAAGAATACTGTGTTTTAAGTAATTCTTCTTCCAAAAGGCTCTACTTAACACAATAGAAAACCCAGGGCCTGCTGCTTGAAAACCGCAAGACAAGCTTGGCAGGCTCTAATGACCTTGCCCAATGTCAAGGGGGTTGCATCACATTCCTTTCTGCTCGCCCACAGGCAATTGGCTCGGGTTTTTACACCCAGGTCATGCTGTTCATGTGTAGCAAGCTAAGCATTGTACCAACTATTGAAAAAAGATTCAAGATCACAATGTTTATTTACTAAGCTAATTTATTATAGTTTAAGTAAAATTACATAATATATATATATATATATATATATATATATATATATAATTAATTGTAAAATAATAGTATACAAGCTTTAAATTATACACTAATTAAATAAATTGAGTTATGTTTAGGCATTCTAGTCACATGCATTATCATGTATTTGGCAAAGACATTTAACCACTCTTTCAAATTTAGGCATTTCAGCACTGGTAGGGTGAGGAAGGGGGAGGGGGGTGATAGGGCTACATTAACAGTAGTTGATGGTAATTCTGGTTTTTCTTTAGTAGAAATGATTTGTGGAGTTGTAATAGTGTTCTTTTAGTTTTTGTTTTACATTACCGGTAACGACTTATTAGTCATTGTGATTTTATATAATTAAACATCAAAGACTCCCAAAAGTCAGGAATGCAGGGTTCCTACGGTCTGGAAAGTCAGGGGAAAAAATAACAGTCAGGGAAAGTCAGGGAAGCTTAAGAAAAGTCAGGGAAAGTCAGATAAATGACAATTCATGTCACACTTCAGTTTCATCGGAAATTGTAAAGCCGCAGAAGGAAGGTGTTGCCAAAAGTGAAAGTAGTGTAGTGGCTCGAAGAAACCCTAACACTTTTGTTATGAAAGATAATATAAATAAGGCGGAAGTCATTTGGGCTTTGCAAGTTGTTGACAATAAAATGTATTTTGATTCGTGCAATAATTTAAGTACAATTTTTCAGTTTATGTTTCCCGACTGTTCCATTGCCAATGCCTTTACCCTTGGTGGAGACAAGGCTGCATACTTCATTGTGCATGGCTTGGCTCTATTCTTTCATAACAATTTACTGGACCACCTAAAATCATGTAACAACTTTGTAATTTGTTTTGATGAGGTGTGTTGAATAAAGTTATTCAAAGAGGGAAAATGGACATTGTATTCAGATTCTGGGACAAGTAAAATCATAAAGTTGTCAGTCATTGCTTGGACAGTGTTTTTTTCGATAGAAGCACCGCTGAAGAATTACTGAAGAATTTCTCTGATGGTATTTCTCCTCTTCCAGTCTCTAAGTCTATACAAGTGTCAATGGATGGCCCAAATGTAAATCTAAAGTTTATAACACTTTTTCAGGAACACATAAAATCTGTCACAAACAATGAAGTATGTATTTTGATAAATCTGGGGACATGTGAGCTTCATGTTGTTTATGGTTCCTTGAGAACAGGAGTGTAATCCATCAATTGGGATAAAAATTGCTCATTGTGTCACACGTACTACCTTTTCACTGACTACAGCTCGTCAAGCATTGTTTACCCTGTTGACAGGGTGTACAACTTTTCCTTTGAAGTTTTCTGGTGTGCAGTAATTAGAGAATGCAACGTTCTTTCAAAAGGCATTACAAATATGGGACCACGTTGTTAAGTTTCACAAAGAAGAAAAGCTTAATAAAACAAAACCTGTAGGGATACTGAAAAGAGCAGCCTGTGATCCAATCCTGAAGTGTAAACTAGCTTTCTGCAAAACAATTGCAGATGGATTTCAGCTTTTCCTTTTTGATTGGGTTTGATATATTTTGTTATTTTTTCCATCATTTTCCCTGAACTGATTGGCAAGACGTCTACGTTCTTATTCTTCCATGAGAGGTGAGGCAAGGTTGGCTGTAGGGGAGGAGGAGACAGAAATTAATATAATTAAATTAATATTTCTAAATGAATAGTACCATAAAATTATAGGGGAAATTTTGTGAGAAGTTGGTCAGGGAACTTGGGAAAATAGTCAGGGAAAAGTCAGGGAGAATTTTTTTACAAATACTGTAGGAACCCTGGAATGTAATTTCACAATTTCAAGATGATTTAGAAGGAAAAGGTAAAATAAAATATATTTCCATATCATTCATTTAATCAGTGGCGCAACCAGCCATTTACTTTGGGGGAGTCATTCAATCAAGGCTGTAGCAAGAGTGACATTTTGATGGAGAGAGCGGGTTTGGGGTTGTACAGCCTCCTAAGCCTGAAGGCCGAGAATATTTATGAATATTAAATAATTTTAGTAATTATTTGGAGTAGTTTTATAGTAATTAGGATATTTAAATAACGCAAATGGTTTTGAAGCTATTTTTTTTTTCAATTGGGAATTTTGCTTGTAGCAGTAAACCTTTTGAATATTAGGCTTAAGTCAGAAGCCTGGTCTGAAAATGTAGTCTATACATTCGACACATCTTCAATAATATTTTGGTTATACTTCATATTATTTAAATTTCTATTAAAGTGATTTGTGGTGTTGGGGAAAGGGGGGGTAAATACCCTGTTTTCCCCTCTGCCCCTTGGGTGCACCACTGCTTACAGCAAAATATATGTGTAAATAACGTAGCGATAGAGTATTAATAGTCCTAGATAGTCTCCCCAAATTAGTCAGATCTAAATAGCTTCTGGAGTATAAATTCCCAAGTTGGGAGACTCGTTTGTTTCCAAGCAGCATTGTGTGAGATAAGTTTGGCTTTAAGAAATAGTTTTAATTACAACGTGAGTTGGACAATCCACCTGATTCTCTCTCACCAAGATCTGATGGACGCTTGATTGATATACCACTTCATTTTACTCTTATTATGATTGTTTGCTTTGAGTATTGCTAACTGTGTGCTTTTAATTACACTGGACTAATTGAATAGAATCTGTCTCTCTTATGCATTCAGAAATGTCCCCATACCACTCTTAGCCCTGACATTAATATTTACTTAGATTTCTAACCATGTAGATATCATTACAATTTGAGGACCCCCTTTGTGGTCTAGTGGTCAGAGGTTCTGGATACGGACCCAGAGGTCCCGGGTTTGATTCCCGGTGCTTTCACGTTCTTGGACAACAGTGGTTGAGGGTCCTCGGCCCCCAAATTTCCCCTGAAACTTTTAGAGTACAGGATACCTATTAATTTTCTCAGAATATGCCACTGGTATGTAGAGTGTCAAAATAGTATACTTATAGCTCTAGTGTTAAAAAACAATAAAAACCTTTAATAGCAGTTTATTTTATATGTGTATGCATATATATATATAAAGGGTGTTTCAAAACTCTTTGTACAACCTATAATGGGAGATAGGTTAACTCTAAAACAAACCCTTTTTGTTGATGAATGTATGTCCAGAGATATCACTCCTTGGTGCTAGAGGGATCTGTTGATACATAGATGACACTGTGAACAACATTTTTATTTGCCACAGTTTACAGGGAATGTTCCAGTTTAACACATTTGTCTGTGTAAACACTCAATTGTCTGGTGGTTCATCACACGTCTGTTAGGATACCATTCACGGTACAATCTAACAACAGCTCTTTTATTTCCGCTAGCAACCCCAAACGCTAGATGCATGTCAATTGTCAGCCATCTCATAATCATGTTATGAATGATGCCGGTGAACAGTCCCCTCATTCACCTAAAGGAGGCGTCTGTGGACATACATTTAGTACTGAAAAGGTTTGTTTGAGTGTTCCTTATCTCACATTATAGTTTGTACACACAGAGTTTTGAATCACATTCATGGTTTATAGTAAGGCTCACCAAGTGTTTAGCAAATCTACAGCTCATGACCTTTATATAGCCGTGAGGCACCATCACAATACATTCACTGATTAATGTCAATTATAAATAGATAACAAACAGTTTGTCTCAACAGTAAACAAAACATTATCTGTATGAAACAATTTATCACAATTATTGGATGAGGAAAAATACAATACATTACTTATTTACTTGAAAGCAACATTATTAAATAGATCAAGTTAAAATTTCTCTTTCATTTTTAGATTTCTAAGACACTTTTTACATTTTATTTTTTAATTTAAAAAATTATTTTGATAATTTCAGTCAATGATTCAAGTTCTTGTTCTGACAAAACAGCTGATTGCTTGCACTGAAACTTGTTAGTTTTCTGGTTTATAATATTTGATAAAGATTGAAAACCTAGCACCTAGCAACTACTTCACATGAAAACATGTGAAACATTCTTCCATGCTTGTGATACTTCGAAATAACTCTTCTGATAACTGAATGAAACTTTTTTTTTTAAATTAAATTAATGAAGCTACTGTCATCTTCTTCATTGGAGGAAGTTGGTGCAAAGTTCAGAAATCCTTTCCTTCATTCTAAAACGTGCAATTAATGTGCATGTGGAATTATGCTTCCAAGTTGCCCCGTACTATGGTTACAAATGAAGGCTTTTGAAATATTAAGATGATATTCATGGTTGAGATGATCTGAAATAATTTAATTGGCTGAAGATAATTATAAACATGTTGGTTCAACTTGACAACAGAATTTGATATTATATAGCACATTGTCGATATATCTTGGACTGAGCTGATATATTTCAAAATCACTTTATAAATCTTATTCAAATAAAGTAAGATGTGTTGTCATTAAAAAAATGTATTTCATATTAAATTTTAGATAAAATTAAATGTGAAATTAACCTTAACTTTGGAAGTACCCCCTTAACTTACAGAGTCCATGGTAAATTCTTTTAAACAAGCTTAAAAAATGTTTGATTTTAAAAATGTATTCTTTCATAACTAATTAATTTATGGCATCAGACTGGCTATATTATAGGTAATTTTTCAATTTACTAGAGGTTGTTTATTTTTAAAGATATATTTTAGTGCTACTTTTGGATTAATTGCATTTAAAAAAAATTCACCTAAAAATACTGACAGTTAAATTGTTTGATTTTGTTTTAGAAACCTAAGTCTGTTCAACTATATAACCAGATCGGTAATTTCTGGAGAATCAAAGGTGATGCACATAAATCAATTGAATGTTTCAGAAGAGCACTAGCTGTATCACCTCATAATGCAGAAGTAAGAATACACTCTAATAAAGATTTTACTATTATAATGTGTGCAGATAATCCAAGTTTTAAATGTAAGATAACTAGGGTTCTGCGAACTTGGTGTTTTCATTCGAGTCGAGTATTTCTGAAAGCTCCTGAGTTCGAATACTATATTGATAATTTTAAAATGTTAAGAGTATATATTTGCTTATTTTAAAATTAAAAATTTAAAAATATAATGCAATCAATTTTTATAAATAGTAAATAGCCTACTTTTGAAAAAAAAAGTTAAGAATGGGAATTATCGATTTTAAATTAGAAATAACACTTAAAAAACACATTTTGAAAATAAGAACTACTCTAAAATAAAAATATAACTACACTAAGGGCCGGTCTTATGACTCCTGGATAAATATTAATCTGGTAGATAAATATTTCTATCTGGTGGATAAGTTAAATGTGCGTCTTATGACTGCAAGATAGCATTTATCTGCCAGATAAAATGTATTATCCATCACATTTTTATCAGGAGGTTTAAGTACTTGAAACTTTTATCTGAAAGTTAAAATGGTTGTTGCCATAGTGACGCATTGTGTTTCATGAGGTTTCACTATCAGAATCTGTTTTTAGGTTAAAATCTTGGTTCACGTGTTTAGTAAGCACAGGCCCGGGCTAACTATATAAAGTTAGAACATTTAATTCACACTTTTAGATAAATTGACAAACTATTTGTAGAGTTATATTAAAAGAACAAATTATCAAAATGTGAGAACAATAAATGAAATTTTGTAAACGTTGTACCAACTATTGACCACATTTTGGCAGACACCGAAATTTGTACTTGCAAGACAACTAGCTTCTGCGCCCACATCACGCTATCTGTTTCCTCGCACTCGTTTAGCCACCATTATTTAACAAATGTTAAACGTTCTCGCCACTCACTAGGTTGTAGAGGTAGCATAAGGGCTTATACGCATGCGCGCTACAGTAAAAACAGTACCAACTTTGCATTTTCTGGATAAAAATATATTTATCCTGCAGATAGCTATCCTGCAGATAAATTCAGTCCATAATATGCATAAAATATTAAAGTGGCTGATAACCTTTAACTGGTAGCTAACTTTAACCTCCCGGTAGAAATATTTATGCGATAATCATAAGACCGGCCCTAATAATTATAAAAAAAGTTAATAAAATGAATAATTGCATGATGGCTTGAAAATATAAAACAAGACAGTGTAGAAACATGTACAATGAAATAAAATAAGTGATAGTGAAGGAAGCCAACCTGAAAGGATAGTTGGGTTAGGACTAGATAGAAAAACACACTTCTATATTTATCCTACACTTTTACACTTCCCACTTCTTCAAAACTTCCACAGTTGCATTTTGTTTTCAATTTTGGAAATATTACTTTTTCATTAATGTCTCTTCATATGAAAAAATAATATTTCCAAAAATTGAAAACAATATGCAACTGTGGAAGTTTTGAAGAAGTGGGAAGTGTAAAAGTGTAGGGATAAATATAGAAGTGTGTTTTTTCTATCTAGTCCTAACCTAACTATCCTTTCAGGTTGGCTTCCTTCACTATCACTTATTTTACATTAGTCTACAGTATTTCTACACTGTCTTAATAATAAAAGTTGATAAAATTTACGTTTAATAAGCTAATATTTCCCCATAATATGGATTAGTAACTTAATCTACCCTATAAGAAAATGTAAGTATAATAAACAGTTAGAAATTTGAAGTGTTTCATATTTCGTTTATTATTCCTTAGTGTAATCTTGCATGGTCATGTCTCTTCTGTTCAAATTCCATTCCTCTATGTGCAGTTGCACATGTGCGTTGTATGGGCTCTTGTTAGAAATATTTATCTTATTGAGAAATTTATTTCACTTCAATTTTTAATGCTTTTAAAAGTTGATGTTCATATTTTAAAACTAAAAATAATATTTCTAGAAAACAATATGAAATATTAATTGCTTTTAAATATAAAATGTGGTAAGTTTGGTAAAATATTTATTGCAATAAGTAGGATCGACATTGATTTTAGACAGGTTAACCAATATAATTCTCAAACTAAATTAGAACTAAACTAGTGCTAGTTTTGTAGTTAATTAATACGAGTTTTAAATATCTTAAGTTCAAAAACATTTAATACAATAATATATTCCTGATATTAGATTTTTAATTGTACAGAAATTATTATTTTAGAAAGAGACCAGGTAAAAATAGTAAAAAGAAGCAGTATTTGTGGACATTAACATGGATTTGTAATAATTGAAAACTATTAGTTATCATATAGCATAGGAAAGCTAAAGGTCTATAGTTTCAAGATTAGTTCATGATTTGTCCATAATATTAATATAAATTATTTATTTTTTAGTAAACATAAAATAATGTGCATTTTTTGTGTTACAGAAGGAAAATAGTATTTTTTAAATTTCTTCCAATAACTTAGGTTAAAAATTTGTATTACCTCTATTTTTTATAACTTCTTACACAATAGTTATTACCCATATTTTGGATCATAACCTTTCATATAACTTTTGGGAAACCCACCTCCAAATTTGAATTTTCCTTCAGTGACTATTTGGAATATTTTTTTTTGTCACACATTAGCAGTGAAGATTTTTTATCTCCTTCTTTACTTTAAGGTACATTAGCTCCTTGAATATTAGGGTCAAAGCTTTATTACTAATTTAATTAACTAAAATAATTACCAAAATTTTTGTTACGGAAGGAAATCACAATAAATGTTTGGGTTAGTAAACATTGTTTGTAGGCCTACCTAAGCTACAAACACTTTGTTTTTAGCAGGGCCTGAAAATTAAAAACTTCTCAACTATATTTAGTAATTAAAAAAATAATGAAGAAGTCTAATTTTGAGGGATTTTTGATACTGCATTAAAAGAGTTGGTAAACTGCATTCAACTTATGTTTAGTTTCCCTCCATTTTTTGTTTTACTGTGTTCACTGGGTGCTTAGCAAGGGGTATTGAAGTTTTAGTGGAGTTTGTTGTCTTTAGTTAAAAACAGACAGTAAATATTTGAGTTTAAGAGTCACTTTTTATTGACAGTCCTAGAAAGTTAGTTGAACCCACTTTATAACTTGTCAGTTAGAAAAGAAAAGTAAAAAGGCTCCTATGGCTAAAACAGGTGCACAAAGGATTAAAGAATACAGAAAGAGAAGTAAAATAAACTCTGATTTAGTAGAAGAAGATAAAGAAGGACAGAGCCTGAAAAAAGAAAAACAGGAAACATTTGAAAAACATTGGAGGAATAAGCAAACTCAGGCAATAAGAAAGAGATCAGAAAAGAAGACAAAAGTTGAAAAGAAATAGTGAAAATGCAGCTGAAAACTCCTTTAAAAAATGTCACCTGCAGCTTTGGGAAAGGAAACTAGTAAAGTTAAAGTCTTACCTCATTCTCCAAATAAAAAAGTTGAAGATTTAGGAAAGTTAATAAAATCTTTGACACCAAAGAAGAGATACCTTGTTATAGAAATTGCTGGTCTTAAAGTGCCACAAAGACAAATTACATTTTCAGAAAGAAAAACAAGAAGTGATGCTCTCTACCAGATAAAATATTAATGCAGTCAAGGATTTATTTGTTCGGGATGATATTAGCTGGCAATGCCCTGTTCTGTTAAAACAGAACAAGGACATGAACAGAGACAGAAGAGATTACTTTTAGTAAATCTTGAAGAAGAATAGTTTAAGCAGCTTCGACCTGAGCAAGTAATGACAATGACGCCGAGAGACCAAGACCTATGTGTGTGTGTACCTATCACGGAACTGCTGAGCTATTGCTAACCTCATTTAGTAAAATTGTGCCTGATTACCAAATTATTTGAATGAGGTGGTTGATTTTACACTATTGAAAATCAAATTTGTATTGATAAAATGTGCTCTAAATGTGGTGTTAAGAATTTGGAGCCATTTTTATATATATTTCTGACACTAAGGAAGTTTTGTACTATAAATGGGGCATGGATGAAGGAAAAGTAGTAAAAGAAGAAATTACAGCTAATATACTTGAAGCAAAAACATATTTTTTTCAGCAATTACAAGTCCTCTCAAGACATATATACAATGCCAACACGACAACATAGTGAGCTACAAGAGCTGAAAAGATCTCTTCCATTAGATGAATTGTAATTCTACAAGATTTTGCAGAGAATTATGCAATTCGACACCAGGAAGAAATAATGCAAGCTCACTGGAGTGTAACACTTTTTACAAGTATTGTTTATTATAAAAACAACAAGGATGTGTTAAAACATCTGAACTATTGCATCATATCTGACACTATGCTACACAATGAAGATTCAGTTCATGTGTTTAATGCTGAGATTTTAAACAATTTAACACTGAAACTCCCATTTAAAAGCACATATGTTCATTATTTCACAGACAGGGCTGCAAGTCAGTTCAAGAGCCCATTTAAACCAGGGGTTGTACTTTTTCATGAGAAGGATTATGATTGTACTGCAGATAGAAGTTATTTTGCAACCTCTCCTGGTAAAGAACCACATGATGGAATTGGCAGAAAGGTCAAGAGAGTTGTGTTAAGGGAAGAGCTACAGAAGAAAATAGTTGTGAACACTGCTAGAGAATTTGCACCATCTGTGAATATTATTTATGTATCAGAGGAGAATATTAACCCTTTGAGTGCCAACGTCGCTCAGAGCGATGCACGAAATATCTGCTAAACTTGCCAGCGTCGCTCACAGCGATCCCTCGTTTTCGAGCTCTTAGTTCAGTATTAAGTCAACAGATAGAGTAGATTTTATTTCCATTGCATTCTCGTATGTTCAAGCTACTATTATTTGTCTTTGTGATATATCGAACCTGAAAATTATTGTATAACTTTTTACTTTATGAGTTTTATCTTTGGCCTTGTTTGTAAACATGGCTACTAAGAGGAAAGCTGTGATTCAAGACACAGAAATACTTGCAATATTTATTGACAGCTCAACCCAGAGTGATCAATTTGTTTGTCATTCTGAAAGCACTGATTCTGAATTTGTAAATAATGAAACTGAACAGGAATTTTATTCTAGTGAAATTGAAAGATCGGATCAAGTAGGAGTGGCAGATGACATTGATGACACGAGTGTGAATACTAGTTATTCCTAAAGGGATGAAATAAATTTTGAAGATCAGGATAATCCACCCCAACCTCTTCATATTTATGCAAAAGTACCAAGTTTGAAGTCCTCTCACCGTCCCCTTCTGATTCCAACCCAATTATTTATTTTAGACTTTGTTTTACTATAACCCTGCTAAAGTTGATGGTCACTGAAACAGCTGCTATGCATAACCCAATTTTAGCGAAAAATCTAAAGTTATTTTTTTTTGTAAACTTTGTTATTTACTCAGTTTTTTATGTTCTTTTCAGTGATTTATTCTATTTCAAGCTATTTAAATTTTCAATGCTTAAAAATTAATGTTAAATAAAACAGTAAAAAAATTTTTTTTAAATATCTTGGCTAGTGATTTTTTTATTATATTTAAAAATTAAAAAAGTATATGTATAATTATATCATCGGATTGGCAAGCATGTTAGCTAGTTTATGTAAAAATTTGAGTGCAAGAAGTTCATAGACTAATGAGTTATTAAAATTTAAACAAACTCCTGCATTTTTCAGGAAAATAGCATGGCACTTTTAGCACATTTTTTGTCATTTCTCTTGGCACTCAAAGGGTTAATATTATTAGTCAGGCTAAACTACTTTCAAGGTGGGAACAATGTGGCCTTGTGATAGGTCTTCGTAATTGTCCCTTTGTTGCACCAACGGACAGCTTGTCGGCGATTCTTACGACTAACTCAAGTTTTTCGAAAAAAAGATAGTGAAGGAAAGATTGTTCAAATTCTAAAAAAACAGCCATTTTTCTGAAGATTGTGATCAGAATCTTGGACACAGCAAGTGGAATCTGTGCAACTTTTGTGTGTTACTGACAATACCATAAGTGAAGATACATATGTGCTAGTCAAGTTTTCTTCTGAAAGACGTGATTCATATTTTAGGTAACTTTGTATTGTACAAGAAGTTCTTGAATACAGTGAATACAAAGTAATGGGTATGAAATACATGTATACAAACTATACTGTATTGAAGTGCAATGAATCTGACATTTCACTGGTCTCAAAAAGTGATATAATATGCACCATTCCAAGGCCCCGAATTGAAGGGACAGATAGAGTCTGATACCATTGTGATGCTCTTTTTGGTGTTAATGAAGCATAAACTTAGCTCATATAAGATAAACCTATCTAAGCATGTATAAAATATATTTAAATTTTAAAACATTTAGTGACTAATTTCTAGAGAACATTTTTCCTTCTGTAACAAACAATGAAATTTTAAACTAATTTGTTGGGTATATTTGCATTGTTAAATATTTTTGTTTACAGTGTCATAATAAACCTAATATATGTCCAGTTTAATAAAAAAAAATATTTGTTTGCTTTCAAACAGAGCAGAATTTTTCTTTTGATCCCGTTCCTTTGTTATAATGATCACTTTTCTTTCCTTCCATAAAACTAAGAATTATTATTTTTTACTAAAATACTATAAACTTTGGATCATTGTAATTTTTTGATAAAATATTATATTTTATGTATTGACTTGAAGCAACATTGTGCACTTTTTTATTTGGTAAAAATTGACCACTTTTTAAAAAATATCTTCCTTCCATAAGAAAATGAATACTGTGGCTTTACCCAGCATGCAATTATTTAGTATTCTTCTTAGCTATTTTTATTTTCATTGCTTTGACATGGCAATACAAGTAAACAACTTTATTCAAGGATAATTCAAAATGGACAATATTGAATAAATTTACCAGTCAAAAGTAGTTTTAAAGCTCTATTACGTTATTAATGTGAAAAGTGATATTATTTCAAACAATTTATTGAATGATTTATAAGTGGAATATTATCTAAATTAAATAGCCTATGCTTACTATTGCATTTTAAAAATTGATTATTAAGTCATCAAGTGGAAGCTCGAAAATGACAAGCTTACAAAACTTTTGATCTTGATCTCGATCTCGAGCCAAATGACGAGCTTGACTGGAAGCTTGAAATCTGAGTACTCTTAGATCTCTAAAGGTAACTGCCATTTGTCTGTTATTGTATTGCATGAAATAGTTTTTATAGATCACATCACAGCTAAAAAACAAATTAAATATGGAACATTCTCATGACAAATCACCAAAACTATTCCAACCTTTTATAATTGAATGAATGTCATTGAATGTTAAGGTCAGGCGCAAGGGGCAGAAAGAAAATGTCACTTTTTATAGCAAAACTTTTTTATTTCCTAAATAAGTAAAATATTGCTTCATTAGAAACATAGTGTAGTTTTCTTCACACGGGGATATCAACAGTTGTTGAATATCTGTCATGAGCATAGCGGCTTTAGATGAGAAACCTTTTAAATGAAGTAAAAATTGTTCATTAAATTTCAGGACACAAGAACTATTGATATCACCATGTAAAGAAAGTTAAACATTTATGTTTCTAAAAAAGTTTTGATTTAGGCCTATAAACTGACCTTTACTCTCGTCCCCTTGAACCCCACCTTAAGGACCTAAAGTCTGTTATGAAGTATTGAACTGACCTTTACTCTCATCCTCTTGAACCCCACCTTAAGGACCTAAAGTCTGTTATGAAGTATTGAACTGAGTTTGATTTTTGTGCAAAAGTTTTTTTATTGTTATTTTGCGAAGTACATGAATGTGGAACAATGTTTTCAGGTGCTATTAAACTTGGCTAGAGTGTTGTTCAACCTTCAATACCTGGATGACGCAATCTACCTGACCAGGAGATCCCTGGAAGTTCAACCACCAGATAAAAATGCATGGCAGCAATACTTCACACTGGGTGAAATATTCAAGGTAGATATATTATTTGATTGTTAATACATATCTTGTGCAAATGTATGTACAGCTTTTAATACTGGCAAACTTAGTCATTTGTCATTTCACAAACAAAAATGTAGCTCTTTGTTACCAACCCAAATTTTATTTCATTCAAGTAAAGCCTGCTAGCTTTCTAGGTTTATTTTTTTGAAATAATCAGCATTGATACTTATTATCATGTACTTCAGTCTGTTTTGAGTAGCCTATATTTGTTTCCCAAATATTTCACAATAATCTGTTAATCTCCAAAACTGTCATTTTAATGCTTACAAGAACAGCCACTCACTCTCACACCAACCACATCTGTTAGGGCCATATTTATAGTCTAGTCCTGGCAGTCAATCAATCTCCCAGTATACAAAGTATAGTCTAGTGCTGGGAGTCAACCAATCTCCCAGTATACAAAGTATAGTCTAGTGCTGGGAGTCAACCAATCTCCCAGTATACAAAGTATAGTCTAGTGCTGGGAGTCAACCAATCTCCCAGTATACAAAGTATAGTCTAGTGCTGGGAGTCAACCAATCTCCCAGTATACAAATGTATAGTCTAGTGCTGGGAGTCAACCAATCTCCCAGTATACAAAGTATAGTCTAGTGCTGGGAGTCAACCAATCTCCCAGTATACAAAGTATAGTCTAGTGCTGGGAGTCAACCAATCTCCCAGTATACAAAGTATAGTCTAGTGCTGGGAGTCAACCAATCTCCCAGTATACAAAGTATAGTCTAGTGCTGGGAGTCAACCAATCTCCCAGTATACAAAGTATAGTCTAGTGCTGGGAGTCAACCAATCTCCCAGTATACAAAGTATAGTCTAGTGCTTGGAGTACAATCTCCAGTATAAAACAAGCAGTTTGTGATTATTAACTCTTAAATCTCAAAGGTACACCTCAGTTAGTAATCCACGTATCTTAAATATGTACAGCACAAAGCCACAAGTAAGATTAGATATGAATATTATTATAACTAGTGGCAAGTCATCTTTTTTATGAGATGTTTAATGAAATGATGAAAACATGCTTCATAATATCCTGGTTCCAAAATTATAACTTCTATCCTACTCTTTTTTCTCCCCCTCCAATAGCTCATTATGGGCACTTTATGCTCTTTTAAAAAATTATAATACCATAAGCTATGAAAGTGTTAAAGAATGGCAAAGCTGTGCGTGTAGATGAGATCACAAGTGAATTGCTTAAGTGTGGAGGTATGGTATTACTTGCTAGATTGTGTGAGTTGTTTAATGTATGTGCTGAGATTGAGTGGGATCATGGTACTACATGGTTGGTGTGCTAATGGACAATGTGAATGTGAGAGTGCTGTTATATGAAGATAAGAGTGCTGTTATATTCAGATGATGCAGTATTAATGGCTGAGAAGGAAAGTAACTGGCAGAATGCATTAAATCGTTTGACTGTGGCAACAGGCAGAATGGGTCTTTGTATGAATAACTCCAAAACTAAGGTTATAGTTTTTGATAAGGATGAAACAAGAAATGATTGACAGCTTAGTATAAATGGAAAACTGTTAGAACAAGTGAATGATTTTGTGTATCTGGGCAGAATGTACTGTAAAAATGGAGGGATGGGTAGTAAAATCAACAGGCGGGTGAATGCATCTAAGTTTAGTTAATTTGGTTTGAGCATGTTGAGAGGATGAGTGTGGATCAAGTGACGAAGCAAATATATGAAGGTAGAGTGTGTGGATCAAAAGGATGGGGTATAGGCCATGTAAGATGTGGTTAAATGATGTAGATGAATGTGTGAAAAAGAGAAACATTAATAGTTTTAAGTTTAAAAGAGCACATATGACTCATTTTATGAATGTTGTTGAAGAGAAGGGAGTAAGAAAGGATAGGGAAGTGTGGAGAAAGTTGGTGAGGATGGAGTTGTTTTTTGAGCCATACGCAGTCTCTTGCCTAACCTGTAAGGGAATGGTGTGATTTTGTGTGTGTGTGTGTGATCACAAGTGCACATGAGATATGACTAAATATTTTGTCTAGATAAATTACATCAATAATACAATCAAAATGAAAATTGATTGTAATTCTAAATTCTAATAGGCCCCAATGACCGAGTAGTTCCTCCCTATAACCTTTGTACTGTGTGTACAATCTTGTTTAGAGCAATGGGCACACCTAATTGAACAAGGAGTTGCCCAGTGCTCGGTTTGAACCTGTTTTATTTCTCAGGCTTATGGTCACTACCAGGAGGCCTCTCTTCATCTGCGCCATGCGCTGGAACTAAAGCCTGAGTTTGAACCTGCTGTGGCAGCTTTGAAAGATATGGAGTCCCTCCCAGATACAGCCATACATGTATACACTTTGCTCATAATAGTATGTCTGGTAAGTGTTAGTACTGTGCTAAGGGTACCTGGTTTAATGCCTGGCATTGCTGAAATATTACAAAGTGATGGATTTATAGCCAGGAGACTGGACTCTGTGTCTGTTTTAGAGTTAAGCTAGTTGGTAAGTTGTATGCTGATATAACAGGTTGGTTCAGGATGTGCGCATTAAATATCCTTAATCTATTTTAACAAACAAGTAATTTGTCTTTGATTTGAATGCTTTAGTGCTTGTAAATTAATAAACGTAGTAACTTATATTTAGCCTATAGGAACAAGACACCAAATTTTAAATAACTGCAACATCTTATCCTTGGCGAGAGTATAGGAAACCACATTGTGTTCAAAACTAACCCAGTACACTCAAACCCAGGCCTCCTATGTCAAGGTCAAGCATTCTAGTGCAAGTCTAAAAAAGAAAAAAAAACTCCATAGTATGAGTCCACGAGTGAGCTATACTGACTGAGTGGATAGAGGGTGTCATATGTTGAGTACAACAAGTACTACAGCCATTAATCTCATTTTTATAAACCGGAGCTGCTACTTATTTATTCAAGTAGTTCCTCATTTGTCCTCACGAGGCTAAGTTTGACCTCATTCCAGAACACCTGCTTCACATAAATATTTTGAAAGAGCTGGGGATTGAAACTGGGGCCTCTTTATCTGTAGCCAGGAACTATGTATATGTAGCCAGGAACTATGTATATGTAGCCAAGAACTCTGTATATGTAGCCAAGAACTCTTTATGTGTAGCCAGAACCTCTGTATCTGTAGCCAGGACCTCTGTATCTGTAGCCAGGAACTATGTATATGTAGCCAAGAACTCTTTATGTGTAGCCAGAACCTCTGTATCTGTAGCCAGGACCTCTGTATCTGTAGCCAGGAACTCTGTATCTGTAGCCAGGACCTCTGTATCTGTAGCCAGGACCTCTGTATCTGTAGCCAGGAACTCTGTATCTGTAGCCAGGAACTCTGTATCTGTAGCCAGAACCTCTGTATCTGTAGTCAGGAACTCTATATGTGTAGCCAGGAACTCTATATGTGTAACCAGGAACTCTGTATCTGTAACCAGGACCTCTTTATCTGTAGCCAGGAACTATGTATATGTAGCCAGGAACTCTTTATGTGTAGCCAGAACCTCTGTATCTGTAGCCAGGACCTCTGTATCTGTAGCCAGGAACTCTGTATCTGTAGCCAGGACCTCTGTATCTGTAGCCAGAACCTCTGTATCTGTAGCCAGGAACTCTATATGTGTAGCCAGGAACTCTATATGTGTAGCCAGGAACTCTGTATCTGTAACCAGGACCTCTTTATCTGTAGCCAGGACCTTTTTATCTGTAGCCAAGACCTTTTTATCTGTAGCCAGGACCTCTGTATCTGTAGCCAGGAACTCTGTATCTGTAGCCAGGACCTCTGTATCTGTAACCAGGACCTCTATGTGTAGCCAGGACCTATGTATTTGTAGCCAGGAACTCTGTATTTGTAGCCAGGAACTCTGTATATGTAGCCAGGAACTCTGTATGTGTAGCCAGAACCTTTGTATCTGTAGCCAGGACCTCTGTATCTGTAGCCAGGACCTCTGTATCTGTAGCCAGGAACTCTGTATCTGTAGCCAGAACCTCTGTATCTGTAGCCAGGACCTCTGTATCTGTAGCCAGGAACTCTGTATATGTAGCCAGGAACTCTGTATCTGTAGCCAGGAACTCTGTATCTGTAGCCAGGAACTCTGTATCTGTAGCCAGGAACTCTGTATCTGTAGCCAGAACCTCTGTATCTGTAGTCAGGAACTCTATATGTGTAGCCAGGAACTCTATATGTGTAGCCAGGAACTCTGTATCTGTAACCAGGACCTCTTTATCTGTAGCCAGGAACTATGTATATGTAGCCAGGAACTCTTTATGTGTAGCCAGAACCTCTGTATCTGTAGCCAGGACCTCTGTATCTGTAGCCAGGAACTCTGTATGTGTAGCCAGGACCTATGTATCTGTAGCCAGGACCTATGTATCTGTAGCCAGGAACTCTATGTGTAGCCAGGACCTCTGTATCTGTGAGCCAGGAACTCTGTATGTGTAGCCAGGACCTCTGTAACTGTAGCCAGGACCTCTGTATGTGTAGCAAGGACCTCTGTATCTGTATCCAGGACCTCTGTATCTGTATCCAGGACCTCTGTATCTGTAGCAAGGACCTCTGTATCTGTAGCAAGGACCTCTGTATCTGTAGCCAGGACCTCTGTATCTGTAGCAAGGACCTCTGTATCTGTAGCCAGGACCTCTGTATCTGTAGCCAGGAACTCTGTATCTGTAGCAAGGACCTCTGTATCTGTAGCCAGGACCTCTGTATCTGTAGCCAGGACCTCTGTATCTGTAGCCAGGAACTCTGTATCTGTAGCCAGGAACTCTGTATCTGTAACCAGGACCTCTTTGTCTGTAGCCAGGACCTTTTTATTGTAGCCAGGAACCTCTGTATCTGTAGCCAGGAACTCTGTATGTGTAGCCAGGAACTCTGTATCTGTAGCCAGGACCTCTGTATCTGTAGTCAGGAACTCTGTATCTGTAGCCAGGAACTCTGTATCTGTACCAGGAACTCTGTATCTGTACCAGGACCCTCTGTATACTCTAGCCAGTGAACCTCTGTATCTGTAGCCAGGACTCTGTATTGTAGCCAGGACCTCTGTATCTGTAGCCAGGACCTCTGTATCTGTAGCCAGGAACTCTGTATGTAGCCAGGACCTCTGTACTCACTGTGAGCCAGGAACTCTGTATGTGTAGCCAGGACCTCTGTGACTGTATGCCAGGACCTCTGTATGTGTAGCCAGGACCTTGTATCTGTAGCCAGGACCTCTGTATCTGTAGCCAGGACCTCTGTATCTGTAGCAGGACCTCTGTATCTGTAGCCAGGACCTCTGTATCTGTAGCCAGGACCTCTGTATCTGTAGCCAAGGACCTCTGTATCTGTAGCCAGGACCTCTGTATCTGTAGCCAGGAACTCTGTATCTGTAGCCAGGACCTCTGTATCTGTAGCCAGGACCTCTGTATCTGTAGCGAGGAACCTCTGTATCTGTAGCCAGAACCTCTGTATGTGTAGCCAGGAACTCTGTATGTGTAGCCAGGACCTCTGTATCTGTAGCCAGGAACTCTGTATCTGTAGCCAGGAACTCTGTATGTGTAACCAGGACCTCTGTACTGTAGCCAGGAACTCTGTATCTGTAGCCAGGACCTCTGTATCTGTAGCCAGGAACTCTGTATCTGTAGCCAGGACCTCTGTATCTTAGCCAGGAACCTCTGTATCTGTAGCCAGGAACTCGTATGTGTAGCCAGGACCTATGTATCTGTAGCCAGGACTCTGTATCTGTAGCCAGGAACTCTGTATTGTAGCCAGGAACCTCTGTATCTGTGAGCCAGGAACTCTGTATTGTAGCCAGGACCTCTGTAATCTGTAGCCAGGAACTCTGTATGTTAGCAGGACCTTATTCTGTATCCAGGACCTTCTGTGATCTGTAGCCAGGACCTTGTATCTGTATCCAGGACCTCTGTAGTTGTTTGCCAGGAACTCTGTATCTGTAGCCAGGAACTCTGTATGTGTAGCCAGGAACTCTGTTATCTGACCAGGACTCTGGTAATCTGTATGTAGGGACCTCTGTATCTGTAGTCCAGGAACTCTTTATCTGTAGCCAGGACTCTGTATCTGTAGCCAGGACCTCTGTATCTCTAGCCAGGAACCTCTGTATCTGTACCAGGACTCTGTATCTGTAGCCAGGACCTTGTATCTGTAGCCAGGACCATGAGCATCTGTAGCAGGACCTCTGTTGCCAGGACCTCTGTATCTGTAGCCAGGAACTCTGTATGTGTAGCCAGGACTCTGTAACTGAGCCAGGACCTCTGTATGTGTAGCAGGACCTCTGTATCTGTATCCAGGACCTGGATCTGTTCCAGGACCTCTGTATCTGTAGCAAGGACCTTGTTATCTGTAGCAAGGACCTCTTATCTGTAGCCAGGAACCTGTATCTGTAGCAGGACCTCTGTATCTGTAGCCAGGACTCTCTGTATCTGTAGCCAGGAACTTGTATCTGTAGCAAGGAACCTCTGTATCTGTAGCCAGGACCTTCTGTATCTGTAGCCAGGACCTCTGTATCTGTAGCCAGGAACCTCTGTATGTGTAGCCAGGAACTCTGTATGTTAGCCAGGACTTGTATCTGTAGCCAGGACTCTGTATTTGTAGCCAGGAACTTTGTATGTGTACCAGGACTCTGTATCTGTAGCCAGGACTCTGTATTTAGCCGGACTCTGTATCTGTAGCCAGAACTCTGTATCTGTAGCCAGGACCTCTGTATCTCTTGCCAAACCTCTGTATCTGTACCAGGCCTGTATCTGTAGCCAGGAATCTGTTCGTAGCCAGGACCTTGTATCTGTAGCCAGGACCTCTGTACTGTAGCCAGGACCTTTGTATCTGTGAGCCAGGAACTCTGTATTGTAGCCAGGAACTCTGTATCTGTAGCCAGGACCTCTGTATCTGTACAGGAACTCTGTATGGACCAGGAACTGTATCTGACAGGACCTCTGTATCTGTAGCCAGGAACCTCTGTATCTGTGAACTTATGTGTACCAGGAACTCTGTATTGTAGCCAGGAACTCTGTATTGTACCGGACTCTGTATCTGTGCAGAGGACTCTTTTGTAGCAGGACCTCTGTAACTGTAGCCAGGACCTCTTATTGTAGCCGGAACTCTGTACTGTAGCCAGGAACTCTTATTGTAGCCGGACCTTGTATCTGTAGCCAGGCTACTCTGTATGACAGGACCCTGTATCTGTAGCCAGGCTCTGTATTTAGCAGGAACTCTGTAACTGTAGCCAGGACTCTGTATCTGTAGCAGGAACTCTGTCTGTATCGGAACTCTGTATTGTAGCCAGGAACTCTGTATTGTAGCCAGGAACTCTGTATTGTAGCCAGGAACTCTGTATCTGTAGCAGGCTCTGTATCTGTAGTCAGGAACTTGTATCTGTAGCAGGAACTCTTATCTGACCAGGAACTCTGTATCTGAGCCAGGACCTCTGTTGCGAACCTCTGTATCTGTAGGACCTTTGTGTAGCCAGGACTTGTATGTGTAGCCAGGATCTTGTAGTGAACTACTTGTTCTAGCCAGGACTCTGTATCTGTAGCCAGGACTCTGTAGTAGCCGGACCTCTGTATGTAGCCAGGACCTGTATTGTAGCAGGACCTCTGTATTCTCAGGACTCTGATTGTAATCGACTCTGTTTGTAGAAACTCTTATGTGTACAAGGACTCTGTATCTGTACCAGGACCTCTGTATCTGTAGGAACTCTTATGTAGCCAGGACCTTATTGTAGCCAGGAACTCTGTATCTGTAGCAGGACCTCTGTATCTGTAGCCAGGACTCTGTATCTGTAGCCAGGACTTACTGTACCAAACCTCTGTATGTGTAGCCAGGAACTTTGGTAGCTCAGGACCTTTGATCTGTAGCCAGGACTCTGTATTGTAGCCAGGAACTTTATGTGTACCAGGACCTTGTATCTGTAGCCAGGAACTCTGTATCTGTAGCCAGGCTCTGTATCTGTAGCCAGACCTGTATCTTGACAGGACCTCGTATTTGCCGACCTCTGTATCTGTAGCCAGGAACTCGTATTGTAGCCAAGACCTATGTATCGTAGCCAGGAACTATGTATTGTAGCCGAACTTATGTGTAGCAGGACCTCTGTTTGAGCCAGGAACTGTATTGTAGCCAGGCTGTAGTACAACTCTGTATTGTAGCAAGAACTCTGTACCGGACCTCTGTATCTGTAGCAAGGACCTCTGTATCTGTACCAGGACCTCTGTATCTGTAGCAAGGACTCTGTATCTGTATCCAGGACCTTGTTCTGTAGCAAGGACTCTGTATCTGTAGCAAGACCTCTGTACTGTAGCCGGACCTCTTATTGTAGCCAGGAACTCTGTATTGTGCCAGGATTGTAGGTAGCAGCTATGTATCTGTACCGGACCTTTATCTGTAGCCAGGACTCTAGTGTGAACCTTGTATTGTGAGCCAGGAACTCTTATGTAGCCAGGACCTCTGTAACTTGCCAGGACCTCTGTATTGTAGAGGAACTCTGTATCTGTATGGATCTGTATCGTAGCAGGACCTTGTATCTGTAGCCAGGACCTCTGTATCTGTCAGAACTCGTTGCAAGGCCTCTGATGTAGCAGGACCTCTGTATCTGTAGCCAGGAACTCTGTACTGTCGATAGCTGAGCAGAACCTCTGTTAGTGTGCCAGGAACTCTGTATGTGTAGCCAGGACCTCTGTATTGTACCAGGACCTCTGTATGTGTACCAGGCTCTGTATTGTAACAGAAGATCTGTCAGAATCTGTTAGCAGGACCTCTGTAGTAGCCAGGACCTCTGTAGTATCTGTAGCAGGACTCTGTATCTGTAGCCAGACCTCTGTATCTGTAGCAGACTCTTTATCTGTAGCCAGGAACTCTGTATGTGTAGCCAGAACTCTGTATCTGTAGCCAGGACTCTGTATCTGTAGCCAGGAACTGTATTGTAGCCAGGACTCTTTTTGTAGCCAGGACCTTTATCTGTGCCAGGACCTTTTACTGTAGCCAGGACTCTGTATTGTAGCCAGGACTCTGTATCTGTACCAGGACCTCTGTATTGTAGCAGGAACTCTGTATTGTAGCCAGGAACTCTGTATTGTGCCAGGAACTCTGTATCTGAACCAGGAACTTGATCTGTAGCAGACCTTTATTGTGCCAGGACTTGTATCTGTAGCCAGGACCTCTGTATTGTAGCCGGCTTTTATCTGTAGCCAGGACCTCTGTATCTGTAGCCAGGACCTCTGTATGTGTAGCCAGGAACTGATCGTAGCAGACTCTGATCGTAGCAGCTCTGTATCGTGCCAGAACTCTGTTCGTGCAGACCTGTATCTGTAGCAGGACTCTGTATGTAGCAGACTTTGTATCTGAGCGGACTTGTATCTGAGCAGGAACTGTCGTGCCGACCTTGTCTGTAGCCGGACTTGTATGTGTAGCCAGAACAGGAACTCTTTAATGAAGCAGGAACTCTGTGTGTAGCAGACTCTGTAGTGTAGCGGAATCTGTATGTGTCCAGACTCTTGTATTGTGAGCAGACTCTGTATGTGTAGCCAGACCTCTGTAACTGTCCAGGCCTTGTATGTGTAGCCAGACTTGTTCTGTAGCAGACTTTGTTTACTGGAACTTGTATCTGTACAGACTCTGTATCTGTAGCCAGGACTCTGTATCTGTAGCAACCTC
This sequence comes from Timema podura, assembly GCA_033556935.1. Classification (NCBI taxonomy): domain Eukaryota; kingdom Metazoa; phylum Arthropoda; class Insecta; order Phasmatodea; family Timematidae; genus Timema; species Timema podura. The sequence continues at coordinate 2,476,111 of JAVRXN010000011.1, forward strand.
TGTTTGTACAGAACTTGTATCTGTAGCAGGAACTTGTATCTTAGCAGGACTTATCTGTAGCCAGGAACTCTGTATGTGTAGCAGAATCTGTATGTGTAGCAGAATCTGTAGTGTAGCAGAATCTGTATCTGTACCAGACTCTGTATCTGTAGCAGGAACTCTGTTCTGTAGTCAGGAATTACTGTAGCGGAACTCGTATCTGTAGCGGCCTCTTATCTTACCAGACCCTGACTGTAGCGGAATTGTATGTGTAGCCAGGACTATGTTCTGTAGCAGCCTATATCTGTAGCGGAACTCTATGTGTGCCAGACTCGTATCTGTGAGCAGAATCTGTATGTGTGCAGGACTCTGTACTGTGCCAGGACCTGTATGTGTACAGGACTCTGTATCTGTATCCAGACTCTGTATCTGTATCAGGACCTCTGTATCTGTAGCAAGGCTCTGTATCGAGCAAGACTCTGTATCTGTCCAACCTCTGTTCTGTACAAGGACCTGTATCTGTAGCAGCTTGTATCTACCAGGAACTTGTTCTGTAGCAAGACCTTTCTTAGCCAGGCCTCTGTATCTGTACAGACTCTGTATCTAGCAGAACTCTGTATGTGTAGCAGAACTGTATGTAGCGGACTTTGTATCTGTAGCCGGAACTCTGTATTTACCGGATCTGTAGTGTAACCAGGATCTGTATCTGTAGCCGGAACTTGTATCTGTCAGCTCGTCTGTAGCAGGAACTTGTTCTTACCACTCTGTATCTTGCAATCTGTATTGTGCCAGACATTGTTAGCAGACTAGTATCTTAGCAGACTATGTATCTGTCCAGAACTCTATGTGTAGCCAGGACTCTGTATTGTGAGCAGATTGTATGTTACCGGACCTTTGTACTGTAGCGGCTCTGTAGTAAAGGACATTGTATCCGACTGTATGTACAGACCTCTGTACTGTATCAGGACCTTGTATCTGTGCAAGGACCTGTATCTGTATCGGCCTTTGTTGTGCAGGACTCTGTCTGTAGCAAGGACTCTGTAACTGTAGCCAGACCTCTGTATCGTACCAGGAACTCTGTTCTGTGCCGAACTCTGTTGGTAGCAGGACTATTATTGTAGCAGGACCTATGTACGTAGCAGGACTATGTGTAGCAGGACCTCTTATCTGTAGCCAGAACTCTGTTTGTAGCGACCTCTGTAACTGTAGCGGATGTATGTTAGCAAGAACTCTGTATCGTATCCAGGCCTCTGACTGTACAAGGACCTCTGTATTGTAGCAGGACCTCTGTATCTGTAAGACTTGTATCTGTACAGGACTTGTATCTGTAGCAAGGACCTCTGTATCTGTGCCGGACTCTGTATCTTAGCGGAACTCGTATCTGTACAGACTCTGATGTGTAGCAAACTTTGTGTACAGGACCTCTGTATGTGCCAGACTCTATGTGTAGCAGATCCTGTTGGTAACAGAACCGTATTGTAGAGGACTCGTATTGTAGCCAGACTTGTATGTGCAGACTCTGTACTGTGGAACTCTGTATTGTGCAGGACCTCTGTTCTTAGCAACTTTATGTAGCCAGAATTTAGTGTACAACTTGTTCTGTACGACTTATCTGTAGCCAGGACTATGTATTGGCGAATTTGTTAGCAGACTTGTACTGTAGCCAGGACCTCGTATTGTAGCAGGACTCTGTATTGTACCAACCTCTTTCTTAGCAACTCTGTATCTGTAGCGACTTTATTGAGCAGACCTCTTATTGTAGCAGAATTTGTATCTTACCAGACTCTTATTGTGCAGGACTTTGACAGACTTTTGAGCCAGGACTTTACGTAGCCAGCCTGTTTTTGCCAGGACTCTGTATTGTACAGGACTCTATTGTACCAGACTTGTATGTTGCCGGACTTTATTGTACCAGAACTCTATCCTAACCTAGTAATATTGTACGGGACTGGAATATATTTTAAGGTATAGGACTTTATTGCATAACCTTGTTATTTTTCAGGCCTCTATTGTTAGGAATTGTATATGTGCAGAATCTCTTACAAAACTGTACTGTAGCCAGGGTTGTATTATGTAGCAGAATAGATTGACCACCTCTAATCTGTAGTTCAGGATTTAGAGAAGTAACTAAAGTTAGCTAATTTTATTTAAAAATTTATCAGAATATTTATGTAGCAGGAATTTAGTGTGCCAGAACCTGGATTGAGCAACTTTATCGTAGCAGAATTTAGTGTACAGACATTTGTACCGAATTACAAGGAACTTTTAGAATGAGTTGTGAGAGAAACTCTGTATCTGTAGCCAGCACCTCTGTATCTGTAGCCAGGACCTCTGTATCTGTAGCCAGGAACTCTGTATCTGTAGCCAGGGGCCTCTGTATCTGTAGCCAGGACCTCTGTATCTGTAGCCAGGACCTTTGTATCTGTAGCCAGGAACTCTGTATCTGTAGCCAGGAACTCTGTATCTGTAGCCAGGACCTCTGTATCTGTAGCCAGGAACTCTGTATGTGTAGCCAGGAACTCTGTATCTGTAGCCAGGACCTCTGTATCTGTAGCCAGGAACTCTGTATCTGTAGCCAGGAACTCTGTATGTGTAGCCAGGAACTCTGTATGTGTAGCCAGGAACTCTGTATGTGTAGCCAGGACTCTTGTATCTGTGAGCCAGGAACTCTGTATGTGTAGCCAGGACCTCTGTAACTGTAGCCAGGACCTCTGTATGTGTAGCCAGGACCTCTGTATCTGTAGCCAGGACCTTTGTATCTGTAGCCTGGAACTCTGTATCTGTAGCCAGGACCTCTGTATCTGTAGCCAGGACCTCTGTATCTGTAGCCAGGACCTCTGTATCTGTAGCCAGGAACTCTGTATCTGTAGCCAGGAACTCTGTATCTGTAGCCAGGACCTCTGTATCTGTAGCCAGGAACTCTGTATGTGTAGCCAGGAACTCTGTATGTGTAGCCAGGAACTCTGTATGTGTAGCCAGGAACTCTGTATCTGTAGCCAGGACCTCTGTATCTGTAGTCAGGAACTCTGTATCTGTAGTCAGGAACTCTTTATCTGTAGCCAGGAACTCTGTATCTGTAGCCAGGACCTCTGTATCTCTAGCCAGAACCTCTGTATCTGTAGCCAGGAACTCTGTATGTGTAGCCAGGACCTATGTATCTGTAGCCAGGACCTATGTATCTGTAGCCAGGAACTCTATGTGTAGCCAGGACCTCTGTATCTGTGAGCCAGGAACTCTGTATGTGTAGCCAGGACCCCTGTAACTGTAGCCAGGACCTCTGTATGTGTAGCAAGGACCTCTGTATCTGTATCCAGGACCTCTGTATCTGTATCCAGGACCTCTGTATCTGTAGCAAGGACCTCTGTATCTGTAGCAAGGACCTCTGTATCTGTAGCCAGGACCTCTGTATCTGTAGCAAGGACCTCTGTATCTGTAGCCAGGACCTCTGTATCTGTAGCCAGGAACTCTGTATCTGTAGCAAGGACCTCTGTATCTGTAGCCAGGACCTCTGTATCTGTAGCCAGGACCTCTGTATCTGTAGCCAGAACCTCTGTATGTGTAGCCAGGAACTCTGTTAGTGTAGCCAGGACCTTTGTATCTGTAGCCAGGAACTCTGTATGTGTAGCCAGGAAACTCTGTATGTGTAACCAGGACCTCTGTATCTGTAGCCAGGAACTCTGTATCTGTAGCCAGGACCTCTGTATCTGTAGCCAGGAACTCTGTATCTGTAGCCAGGACCTCTGTATCTCTTGCCAGAACCTCTGTATCTGTAGCCAGGAACTCAGTATGTGTAGCCAAGACCTATGTATCTGTAGCCAGGACCTATGTATCTGTAGCCAGGAACTCTATGTGTAGCCAGGACCTCTGTATCTGTGAGCCAGGAACTCTGTATGTGTAGCCAGGACCTTTGTAACTGTAGCCAGGACCTCTGTATATGTAGCAAGGACATCTGTATCCAGGACCTCTGTATCTGTAGCAAGGACCTCTGTATCTGTATCCAGGACCTCTGTATCTGTAGCAAGGACCTCTGTATCTGTATCCAGGACCTTTGTATCTGTAGCAAGGACCTCTGTATCTGTAGCAAGGACCTCTGTAACTGTAGCCAGGACCTCTGTATCTGTAGCCAGGAACTCTGTATCTGTAGCCAGGAACTCTGTATGTGTAGCCAGGACCTATGTATCTGTAGCCAGGACCTATGTATCTGTAGCCAGGAACTCTATGTGTAGCCAGGACCTCTGTATCTGTGAGCCAGGAACTCTGTATGTGTAGCCAGGACCTCTGTAACTGTAGCCAGGACCTCTGTATGTGTAGCAAGGAACTCTGTATCTGTATCCAGGACCTCTGTATCTGTAGCAAGGACCTCTGTATCTGTAGCCAGGACCTCTGTATCTGTAGCCAGGAACTCTGTATCTGTAGCAAGGACCTCTGTATCTGTAGCAAGGACCTCTGTATCTGTAGCCAGGACCTCTGTATCTGTAGCCAGGAACTCTGTATCTGTAGCCAGAACCTCTGTATGTGTAGCCAGGAACTCTGTATGTGTAGCCAGGACCTCTGTATCTGTAGCCAGGAACTCTGTATGTGTAGCCAGGATCTCTGTATGTGTAACCAGGAACTCTGTATCTGTAGCCAGGAACTCTGTATCTGTAGCCAGGACCTCTGTATCTGTAGCCAGGACCTCTGTATCTGTAGCCAGGAACTCTGTATCTGTAGCCAGGACCTCTGTATCTCTAGCCAGAAACCCCTGTATTGTAGCCAGGAACTCTGTATGTGTAGCCAAGACTATGTATCTGTAGCCAGGACCTATGTATCTGTAGCCAGGAACTCTATGTGTAGCCAGGACCTCTGTATCTGTGAGCCAGGAACCTCTGTATGTGTAGCCAGGACCTCTGTAACTGTAGCCAGGACCTCTGTATGTGTAGCAAGGACCTCTGTATCTGTATCCAGGACCTCTGTATCTGTAGCAAGGACCTCTTATCTGTAGCAAGGACCTCTGTATTGTAGCCAGGACCTCTGTATCTGTAGCAGGAACTTTGTATCTGTAGCCAGAACCTCTGTATGTGTAGCCAGGAACTCTTATGTGTAGCCAGGACCTCTGTATCTGAGGCCAGGAGCTTTTTATCTGTAGCCAGGACCTCTGTATCTTTAGCCAGGACCTCGTATCTGTAGCCAGGACTTCTCTATCTGTAGCCAGCACTTCTGTATCTGTTGCCAGGACCTTTATATCTGTAGCCAGGAACCTTCCTTATTCCTAACCCATTAGCGTAATTAGTACTTAAGCGTGTAACCTAAATGGGTAGTAAGACGTGTTGTTAAGTATAATATAAGTTAACTGTTTAAGAGTAAATTAGGACAGCTTTTATTTGTCATTAACCCCTATAGTGTATTTTCTATTTCATAGGCCTAAACATATTGTTTAGGATAATGATTTTTGTTTGTTAAATTATTTTAAGTCGTCAGAAATAGTCCTACATGTTAAAACAATATAATATAACAGATGGTAAAGGCTAGCTTAAGCCCGAGGGTGTGTTAAACTTAAGTTAAGTTATTGGGACCGGGAAATGAAAATGGATGCAATTGAGACCCACCTACCTACCATCATAAATCTGTGGAAGAAGTTCTTGCTACGGGCTAAATATTACTATCGGGAGGTTAAAGTTAACAACCAGTTAAATGTTATCAGCCACTTTAATATTTTATTCGTTTTATGAACTGAATTTATCTGCTGGATAGCTATCTATAGGATAAATATATTTTTATGTAGAAAATGCAATGTTGATACTGTTTTTACTGGGGCTCGCATAAGCCCAGACGCTACCATTACAACCTAGCGATTGGAGAGAACATTCAACATTTGTTAAATAATGGCGGCTAAACGAGTGCGAGTAAACAGATGGTGTGACGTGTGTACAGAAGCAAAGATGTTGTGCTGGTACCCAAGCTCTAGAAAATAGAGGGGCCCAAATACAAACAATGGAAAACGACGTTAAAAAAGATAAGTTAAAATATGTAAATAAGAGTGGGCTGTGAGAGTAATTATTATTGATGATGCTGGACACGTAATACGTCCCAAGCAATCCCATCCCATATGCAACAAAAAGGAAACACGGTCCTCCTTACAACAAAATATAAATATAAGTAGAAAGATTAAGTTAAAAGGGGAGATGCCATGGTAATATGATTGCATAAACTAGGGATAACCAGACTTAATTATATACTAAAAGACGGCAGGTCGAAAATAGTGTTTTATTATAAGTATGCAATATTTAACAATATGGTATATTCGGGCGTAACATTTACTTTTTTTTTTATATTATATTATATTATATTATTACAATTTAATATTATAAATGCCCTTTCTCTAGTAATTCCTTGACACATTGCAAAATTAGAAAAATAATTTAAATGTAGAAAAGTTTTAATTTAAATTTTATGTTTATGAAAGTCATACTAAGCGTCTAACATGAATAATTTCGACATCATGTTCATACAGACATCTCCAAATCGTTGTGAAATCCAAACCACAAGTTAAATAGAATAGTTTACTTCAATATTTACACAAAAACAATATTTCACGCATTAACCTTTGAATGTTCCGACACAATGTCCGTACTGAATCCTTCACAATGAATCAACATAAACCTTTCATAATTCCTAACTCATTTTAATACTCTAAGTTTAAATTGAATGTTTTCATAACACATAGTGTGAACTATGGCATTAATATTAAAAGGTTCTGGCTTAATGACCTTACTTACATCTTCCAAAAATACCTTTAATAATTTACAAGTCATAAATTTAATTTAATTTTGTTATATACTCTAAGTTTAAATTTAATGTTTTTACAACACATAGTTCACGCATGGCATTATCATTAATACAAAAAAGTTCTGGCTTAATGTTCTGACTTAAATCTTCCAAAAATATCTTTAATAATTTACAAGTCATAAATTGAATTTAATTTTGTTAAATACTCTAAGTTTAAATCTGATGTTCACACACCACATACTTCCTAAAAAAAAAAATATGTAAATATATATCCGAAAGAGAATTTTGATTAAAAAAAAAATTAAGCCGAAAATGAATTCTCCTTACATTTTTTCCTTTAAACAAGTCTTTGAAGCCTAAGCTTCGTCCATCTGCTTCCAGACCTGACCCAAGAGTGAAGCCATAGTTTCCTGGGCGGTCATTTATACGGTGCAAAACTATATGAACAAAGGAGACAGGATCCACGAAATGGGGGGGGGGGGGGGGGGGGGGGTAGTGGGTGACCATGGAAACGTCAATATCTTTCTAGAAGCGATCTGGTCTATTCTGTAAAGAGAACTCTCCTCTTCTGGGGTTGGTTATGTTGGCACTGTGTTAGCGAACTCTAGCGGGTGTGTCCGGACTCTTGCTTTACACTGGCATTTGTTGACTGGGTGAAGTAGTGGCAGGACGTATTGATGTTTTCTCGAACGTAGCCCGGGTGGTGATATTGGGTAAGTAATATTTTGTTGACTTGTTGACTGAACATTAGCTTGTAGCCAATAAATGCTACAGTGCAAGTGCAACTTTCAGATAAAAGCTATCAGGTACTTAAACCTCCTGATAAAAATGTTATGGATAAATACATCTTATCTGGCAGATAAATGCTATCTGGCAAATATGACTTATTTGTAGTAATAGTGTTACCAACGATTTATGACTTTCTTTTATCTCTTTGTAATACTACCCGTTCAGATTCTTCACATTTATAATGTTAATAATAATACTTCTAAATAATTATTTAAAAATTAAAAAAAAAATATTTGATTAGGTCAACAATAAATAAAAAATAAATAAAACTGTAATATATATTTCTTGTATAGACCTAAGTTTTGACTTTAAAAAGTGACAGCTGCTAAACATATGTTTTTGCAGATCATATGTTTTGATGTTTGGATACATAATTTGGTCTGGTAACTTTTACTGGCTGTCAGGCACCACCAAAGAAGCCCTGGATCCACTATACATTGACCTATCTTATGTTTTTGTTCATCTTGTGTAATTATCAATTTACTATTTATAACTTGCAAATGAACTAAAGTAACATGTGGGCAAACCGTTCTAAGATTAGGAATGTCAAACTATACATCTCACTATAATTTCCTTCTATTCTTAACAGTACCACTACCAGTATTGAGAGAATCAATAGTCAAACTATTTTAGATAAATTGTTTAGCTTGACTTGACATAAATTCTGTAGTTATTTTGTTTGAACCTAGCAAGGTCCATATATATTTCCCTTGCTTGGGCTAGGCATGGCTACTTGAAGAAGTGACTCTTTCTCTTTCTCTCTCTCTCTCTCTCTCTCTCTCTATATATATATATATATATATATATATATATATATATATATACCTGTGTGAATCAAACATGGTTATTTATAGCAGACTGTATATATATATATAGAGAGAGAGAGAGAGAGAGAGTTTTTATTTGGACTGGGCGTGCTAACTTTTAAAGGCTGGAGTTGAAGAATCGATTTATTGAGATCGATATTTTAACAACCATATTGCAATAATTAAAAGTAAAAACCAAAGTTATAAAGTTAACCTCCAAAAAAAAGCGAAAATATTCACAAAAAATCACTCAATAATCCTGTGATACGTTTAATACCTCTAAAATTCGTGATAACAAATAAATTCTGTGAAAACAGCAGCCCTTTTAAATTCTAATGAACTATATGCTAAACTATCCCTCTGCACTGAAACCCAGGCCTCCTAGGTACTCTATCTATCTATCAATCAGCAATTTCCGTCTGTCTCTCTGACTAGAGCCTAAACTATTTTACCAATCGGGCTAAAACTTGGTATCTAGGGTTTTCATAGGGTTGTCCCGAGTGGTTTTTTGGAATTGGATATCTAACCCTAAAATTAAAGGTAGTTTACTGAAGGGCAAAAAGAAAAAAAAAATCGATTTTCTCAAAATCAGCTCCAACAATTTTGATTAAATTTAATTTCCAAGCATTGTTCAATATTGTAAACAAAATGGCTACTCTCATTTTTCCGGCAAAATGTCTTAAGGTTTCTAGTTTGATGCATAAATTCTCATTTTTTGGTCACATCTCCGAAACTATTTGAGATAAGAAATTACTTATCATTGAAAATATGTAGGTATATTTATAATACAAATATTTTATTAGAAGCATATTTTTATAAAACCAATTATTTTCAAGCTAAACACAAATATATATATATATATATATATATATATATATATATATATATATATATATATATATATATATATATATATACACACACACACTCTTCGAACACTAAAGATCAAGTATTGCGACCGTAAAAATATCTAACCCAAGAGGTTGATGGATGTCGACGTTTTATGACCTCCCAAACCCTAAAAAGTGGTTTTTGTAATGTTATCTGTGTGTGTCTGTTTAACCCTAGAATTAAGAGTATTTTAATAAAGGGCAAAAAGAGAAAAAAATCAATTTTCTCAAAATTGGCTCTTACAATTTTGATTAAAATTCGTATCTAGGTGTTGATTATATTATTATATTATTATAAACAAAATGGCTATCTTCATTTTCCTAAGAAAATGACTTTTAGGGTACCTTACAGAACCGGAAATTTCCTTACCTCCACAACTATCTAAGATACTAAATAACTTATCATTGCAAAATTATAGTACTATTAAAAATAAAACACCTTTTTTAAAAATAGATCTTTATAAAAGCAATAGTTTCTGAGATATTTGAAAATATATTAATACAATTTTATGAGCTTTAGTTGTAAAGAGATACTACTTAAGTTTTAGCGCAATAATTCTCTAATTCCATAGAGTAAGTAGATAAGTAAGTCTCTCAAAAAGTATTTTATTTTTTCTTTAACCTCTTAGGGGAAATGTTTGTACAGCAACATTTTAGACTCAATAGTCAATATTTACATTTTTTATGGTTAAAACTTTATAAATGAAGAATTTAATAGCAATGTGATAACCATAATATGTGCAATCTTTAGAAAATGTCAAAATTTTGAACCAGAAGTCTAAATTTTAATACGAGGTGTTGACCCTTGAGAACCCAATTTCGTTATTTGTTATTGGTCCAAATATATAAATGAGAACTTTAATTCTTTAAAAATAAAATTATAAAATTTAAAACCGAGAGTCAAAAAATGTTTTGCATAAGTATAGTGCAACCTTTGCTCGGGTTTGCTAGTGGTTAATTATTATTTCATTTCACATATACTATATGAGTAAATATCTCGATTATTAAACATTTGAGTGAGAAAGTCCGTGCGGAGCTCCATACCATTTATTTTTTCATTTTATTTTGTCTTTCAAATAAAAATGTGGTTTGGTGTTTCAGGTGTTAGGAGTTTTACTTGTCATCCTGTCCTCAATAGATGGAAATATTGAGTCGGAGTTGAGTGAGGTGAAGACTCAGCGTCACTTCAACCGCGCCATGGCGATGCGTAGCCTCAAGCTGGGCATCTCCCCACGATCTCTACGGTCCAAACGAAGTGGACCAGGAGTTAATGGAGGGGGAGGAGTTTCCTAGAGGTACAGCCAGCCTGTGCTGGAAAACTTAGTTCACTCATTAATGTGTTTTTTAAAGAAAAATAATAACACAAGATTGTTTTTAAAGTGTTTCTACATTTACTCTCTTTTTACTAATGTGTGGGTTGAAAACTTTGGTTTTGACTGAATCTTTGTGTATTGCCATATTGTACAAAAGTCTTAACAAACCAAGATGCCAAATTTATTTTATAACTTTACTACACTAGTCATAGAAGCAATATAATTTTATATAATTAGAGTGAAAGCTCATTTTAGTTAACTACACTTTGACAGTTTTTTTATTTATATGAATATTTTTCAAAATTCTTACCAATCTTATCTTGAGTAATCTCAGATATGTGGAGCACATTGGATGTCCGCCAAGCCGGTAATCAAGATAATATTTTGATAGCTGAAAGATTAAATTGGATGATTATTGGTTTGTTACAAATACTTAATACTTAATGATATTATGGCATAAACTTAACTTAAACATGAATATCAGAAATATAAAGTTTATGTAAACCGTGTGTAACTATGATATAGTTATGTAATAGGAAAGGAAGACAATTTGAAAGGATAGCTGGTTTCCTTATTATAATAAACATTACATTATTGTACAGCGTTGACACACTGTTCTCGTGTATCTCTAAGCCATTAGGAAACTATTCATATTATAGCAAATACCAATATTTACACTTATTAAGAGCCAATCATCAACATCATCAACTGTTTCCAGCTTGTGGTAGGCTACTGAGTTTATTAAAAATGCCTCAGTCCTCCTCTATTCTTCCTCTTTTAATTGCTTTCATTCTTCTCCTCTCACTTGCACACTTTCTGTTATCTGCTACTCCCATTCTTGTTTACCTTGTGGTCTTTTCTCTCTTCTTCATCCTCATTATATGCCCATACCATCTCAGTCTTTTCTTCCTCTACTATCTCATGTACTTCCTGTAACCCCACTCTTTAATGGATAACTTTCATTTCTAATATTGTTTCTCCTCGTTCACACTCAGTGCTTTTCCTTGTTTTCATCCTCTTTATGTGTCCTCCACCTCTTTCCATCAGGACTTCTTTCCTCCTCTTCTGGTATTTCTTCCTGCTCCTCTCTTTCACTCTCATCCCTTTCCTCTTCAGGTTTGAACATCTTCTAAAAATATCTCATGCATAGTACCTTCTCTTCCTCTCTTCTCTTTAACGTTCTTCCTTCTTCATCCATCATTCTAACTTCTTGTCCTTTTTCTCTCCTCTGGTTTCTTACTTGGCACCTTTTACTTCTTCACATTCCATTCCAGCATTTATGTCCATTTTTTGCAGCCATCCTTTCTGGCTTTCCATACAACTCGCTTTGCTCTTTTCTTTCTCCCTAATTCTTTCTCTTTTCCTCATTCCTATTCTTAAAACTCCTTCTTAATACTTTATTATCCTCCATTGTTCCTTCACCCTGTCGTTCCACCAGGATGTCTCCTACCACTTCCTCTTAGTACTTGTCCTCCCACATTCCTCCTCTGCGCTCCCACCAGACTGTTCTTAAACCTTCCCATTCAACCTCTACACTTAGCTTCTCATCCTTGGGTATTAAACTTTTTTGCCTTTTTTAGGTACAGCTCTCTTTCCTCTTCATTTTTTAGCCTCCATGCCCTTAACAATTTTTTCTTGTCTTACTACTTTCTCCTACATTCCCATCCCTTTATGTCTGCCACCAACAACTTGTGTTCACTATCTAAGGATACACTTGGTGTTAGCTTGATATTTAAGGTCTGCCTTTTCATCCATGAGAAAGTAGTTGTCACCGACTTTTCCTCCACATTCCCAACTGTATCTCGCGATCTTTTCACTTTCTCTTTCCTTCTTACACCAGCTGTTTTCCACTTTCATTCTATTTCTTGCACATTAACTCCAACAACCTTCTACCCTCCTTGTTTCTCTCTCCCCTTCCTTCCTTCTCCAAACACTTCCTTAAAATTTCACTCTTTTCCTACTTTTGCACTCATATCAGCCATTACTACCTGCCACTTCTTTCCATCGTCCTCAAACTTGTATTTTTCTTCTGCTGGGCACCCCACTTGGATCACCTCCTCCTTTTCCTCTCTCAGTTATTGCCATCATTCATCCCTACTACCTCTACCTGCAGCCCTTCTCTTACGACAAAGACTTCTTCGTTTCTCCTTCCTTCCTTCTTTCCTTACTTCCCTCTCCACCCAGGACATCCACTCTCCTCTCGTCCATCATGTTAACAATCTCCTCCACTCTTCCAGCCAGTGTTCCAATGGTCAGTCTCTATTCTTAATTTATTATGGTTGTCAACAATTTTTCCAATCTAGTATTTTATTTTCATTCATTGAGTGCTTGGTTTGTTTCGGCCACAGGCTTACTAAGCCTGTCGTGGCCTACACCTGAGTATTGGGGCTGCCACTTACAGGTCCTCAGGTAGACCTGCCCTTGGTGGTAACCTTCCCTAACTCGGGCTATGGGTGCTGACAAGTGATAACCTCATCATCACCAACCCTCTCACTTCCAGCCAGACCCTGTTCCAAGCTGGTTGGTTTTGGCCCTGGCCTGGTTTCTGCCGGGGTTCAACCCAACCTCCGCCAGTTTACCCAGATTCGGGGTACACCACTTGGCGGTGAGATCAAGATTGAGTAAGAGAGGCTATGTTAAGTTGCCATGACCTTGCACTTTATGGTAAAAGCAAGCCACTTGGTACAGTTGCTAATTGGGCCCCCTTGAATGATTTTAGGAACGGGGAGCAATCAGTTTTTGACCTTTTTTTCAAAATTGGCTGCTCATACGTCAGAAGTACAAATACAATAGTTAAAGATAATTTAATTTCCTACAAAAATGATATTTTGGATATTTTGTGCAGGAGTTATTGTTACTGAGATATGAAGCATTTTATGTTGTTTATTGTTGTTAGACAGTGAAGTGTATTAAACACCAGTAGTGTGTAGTTACGGCTTGATAACAACTCTACATTCCCCCACCCTCTCTATCCACCAACCCTTAAATTATAATGCTCTTTATGTGAAAGTGATAATATTTCTCATCATAATGTGGTATTTTACACCTACTTTTTTTCTTACAAAGAAGGGCGCTGTTGTAACCTGTTGTGTGGGAGAAAGAGGCATTAGGCTTTACTTGCCTGCTTCTCTAACACTCCACCCACTTTCCTACCCCCAACCCAATGTGTCTTAATTAATAATGTAGAGTATTTAACAGAATGGTAGTCTAGTTTATAAACACAATACGCTTCACTAGGTATAGGAAAGCTGGATAGAAACATATAAAAGGGAAGAACACAATATGGCTTTTACAATGAAAAAAAGAACACAGTTCACAATTTACATTGCTGCCAATGGACAAAGACAAAGCTTTCCTGTACCTTCTTACACATACAATAATATTACCTCATAAAGCAAAAAGAGGTTTTCCTTATTGAGATATACCTCACTAGGTAGGTAACATCACACATCAAAGCAAAGAGGTAATATAAAATTAAATTCATGGAGAAAATCTGTGACATTCGCTTATGCTCCTCTAAGTCAGATCTAACACACATCTGAGCAGACAACTGTATCAGTATTGGCTTCAGTCGATGCAATAATCTTGGATGGAGCTGCAATTGTTCACAGCCTAGAGGTGCACTGACATTCCAAGATTATGTGGATGATGTTTATCTCCCATACATTTATGCCCAACCAACCAAAAGGCTTGACATAATTTGGGATAGATAAACAAGGCAGTGGGACAAGAATACACGTGAAGATTTCTACAAAAATACCTTCTAGTTGGCAAAGTTTTCTCAGAGACAGTGAAATCAAGAAAGAACTCTTTAAGTTTCTTGGAAGGAACACCATAAAACTAGGTTAAACATATGACACAGAGGTGTACTCTACACTGGACTCAAATGTGCTTACTTCTTCAGAGCGTGAAGGTTTGACTAGTATATGTTTCTGTGAACATGAGGAGGCTGATACCGGACCTATAGTCCGTGATACAGATGCAGCATCTTGAGGTTTTTCTAAAATTAGTTTCAGAACTGTGGACACTGATGTACTTGTTCTTCATGAGTCATCTTTAGGATGTAGAAGAGTTGTGGGTGTCCATTGGCACTGGGAAAAATCAGCATATTGTAGCAGCTCCCGAGATCACATCAGCCTTGGGTCCAGAGAATTCAGCTGAATTACCCATGTTCCATGCCTTTACTGGTTGGGATACCCTCTCCAGAATCCACAACGGGGTTTTTGGCCATGGCAAGAGGTGAAGTGTATTGGGCAATGCCATTGATTGAGAAGTTTGTCGTGCTAATGTATGACAGGACAAGCCACATTGGAAATGTAAACGAATGTAGGAAGTCCTTTTATAAAGAAAGGCAGGCAATTAAAGGTGATTCCTCCTACAGTAGATGCACTGTATTTACACACCAAGCGGGTTGCCTACCAAGGAGGCTACATATAAAGCAATGCGGCAAATCCACGACCAATGAATTTATGAGAGATCCTTCAGAATGTTGTTGATTCTGAGGGTCAGAGTCAGATCGGGATGAAGATAAAGATCAGGTTTGAGGAATTGAGCAGAGGGGACAAGGTTTTCCTCCTGAAGAAATTGCTCTACTATTTGTGACAAATTGGAAGGAACTGCTACTTCAAACTGGACGAAACCCTGAGAAGTCTGGCCGCTTCTCCATCAGTCTCAGACCCTTGTTTGTTCCATATTGGTCAAGGGAAGATGTTAGGCCTACACTAATTGCGACATATGTCAATGACATCCTAATCACCTCCTGCAACAGGAAGGGGATTGCCGAACTTGCTAGGAGACTGGCTGACCACTTCGAAGTCAAGGATCTAGGCTATGCAAAATCTTGCTTGGGGATATAGTTCAACCAGACAGAAGAGCAGGTGACGATGCACCAGCATTGCTATGTACATGATCTGCTTTCGCACTTCAGCATATTCATATGCAAACCTATAGCCACCCCTTTGGATACAGGCTTGAAGCTTAGGAGAAATAAAGAGCAGTCAGAAGACGATCTAAGGTTTCTGTACCACGAGCTGGCCGAGGCTCATACGTACTTGGCATAGACTACAAGGCCCGACGCATCATTTGTTGCAAGCAATCTGGGGCAGTTTAACAACTGCTATGGAATCAAATCACTGGAAGGCCTCCAAGCATGTATTGCTCTCTCTGAAAGGTTCCATCAACATAGGGCTGACCTATGACTCAGATCCGGGATCATTCAAAGGATTCGTAGACACTGACTGGGGAAGCTGTTTCAGAGACAGGAGGTCTTATACCGAGTACACATTCATGTTATATGGTGAACTGGTATCCTGGAATTCTAAGAAACAGAGAACTGTTGACGACAGAATCAGAATACCTGGCTCTCTCTGAGAGTGTTAGGAGGCTGTCTGTTTGCAGCAATTCCTCGTCAAGATGGACTTTGGGGACTTGATTATTTTCTTTGACAACAGAAGCTCACAAACTGGCAGAGAATCAAATGTCCCATGCATGAAACAAGCATATCGACATCTGTCACCACTTTGTGAGGGACGTATTCAAACGCAAGGAACTTTGTGTACATCACATATCAACGGATGATCAAGTTGTAGACTTCTTAAGGCAAGAACTTCCCAAGGTTAAACACATGGGATCTGCCAGACTGGGTGATTCACAGTAGTGACTTTCTCATGACACCCGACTTGAGGGAAGTGTGGGAATGTTGGTGGGCTTTTATAGCTTATCACAAGTTACGGACCGTCTATAAGTGCATGCGTGTGCACCACATATCATTGCCAGACAAGAGACTCAAGACATGTCTGTTATAAGTTTGGAACACACACCCACAACTTCGTCACTTGATATTTGCTGTGCTAACAAATATATGTTATCTTGTGTTTACTTACCGTTCACTCGACCAGCAGCGATCTTTCTTTAACAAAAAAGGTACATTATTATTGATATGTAAAATAGTCTCCCGATACCAATTTTGAACCGAATTGCTAAACCTATTTTGTTAAATATTCAAATTTAAAAAAACACTCATCAGTAAACTAACTATCTATAACTAAATTTCTCCCCCAAAACTTGTGTACAGCTTTATTTGTCATTTTCATGTCAAATACTCTCCAGATCTACATTTTTGTTAAACTCATTTTCACCATTTTAAAAATACTTAGAATTTTCAAAAATCACTCATTATAAAATAGCCCTTTATCAAATTTTTACCCAAAACCAAGTAAACAGTGTTATTTGTTATGTCAAACCATTACTATATATGGACTATAAACAAAATCTAGATAGCCATTTTAAAAAAAGTTGGTATTCTAAAAAAAAAAATTACTGATTAGTAAACTACCCTTAGTGTCAGGGTAAAAGGAAAATGTGGAATAGCCTTATTATATCTAAATTTCAAGTTCATTGACAAAATCCATCAAATTGTTTTGTATTCGTGGCAAGGGGACAAACAGACAGACAGACACGGGGACAGACAAAATTGTAAAATCCACTTTTTTGGGTTCATGTTCTAGTTACTAAAAACTACTTACTCTAAATATTATATTATGTTTGGAAGAAGGTACAGGAAAGGTGGATAGAAACATATAAAAGGGACTAACCCAAATGGCTTTTACAATAAAAAGAAGAACACAGTTCACACTTTACATTGCTGCCATTGGACAAAGAGGTAATGGTTGACTCTTAAAGAAAATCGATCGTCACCACCCAAACCCCTGACCTATGTTTTATTAGAATGAATTAGAATTAGAATGAAACCTAGGTCGGGGAGATTGGGCGGTGACGATCAATTTTATTTAAGAAAGAGGCAACCATTACCTCTTTGTCCAATAACAGCAATGTAAAGTGTGAACTGTGTTCTTCTTTCCATTGTAAAAGCCATATTGTGTTCTTCCATAAAGCGAAAAGGTTTTCCTTATAGAGATTTATTCTAAATATTGCCATTTTGGTGAGTTGCTTTCATTGATTGCTAAGAATCGAAATATTAAGATCAATTTTCGATTCATTCTATACCAGTAAGAATCGAGGGTAGTGAGGCATCAAGTTTGACATCCCTAATTATTACAAATAAAATCTTAAAGATGAAGTACTTTTTTAATAAACAACTTAAATAATGTTGATATTACTGCAAAAATGAACCATCACCATAAGTATGTTTGTATAGAAAATTTTGACCTTCTAATCCTAAAATATATTATATATCTATATTACAGTCATGGTAAGTTCTTAAAAAAAAATTAAAACCTACAGTGTCAATTTTTATTTATTTTGAAAAAAATATTACTAACAAACTTTGATTTGTTGTATACATTTTAATTTTAACTATTTATAGAACTCATTTATTCAATCTGAGCTATATATATTATAACTAAAATCAAACTAAAATTATAATCAGTTATTTTGAAACAAATATAGTTTATTGTAATGACAATATTTCCTTATTTAAATCATATAGAGTTTTCAACAGCTAGTTTTAAAAGAACAATATTTGTTTAATGTTGGGACCTCCACAGCTCTAAATCTGACCCTCTCTACCACTGAGCCACCTGGATTTGTCTTATTACTTCACTTGTTTACGTTGAGTACCAGGACGGTTACAATTGGTCATCATCATCTACACTCCTCCTCACTCCCTTAAGTCACCTGTCCTTGGGTCTTCTTACCACGTCCATTTCTATCATCTCCATCCTCTTCACATGTCCATACCACCTAATCTCGTCTTCTCTATTCTATATTCTTTCTCTCCCCTGGTCACTCCTAGCCTGTGTGTCTATTGTTTATAACAGCCATATATTGGTTTATACTCTTTCCTGTCCCTTATTGCATGTATTCAATTAAGATTTTAATTAAAACAATAAGAGGTATGATTCGACTCATCTCTAAATATATTTCTTAATGTTTGATATCAATACAGCGCATGTATTTGTTGAACAATGTTACTTCAATAATGGATTACTTTAGGAATTGTTATGTGGGCTGATTTACAGTGTCCACATTACATTTATTTTTGTGAATAGTCAAAACTCGATATAAAAATCTGGTAGTAAAAATGCACGCTACAAGAAAGTACAAATTAGATCCTAGTTTGGAAGTTGTTTGAGTTGGGTTTTTTATTTTATAAACTAGCTGCAACTTGCCTCGCCAATGTAATATTTATTTTGTGTAGCCTAACTGAATATAGTTCATACTTATCTCATGTTTATATTATTTTCTGTTCTCAGATACAAAATATATTTGATTATTTGTAATATTATCTCAAAATAACTAATAAGACTGTTTTACTTAACTCATCATGGGTTTAAACTACTTGATTAATGTTTAATAAAGGTGTTAATAAAATTATAAGCCTTCTTTAATTGGTGAGCTAGGGATTTAAAGAAAGATAGAAGGGCAAGCTCCACACCCAACCAAAAAATGTAGATCCAAAAGCACACATTTAGAAAATATTATCCCTTGGCTACCAGAACCAAATTAATATAATTATTGTTCTATGAGTAAAAATACCTAAGCAAGCCATTATACAGCTTGTCAAAGCTTTAACAGTTTAAGGATACTCTAATCACAAAGTTAATATTCTGAAAATTGAAAAAGACACCTGGACACGGGAATCGAACGGGAATCAAACCCGGGACCTCCCGATTCCCGTGTCCAGGTGTCATTTTTCAATTTTCAGAATATGATATCTAGATGGAGTAATTCCCCACTAATAAGCATAAATAATAGCTCTGGCTATTAATTCTTAACAAAGTTAATAGTCAAATAGACCCTATACAAGAAACAACCTTGCAACGACCTACATTGGCTTCACTCTAGAAACACACCTGACTGGTCGTCATCTTGTACTAACAGTACTAACCCATGCTCATGCTCAACCTGAAACACCCCCATCAATCTCCTAAACAGCCCTGACTTGCACCAGTATGAGTGTGGGAATATGGTTTATTAACCGCACCTCCACATACCAGTGTCAAGGTCACCAAGGTCATGTAACAATTGTGGGGTGGGGGGGCACAGTACTTATCTTTTACTATACATAACTTTATAAATATGCTGTATGATTCCACAACCTAATTTATGGAACAAGATGCAATGTTTGACATTGAAATGTTAATTCAAACTCAGAAAAACTGTGGTTTCTCTCAACAAAGTCTCTATTCGACACGTTTTCTGATGTGATCTCAGGATAGTTGGGTTCTGTTGTATTTTAATCTGTTGGTTGTTAATTTTGTATGAATGTATAGCTTGTTGGGAATAAGGAAATATGCTAGATGATGATCACACTGCTGTAAACAACACAGACACAAGTTTCAACAGCCACAGGGCATATGAGAGATGGTTGTGTTGAAGGTCAAGGCCACCTCATTCCATCTCTCTCTTAGTTTGAAACTATTCATCATAGATATTTGATTGAATACTATTAACATTAAAATAACAATATTGGCACACTCTACACAGCAATCACACTAGTGGTGCGAGACAGCTCACATAGGTGAGCTCATTCGAAAGAGTCGCTCATATGGTCATAACATTCATTTTATGGCTGGCTCGCTCCTAATCTCTTCACCTCTTCCCTAAATTGGTGAGTGAGTGAGAGCTCTAGTTCTCACTGCAAGTCTCTCCTATCTTGGTGAGTGAGTGAGAGCTCTAGTTCTCACAACTCATGCAAGTCCCTCCTATCTTGGTGAGTGAGTGAGAGCTCTAGTTCTCACAACTCTCACTGAAATGATCCTGGTTCCTTCTTCCATTTCTCAACAAATTCATTTTCTGTACTATCTTCTGAAAGTCCCTTGTATGTTTATTTTAGTTTTAATGTGTATTAATTTATGTTAATTAGCCTTAGTGCTTATGTATACACCTATGGTGTCTAACTAACATAATTATGTTTTTTGATATCAATAATAGATTATTTATTATTGCACACAGTGCTGCGATCTGGCAACGAACCGATAATAAACCTCAGTTAACTCTTTTCATAGTCTGCTGAGCTCTGGCCACTGTAATGACTCGTCCCCTAAACACGTGGACACCAAGGGATGGTTTGGAAAAGATACATTCTTGCGGAAATGCTTTCAGTGATCTAAGTTGTTAAATTTAATTACTAACCACATCATACATACATACATTTATTTGTGCTTGTAATAATATGGGAGTGGTATAGTGTTACAACTAAAATCGGTATCGGTCGTTGAATCAGATCCGCAATGATGTAGAGTGTAATGGTGGTGTGAGCAGCTCGCTGACGAGTGAGTCATCACTAAATCACACTCTAATAATCAGCTGGGAGGGAAAGTAGGTTGCAGGATGTGTCTACATTCCATAGTCTGATCACACAGATATTCTCCTGAAGAGACCTAATGTCTTGTAAAGGGTTTTAAACATTAACACTAGGGCTTACATTTGTCTGGGAAGTTAGTGAATATTGCCTTTTTTCCTCTATTTGATAGGTGAAACTAATGTATTATACATTCTCTCTACTTCTGTTTAGTACAGGTACTTTATCATAAGCTTTAGTTTTTAAAAATTCTCTAAAAAAAGTAAGTTCCTACATAATATATTTGAGCACTGGAAAGATTTCATTACTAGAAAGTAGGCGTATGATAAGAATTGTTTGCGTGTTCCTCTAACCTCAATTTTAGCTACAGGCTTAAATTTAAAATATAAGTGATTTTTTTAAATTTGTTAATATTTAGTAGCTATACAAAATTGTTCATCCTAACACATGTTTTCTTCACCAAAATAGTGAATCACTCTATCATTACAAATAAATATCTGTAAGACTCCTAAGATTCAAGTATAACACTTTACCAAGAGTTGTTTTTTTTATCCATGGTGGTTCAATTTTAAATTACATTCAGTTGGGGATCTTGACTATAGCATTAAAAGTGAATATTATGCCAATAGCGACTGAAGAATTGATGTGGATGCCCCCCTAGCCTTAAACACACACAAAACACCCAAGAACATCCCTCATTTGAACTAATTTTCTACCAAAGATATTTATAACTTTTTCAAAGTACCAAAGAATATTAATTAGCCTAAATCAAAATACATATCTATTTTTTTACCATTGATGTGCAAAATAATGAAATTGTGAATGTTTTAAAGCCCTGAATCAAAGTTTTCAAAAGGGGGCTGGACAAAATAAAGTAGCGGACTGAACTTCTTAAAGAAAATGGTTCATTCTATTGGAACTCTTGAGGGAAGGAATTGCAACACAACTTCCTGAATGAAGAAATGGCAGAAAGAGGAAATGGTAAAGGATTACATGACACAAACACATGAAATAATCACAAATAATATTTGGCACTGAAGGAATTTTCATAAAGAATCAACAATGTGGTCGAGTCTATAAACATTTGTAAACATTTTATTTCCTTGTACTGTGTATTCTTCTGATTTAATTATTTTACTGGAGCCATTAATATGAATCTTTTTGGCTGATTAATACATCCACAACTATGCATAAGGCTTAAATAGGTTGTTAAATCAACTCTAAGGATGGCACATTATGTATTGTTCATTAAAAATAATTTGTGAACATTTTGGTAAGTGATATGAAAAATATACTGTTCATTTTAGTAATGCATTATATCATGAAAACCCAGCATTGTGATGTTGTAAATTCAGAGATAAAATATTTAAACTACAATATACAGTTTGTGTTATAGTTTCATTACAATCTAAAACTATTAGCTCAGTACTTTTACAATCCTGGCAGCTACACGTAATATTCATTGTTCTTATTTACACTCAGTAATTTTAAAATGATTTAACCAGATGACTTAAAGGATTAGGATTAAAATTTAGAATCACCTGATTTTAATTTGGTGTCTACTATGTTTATTAATTTGTAGAATGATTTTAAAATCTAACAAAAATTTTGAATAGCGACAATATCTTATAAAAATAAAGAATCCATTTAGAATTGTTATTAATATTTGACTTCAAATAAAATAAACTTGGTATTTAATCAATTTTGTTTACTGGTAACTTGCTTTAAAGAGCCTGTCTTACCCCACAGAAACTTAGGTAGGCTACTTAATAGATCTCAAACCATGTGTTTCATTGTTATCTGGTTTTCCAGAGTCTTTATTAGAAAACAATGGAATCTAGATAAGTGAAAACATTTTATCGTATTGAAAAAAGTGAAAGAATTTAAACTGATAACTGATCTTGATTTCACTGTCTTCAATGTCTTAAGTGAATAATGTAGAAAATTGCACTTGGGTCTGAAATCTGGTTTGAGCGTAATTTTTGCACCTTTATCCGTATTGATTGGTTGTAAATGACTCTTGTTGAATACAGAATCATGCTTACAGCCATTAGCCCATGCATATTATTTTGTACATCCAAATGCTAACATACATTTTAAATATGATAGTAATTTTACTTACACGTAAAAACTGCAATTAAAGCATTTGGTGATGGGATTCACTAATTTTAACCTGCCATCAAGCATACGAGGAGTGAGTAAGCGACGGAACGTCCTTGAGTTGACTTGGTTGTGAGAGTGACTCATACCTGTGGTGGTTTTGAGAATAGAATGGGCTGAATCACACATGTTGCGGTGTTGCCATGTCACTACTAATGGACAAAACACTGTAGTGGCAGTGTAGTAGTAGTACTCAAACTTGCGGGAATAAAATATTTGTTAGAATGTAACATTTCAACATAGTTGCGCCACCTCTAAATATCATCTGTTCAGTATAAAAATTGACCACATTTACTTGAAGATGGAGAGGAAAAAAATTAAGGGGTAAGACCCCACATTTGAAACATTCGAAAATAAGGGCCACCCTAGTGAGCACCAAAAAAGAGAGAATTAAGAGATTGTGTTAGGAATGTATGGTGATGACAGGGTCAATGAGTTAGTGAGTCTGTATTTGAAAAAGGTTTATTTGTGTCAAACACATGGTAGAAGCACAAAGATATTCACTTGTATGCATGGCAAAGGGCTGATTCGAGAACGATTATTGATTTTAGTGTATGATGAGAAACTTTAATAAAGAATACCAGGGTTGTGCATGGAGCTAAATGTGGAACAGATCACTTCCTAGTGATATCAGTAGTTGAATTAGGTAGGAATTTTGTAAGGAAGCAACTCAAGAGTATTAAGCAAGTAAAAGTGAAAATGGAAACATTTCAGAATAAAAGTGTGAGAACGCAATATTAAAGATTGCTGGGCAAATAATTAACTTTACAAGAGCATGAATGCAATGTCGAAATAAATGATAATGATATAGAAAGTGCTTGGAACAGAATTAAAGAGTCCTTAGTTGAGTGCGCAAAGATGTGTTTGGATCTGCGGTGGGGGAAACTCAAGAAAAGATGTGTTTGGATCTGCGTGGTGGGAAACTCAAGAAAAGATGTGTTTGGATCTGCGATGGTGGGAAACTCAAGAAAAGATGTGTTTGGATCTGCGATGGTGGGAAACTCAAGAAATGTGTTTGGATCTGCGGTGGTGGGAAACTCAAGAAAAGATGTGTTTGGATCTGCGGTGTGGGAAACTCAAGAAAAGATGTTTTGGATCTACGGTGGTGGGAAACTCAAGAAAAGATGTTTTGGATCTGTGGTGGGAAACTCAAGAAAAGATGTGTTGATCTGTGGGGTGGAAACTCAAGAAAAGATGTGTTTGGATCTGTGGTGGTGGGAAACTCAAGAAAAGAGTGTTTGGATCTGTGGTGGTGGAACTCAAGAAAAGTGTTTTGGATCTGTGGTGGTGGGAAACTCAAGAAAAGATGCATTCCACTGGAATGATCAGGTGAAAGAAACTTGAGAGAAAAGAAAGAAGCATATAAATGAATGATTGCTTTGAAAAGTGAAACATAATGTTAAAGGTTTTATACAAAGAGACAAAGATAAATGTAAAGGAGAGAAAGGAGCAAATGTGATTTAAAGAAAGGAGAAATAATGCAGAATGATTTAGAAGGAAATAAGAAGCTGTTCAGGAAGTGAATAAAGAGAATGTAACAAGGAGTGTAAGGAAAGACCAATGGCATTCAGAATAAACGCGGTTAAATGATCTCTGGTGAAAACAATTTAAGAGAGAGATGGAGGGAGTATTGTGAACAATTGTATGTTGAAAACAAAGGAAAATATTATGATGAGTGAAAAAATTAATGATCCATGGATGTTGAAAGCTATGGAAGTATTAAAGAATGTAGATGAGATCACAAGTGAAATGCACCATGGAACCACTTGCCAGATTGTATGAGTTGTTCATTGTGTGTGCTGAGATTTCAAATGTTCCTAATGACTGGAAGAATACTGTCACTGGTTCCTTTGTGCAATGGCAGTATGAGTGAATGTAAGAATTATAGGCAATTAGTTCAAGGCAAAGTTTTTGGGAGGATGTGTGAAAAAACTACTAAAAAGATTTGGGCTGTGCAGTGTGGTGGTTTCATGCCAGGTAAGGTCGCATGGACCAGATATTTTAAGTTGCAACAAGTTATTGATAAATGTATGGCAGTAAACAAGAAATGTATTGCGCATTGTTGATCTAATAGCGTAAGATTGTGGAATAGAGTATGTGTTATTAAATGTTTTGAGAGTAATTGTGGGAATGTGGTTAGTAAATGCAATTATGGCAGTGTATAATGGAAGTAAAGCTTGCATTAGAATGGATGGAACTTTAAGAGACTGGTTTGACATTGACCAAGGTGTTAGACAAGGTTGTGCTATGTCTCCATGTTGTTTAATGTATTAATGGTAAGTGTATGAGGGATGTATGTGAAGACGCGTTGATGTACTAATGGACAATGTGAATCTGAGAGTGCTGTGTGCGGATGATGCAGTATTAATGGCTGGGAATGAAAGTGACTGGCAGAATACATTAAGGGAAGAAGGTCGCCAGAACAGGTCATTGTTATTTAAATGGAGATTCTGGGCAACTTTATGTACCTGTTGCTAAGAAACTATTCATCATATTGTTTTCAAATTTTTACAGTAGTCTCTATAACCTACAGAAAGGTCCTGTAGCAATTTCATACTTTGGGGGGAAAAAAAATTTAACACCTGAAATAAAAAAGTTTAAAAATTATTTTCTCATGAACTACAGTAAATAAGATAATAATTCTGCAAAAGCATCTGCATAATGACCCTCTCAAATTACCACCAAAATCTCAGACTTGTACAACATTCAGAAAACAGAGATACAGGTACATTTGCATGGAAAAACATAGCCTAAATGTCGGGAAATCACAATTGAAGTTAAAACTGGTAAAATGTATAGGCCTTGTATTTTTTTACCTTTAAAACTCTCCAGCCACATATTCGTGGTTTTTGTTCCATTCTGCATCTTTTCTCTTCCTTTTTAGCTGCTTTTCTTCACTCTGGATTCCTTGGTCATGTCAATTGCTGCTTTTTCGGCTTTCTTAACTCTTAATTCGTCAATCACTTTCAATGCTTTCCAAGTGTTCATGCCCATTTTTTCCCATTAACTTTACTAAACTTTCCCATCCCATCAGGTAGATTGTTCCTTCATTAAAAGACAGAACAGCATCTAACACACCAAACTGCAATGTGTTATACCCCACAAACACTATTTTCGTAATCGTGCCAATATCACATGGTTCAGGCTTTCGTTTGGGTTTTCCCGTGGAGACATTTTGCCAACAGATCATCTTTGGACAGATCCCTGAGTATAGGTTTTATTGCTAATAGAACTTCAGCAGGTAGGGAATTACTGTGAGAATAAACCTCCTCTATCACCTTGGCTTTTTGAAATATATACCAGGAATCGAATCCTGGCGGGCACAGTTCATGTTGTGGGTTGTCATCGTGGATAATTTGTGAAAATAAATTGCCCAAATTGCTCTCTTCATGTTGACTTGTATTTATGTTCCTTCTTATAATAATTCTGTAAGAGTTATATTTATTCATCTGTTATTCTTCCTCTCCCTGACAACCTTTTCCCATCAGGTAGTATAGTTCCTTTTTTGAAATGCTTTCAGCTTCCTTAAGCGAGAACCTATTCTTTTTGGGACGTGACCAATGCATTCGAGTTTATTTATTTCATTGTCACCATATGGCTTGGCCTTTTTTTACGGTATCAAAGGCTGAAGAGTCCCCATCTCCCAAGTATCTTACGTAGCGTAAACCCCTTTTAGCTTCTGACCTCCGAAAAAGTTTCAATATGCCAGTCGACTCCATACCTCCACTAGAACCTCCATAATTCTTCACACAACCTGCACTTTACCCATATTTTTAGGATGTTTGTACAACCCTGGCAGTGCTTAGAAATATATTCTATGTCTAACACTTTTCCCGTGTCAAAGGGCGTGGCAGAAATAACTCCGTTCAGAGAAGTTTGACCTATATTTTGCCACGTGCCATCAAACGAAATAGCAACATGGCTGTCTCCTGAGTTCTCGACTATCGCTTCTTGAGATACAAACTTTAGAATGGGAGGAGGTAGGTTCAACATACACAAAAGGTACATGATCCAGCTAGGCCTGTGGCTAAACAACGCATTGCATATACGAAACGAGTGTAAGTTTAATAAAGTTTAGTCGATTTACCTAGAATAAGTACTGATGTCATTATTTGATCTGGTTTCTTTGCAATTATTGCACTTTAATACTAAAATGAAGAATACACCTTGCCGTTTTCCTTCATTTTCACTTTATATTGCACATTTACAGAATTGACATTTGCAAAAAGATGGAATCAAAGAAGAAATAGTTTCCAAGTCAACAATGATGTTGACTTTTTCTAGGTTACTGTATTTACCATGGATCACATTGCCATTTTCATAAAATAAGTAAGGCAGTTTTTTCTTTGAAGAACTGGGTTGTGTTTTAGTACTTGGCCTACTTCCATCTTGTTCTGGAGTAAATACAATAGAATCACTATTAGTTCTACTTTCTAGTAACTTACGTTTATTGTGTTGGTTATTCTCTGGATTGTCTCTTATTACAATAAAACAAATATAAATATGATACATTTATGTAACAACAACATGTAACCTCACAAAACTTGATAAGATGTAGCCACAAAGTTTGATGTATGCAGACAACAATGGTAAATGCTTGAAAACAGGCGGTTTTGATGTTGTACAGAACAAGGGTTTGGAAAAACAAAGGGAAATAATTATATTTCATTGTTAGAGTCATATAAATCTATTACAAAAATGTTTTGTGTTTGATCTGACATATTGTCTCCTTATTTTGATATTTATTATTTGCTAGGCTTACCATGCTAATTTTTTATTATGAATACAATTTATTATGAAATGTGGCTTTTTAATGTGGAAATGTTTGGTTCTTAATTATTAGAGCATGAACCTATCTTAAAATTATGTGAATTTATCATATTTCAATATTTATTTGTAATAGCGCTATCTTTATAACCGTGCAAACATCTTTGAATTGTTCATTTGTCAGTCACAGCCCTCAAAATATAATTTTCAACTTTATTGACATACTTTCCATCTTTTAATATTCAAAAGTGCTTGCATTAAACTAGACGATTTGGACATTTGAGCCATATTTACTAAAACAAAAACCTAATGGATAAGTTACTCATACTTAACAAAACACATACTTAAAGTCTTCAAAGGAGTAAATTTAAAAGTGATGTTGAACATTTGTAAATTATTTGTAATTGTTAGTCCTGGAATCGCACAAATATGCACGAGGCCTTTGGTTTACACAAAGATTTGTAAAACATATTTTATTTAAAAAAAGAAGTTAATCACTAATCATATGAATAGTGTTTCCCTACTTTATTTGTTTTCAAATGTTTGATGGAGTGTATCATTGAATCTTAAGTTGATATTGTTATGGAAATTAAAATTATAATTTCCCTATTGTGAAGCTGGGAGTGTCCAAGGCTAGTGCTACAACTTGTAAGTTACTTCTAATTCAGCAATCCATACATTGTTATATTCTTTAGTTTTCCATTATGATCACAAATACTGGCATATTTACTTAAAATAAAGTATGAAAAAAGTTTTTCACAACTTTGGATTCACTTTGAATGAAAATAATTTTATTGAGTTCAAATAGAGTAATATTTGTACTACAGAATATTAAAGTTTAACTTCTGTCATAGATCCATGTACAAACCATAAACTCGAATATAACATCATAAGAAGGGACAGTTTTGGTGAAAAAAGTAATGATCACCCAAATTCAAATTTTTAACTAAATTTTAAACAGTCCTGGTTATATTTTCTGTAATCATTCAACAATATAATTTGAGAGAGACTCTTTACTATGAAACAATATCTTAACATGATATCAAATTGATGTAGGTGGTCTAATTTTCAAATACTCACACCCCAACTTAAAACCTATATTCTTCCTCCATTGAAATTAGTATATTTTGTCTAATATCAGTAGGTAGTAATTAATATAAAGTGATAAAAACAAATGAAATGTTTTCTCAGTATCCACGGTAGCTTATATTTTGTGTGATTCTACAACTACAATTTTTACTGTTTTCTTTACTTTGAAATATAATGTGTTTGTGTACTGGCTATTTGTCCAACCAAACTTAACATAGGTAAGCTTATTTTATTTTTAACAATTGGTTTCATTGGTTCTTCACTTAAGAACCAAAACTTCTTTAAACTTGCATTACAAAAAATATTTGTGTAATTTATGTCTACTATGAATTTTATAAATACAAAATCTAGCGAGTCAAAATAATAGAACTAACACACAGTAGACCTTGGGATCTGGGTCTCCTTGAAGGACCAAGGTTGGTGTGTAGTCTGTTCAATTTGCTAATCCTTCCTTCTTATTTCAGCCACCTAGCCAACAAGATATAATAGTTGGCCTTTAATGACTGACATCAACACTACCACTCACAAAGTAACATCAAATTATTATGATTTGAAAAGAGAAGGTTTACTGGTATTGAATAAATAATCAAACCTACTACTATTTACACAAACACTTGTTCAAGCTTTCACTGTCCACTTTCAGAGACAACTTCATCAGGTGAGGATAGACATGGTGGCTGGCTGCATGGTTAAATGTTCACTTTTATAGCATAATTTAAACAAGAATAGCAAATAAACACAACAGGCAACAAGATATAGTCAGACCCCTTGAATTTATATTATGTGTTCTAATAGAGTTTCAAGATCAGTAAACTCCTATAAAGGTAAAATGGACTCTTATCCTTTCAATTCTCAATCATTTATAAAGATTTATCTCAGAATTGTATTTAATTTAAATGTATGATCTGTGATACTGTGCCAAGATTCTCATAGCATGTCTAGCGAAATGTGACTTGTAACCTGTATATTTAGCTTTAATTTGAATAACATTAGACTCAAGACTGACATAAGATCTAAATAATAAAATTAGGATCATTATAAACTTTCCAGAGCACTGGATTTTGTGTTGACATAGGAATTTGAACTGTATGCCAAATATTGCATCTAGGGAAATATCCTAGTTAGTTTGGTATAATCATGGCAACATTTGGTCACTTAAAACTCTCCAAAACTTAACAAACATGGCTGCTTTGAAAATAAATAAATCACTACGGAACTTTTGTTAAATACCAAGCCCTTCCATCGAAATGAACGGTTCTCATGTGTGACTTTAAAATGTACATGGTTTGGTTTTTCAGAGCTCAAGTGTAATAAATATAGTCCTAAAATATTATCTTGTTAAAATCAAGCTTTGTTTAACATTCCACCATTTTCTAGAAATGATTTAATATCGATTGATATAACAAATCGTTTGAGTTTTGTGTTTTAGTGGCCATATTATGTTGAACAATTTAACTGCAACATGTCTAAACTTTTTATTTTAGTCTGCTACCATAAGATTGAATAATACATTTTAATAATTCATAGTAACTTTAGTAATTTTAAAACTCGAAAATCTAGTTCTAAGATAAAAATATAATTTGAAATAGTCTTTGTTAGCTTCTGCCCTCATCCTTTTACCCTTGATTAGAAATAATTGTGATCAATGTTCACTCTCTATGATAGTGTCTATTTTAAAATTAGGCTTGGTATCAAATATTTTAATTCTGTACACTTCCTCAATCATACATACCCCATGGAAAATATTAACCCATTTCAAAATATGTTTCTTTCACTAAAACAGTATTGAAAAGGAGTTTATTAGTTACCTGTATATATAGCTTTATAATTATTATATACCTTTGGAGGATAGTCTAGTAAATTAAGAATGCCAAGAGATCAGAATCAGTTTAAAGTAAACATTAGTCATTTAGCTACACTTTGTTGTGTTACAATATCATATAATTATCTCAATGGTTTCACATACATATATACAGTAAATTATATCATACGTTACTAACATGATAAAACTCAATTTTGAATATTGATTTATTTACTCATTTGGTGTAAAATCAAACTTGTCTCAAAGAAAATGAAAAACAATGTTCATGGCATACTGTCATTAGTTCTAGCATTTTGTATAAATGTCTAATTTTTTAAGCATCCATTTGTGTTTATAAATAATCTTAATTATTGGCAATTTCTAAATGGTTTTTAAAATGTTAAAATTTGAATTGTCTTGAATTTTAAACAGTAACCATACACAATTATAATTTAAATGTTTGGTTAGTTAATAGCAATATAATAAATGACAATTTCAGCATTGTTGATGATTTTTATTTGAATGAAAATGTCTGAAATGAGAAAGCTCCAGCGTGCAATGAACCATTGTCTCTGATGCATGCAAGATTTCTCACACACGTTAAGTTTTGTGTTACCCTCTTTCCTTTAGCCTCCAAACAGTCAATTAATAACTTCATTCTGTTCACTTTTTGAGGTATCCTTTATTTACCTTGCTTGGTTCCACTATGACTCTGCTTATAAGATAGGGCAGTCCATCATTATCATCATCATTATCATGAACAACAGTTTCTAGCCTGTAAAATGCCTCCATCTTCCTCTATCCTTCATCATTCCATCATTCTTCTCCTTTCACTTGAACACTTTCTGTTATCTGCTCCTCCCATCTATTTCTTGGCCTTCCTTGTCTTTTTCTTACATACTTCATTACCAACATTTTCTTTGGCATCCTCTCTTTTTCCATCTTCATTAAACTCTTGCTTCCTCTACTAAAGTCCAATTTTTATGGGAAGAACAGTAGAATCCACCAACATTGATTGGAAGTTACTAAAATTTGACATTTTAGAAATGTGTTTTATTTGATTGATTTATTATATATATATTTCATCTAAAAAGTTATAACAAACTTCTAATAGTACTCCCTTGGTGATTACTTAATAATTGAGCTTTTCATCATTAATAAAACAGACTCATAATGTAAAACAACTGAAATATTTTCATTTTAATCATTGTGGCAACATGAGCTACAATAGTGATAAGAGTTATAAATTAAATGTACACTGTTTCCACGCTTATCTTATTAGAACTGATCACTATAAACTTTAAAACAGATTATCATTTTCAAACCTTATAAAAAAAGTCAAACTAAATATTTGTTTTAAATAAAACTTATTTATTTTTATACTCCAGTGAATGAACGCCATTGGTGTTGGGTATTGGCGTGATCTGCTAAACACAGGCTCTCTGCTGGGTCGCCATTTTGAAAGCCACTTGTGAAAAGGCTTCACTTTGTTTCCTTAATTTGAACAAAGAAGAGATATTCAAATCATCAAAAAAGTAATCAAACTGTTATTTTATCAACAACAAAATATTTTTTTAATACTAGCTTCATTTTATATAAGTTAAAAGAATAAAATATACCACATGTTAGCCAGCAAGATTAAAAGCTTGTTTGTTTTCGGGTTTCTTCAATTTGTGTTTACTATTACAAAGATCATACCTAAAATAAGTACATGATATAAAGTGATTCTCTTTTGGTACTGGTAATTTGCTGAATAAAAATTAGTCTACTTTGAAATGTGTGATCTGTGAAATAGGTAATTGCAATGTGTATTTGGAAGTGACTAAATTATGTTAGGGCGGTCAAATTCGATTCTTCGATACCCTTGATTCTTACTGGTATTGAAAGAATCAAGAATCAATCTTAACATTATGATTCTCTCTACTTCGATTCTTAGCTCTCAATAAAATTGGCAACTAAACAAAACTGAAACATTCAGAATAGGTAATAATCAATTATCTCTCATATTAGTTTAGTGGCCGTTTCACTTAAATGCAGGCAAATTTTAAATATACTGTATTGGCCTAAATATATTACAATCCTGAATTTAATATGACTGGCCTGAATATAGTACAATCCTGAATATAATATGATCCTAACATTTTGAGGTGATCTACATAAAAAAATGGTCTCGAATATAATACGACCTGACATTAAGACAGTATCAAAAGGTAAAAACTTAACAATTTTGACACACTTTTAGTAAAGGTCAAGTGAGATTTTCAGAATACATTAATCGATTCTAAACAAACAATCGATATATAATACGTTGACTAGTGATGGCAATTTTCCTTAATCTATCGATGCTTCTATTACTAATCAATATATCACAACGTGTTATATTGAAAGTTTTTGATATTTTAATCAAATTAAGATGGCTGCTCTCTTCTAATTATTATATTCTTTGTCACTTTCAATTTTTAATGTTTTACTTAGCTTTTTGAATAAGACAAGTTTAATAAAAATAGAACAAAAATCAACGGGGTTAATAAAAATAGAGCAAAAAAAAAATTTATTTATTTTAATTCAATAAATTAGAGCATAGTCCAATATAGCGTTGCCAAAGCATTTCAAGCTAACGTGCGTAGGATCAGTTATGGTGGACGACTTAAGTTTTTGTAACCTGTGAAATGTGTTCTTTCTGCTATAGAATCCACAATTTATTATATTAATTTCGAATTTATTTGAATGTTTTGTTTTGATTTTCAGTTTTGAAGACTTTTGGTGTGTTTAATAAATGTCTATAAGATTGTAAGATTAAAGTTTCAAACAATAATGTGTTGTAATGGTTGAGTCCAAGTTTCGCATTGAGGGGGGAGTAGGGTATCAGGCACGTTATATTTTCTATACAATAACAATTACTATTAAATATCTAAAAAAAATTGTTTTTACTGTTTTTACAAAACCCAATGGTAAAAGACCATTGGAAAGGCCTAGACCACGGCCGTGCATGCATGCAGATGGGAGGATAACATTAGGATGGACTTGAAAAAGATAGGATGTAATGAGTTGGAATGGATAGAACTAGCTCAAGATAGGGATCGATGACATACTTTTGTAAGTGTGGCAGTGGAATTTCCAGTTCCTAATGCCATAGAGTAAGTAAGTAATATTAAAATTATTGTTATTATAATTTTTATTGATTAAAATACGTATTCATTAAAATATAGGTTTGTACTTGAGGGGCCTGAAAACCAATCGTTCCCAATGACAACAACCCCTGTTTCTGCCCTTGGTTGCCGATGATGGGGAGATCAAGGTTTGAATCTCAGGCAGGTGTACTCAGTACTCAGGGTAGTTTTTCCTAAATGGTTTTTCATTCTCCATCCACACAAATGCGGAGTACACTTCCCATATATATAACCTCCCTCATCCCTAACATATAAACATAAATAGTACTTAAGTGTGCAACCCAAACAGGTAGTAGGATGCAGTGCAAAATAATACCTTTAAAAAAATAACATGTTTCTCAAACAATGGAATATGGCTCTATGGTTATCTGACAGTCTTACTACCTGTTTGGGCTCTACGCCATTTGACAGTTATTAAAGTTACTTTCCTAAGTGGGCTACATACGATATGATTTGATCAGGCGGTCAGGCTGGTTTGGTAAGATCAGACACAATATTAGGTCATGTGTAGGGGTGTAATCTAACATAAATTACCATTGCATGTCAGGCGGCCAGCCCATACGACTGCCTGACCACCACAAACAAATCATTTCACAACTGATGAAATCAGGCACTAAGTCAGGCCAGATGTAGGTAACACCTGATTGGTTCAGGCTGACTGTTGCTGTCGGGACAACAAGTCAAATTGTCTGTAGCCTGCTTTATATTTATGAGCTCCTACACGATCAGCCAGACTGTCAGTACTAATTATTATTTGAGTAAGATCCACTTTGTTAGGATTCAGGGTCACTTATATGAAATGTCAAAATTCATAATAATCTCGACATCAAAATTGTTCACGATTGCAATGTAAAAGTAAAAAAAGAAATGTTTTTGAAAAATTATAATATGACATTTTATACCGATTATTTGATTTGATTATTCAATAATTGTTATAAAGGTAATTGATTAATCACAATTCTATTAATAGGTAAAAATAATCGACTAATAGCATCAAAATAATCAATTAATCGATTATAATCGCCCATTCCGTTTACAATGTCATTAATTCAAAATGGTGCACTTTTGTTTAATGATCCTATTTGGTGAATTGAATATACTTGTGTTCTCAACAACTGTTTATTATAACTTATTTATTTATTTAAAATTTTTTATTTAATGAGGCTTCATTTGTAGGTAATAATACATGTTTACTATAATGTAATTCATTATTAATTTTGGTTATATGATTTAATACTTGGTAAAATTGATATCTTTCTCTGTTAAAATTTTTAAAATATGTTTATTACTATGAACGTTTTGGTTTTTGTATGTTATGAAGTTGAACACCGACATTTTTTTATATGAGGTTGGATCAAGGAAAAATAATGGAAAAAAAGTGTTCAAGAATTGAAAAATCGAAGTTGAACTTAAGAATCGGAATCAAGAAAAACCGGTATTGTGACATCTCTACTTTATGTAAATCTTTTTTGAACTTCTTTATTCGTGTGTATGATTAATTATGAAGTGTTTGTGACAGTGATATATAATATAATTGATTTTCAATTTCATATTAATATATTTTAGAAATTTCTTATTGTGTGTGTATCAAGAAAAGAAGTGGCCTAACCTATTTTAACCCTAAGATTGTTTTGTTGACCAATTGGCTAGACCTAAATCTTGAAAATTGATGTTATTGTAGTATTAATACAAAACATAATAAGATACACTTGTTTTTAATTGGATAGGTTTAGATATTTTGAAATTTACATAACTTATTTTAGTTGTTTAACTTTGTTTTAAAACATTTTAAAGATAATATCTTTAGGTGAAATGTATTGCACCATAGCCTGTTTTTTTTTCCTATTTACATAGTTTAAATCAAGTAGTTGCATAAATTATAAAAAGAATATGGGTCTAGTTCTTAAACACATACTGTGGAAAAAATATGATTACAACTCAAACACTACCAAACAGCATTATTAACCCACTATACCAGTGGTTTCCAACCTTTTTCAGAGTGTGACCCCAATTTTTGCCTTTGAAATCATCACGACCCCTTACATAACTATTATCAAATGTATCACTGACTTTTAATAAACAATTTAAAAAAAACAAGGTGTGTGTGTGTGTGTGTATATGTGTGTATATATATATATAGCATAAACAATGTCAAAAGAAACTAAACAACAGCTGCACAGATAGTGGGATCTTTGAGCCTGCATTGATGCACACAGTTTATTAAACCTTGGCACTAAGGAAGAAATAGCCAATCTGAGATCCAGCTCTACATTAAGCTGACTTTTATATTTAGTTTTAATGGCAGCCACAGCAGAACATCCGGTTTCACAGAGATAGGACCTGGAAAACAGCAAGAGAACTGCAACATCTTTTGTACTCGCTTTCAGCCTGAAGCCAAAACTGCTCGGGCTCACATGTTTAAAAATGGTGTTCCACCGTGGGATCCGAGGACAGGTCTATCAGTTTTTCTTGTTAACTAATTGGCAACCTCTTTCTTGCTTCCATAGAAAAAGGACCCACTCATTTTGACTGGCATCATCAACAGGTTCCTTAAAATATTTTTTGAATCCTAATTTTAGCAATTTGAGGTGATAAAAAATATTTTTAAATCATGCCACACATTGTCATATTCTTCACTCATAGAAACATGTCAATAAAACGTTCTTCAGCCATAGATTCAGTTTCCCAATAAAAGTGTTCACCTTGTCACTTGAAGTGAAATGATCAATCCAGACCCCTGCATTGACGTGTTTAAAATATTGAGTATTTCCAATATATCAGCAAGATACGCGAGTTTGCACAAGAAACTGTTATCATTGATCTTATTTTTATTCCCGGGATGGTCACTGTCTTTGAGGTAAAGACTAAGTTCATCCTTCAGTTCAAACACCCTTGCAAGAACTTTCCCACTTGACAACCAGTGTGCAGCAGTGTAGTTTAAGAGAACACTTTGTTCAGCCTCTGTTTCCTCGCATAAAGTAGCAAACTAACTTGATTCCGTTGTTCTTGTCTTAATGTAGTTCACTATTTTAATGATGGAACTAAAGACAACACTTTGTTCTGTTTCTATGCAAGTGACTCCTTGTGGATCATTCAGCGAGTCCAGTGGGAGCCTTCCCATTCACGAGAGATTGTAAACAACTCTTTTCTCCGGATATAGCAGGAAGCACCATCACTGCACATCCCGACACAATGTTCCCACTTCATCTCACTTGATTTCAATAACTCATCTAGAATCTTGAAAAGCCCCTTATCACTGGCTCTTCCCAGAATTGGCTTGCAGAACAATAGGCTATCTTTGACAGATCTGTTATTGATATACCAAACATATTCTATAAGGTGGGCATCCTTCACTGAGTCGTGGTTTCGTCGACCTGTATAGCAAATTTTGACAATTCATAGCTTCGGTCAGGTGTTCTTGTATGTCTTGCGCCATGTCTGATATTGGTCTTCCCACGATGTTATCTACCAGAGGGATCTTTTGGACTAGATCTCCAGATGCTTTGTCAAACATTATTTCAGTGAATTTGACAAGAACAGGCAAAACAAGTGTATCTCCAACAGAATGAGGCTTCTTACATTTTGCGATCATATACAAAACTTTGAATGATGTCAGAAGTCACTTCGTAGGAATAATTGTTATTTTTATCGTTGATTTGGTCTGTCCAGAATATTCTTCCAATTTTTTCTTTAAAAAAAATCACCGGTTTTCCTGCATGCTGGTTGTGTTTTGATTCCAGATGTCACTTCAGCTTGTTACTTTTCATACTCTCTGAAGATAAAACAGACAAACACAGCAAGCACAAGAGTATCTCCTCGCCATCTTTTTCAACAATAGTGAACATGACAGAAAATCATTAATATACGTTCTTACTTTTATTTTCTTATAAAGTTCTCCCCTGCTGCAACTAGCAGAACTTCTTTTTAGGAATTTATCTGTGTCAGTATGAATAATGATGTGCTTTAGTGAACAAAGGAGGAGACTCAGGCCCATAATGACATGCACCCACCTATGTCTTCGCCTGGTCATAGTCTGCAGGGTCTTTGCTTGGCCCTACCCAGCTTTCTCGTTGCTACACTAATGATAAACCACGAGTTTACAGCAGGCAAGCCATTGTAATTTAAACTTGAGAAAAGTTGCAACACTGTACACACTAAGCGCAAGTAGCAGCGATTGTGGAGAGAGAGAAATAGAGGAATGAGTGCACGCACCCAACAAATTAATGCTACAGAGCAAAACCATTGCAAAACGTCATGCGCGCGTGTTTGTATTTTGTAATATAAACAAACACAAAACATGGAAACTATAAAGAAAGCTCTCATGTTCAGCCCACACAAAAGAAATGTTTTGTTTAACATTTTGTTGAAATACAGTTATATTGTGGAAAATAAAAAAAAACAATGTCACCACAATCCATAAAAAAAAAGAAACTTGAATAAGAATATGCAGTGAATTAAACGCCATGGTTGGTGTTGACGAGCTGCAGCTGAAAAGGTAATGTGTGTAATTTTATTTTTGTTTTCAACTGATAAGCTTATTGTCTATAGCCATTGACAGAGCCAGAATAATTGGGGGACACAGCTCCAGTTACCATGCTTGGAGGGACCCCTATAATAGGCCTATCAACACCTTTTTTTACTACAATTGTTTTAAAATGGGATTCATACCCAGATTTTCTGGTCATTGGCAGTCAAGTTGATTGTGGGAGTGTTGCTTTAGAGTTAAGTCGATTCAACCACTAAAGTAGATAAAGAAAGTATGAAATAATCACAATGTGATATTTAAATAAGGTTTATTGTTTACAACTAACCCACCTCAGTGGCGTAGTGATCTTACGTGTCAATCTCGTGTTGGACTTTACTGCCGAGGATGTGGAGATCAAGGTTCGAATCTCGTTTGGGTGAACTGAGAGGGTTTTTCCTAAATGGCTTTCCACCCTCCCTCCACGCAAATGTAAGTTCACTTCCTTGTAAACACATCCTTAACCCATTAGTGTATTTAGTACTTAAGCATATAACCAAAACAGGTTGTAAAACACAGTGCTAAAAAAAATAGAAGTAAAAAAAAGAATATCAACTCGCTTCAGTGGCTGCATAGTTTAAGGAGTCAATGTCACAATAGACTAGACTGACAAAGAGGGAAAATTGGGATCTGAATCTCGGTCAAGTGTTCTGAAGATGTTTTCCCAGTTTTCCTCCATGAAAGTGTGGGTACAACTCCTAGAAATTCAACCCCCCTCATTCCTAACATTAATGTAAAAAATAAGCTTGGGGCCATTTTACAAATAGATCCTGAATTCCTTGATTCGGAGAGCCACAAATTAATTTTGTTAAAATATTGCAATAGCCTGGTCGTGTGCTCACCTACGACATGAACATTATTTGATGGTTTGCTACACTGTGCTGTACTGTAGCTTCCAACTTCCTCCCTTCCTCACTCCTTCTTGAAACATGAAGGTGATAGAAATTATTAATAATTAAAATTAACTTGTTTGAAATTACTGGAATTAATTTACAAATTTAACTGATTGAAACAATGTAAAAATAATTACTTAAGCCCTGTGAGTTCTGATAGTGCAACAACAGAAACCACAACTTTAGTTCTCAACTATTATATTCCGAAAGTATGAAATAATATTGCAGTTTTATAAAAAAAAATTGTAACATGGGAGAAGAAACCGACTAAAAACAATTATTGTAAGTGTAACATACTGTCACTAAAATGAAGGTACAAATTATCTGTTTGTAGGTTTGCATTGTATTGTTAAAAATAATTTATTTGAACAAGCAGGAAAGAGTTGGCAGCCCAAAAGAGGCATGCTCTAGGTGTGGTGGATGAAGAAGTCATTGCCCAGGTGTTGCTCTATCAACCAGGTCTGGACAGTGACTACCATCTTGCGCAGGGGAACTACCACTCTAGTGCTGTATCTTGCTCCACCAACTGTTCTAACCTCTGCCTCTCCCCTCCCTCCCCTATCCAAACACTCCCAGCCTTTCAACCTGCCCCCTGTGCATCTTCCTGGTCCCAGCCAGCTTTCTACCTTCCAGAAGTTCCCACTTCAGCTGAGGAAGCTGTTGATGATCCATCTTCAGAACCACCTTCTGCAGCTGCTGAGTTGGTTCAATCACAAGGTACTAGATCTCATGTTGATCTAAGCAATTTAATTTTGATGCAACTTTTGATTGTATTTACTCGATGGCCTACTTTTATACTCTTCCAATTATAGACCTAATTATTGAAATGCTTAGGCACTACCTGAAATCTGCTTCTGCCAACAATAGGCCCTATACATTCTAGTTATAAAAAAGTTTCTTTGCTTTGAGACCCGCCTCGGTGGCATTCAGGTCTAACGCGTCAGTCTCGTGTTTGACTTTACTGCCGAGGATGGGGAGATCGAGGTTCAAATCTTGTTCGGGTGAATTGAAGTTTTTTTCCCCTAAATGGGTTTCCACTCTCCCTCCACGCAAATGTGGGTTCACTTCCTTAGAAATGCATCCTTCCATATCCTTAACCCATCAGTGTAATTAATACTTAAGCGGGTAGTAATATGCGGTGCTAAAATAAATAATATATTAACTTAGGTCTATACAACCTAAGAAAGTATGATTATAATAAACTGGAAGCTAATGTTTTAGAATGTTTGCCCATTAGGGGCGGAAAGGGGGTGAGAGGGCTAATTTAAACATTTTACTTTACACCCCTATTATCATGGTTATATGTCTATAGATGCTCCAGTATCACAAGTGGTTGTACCAACTACTCCTCGACCACGTGGATTTGTTGAAAGAAGGTGTGCCTCCAATAGTTCCCGCGTGGCCGAGGATGTCACAGTTCAGCTGCAGAGGGTGAGAGGGTCCATTGTCCACTGGAAAGTCTGAAGATGCAGCATCAAAAGCGCCTCTTCCAGCTGAAGGAAGAAAAGGAACTGGAATTCCAGGACTTGCGAATAGAAAATGAAAAAGAATGCCGGAAAATGGAGATCATTGAAATGCAGGAGCTACACAAGATGACACTACAGCATCAGCAAGCCCTGAATGTGCTGCAAATTGAGAAAGCTGGGCTGGAGTTGGAAATAGTCCGCTGGGAGTTAAGTCGGCGAAAAGAGTAAAAGAAGTAGAGTCCTTCTATTAACACAGCCACAGCGTTGAATTCATCGCATATTTTTGTCCAAGTTTCTCTTTCTTTATGGATTGTGATAACATTAGGATTTTTTTATTTTCCACAATAGAGCTGTATTTCTACAAAATGTTAAATAAAACATTATCAGAGTAAAATTTAAATATAAGTATTTTCCCTACAGCAAAATTTTCTTTCCAAAACAAAAAGCTTTGTCATGTTAAATTGTTAAACAAACAATACTTTCTTTTGAGCTGAGAGAGAATATATGTGTGTGTGTGTGTGTATATATATATATATATATATATATATATACTTTCTCAGCTTAAAAGAAAGTATTGTGTGTGTGTGTGTGTGTGTGTGTGTGTGTGTGTATGTGGTGCTAAATTAAAAGAATAAAATTGATAAGCTGCAGTGGCCGTATGGTCTAAGGCGGCACTTTCACAGTAGACTGGTCTGCCATTTTTAGGAGCTTGAGGTTCGAACATTGCTTAGGTGTACTGAGGGTGGTTTTCTATAATTTCCCACTCTTCCTCCACACAAATGTGGGTACACTTCCTCTAAATAAAACCTTCCTTAAGGTATAGTATGACAAGTGCTTAAAAACATCAACTTACTATTTAACTGATAGGATAGGTTTATTGAATTTAGCTTGTTATCCCTTACTTGCAGCTTCGGGGGTAACTGGTTGATGTCACGACGACTGTGGTGACGTGTTCAGACACGTGTGGGTAGGGGTAGGAGAAAGGTCGGCGAGAGTGTTGCAGCAACGTGAGTCGCGGTGGGACATGAGGAAGTCCCTAGGTGGGGCGGTAGGGTGCTGGTCCTTGCAGCGTGAGTTGTGGTGGGAAGTAGGGTGATTGTCCCAGCAACGTGTGTCGCGGTGGGAGGTAGGGTGATTGTCTCGGCAACGTGAGTCGCGGTGGGAGGTAGGGTGATTGTCCCAGCAACGTGAGTCACGGTGGGAGGTAGGGTGATTGTCCCAGCAACGTGTGTCGTGGTGGGAAGTAGGATGATTGTCTCAGCAATGTGAGTTACGGTGGGAGGTAGGGTGATTGTCCCGGCAACGTGAGTCACGGTGGGAGGTAGGGTGATTGTCCCAGCAACGTGTGTCGCGGTGGGAGGTAGGGTGATTGTCCCAGCAACGTGTGTCGCGGTGGGAGGTAGGGGGTGATTGTCCCGGCAACGTGAGTCGCGGTGGGAGGTAGGGTGATTGTCCCAGCAACGTGTGTCGCGGTGGGAGGTAGGGTGATTGTCCCAGCAACGTGTGTTGCGGTGGGAGGTAGGGTGATTGTCCCGGCAACGTGTGTCGCGGTGGGAGGTAGGGTGATTGTCCTGGCAATGTGAGTCGCGGTGGGAGGTAGGGTGATTGTCCCGGCAACGTGAGTCGCGGTGGGAGGTAGGGTGATTGTCCCGGCAACGTGAGTCGCGGTGGGAGGTAGGGTGATTGTCCCGGCAACGTGAGTCGCGGTGGGAGGTAGGGTGATTGTCCCGGCAACGTGAGTCGCGGTGGGAGGTAGGGTGATGGTGAAGATAGAGTGTGTTAAAACAATATTGCTTCTTCATAACATAAGACAATTTAATAGCTCTTTCAAACATGTGGAACACCCAGTTTGGCCTCTGACCTAGGAACCTCTGTATTAAATACCCTTGTCACGGACGGCTCAAGAGAATATAAAGTGTGGAGCGGTCCAGGCAGTAGAGAGGGTGGGTGGCGTGGTCTGTGCAAGTGTGGAGGAAAGATACAAGGGCCAAACAATGAGGCACAAGAAGCTAATATAGGAAAGGTATTAAATTTGGTACACGGTAGGAAGAACAATCTAGAGAGAGATTTTTTTTAAATTTGCCTATTATTTTTACTATTTTACTTGTATTGATACCTGTATTGATTATTTCAAGTTATTAAAACTAACATCAAATGATGGTTTGATTACACATGGGACACTTTTCCTTCAATCTAATCCTATGCAATTAAACATTGAAATACAAATTTTGAGTAATGGCTTTAAATGTAAATAAATATTATATTCTTACATTTAAATATTTACAATAAATATGTTATTCAATACACTAAACACCCTAAGCTTACATAGGCCCAAATTTGTTTTATGGGTGCGCAAAGTCCAAAACTAAATATAGTCAGCCCTACAATATTAATATGAACCTGCTGGTATAGTAACTTAAAAAAACTAGAACAAATAATTGTGTAGTGTTTTGAGTTATTAATTTTATTGATAAAAACACTTAAGTTCAATAGGGGTAGATATTTAATATATAATAATCACCATAATTGTGAGTTACAAACATCAAGCATTCCAAAATTCTTGGTTTAATATTTTAGAATTATGCTTACAACAGGTATTCCCCATCAATTTGAATTGCTAACCTTTGTTTACAATGTGTGCGATATTTAATTTGAATTTACAGATAAAAAACAATATCAATGTTTAAATTGCATAAAAATGTCACCAAAATAAAGTATTGAGTCTTAGAAACAAACATGATAAAAGGATTTGTTAAGATGGTATGATCAAGATAGAAAGACCCACTTTCATAGTAGCATGGTTTAAGGCATCCCTTGTGATAGACAAGATTGTTGATGAGTGGTAAATAGGGGTTCGATCCCGGGTGGGTGTACTGGGTATTTTACCTACAAGAATTTCCACTCTTTCCCCCCACAAAAATGCTGGTGCACTTCTGCTAAATTCAACCTTACTCATCTGTAACTCATTTGTGTGGTTAGTACATATGTGTGTAACCTGAAAATGGTAGTAATATGTGGTTCTATAAATAAAAAAATTATAGATTCAATATTTGAGAATCTATACGATGTGTAGTATCAACAAGGAACAAATCTTAAAGTACAACTTTAATCATGGTTTAATGAATTTTGTACCGTATGCAAAGATGATCTTTATGAATTTGATCAAGACCTATTGAAGGGGTGGTGGGAAAAACGTTGTATGTTGGATTTTGATATTTTTTTTCCCTGTGGAATAACGGTGAATGTAACTTCTGGAAGTGATATCTACTCATATTTTG
Organism: Timema podura; assembly: GCA_033556935.1. Lineage (NCBI taxonomy): Eukaryota > Metazoa > Arthropoda > Insecta > Phasmatodea > Timematidae > Timema > Timema podura. Next base: position 2,520,063 of record JAVRXN010000011.1, read on the forward strand.
TTCGTTCTTGTGCCAGGAGAATGCGCCAGCTTCCGGTGAACTTCAAGGTCCACTTGGCGAGTTATGGAATAATGTTGAATGTTGTTTTGTTGCCAACCTGCTCAGTATAACAAACTGAAGGTTATTGTTTTATTCACGCGATCTCTACTGTTTTGAATATTGTGTGAGTTGTTTTACAGTTTTTTAGTGTTTGTTTTGAGTTCTGTCATTATGGATACATCGTGGAACTTTACTGAAAGTGATAAAGACCGTGTAAACAACCGGAAGCGACCTCTTAATGTTTCAAACTGGCAGGATAAGAAGTGTAAACAACTCAAAGACAGTGGAAAAGAGTATGTTTCGAACCGTGGCAAAGGAAAAGTGATTGCTGCAAAAACTCTCCCAAATACTTTGAAAGTGTGTTCCGACAAATGCAAAAAGTCTGGTTGTGTGGATTTGAATTTAGCTACAGTTCGCTCATTGCATTCACAATTTTATAGTGCATTTTACAATGAGCCAACCCTTCTACTGCTGAGGTGTCTCACTATTCGTGAACCGCAAAACAGACGATCGGGAAAAACAGATGCAACTTCACGAAAACACGCAAGTTTCGATTTTAATGTGAATGGGAAAGACGTGTGCCTTAAAACGTTGTGCAATACGTTTTCTGTGACTCCCCGTCGCATTCAAATACTTCAAGACAAGCTGAAGGGTGGTGAGTTTGTACCCAAAGACAAAAGAGGAATACATTTGAATCGACCACATGCGAAAGATTTTAACACTAAACAACTCATAAGGGATCATATAAATAGTTTCCCTCGAGAAATCAACCATTATAGCCATAGTGAGTCCTCAAGAGAAAGTCTCAGTCCAGACTTGTCTGTCAGACGGATGTATCGACTTTTTCGAGAGAAGTACCCAAACATAGAGGTGAGTTGTACAATATACAGAAAAGTATTTAAAACAGATTTCAATCTACGTTTCGGTACACCCAGATCTGATACATGTAAGACATGTGATAAATTTTATGTAAGGCTGTTGCAAGCTTCTACTGAGCAGGAACGTGCGGAAATTCAAAGACAGCGCCATCCACCACAGCAAGGCCAACCAGGCGTATAAAACCCTAGCAGATGATGGAAAAAACTCCAATTTTGTAAACCATTTGTGTAGATTTGCAGCAAGTGTTATTCACACCTATTCTCACACACTCAGATGTTTACTACCAAAGACAGTATGCGTCATATAATTTGGCAATACATAATTTGACTTTTAACTGTGCCACTATGTTCCTTTGGCATGAGTCTATTGCTAAGCGCGGAGCAAAAGAAATTGCATCATGTATTTTGAAATATGTAACAACCACATACAGTCCACTCTCTCCAGGAGAGGAAAGGAAACTCATTGTCTGGTCAGATAGGTGCACTGGCCAAAACAATAATTGGACCACATTGCACATGTATCATTCTTTGATCAGTGAGGGCTTTTTCACGGAAATTCAACTAAAGTTTTTGGTCACAGGGCATAGTTTTTTGCCCTGTGATCGAGACTTTGCTCTAATCGAGCGAGCAAAGAAAAAAATGAAAGCGCTCGTGCCTAGCGACTGGAAATATGTGATTGGTGCAGCCAAAGTAAATGAGCCATTCACCATTTTTGAAATGCTGCAAGAGAATTTCAAAGATCTTGAAGTTTTCTCGAGGGGGTTCAAAAATAAAGCCAAACTCCAGATCACAAAATCTGTGTGGTATAAATTATTGGCCGATGATCCAACAACTCTTTATGCTCGAGAATCTCACAACGTATTACGACCATGGGTTCCCTACCGGGTTTTCGTAAACATCACACCAGTCAGATATTGTGATTTGCCTCCTTTATACACTGAACCACTACCGATTTCAAAGGAGAAAAAAAAGGATCTCCTGGCAATGTCTGAGTACCTTGTGGACACAGAACACCAGGAATTTTACAAGAATCTACGTTCTGTTTAAAATAAAATAAAAAGTTTTCTTGCATTTAATATGTTGTTTTTTTCAAACTTAATTTGTCAACAGAAATTTTCATACCTACTCTCGAGTTTTTAATTTTATAAAAGGTGGTAATGCATTATTTCACTTCAATATTTTTGAACATGTCTTCAAGATTTCAATAAAATCATTTTGCAACGCTTTAGTCATTGTTTTAATTTTTTCAAGTGATTACACATGACGCGGAAAAACGTTGTATGTTGCTCCCGGAGGTGAACCGTTGAGCTGTAATGATCAAAATTAGTTTTTTTGTTTTCCTGTAAAGTTGGAAAAAGTGACATACAACGTTTTTCCCGCCACCCCTTCTATTGACCAAGATAAACCTAAAAAATCAGTTTGTAGGCATATAATAGGTGGCATTGGTTGACATGAAGAAATAATCCGACCACTAGAAAAATTTCTGGATATGAATATTAATTTTTCAATTTGAATATTATTCAATCTTTAAATGACATGAGCAATATTGGAAATGTCAAATGAGTAAACAAAATATAATATAGATTTTTTCTTGTATGGCTTTAATGTTTGATGTGCCTAATTTTCCTCATTTCATCGTCAAATTCTCTTATTATCTAATTTTTATGCACTTAAATCACTAATAGAATGTTTCACTGTCTAATTATTTATCATATTTTATTATAATCTGACAACTCCAATTACTACCACAACCTGCTATAAGTGCACAAAGAGTCACGAATATAAAGTTACTAGAAGCAACATTATCAAGTGTTTCCAGCCTGTGATTGGGTCACTTTTGTAAAACGCCGCCATCTTGGTCTATCCTTTGAGCTAAAGCTTTCCAGACAAATCTACTAAAAGCAGTTTTTCCTAAATGGTTTCTAACTCTCCTTATATGCACATACAGGTAGATTACCTCTGAAATGCTTCTTTCCTTATCCCTAACTAATTTAAGTATTATCATAATGTTTATAGACTGTACAGGCAGAAAGGTGTGATGACTAAAAAAAGAATTACCTATCCTAATGTTTCTCTTCACATATCAATAGAATGAATGCTTGCCGTATGAAATGGGGGTCAATAGGAGCAGCGCCCTAATCCATGGAGCTAGAGGTGTGAAGAGGAATGGAAGACATGGAAGTAGCATCATGGAAACTGCCCTAATCCATGGAGCTAGAGGTGTGAAGAGGAATGGAAGACATGGAAGTAGCATCATGGAAACTGCCCTAATCCATGGAGCTAGAGGTGTGAAGAGGAATGGAAGACATGGAAGTAGCATCATGGAAACTGCCCTAATCCATGGAGCTAGAGGTGTGAAGAGGAATGGAAGACATGGAAGTAGCATCATGGAAACTGCCCTAATCCATGGAGCTAGAGGTGTGAAGAGGAATGGAAGACATGGAAGTAGCATCATGGAAACTGCCCTAATCCATGGAGCTAGAGGTGTGAAGAGGAATGGAAGACATGGAAGTAGCATCATGGAAACTGCCCTAATCCATGGAGCTAGAGGTGTGAAGAGGAATGGAAGACATGAAGTAGCATCATGGAAACTGCCCTAATCCATGGAGCTAGAGGTGTGAAGAGGAATGGAAGACATGGAAGTAGCATCATGGAAACTGCCCTAATCCATGGAGCTAGAGGTGTGAAGAGGAATGGAAGACATGGAAGTAGCATCATGGAAACTGCCCTAATCCATGGAGCTAGAGGTGTGAAGAGGAATGGAAGACATGGAAGTAGCATCATGGAAACTGCCCTAATCCATGGAGCTAGAGGTGTGAAGAGGAATGGAAGACATGGAAGTAGCATCATGGAAACTGCCCTAATCCATGGAGCTAGAGGTGTGAAGAGGAATGGAAGACATGGAAGTAGCATCATGGAAACTGCCCTAATCCATGGAGCTAGAGGTGTGAAGAGGAATGGAAGACATGGAAGTAGCATCATGGAAACTGCCCTAATCCATGGAGCTAGAGGTGTGAAGAGGAATGGAAGACATGGAAGTAGCATCATGGAAACTGTCACCTCACCTCCTCTACAGCTTACGTCCACAATTTCCATGTTCGCACCAGAAGCCACCTGTAAATAGACAAGAATAAATATTATAACTATGGTGTACAGTAAAACATACACAAATTGTTGATTAAATTTTATATTTTTTAATAATTCAGCCTTTCAGTCGATTATTTTAAAACTCTAGCTTAATATAGTAGGTACCCCCTCACTGACTGCACGGTCTACTGCACTACTATCACAGTAGACTAAGACTGCCAATGACAGGGTTCGATTCCAGTCAGGTGGTTTCCCACTCTTTCTACACCAATTAAGTAACTTGGGACCAGATCACACTGTATTCCTAGACCAGGGGTTCTCAAACTTACTGGACGGAGGGAGGGCCTCATAAGGATATTTAAGGTGTTCTATGAGCTGGACCAATACATAAACACACATTAATATTATATATACAGACACTTGAGCCAACATAATTACTCTTTGCCTTCCCAAAACAGATTGCTAAGGAACTGTACCCCACAGTTTGGATGTTTTGACCACACATTTCCAATACTGCCGTCGGCCGCATATGTTGTGGATGAAGGTATTTTGTGTCATTTCATCATTCAAATTATTTCATTTTTTTGTCAAAGTGTCTACAAGCTGAATGAACCTGTTCCACGGACCCGGTCTGGCCTGCGGGCCAAAGTTTGAGACCCATGGTCTTGATATAGGTCTATGAATAATGATTTTTCCAAGCCATGACTGAAATATCCTAAATGGCCTACCAGTACTTTTTAAAATGAGTATAAGTTAGACATATTATTTGAAACGGCAATAACTAGGTCTGTGTCGGGCCTTACTTATTTTTGTTATTACATTATTGGGCTAAAACAATGAACTATACTTTTCTAAGACAAATACAAACAATATCATCTCCTTAAATTAATAACTGAATCAAACATTATGCATAGGTTGCTACTGGTTGCTACTTGTTTTTACAAGATAAACAAAATATGAGGAATTACCAGCAGAATTAGGGCCTAGCTAAATATTATAAGTCCTAGGCTGGATCTCTATGATACAGAAGGTTGTTTTGAGAAATCCTTCCCTGTAGCCTAGGTTTTTAGAAAAAAAATATTTTTCCTAATTCACTGAATTTGTTCGCAATGACATAAACCTACGTAGTGAAAGTAGTTGGGTTTTTTTACCCAGGCAGTGAATGAATGCATTCTCAAAATGTTACTTCATACAAATGAAAGTCGAGTCACTAAGGCCGGGAACACACGAGCGTTGTATCAACGGACGTTGTAACGGACGTTATTTTTGACTGACGTTATTACCTTGGTCACACAGAACGTTAGTATACGTCGAAAAACCGATATAAAAGAAAAATGGACGATGTTGAAGCCGCGGTTATCGTTTATGCTGCATTCAGAATGCGAAATAAAAAACGAAAACAAAGAAAATGGTGGGTGCATCCCATAAACAGTGAAAGACTATTACAAGGTGCATTTTATATACTATATGGGCGTCTTCGAGATGATGAAGAAAAGTTTTTTCAATTATTTTCGTATGTCCCAATCATCCTTTGATGAATTGTTTGGCAAAATAAAACAAAGGATTACGCATCAAAATACTAATATGAGACTTGCAATACCAGCGGAAGAGATGCTTGCTGTTGCTTTAAGGTAAGTAGGACCTTATTGTGACTAATAATTAAAATTTGGCTCCACTAGGTTCTGTCCCATTGAGGGTGTGGAAAGAAACACACACAAACACATATTAGGAAATTATATAAATATATAGTCAATTTATACACGTACTTTGTGGAACTTCTCTATTATTAGAAGGACAATAAAGAAACATTTTATTTAGTCTATACTATTTTTTCTGACTACTTTATTAATAAAAACTAAGGATAAAAATTCCTTATTCAGTATTTATTATGTTTTAAATAGTATTGGATTAATAATCATTAAATGAGTCCATTGAAGAGTCAGTGACGTTCGTTGGCGCACTTGATGGTGGATCATCACCAACAGGAGAAAACTGGGTGAAGTAAGACGTTAATGGTGTTGCTGAACGATGTTGATTTATATACTGTGGCTGGTAGCTGTTGTTGATGGGTTCTTGGTGCACGATGTTATGAGTACGATGATATGGCGTTACAACAGAAGAAATACTAGGGACAATGGTTTGTTTGGATCGTTTAATATTTTGTAGTAGTTCCATAACTTTAATTCTGAAATGCATTTTTTCATCCATTGTGAAGGTTTTTACTATCGGCAGCGTAGACTTGTAAAATGATAAATCCTCGTCATCATCATTTGAACTTCCTTGCCGCGAATCAATGAAAGAAGCAAGTTTTTCTTCCAAATCAAATTTCTTTTTCTTTTTTTGTGGTGGACATTTAAAATTGGTAACATTTTGTTTTTCAAAGCTTACATTATCATTTTTTCTCTTATTGTACTCCACGTCAACAGTACCTGTATGTTGAGCTTCTAGGTCTGTTGTTTCCTCCATTTCCACTTGAATACTGCTAGCAGTGGGTCGTGGTTCTTGGCATTTATTTAAAAATGCTAATTGTTCCCCATACACATATCTTGTTACATTCTTAGAAGCAGAACCAGATTTTATATTTTCATTTTTTTTTTACTACGGACATAATTGTCCCGAACAGCTCTCCACTTGTTGATGACTTCTTGTACTAAAACATAAAAGAATGGTTGAATAAATAAAAAAAAAGCTATCTATAATTATTAATAATTAGGGTCAAGTATAAAAACAAATTATTAAACAATTATTTTAATGAGATAAACAATATTTTTCTCAATTAATAACTTAGTGGAGTCGAAAGGTAAGGTTATGTTAGGTCAGTTTATAACGTAATAGGTTTTTATGTGGCTAAGGTAATAATTAACAATGTTTATTTATTCTTTTGGATTAATGGTTTTCTTGGACCAAGTAATCATTTTATCAATATTTTAATTATATTTTAATTGGTTTCAGATATTTGGGCAGTACAAACAACCTTAGTGATTTACACTATCATTATCGAATAGGACGATCCACTCTTAGCAAAATTATACAGACAGTTTGTAAACAAATTTGGGAAGTATTGCATGAGGAATGCATACCAATACCTAGTAAAGAAAATTGGAAAGAAATAGCAGACGGTTTTCAACAGAAGGCAAATTTTCCACATTGCCTAGGGGCTATCGATGGCAAACACGTTAGAGTTATCAAACCTGGAGGAAGTGCATCCTTATATTTTAACTACAAACATTATTTCTCTGTGGTTCTACTGGCTGTTGTAGATTCCAACTACCGCTTCACATACGTTGACGTTGGATCTTTTGGAAAAGACTCGGATTCCACTATCTTTAGAAACTCCTCCTTATGGCAGGGAATGCAAAATAAATCTATTGATATCCCAACACCAAGTGTGATACCAGGAGTTTCTAGACCCTTGCCTTATGCATTCATAGGTGACGAAGCTTTTGGGCTGTCATCAAACATGCTTAGACCTTATGCAGGTAAATATTTACAAAGGGAGAAACGGATATTTAACTACAGGCTGTCACGAGCTAGGAGATAGGTGGAGTGCTCTTTTGGAATCTTAACCAATAAGTGGCGAATATTCCATAGACCTATTGACGTGGGTATAGAATTTGCCGTGGATATTGTGAAATGCTGTTGTGTGTTGCACAATTTTGTACGTGAGCGTGATGGATTCAGCTTCGAGGATACCCTAACAGTAAATGGAATGGATATGATTGAGGTTATGGATGATCATATACATGTTAATAGGTCTGCAAACATTTTTAGAGATGCCCTAACCAAATATTTTGTTAGTGACATTGGACAAGTACCATGGCAAAACGAAAAATTTTGAAATCTTTGTAATCATTTTAATAATTGTAACCATTGTAATAACTGAACCACTTTGTAATAGCTGTCATAATTAAAACAATTATAAACAGTTTTATAAAATAAACAGGCCTACTTTCATATTATTTTCTACTTACCAATTACTTTTCTTTCCGTTTCAGTTTTCCCCTTGAAATCTTCGGTTACTGCTTCGGAAACATTCAACCACTCTTCATTTTTTTTATTACGGTCTTTATACTCGGTGCTAGTTACATCCCACAAAACAGGACGCTTTTCAATCTCCGATATCAAATGTTCTATATCCATTATAATAATCTACTTCAAAAATATTGCCTCTCAAAATGACCTCAACGGACGTCAAATTAACGGTCGTGTGTCTGGATCAGTACTGTCACATAATATGCTACAACGTCCTGTATCACTGTTCAACGTACGTTGTAGCATGTCTCGTCCGTCAAGAACGTTGTACGGACGTTAAATTGTACGGACGTTATTCGTGTGACTGGCTGCATTTAATTCAATACCATACAACAACGGACGTTTCAACGGACGTTACAACGTCCGTTAATACAACGCTCGTGTGTTCCCGGCCTAAGGCCCAAGTGTTTTTGAGACAGATGTGGAATCCAAAGTCTGGTACACACGACACAACTTCGTGGACATTAAGTTTCAGCCTGAAGATAGCGTCTCAGATCTGCCTTATACAACTTATTGTATGCAATTTCAGGAAACTAGTCCTATAGCAGCCATTTTCACTGTACAACTTTTGGAATACTAACAATAGATAACCAGATTTGACAGATGTGAACTAAATGAAAATATAGTATATTTATTAGGCATTAATTATTAATAAAAAATAGTTAGGGCCTTCAATTTAGAGTTACATTTGAATTATAATAAATATAAATAATAAACTCAATAAATGTATCATTGATTTATCTCCTATTTGTGACCATTCCACCAAAATCAAAGACATTATCGCTATCTCATTGCACATAGCCTAATATTTATATAGAAATCAATGTGACCAAGATCTTGTACAACTTATACTAGAAGAAATAGGATTAAACTACCATATTAAAAATAAATAGATTTAAAACAAACAAAACCATTGTGAAGGCTACTTGTGTAATAAAAGTTGGTGTTTTTACTTCTTTTTTTTTAACCAGAACAGGTGTTAAGATGCTGTGCTAAAAATCATACTATTTTCTTATTACTATGGTTTACTAGTAAAAAGTATCCTCTAGCTCTATTTGTGTTACAATTCATTGCCTTGTTAGCGTACAAATCACAAAGTAGGCCTACTCTGCCTCATAGCCCTAATGTGATCCGTAGCGTCAAAAAATGTTTTTTAAACTGTGCCGTGATTAAACTTAGAAGGCCTTTAGTAATTAGCCTGTATTTTACATACCTTACATTCTAGGAAAACCATCAGTGTCTGTTTCGGTAAATTTCGGGTCGTACACCTCCAGGATTTTTGATGGTTATGTGTGTGCCATCGACACATGCCACCACACCAGGGAAACCTCTAATTTCACAGTCAGCTTCTGTTGCAGGCAGCTTTACAAAATCTTTTGTCTTTCCAGCCAAAAGTCCAGAGATTGTATGGACTATGTTCCCTGCAGTCGCTTGACTCACTCCATGCAAGTCTCCAGAAACTTGCTGTCAAATAATATAACCAAAACATAAATAAATTAAAATATTTAAGTAATGATAGCCCACTATAATAGGTCTACTAGAACATAACTTTTAAATTTATATTACTTACAGTCTATAAATGATCAACATTTTCTCCACAAGCTAATTGCATGGCCGAATCATGGACCTAGGCCTATGTTAAACAGCAAATAAAGATTGAAACCAAGTTTGTTATCCATTCCTTGTTACATTGGTTCTCGAATAGCCCTGCTCTGGTGTTTCATTGTCAACTATTAAAGATATTGTTGTGGATGACCGCAAGAGGGCAGCATATAAATTGTTTCCAATATAGTTATAGAAACAAATGATAGGTAGAGTTACAGCAGCTATGTGTAGAGTATTTAGCAAGGGTATTAGAATGGGATAGTCAATAGTATTTGGGAACGGCTAATGTCCACAGTAGGCCTACTTCTGAATTAAAGACTGTTCACCAAACTTTCTCACTAGGCCACCCACATACAAGGCTACTGGTATCTTTGAATATATTAGGCTACCAGTATTTGGTCACCAAGAGGAAGCACTTGATGGGTGTTGGGGCAGCTAAAAAAAGATAGCAGGGTTACAAGGCTTGCATCCTAACAGAGCAAGGCAAATTTAGGTTAGATTTATTAATATATATTAGCTCTAAATTATTTTCAAAATCTAAATATTGAGTAGGCTATTACAAACATTTATAATTGACACAAATACACAGCATAGAAGATTTTCATTATTTAAATTTGTTCAAATGATAAGTTTCAAATTTTATTAAAGGCCTATGTCTGTATTCTAATTAGGCCCACAAGCAACTTTTCTCAATTGATGACATGCATAAAATATAAACAAACTTTGAGAGCATTACTATTTGATCAGGTTGGGACAATAGCATGACTATCCTCATGACTTTAGAGGGATATTTCCACTTTTTAAAATTATGTAAAATCGTTAAATCTCTGTATGAAAATTAAATTAAATATTTTGTTGAATGTTATCTATCCTGAAGTTTTGATTGAATATATAAACCTATAAAGAGGTGAAACAACAGAAATCAATGGTACCACTTTTTCTCCATAAAATGAGGGTTATCATGCCCCGACTCCCTCACTTCAGGTCCAACTTTAAATTTAAAATAAAGAATATAAGTAGTGCTTTGATTTATATACCTGAATGTTTCCTCTGGGGTAAAATATCAGTGCCAGCATCAACTTTTGAATTGAGGGTAAAGGTAGACCCCTTTGGTCGGGTTTCTTTAACAAATCTTCAACCAGATGATACTAAACATTTACCACATTATCTTTATTGAACCGAAATTGCATCAGAAACTCATCTTCACTATAAATTCTAGAGGATTGTCGATATCATGTAAGTAACGTTCAGTAATTAAGTTGGTCACATTTTCCTCGAACTCAACCAGTCCTTCTATGACATCGTCGATGTCATCTAAATTCTCCAACTCTTCCCACTCCATTACTTTAAGTTAAAACAATAACATTGTGGAATATTTACTTATAATCAACTAAATAAATATGGCGACTGCACAAGAAACTAAATGTGCTCATGGCTAGTGCTTAGAAGTTATCGCCTATTGGCTTGCCAGCCGGGTACTGCACAAACAAATGCGTGTTGGACCAGTTTTGATGATCCACGGATTCACCAATTTATTACCCACAATGCAACGGGAATATCTTGCCCAGCAAGCAAGGTATGGTTTATCATTATCGTTTTGTATTTAGGGTATGGACAGGCAAGTCCCTAGCCAAGGTACGTGCAGGTATGGTATATCATTATGGCTCTTATGTTAACATACAGAAATAAAAAACAACAATACGACAATGCCAGATAAACACACACTACGCACGATCACTGGTTGACCACTCAAACAAGCAGGCTGATTCAGCTTCGAAAACATTCGGCTTTTATACGAAAGCTCACAGAAGAGAATGAAGAGTATGGCGGATATTCTGTATTTGAACAAAGCGAGATCTTGCAGTGCTACTCACCCAAATATGAGGCTGCTGCAGTTAACAGTGTCGGTAAACATGCAGTCGGAGTAAGATAGCTAAAATATTCTGTTTCTATTTGAATTTTGAACTTTACTATAGCATCAAAATCTCATAAAAGAGTAAATACAATATAAGGTTATAGTCTTCACAAAACTTGTGACACCTTCAGATTAACGCTGCGACCCCCGGGTTGGAAATCACTCCACTCTACTGTTGGATAGTGTGTTTGTTGTAATAAGACAATTTTACAAAAGCATCCGTTTGTATACTAAACTCGAGCCTTCAAAATATATGTTAACGGTGGTTGGTGCGCAAATCTCACTGAATATGGGTAACTTTTTTATGTATAAAATAGAAAATAATAAATTATTTAACACCATCAACCTGGTTATAAGAATACACTTAGAGCTAGCAATTGAATCAAAACTAATCTAAGTCTCACGTTGTTGATGCTTAAAAGGTTAGGTTCTATTAGTTTTAAAAAGTTTTAAATAATACAAATGATAACTATTTCATACTTTACCCTCACTAACCTTTAATTAGTAGGCTAATAGTCAAGTAAACAGTATAATGATGCTAGGAAAAGATGTTTATATATATATATTTGAAGATCATGGGTAAAAAACACATTTTGTAATTTAAATTTCAGCTGGTTTGTTTGTATGTTGATAAAACAAAAAGTTTTCAAATACCAAATTTAATTATAATTTTAGTAAATTAAGCATATGATACTCTTTGTTTTTTTAGTAGAATGAGGGTGGTAGTAAAATAGTTAACATATTATTTGTAATTTTCTATAAAGAAAAGTCTTATATGCTAATAAAAATAACTTTTCTCCATATATTACGCAACAAAAGGTAACGTCGAGATGATTAAAATTATAGATGTATAATGTGTTTAAACTATAATTGGAATTAGGAGAAAATAAACCTTTAGCTCGGCTAACTCTGTTAGAGGCACAATGACTCTTAACACTCGAGACGAGACCACTGGGTGTGCTCGAGAACGTTTTCTGGATGATGCCATGTTAATAATAATTGAAGTGTGCGACCGAATAAGGGTCTATGTTACATTTAAACAAATGTTGAGTTTTTGGTGAAAAATGGGTCTACATAAGGTCCTCTTCCCGCCCAATAAGGTAATTGTGTTATTTTCCTTGAGTTGGCAGCACAAATAAGTGTTTGTCTTCAGAGCGAAGCTGTATTTACTCTGGAATAAAGGTCTATGTGTAGTAGTCACATTGTGTGCCCCGGGCAGGCTATACCATATTTTCAAGCGTGTTTTCTTTATTTGTACACAAAAAGTTTAGTACTTTGTGATACTGTATTGCTTCCATTAAATCGCAAGTGCGTGAATATTCATATTTGTTGCTGCCCAGTGATTAAACAAACTGAGAAAATATCAGCTGTTTCAGACTCAGAAAATTAATATTATGGTATTCTCTTTTATTTTATTTTATTTTATATACATTTAAAAAACTTAAATGTATTATTATTATTATTATTATTTATTCTTGCTGTTTAAATATATACCATAGTATAGTATTGTCTTAAAGAATATTTAGAATGTGAAAAAAAGGCATGACATTGTCTTCATTCTGGCCTCATTTATTCATTCATTCAAACCTGGAACCCTGAATGTTAATTATATCAGAAGACAATATTTTCAGGTAAAATATTATTGCAGTAAAGAGTTTTCATAGTATTGTTGAAAAAGGGTCTATTTAACCTGCTTGGGTGCCACAGATGATTAAATCAAAAGCAATTTTGTATCTGACATATTATACACAAATTCCTACTAAGATTGATGTGCTGAACTCAAATATATTATTAAAATGGCCCATCACCTAAGGTTGTTGAGATACGATTCACTTTGAATTATAAGTTAAAATAGAAACTTTACAGTGTTTGGCATGTCCCACTATACTTTTTTTTTTACATAAAAACATAATTTACTTAAATATTAAGTTCAGGATGATACAAAATAAATCAGGAAATTTAGGAAGACATTTTTCAACCTTCAAGTACTGGATACTAGGAGGGGGGGCGGGTCAAGAATAGGTGTTGCACACACAAGTGCAGGCGTGCCTAGAAGTCTGTTAAAACAAAGTCAAGGTCAGGCAGTCTAGCATCAGCATCTTTTCAGAACAGATGACATGTGACAATCCTTTGTATTTATGTGCCTTGGTGTTCTCAGCCAGTTTAGTGAATAGTGCTATCGAAAACATTTAATCTTTGAAAGTACGTGGATGTGTAAATAGTCCAGATAACTCAACAGAAAACTATTTTCAGTTTGATCAAAGAGACCTATAAAATGTATTTTGGCAGTGCACTCGGGGATCAAGAGAAAGATTGGACCGTATATTGTGTGCATTACACTAGTTGAGTGGTTTAAAGGAAAACGTTGTGCTATGCCCTTTGCTGTTCCAATGGTTTGGCGTGAACCAAAAGATCACTGTACTGACTGATATTTTTGTAAGACAAAAATATCTGGATATTTTGGCAAAAACAAACATTCTAATAAGTATGCAACTGTATCCTCTGCACTGAAGCCTGTGCCACATGCCTGTACCACCTTTAAATGCAACAGACATGGAAACATCAGACAGTGAAACAGATGAAACTTTAATTGCTGAAGAGTACTGTCCTGAACGTAATGATAAAATACCACACTTGATTGAACAAGCAGAACTTTATGACTTAGGTTCGTGATTTACAGTTGTTGAAACAGCAAGCAGAGCAACTTGGCTCTAGGCTTCAACAGTGGCACCTTTTAGCTCAAGGAACAAACATTTCAAGTTTTATAAATAGAAACAAAATATTATTGTCTACATATTTTGAAATGCGCAATGCAGTGTGTGCAGACATTAATGGCTTGATGCTGGAACTTGGATTCCAACATAATCCTGAAGAGTGGCGTCTCTTCATAGATTCATCCAAAGCTTGTCTGAAAGCAGTGCTATTACATAACGGGAATAAAGTGCCATCAATACCCCTTGCTTATGCAGTTGGAATGACAGAAACCTACGAGAGTATGATTACGCTGCTAGAAGGAATAAAATGTAAAGATCACAAGTGGCAAGATTGCAGTGATTTAAAAGTTGTTGATTTGCTTCTTGGCCTACAAGGTGGCTTTACAAAGTACTGCTGTTTTCTTTACCATTGGGATAGTCGAGATACAAGAAACCACTATTTAGTGAAAGAATGGCTGAAATGTCAAGACTTTGTAGTTGGTGAGAAAAATCCTCCCTTAATTGACCCTGGGAAAATTGTATAGCCTCCCCTCCATATTAAGCTTGGACTTATGAATATTTTTTTTTGTTAAATCAATAGATAAAAATTGCCAGGGGTTCCTTTATTGGAAATAAATGTTTCCTAAACTCAGTGAAGCTAAGTTAAAGGAGGGCATATTTATTGGCCCTCAGATTAGGAAACTTAAAGAACGATATTTGATGTCAAGTTGAATGACCTTGAATTAGCTGCATGGATGTCTTTCAAAGCTGTTACTTCTGGATTTTTAGGGTAACATAAAGGATCTAAATTACATCAATTTGGTGAAAAATCTTTTGGAGAACTATAGAAACTTGGGTTGTAGGATGTCCTTAGAAATTCATTTTTTACATTCCAGCCTTGATTTTTTCCATGAAAATTTGGGTTCTTCTAGCGATGAACAGAGGAATGTTTTCACGAGGATATTTTAACCATGGAACACCAGTACCAAGGAAGATGGGACTTTGCAATGATGCAAGACTATTGCTGGATTTGTCAAGGGCGACTGACGAAACACTGTACATATGGAAGTCTACATTAACGTAATTTCCTAACTACATGTGAATAAATTGAAGGCAATTTGAACACTTACCAAAGTTATTATATCAACTATTTTTAAAACTTTATATTTAAGTTGCTTATATTCTATTGTTTGAAAACCTATTTTATCATAAAATAATTACAGTGGGCATCAAAGAGCAGTTGCCTTTATTTGATATATTGTTATAATGTTAAATAATCTAAATGTTACTATATCTAATAAACATGATGTTATAAGAGAATTTCTGACTTTTCCATCGAGTTCAGCACACACAAATTAGGTATAATCACCCACTTCCAGATACAGAAAAAATGTTGTAATTTGTTAAGCAGTATTATTACTCTCAAAATTTTGAGAATGTATTTTCTCAAAACTTACCAATTGTAACATAGAGCCTTATTCGGCGCACGCTTCAATTACACTACCTTATCTACAACAATGGTTTGCTGTAAATCTCTACGAGAGTTGAAGGAAAACACTTAAAATAAAACATGAACAATTGAAATAAAAATGGATCACTGAATGAAATGTACTAATTTTAAACTACAATAAAAAAAAATATTATTGAAAACATTTTTTGGGAAGAGGCCGCAATCTTTGTCCACCTAAGAGCATTATAAACAGTTTTTTAATGTCTTTCCACAAGGGTTAACACGCACTTCGTATTAAAAGTTCGATTTCTGGTTAAAATTTTAACATTTTATAAGGTGTTGCAGATCTTCAAGTCATCGCAATGATATTTAATTATTCATTTATACATTTTGACCAATAAAAAATGTAAATATTGACTATTGAGTCTAAAATGGAGATAGATCATTGCTATGCAAACATTTCTCCTAAAGAGATTTAAAGAAAAATAACATACTTTTTTAGATACTACTTATATTTAATTACTCTATGGCATTGGAGAATTATTGCGTTAAGACTTAAGTAGTATATGTTTACAACCAAAGCTCACAAAATTGTATTAATATATTTGCAAATATCTCAGAAACTGTTGCTTTTATAAAAATATAGGTCAAACTAAAAGTTTTTTATTTCTAATAGTCCTACAATTTTGCAATGATAAGTTGTTTAGTTTCTCAATAGTTGTGGAGATATGGAAAATTAACACTTCTGTAAAGTACCCTAAAAATCATTTTCATAGGAAAATGAAAATAGCCAGTTTATTTCTAATCTTAATCAACGCCTAGATACGAATTTTAATCAAAATCTTTGAGCAGATTTTGAGAAAACCAAATTTTTCTCTTTTCGCCCTTCAGTAAACTACCCTTAATTTTAAAGTTTTTATAGACACACAGACAGACGGCATTGCAAAGACTATTTTTTAGGGTTGGTGGGGTCATGAGACGTCGAATATCCATTCAGGTTAGTTTTTTTTTTACGGTCGCAATACTTAAACTTTAATGTCCAAAAAGTTAAAAAATGCATATAATTGCGTATAGATTGAAAGTTATTGATTTTATAAAAATATGTTTCAGATAAAATATTTGTATTATAAATATATATACATATTTGTAATGCTAAGTAATTTCACATCTCAAATAGTTTCGGAGCTATTATAAAAAATGTTAATTAATGCGTCAGACCGGAGCCCTTAAAGCCATTTTGCCGAAATATTGAGGGTAGCCATTTTGTTTGGAATATTTATTAATGTTTATAAATGAAACTTAATCAAAATCGTTAGAGCTGATTTTGAGAAAATCGACTTTTTCTCTTTTTGCCCTTCAGTAAACTATCCTTAATTTTAAGTTTTAATAGACACACAGACAGACGGCATTGCAAAGACTATCTTTTAGGGTTCGGGGGGTCATGAGACGTCGACATACATCAACATTTCAGGTTAGTTTTTTTTACGATCGCAATACTTAAGCTTTAATGTCCAAAAAGTTAACAATATATATATAATTGCATATAGATTGAAAATTATTGATTTTGTAAAAATATGTTTCGAATAAAATATTTGTATTATAATTATATATACATATTTGTAATGCTAAGTAATTTCATATCTCAAATAGTTTCGGAGCTATTATAAAAAATGTTAATTTACGCATCAGACCGTAGCCCTTAAAGCCATTTTGCCGAAATATTGAGAGTAGCCATTTTGTTTAGAATATTTATTAATGTTTATAAATGAAATTTAATCAAAATCGTTAGAGCCGATTTTGAGAAAATCGACTTTTTCTCTTTTTTCCCTTCAGTAAACTACCCTTAATTTTAGGGGTAGATATCCAATTCCAAAAACCCCTCGGGGCAACCCTATGAAAACCCTAGATATCAAGTTTCAGCTCAATCGGTAAAATAGTTTAGGCTCTAGTTGGAGGTACAGACAGACAGACAGACAGACAGACGAAAATTCAAAAACCACTTTTTCGGATTCAGGAAGTCATGAAACGTCAAAATTCATCAAAATCTCGAGTTCGATTTTTTTGACGATCACCATACTTTCTCTACCTATAAGATAGAGAGAAAGTAAAAAGTTATATTACATCTATTTTTGAACAAAAAAAATTGGTTAAAAAATATTATTGTTGACAAATCAATAATCAAAAGTTATATGAATAATTTTGTAGAAATAAAATATTGAGTTTCTAGAACAAGAAAAGTGTATGAATGTTTTAAATTTGCACTGGAAGACTGATGTGAGAGAGAGATAGAGAGAGAGAGAGAGAAATTAATATTGAAGATTTGGCTAGATCTCGCTGATAAATATGTCCATGTTGAAATAGTACAAATGTCTGAAATTTGTTTCCTTTTCTTAATGTCAACTCCTCCACAATTTAGGGAAATAAACCGTCTCTAGTTATTTCCCAGACACACAGCTTTCTATGGATATCTTCATATCCCACTTTAAAACTATATTTCACTTTTTAAATCCAATTTAGTTGGGAGCCACACAGGTTTGGTTCCATGTCAAAATGACGCCGAAGATCCCAATCTTTTCCAAAAAAAAAGGGTTCCAGGAATCAAATTTAAAATGTTGGCTATGGACTAGGGATGAATATAAAATAAAATATAAAGATAAAAAATATATGTCAATGAATATGAACCTGTTTTTTTTAAGAATTAAAATGTTTATTTCCATCTGTCAGAATTTTCATTAATAAATAAAATGATAGAATATTAGGGAAAAGGTAAAGCACAAATAAAAGTAAAAACACTAACACATATTTATACACACTTCAATATTTCGATGCTATTATAGCATCTTCCTCAGAAAGTAGTAGTAGTAATTAAACTGTTTTTGCTCGATGCACTTTTTTCATACATATTATTTTAAAACATCTGTCAGAATTGAAATGTGCACTAGTTTGGAAGTATTTACATCAATTTCTTTTCTTCTTTTATAATTACGAGATACGCCACTCACTTGTTTAATATTCCTGCACATGTGTTCGAATAGAATCATGGTCGACATTGAAAATAAATAAAGAAGAGTCAACAAACTTCATAGAAGGATAAATATGTTTAGTAAAAAGGTAAATGTTCTTCCTTAGCTCAAAATTCATTACTTAATTATTTTAAACAGTGTTAGACGATCTTCCGATTTATTGTAAATGGATGTAAATAGTATTATGTTGTCACGCACAACAACACAACGTATTATGTTGCGGATGAACTTTTAAGTACATCATTTACCTAAACCAAAACAAAAATCAATTGTAAAATATTTACAAATTAGAAAAATATAGGGAAATATATGGTGGGGTGGCAAATCACATTACAGTATGTATATTGGTTTTTGCGCACCATCCCCCCGTCTGGAAGGATGTTTTGTGTTCTTCCATGCCAGAGAAAGAACATAGATCTCTGACAATAGGACCAGCAGCGTCTCTCTGAGTTGTTGAACTGAATAAATACAGCTGGGGCGGATGTGAGGACCAATCTTGGCAGTGTATTCTTCGTGGGCACTTCTCGTCCTATTTAACCGTAAGAACAAAATTCAGCTCCTATATCTCAAAATTCTTTATTTCAGCCTAAATGTAACTTTTTTTTAAAATATAAAACCTAAATAACATGATGTTTAAGGTTAATTAATTTTTTTGTAATGTCCAGTTTGAAGACTTTAAATTTGATCCTTACTTTTAAATGTTTATTAGTCCTTATGAATTGGTTTATTTCCATTAATAAATACAATATAAAAGTAGACATTATTACTGACTTTGTTGGAGGGGAGCTTAGATCCCATTTTGAGTAATCATATTACTTTTTTTTATGCTAATGCAAAATTTAAGAATTAGGAGGAAGGTGAATATGCTGATTATGTCCGTTAAACAAACTAAACTATATGTTGATTTTAATCACGATTAGATTTAGATAGGGTTCCTGGGATTTTCTTTAGTGACAATATTAAGGTTAGGGGTAGTTGTAAATATTTTAATTCGGTCTTATTTTAAGAACTTTAAAGTCACTTGTAATTAAGTGAATATAAATTCTATAAATTCAGTTAGTATGGCATTTTTGCTGATATATAACTTTTTTGTATGTCCTTTTGACAGATTGTTTTTGCTTATTTAAGTTGGTGGTTGTACTTACACCGCCAGTATGATGTTGTTGGCCGAGAATGGCAACTTTGAACAAACGTTAAACAACCTTTTGAGGTTCTTTTTTTTGTAAATGTAAAGTTGAGGTAAGATATGATGACAATTATGCAGAGCTAGTGTCCCCTTTTGGGAAAATTGCAACTAATCCAAAATATATATTTTGATAATGTTCCTTTCTAGAAAATAACATGACCTAAGCAAACAAAGAGCTTATATGATTTGTAGAATATCGGTATATTGATAGCACAGAAAATGAACTTTAACTGTGATGTTAAATTTCTTAACGAGTACTCAGGAAAATAAATAAACATTTGCAGTCATTTATCTTGTGTTGTAAAATATTCTATTTTCTCTAAGTTAACTTGAGTTAGTGTAAAGATTTTCATAAAATATATAATTCTTGAACTAACTAATGTAAATCCCTACCATATTTTTTATAATTCATATCTTTATATGCTATAAGTAAATATATTTATATATTTGAATAATGATTTGTGGACTTTCTTAATTATGTATATTTTCTTTTCTTAGGGGGAACATATATATATTCTACACTTTAAATTTAAGTCTTTCTCGAATTTGTGGGAGGAATTGCCTGGACTTATTGGGTGGTATTATATTTTTAAAACAAAGTCCTGACAGCTCACTCTGCATTCCTTTTTATTTTATGTACTTTTAATGTTTCCCCATAAGGATCAAAAGGAGGCTGACACCTTAGGCCAGGTATGTTTAACTAGCATATTGAAATGTTACTCTATTCTTCTTATAAACATCAAGGAAAGACATCTTGGAATGTGATATTTGGGGATTTGGCATAATTCAGAGAATTCAGGCATGTGGGCTTGGTTTACCAAATCCACATGCTTTCTTTAACATAAGTCAGTTACAAAAAAGTTGTTGAACGTGCGTACCAAACATGTGCAATGTTTGGCAGTACATACATATGTAACGGTTGTTCTCACAAGAAAAATAACCAAACACCTCTTACAGACACATTTGGCAACAATGTAAGTGGCTTAGGCACAATATTAACACCATAGTTTCAACAGAACAATTTGCTGCAAATAAAAAGTTTTAAGATTTTTGTTAAAATAATAGAGTGTTAATATTATGGTTTTATATGGGTGGCCCACTCTTCTTTTACATCGATAAGATACTAAGTTGGAAAAATTTTCTTAAGTTTTCAAACGCAGAATTTGTAATGTATGATCAAATGAGTTTGTAATTCCTGTCTCTAGAAGCAGATAAAAATGTAATTTTTCAAATATTGTTTGATGTAATGGTTTGTCACCAAAGTGTTGCTAACACAGTTGACAAGAATATTTTAATCCAGAAAATGTCAAATGGTCTTAGAATAATCTTAATTGATGCTACGGCTATAAATGTGCTCAATGCAGACAGAAATGCTCTGCTGTACTTGCTTGTGGAAATGTCAACTTCTCGTTCACTGTCACTATCATCACTCGTTTTAGCATCACAGTACTTATTTGATGGTTTTAATTATGTAGCATATCACTCAAGTGAAATGACATCTACAAACCGTAATTTGCATAAAATATCAAAATGAACTAAAGGGATGTAAAGAAGAGAATTAAAACTGATATATTTTGCAATAATATCATTTGTGTTCTACTTACATTGAGTGGATATTCCCGGATATAAACTCCATGCTTCGACAAAAATATTCTGCAAGTATGGTGGCAGCGAAGGCGTGGCAGTTTTAACAGACGTCTCAACCCCTGAACACTCGATGTTGAAGCCCACTTGACTATCGTTGGTTCGATGTCACGAACTACGAGCACTGCTCACCTAGCGGACTTCCTTGGTAACTCTTTCTTCACCTTTCCTACCTCCCCCCTTCCTTCCTTTCTCCTCATTACATGCTCATTTTTTGTCTTGTTTAGATTCAGAGAGAAGAGTATATAACGGTAGCCCCTGGGTTCACAGACTGAAGTTCATCATATTATATCCTCGAAGGAGGAACCTCTGCTGCAGCACCTGAAGGATATACGGATGGTCTTGGTGTTTGAGTCATGGGTCTCACCGCCTCCATGCCGAAGGAATCTCGCCTGATGTCACAAGTATTCAACAAAATCCTTCAGAATTGTGGTAGTTAAGGAGACTAATTTAGTTCTCGTTTGTCGAAGCGGCTATAATATTAGTTCCACATCAATCAGACGTGTTTTCTTTAGTCAAGATGAGTTATTATTTTATGTCCATCAGACTTGTTGTTTTAGTCAGAATGACTTATTTTGGTTTTGTGTCAAACTGACTTAATTTCTTTAGTCAGATAGTTTGACTACATATTTTCCCTATGTCCAATGTCCATATGACATAGATTAAATAGAGGAGCTTTGAGCTCTCTATGTAATAGAACCCAGGCTTTATGTGTCCTCTTCTTCACATGTTCATTATTCAATATTAAGTCCATATGACTTCACAATATCCCATGACGCTGAGGACGTCATGCTCACATGTTCGATTTTTTGTATGGCTACAAGCAGGTTGTCTACCGCCCTTTTTTGAGGACCTAGTTAGGTCAGTATCTCACAACATTCTAGTTGGCATCTCTTTATTCTGTGTTACTATTTTGGTTGCGCAAAGTACGGAACACGGCTAGTTTTGTATAGTGGCCCACTCAGATAGTATTTTCATTCGCCCCTTGTTGGTACCTCATTTGTCCTAGTATTTAATGTTGGTGTGTACTAAATTTAATGTTTACCCCAGGCAGCGGGTAATGACATAAATGTACTATTGAATGCTCTGGCAGTACCCAATGGGAAAGGACCAGCCATAGTATAATTTAGTGTTGACCATCTACTAATGTAATGGACAGAGTACTCTTACCATTTATTTTGTAGGCTGTCTATGAGACCTTTATTAATTTCTAAACAAGCCAAGTTTAGCTTAGTAACTCAAACTATAGGATCTGTTGTCATAGATTTATTTGTATTTAATTCACCATGTTTTCTGTATAGACCCTTCTGGTGGAAGTCTGGCGCTAGCCCGGCTGTTTTGGAATCCAATACTCTGTATCTACTTAACTTACTTTTGACTGTTACCGTGTCGTCTTGGACACGTATTCTCCCTTGCTTCGGGAAGTTCCTATATGTTTGGAGTTGTTAAACCCTATCTTATTAGCCAATTTAACGGACTTTAATTACTTTCTATTATTCATTAGTCCCACTTTCTATCTTCTTTATAAATTGTAACCCGATATCTACTTTTATGTTTTTGTATCAATCAATCTAAGTGTCAATTATTACCAAACTGTTAATTTGCATGTCCCCCTCCCCTTGAAGTAAATTCTGCACTAAGAGTGAGAGAAAAGGTGTAATTTTGAATTAAATTCTTTGTGTGTACAAATATTCAATATTTTTTTTAAACACAAGAAAACATTTAATATTGAACTTAAATTTAATCTCACCCTGGAGAAATATTGATTCACTGGAGTTATGAAAGCTCTATTTGTATAAAATAATAACTTGAAAGTGTATGTTAATGAAAGTATTTCACACCAATTTTATATCATGTTAAGATTCTTATTCCCATCACTGAATGGTTAGTGTCTAACAGTTGTCAACTGGCTCAGTTCCAGGTTATGCCAACAAGGCTTCTTACTTTTTGGATATAGGATTTGGTAATTATATTGTCATTTACTGAGGACCTGTGTGTTTGAAAGGTGTAATATATCCCAATGTTTTTCAAACGATAGGTGTTTTATCAGTTTATTTCTTGAAAACAACCGCTTAGCTGGAGAATTAATTAACTACCCTTACTATAGTCTAAATATAAATTTATTTTAATCTAGTTTTTATCTAGCTTTATTCCTACTTTTATTTTTAATTTTAGGGTGAGGATATCAGCCAGAGCGATTACAAGTCATAGTTTATATTATACTTTATTTTCTTTGTTGCTTTTTAAAACATGCCACATACCAAATTTCACCAAGAAAAACAACTGGAAGCTCTTGATAATTTATAAATGAAAGTGAGCACCAATGCCATGTTTTAGTGTAAAAAATCAACTCTCTTAGGGAGTAATTGAAAATATTAACTCATTTTAATACATTAATCTGCTATTTGGAATATAGAAAACATTAATTTGTAGCATTACAAAAAGAAAACATTTAATCGATACTTTATTTTTACTAGTTCTACATTTCATACATATATTACCTTAAAAAAATATGATACATTAACACAAATTATAGTTATTTAAATGTATAATCAGAAAGTTTTACTCTAATCATATTGGTCAGTGTGGTTCAACTTGGCCTGCCAATCTCTACTTTTTTAACAAGTGATAAAATAAAGTGTAAAACTTTTTACATCCATGACTGTCTCCAGCCTGTGGCCTGGGTTCGTTTTTAATTCAGGCCATATATGTTCCACACCGGCTTGCTAGGCCTGTTGTAGCTTCATACAGTGTCCCTATAGTATTTATACAAAAATTCTCCCCGACTATTTCCCCAAGTTCCCTTACCAACTTCTCACAAAATTTTCATTATAATTGTATGGTATACATGTGAAAATAAGAAAGCAGACTTTTGCCAACAAGTTCAGAGAAAATGATGGAAAAATAACAAAAGAGAGCTAACTCTATCAAAAAGGAAAGGCTGTATTTGTCTTTCAAAAAGTTAACTAACACTTTAGGAATGGATCACAGGCTGCTTCTTTCAGTGTCTACAGGTTTTGTTTTAGGGAGCTTTGCTTCTGTGATTAACTTAACAACATGCTCCCAAATTTGTAATGGTGTGCAAAGCTTCGAGAAGTCAGAGTCATAGTTCATATCTCCTTCGGCTTCAACTTCGACATCTACAATAACCTTCGCATATTTGAAAAATTTCGAAGGAAGGATAAAACTTTGATAAATTATCAAACAATTTAATTTTATCTTACTAAATATTACATATTTCAGTATTTGATCATTTTCAAACCATTATTAGAGAGAATTTTAACATCGACTAGTAATTTAACTACCATAACGTAAGCATAGATCAAAAGCAGGTAAGTAAATGTTAATATATTATATTCACTATCGCTTACATAATTTTGTAAAAACTAAAAATACATGTAAAGAAATAACACAAAATTCACCGGTATGAAGCAGATAAATCGCTTTATTTGTGCTATCATCCTAGCTCACGTCTAATGTTTAGTCCTTAATGTGCTATCTCTTTGGAATTATCTGTGACAAATTTACAAGTGCATTTTGTCACAGAAGTTTTTCATAGCTTCTTTGCATTTTATTATTCAAAATGTAGGGGTGCTCGGGATTCACGTTCTTGGGGAAATGTTCTTATTTGACTATTAACTATTAACTTCCAAAAACAAAACTCAATATTTAATTTACAGTGTTATCTGTTATGAAAATGTCACAGTACCAAATTATTCCAAGTTGCTTACAAATGTACCATCTACGTTACACCTATGGTAGATGGCACTTCATGTCTGCTGACGTCACAGACAAGAAGTTTAAGTTTAGAGTAGGTCAGGAAGTCTCGGTTGTTGTATGGTACAGTACTGACCACGAGCTGTGCAAGGTGAAAACTGCCAAATGCAGAACAATTATTGTTTAGTGCCAGGTTAGAGGAGATAGGCGTGTTCTATTGTACCTGCCCGGTCTATATTAAAATTAATAATCAATGATATATGTCGAGGTTTACTTTCATTTTTTGTTTCAAGTGAATTGTTCTTATCAATGAATAGTTGTTCTCAAGTGCCAAAATCCAATGTAGAATATTTCTCGGTCGGCCATGTGGCATAGTGGTATGGGCTCGTTAGCATGATGTGTAAGATAAATTTCGTATTGGTAAAGAAAAGGTATAAAAAATTGTAGCAGAGCGTGTTTGTTAGTTGTTTTCCTGTAGAGTCTGCCTGGACGCCATTAGACCCATGTTATTGGCTCTTCTCGACCATCTTAGGGGTGTTGCCCAGCCTGTTGGATGTCGGGTTATGTTTCCTCCACAAGCTTTTCTATTACCTTGCTTGCAAATTTATATGAATCCGAACTTGAATCTTCACTTTACCTTCAAATCTCAAATTCAAATATTGAAAAAAATCTCAAATCTATAAGGACATATATAATATAATATAAAATACAAATAGTAATAATTGTTAACATTGTTTCTTATAATCCATTCATTATAACATTTATACAGTCAGCTAAGTGTTAAATTACTGGTCTGGGGCCTGGTTGTTGAGGTCATACTAAAATTATATTGGTTCTGAAACACCAATAGTATTGGAGCTCTAAAACAAATTCCAATTGGATGATTGAACATTTTATGGATTTGAGCCTTGATACAACACTTTAGCTCAGTCGATAGTGTGTGTGTCTACTGAGCTAAGGGTCCTGGGTTCGATTCCCGGCATGGCTGAAAAATTTACCATTGATGAAATATAGGTTTACCCTTTCACAGTGATGAATTAATGGCCGGGGGATTGGATTAGATTATAAGGCATATGAATTACGACAGGCAGTAGTAGAATATACATATATGACTTCAATTAAAAAATCCACCACAGGCTGGAAACCGTAATGGATGTGAACATTTGAGTCTTGAATGTGATATTTTCTCAAATCGTTGAACTTTAAGGATTAGAGGGTTTCATTTCTAAACAAACAATATTGATATCAGTAAAATACCGCTACTTTGTTCACCCCCCTATGTTGGACCACACTGATATAGGTCATGATAATGTAGTAGTAACTAAATACTAGCACTAGCATAGTGACGAAAACCACAATCTTAGGTGTGCATAGATTTTGTTACACAGCCATTGATGCCCTTTTACAAACTAATAAAAATAACAATAAAATACATTCTGGAATGATTTTATGTATAAATTACAATTAGCATCAACTCCTTTATTTTGGTTGAATCAATTTGGAAACAAACAATAAGACATTTCTATTTTGTAAAACATTTCTTTGAATGAATGTTAACAAAAAATATACATGAAAGCAAGATGTTCTATAAAATTTTGGGGAGGGAGTTAATAGGATAAGGAAGAATTTGTTAAGATAACGGTTTCTGTCAGTTAAAAAATAAAACACACCTATATAAAGCTGCGCATAAAACTTACACTTCAAAACTAATAAAGTACAATGAATGTGCCATTGTGGTTTATATAATATCATGTACATTAGTTGGTGCATTGTGAATATTAAATTAACTAAAAACACAGAACCAATTATTATATTTGAAATTGAAACTGTGCAATTATTCACTAGCTCCTTAAAGTCTCAGATCTCTAGTTTGGTTAAATAAATATGCTAACACACATATATATATATACATGTGTGTGTACAATAGCATTTTTACTAAAATGTAAAAGTAATTGTCCTTAGTGAATAGATGTTGTCAAGTTTTTGTGGAACAAAATAAGCTGCTTGCGTGTTTCAATTTTTTTCCACATAAATAAAATATAATATTGTAAGGAACTGAATAACTAAATATTAGAAAATGCATTAAAAAAAATTTAGCAAAATTTCTTACTACATCAATCACTACAAGTTAAATGTTAACACAAGATTAATAATTAATTATATGATATTAACACAGGATAAAAAAATAATTATACAAGTAGTTAAATGAGCCTGGTTCTTAATACCTACATCCAAATCATATTGCAAAATCAAATACCCATCCCCTACCTATGCAATCTTAGAAACAGCTCTCAAATTATTTTCTAGTATACATTTTTATTTCAACTATAAAAGTGAGGAATCTTCCTAATCTAGTTGGGCCAGGTTTTCCAAGTGTAGTCAGATATAAATTGGTGTATCTTTCCTTAATCACAATTAATTAAAAATCTATTATTGTTACATAAGTAAATAAACCTAATTATTATTCAATGCATTACTACAACTAATTTTAATGAAATAACAAAAGTGTGAACCCTTGCACATGGCAGATCCTGTTATCTTTTACATTTGACAGAATTTAGTCACATTGTATTTTACAGCAGAAAGTTCAAACTATTCCAAATTTGTGAGTATGGTAAATAAAATAGATTGAATTTTAGTATAAAGTTGATAAATAAAATATTTATTTTTAGTGAGAAATGATAAATCAACTTTTATTTTAAGTGATATAGTGAAACCAGTAGAATAATTACAGTATACATACATACCTAATCACAGGGTGGACAAGAAATTGGCATATAACTAAAAACCAACTCTGTGCTTAATCCATCCTCATTAACTTTCTCCTCACTTCCCTATCCTTTCTTACTCCCTTCGCTTCAACAACATCCATACAGAGTCATACATACTCTTTTATTCTTAAAACTCCTAATGTTTCTCTTTTTCACACATTTGTTTACAACATTTAGCCACATCTTACATGGCCTTCCCTTTCCTTTTGGTCCACACACTCTACCTTCATATATTTGCTTCGTCACTCAATCCATTCATCCTCTCAACATGTCCTAACCAACCTAATACGCTTCTTTCACATTGAACTGTTGGATTCCCTTTCAACCCACACTCTTTCAGCCTACATTCATTACTGATTCTGTCCATACGAGTTTCCCCATATACATTTCTTAGATATCTCATTCCAACCACATATCAATGTTATGTTTGTATTTAATGCCCACTAACAATATTATTAATTTATTCAAGTAAATTAACTTTATCTTCCTTTAGTTAGATGGATACCCAAAATTTCAGCCACTTTTATTTTACACCAACTTACCTAGTGAACATAATTGAGCGTCCCAATCACACTAGGTTACTCGATGGTAGTATTTATCCATCAATAGAATACGGTAGGAAAACATATGTTTGGTGACAAATATCAAATCATACATAAAATACAGCCTCACCACACTTATTTTGTATCAAGACACAACTATCTATTAAGTTAATTTTATTATTTGGAATGGCATCCATTTGCTTTTGTAGCATAGATAATAATAATAATGGTGTAAAATGGTATTTTAAATCTAACAGTGCTTTTTGTGAAAGGTTTAGTAACTAAAACTAAAGAGGTAACCACACACAGACTCATTGAAAAATGTTTTGGTATTCTTTTGGATAAGACTTGTCTCACTTTTATTTATTCAGATTAGCTTGAATATATTGATGTTTTATTGTGGAAGTAGTCAGTAAAAATTTATGCCATGAATTTAGTATTTAAGAACATTTTTGGTCAATCTTTAAATCTATATTTAGAATTTATTTTATTTATACCAAAAATGCTTGATTAAAAAAAATACACAAAATTATAATAGTTGAATTTAATATAGTTTTTTTTTAAATTCTACCTCCCCGACCCAACACTTGTTAGACAAAATATTTAGTTTTTATTTGGAAAACTTACAATTTAAAAATAAATTATTATAAAACTGTGGTGTACATTTTTTTCCTTTTAAAAAGTTCTACAAGAATTTAAATGTATCATTCAGACCTCCTAAATTACAACCTAATCAAAGTTTTTTGGTCTTTTTCTGACCATAGTTGTGATCAAATTACTTTAGCTTCCAATTTTTTCATCAAATTTTTTTATCGGGATGAATGGGAAGGCTAAGTATAGAATAAAATTAATAATCTGAAATATAAATAAAAGCCAAAGTAAAACATTATTTTCAATTCCTCCTCCCATTTCCCATCTCATTCCCGTGGAAAATTGATTTTTGCCCCTTAAATATTTAAGTCAAAATGTCATTCCCACACAGGCCTGGAAAAGATTCAATTTGGTTTTATTTAGTATATGTATTATGAATATAAAAATGCTCAGTGTGTCTAGTAATGGGATATTTTGGTTTGGTTTGTCTGAATTTCAATTGTTAACTAATCTAACTTAATGTAAGCAAAATTTAAAGTTACCAACAGAATAATTTGATCGTAAAGTTATGAAAATAGCTATTACCAAAATTTGTCTGTAGAATGAAACGTCCCCTGCCACAGCTACACTAACTTTGTTAAAGCCCTGTCAATAGTGTCATTAGTAAGTTTATAACCTAAACAGGCAGTGAAACATGGTGGGATGGGTGCGACTTTAAAACATCATTTTTTAAATAAACAGGGCTCGGATTTTGATAACCTAAAATTTAACAAAAAATAAGTAGTACAATGATATTAAAATACTTCAAATTTACAAACATTTAAACTTAAACTATGAAAGAATACAAATGAATAAATCTAAAAAGCCCTTTACAAAGTGAAACTTAAATATACCTCCATTAGATGAAAAACGTGCAAATTTTGCTGAAATCTTTCAGTTGCAGTGCTTGGCCAGGAATGTGGGTATCTCAAACATGCATGTAAACATTGTATAGAGTTCATGTGAAGCCTAAATTAGGTATCTTCTCAGTCTGACAGTTATGTGGTCATGTGTTGGTTACAAAATAAATTTATTATTCAAAAATAGTTAAAAGATTATTCAAAACATATAAATATAACCTAAATTGACTAGAAAATAATCTATATAATATAAATTTATAAGACTAGGGGATGATGAACAAAGTTTATGTGCACATGAGCATTGTCTGATATTTTAAAATTTAGAGGATATGTCATCAAAATCCGGCCCTTAATAATAATATCTATGAAACTTGGCTATCCTATCCATAACAAAATATCTAACCTTAGGTAACAAGAAGCAGAGTTAACCAACCTGGAGAACTGAAAGACATATTGAGTGATAATGAAACTCAGTCAAAGCCTGGTACACTGTATCTGCAGCCAAACTTGTTTAATAATACACCAACACTTTTTATGTGTGTCCTAAGGGTCCCCATCATAAATTAATGAAAAGTACAGGAGTCAGAGAACAAGGCTAAGAAAGGTGATAGAACTGGATGGAGTAGATTTGAAAGAAGCAAAGAGTGTGAAGTATCTAGGTAGTGTGATTGAGGTGAAAGGGGGCACATTAATTTGGTGAAAATTATCAGGATTAATTTGGTGAAAATTATCAGGATTAATTTAAAAAAGAGTAACAATACACATCAGATTTAAAGTGTACCAATAGCAATCTAAAAGCATGATATCTGTATTGATTTAACTACCTTAAAACAAGAAAATTAACAGGTAAATTATATCAATAAGTGCATAAGATAAACATGTATCAAATATAAAATATTTAAATACAATAGTAATTTGAAAGTTCTTTGTTCATATTTTGAATAAGAGTCCTACAAATAAGAAACAATATTATTTCAAATTTCAACAAGTGATACCAATGTATTATCAACTACCAATATACACTTATGAACATTTTAAAATATCCTTGATTCACAGCTTATGATCAGATGAAGTTAAAAAAACACGGTTGGCAACCAAACATTACTTGAATAAATAATCCTTCAAAGCCCAGCTGAATAGAGTAACTAAATAATATGCTCAGCCAGGTCCGACAAGTGTTCAAACCAAGCCTTGTAATGCCGATGAGGTTTAAAATGGAACTCTTACGATTGTGCAGTGGCAAAACAGCATGTACGCTAGTTCAAGGACAAGCTAACAGTATCAGTAACATAGGGAGTAGGGAGCAGCCATGTAGTACTTACTGTCTTATTAAAAAAAAAAATCTATGAAAAATTGATAGGAAAAAACAGATCTCCACCTGACAGTCACTGTAATAGTTAATGAAACAAACTGATCTCCAACTTTCCACCTGACAGTCACTGTACTAGTTAATGAAAACAAACTGATCTCCTCACCTGACAGTCACTGTAATATTTAATGAAAACAAACTGATCTCCAACTTTCCACCTGACAGTCACTGTACTAGTTAATGAACAAACTGATCTCTCCACTGACAGTCACTGTATAGTTAATGAAAACAAACTGATCTCCAACTTTCCACCTGACAGTCACTGTACTAGTTAATGAAAACAAACTGATCCCCTCCCTGACAGTCACTGTAATAGTTAATGAAAACAAACTGATCTCCTCCACCTGACAGTCACTGTACTAGTTAATGAAAATGCACCCTAACACAACGTTCAATTAGACCCACAACCAACATCTTCCCATAAAATAGTCATAGTGAATTGGTTGAAACAACACAATATTCCCTTCAGTAATACTATGCTCAAACTAGAATTATATTCACTTATT
Organism: Timema podura; assembly: GCA_033556935.1. NCBI lineage: Eukaryota > Metazoa > Arthropoda > Insecta > Phasmatodea > Timematidae > Timema > Timema podura. The sequence goes on from JAVRXN010000011.1 coordinate 2,552,010, forward strand.
CGACTGCACAAACCATGATTTAAGATAGGATGGGTACACTACTCGCAACGTATGGACATTCTGTTCTATGTCTACTTCTATACCATCCCAATCTCAACCCCATAGAATAGATATTGGCACTAGTCAAAGACTATATTTCTAAAAGAACCTTACATTAAATGTAAACACCGTTAAGAGCCTAGTGGAGGAAAAATTGAACTCAATAGCGACAGGGAAATGTTTAGCACACGGCAAAGAATTGATGAAGTATATGATAGCATTATCATCAACGTATAGGATGATTTGTCAGATTATAGTTCCAGAGAAAACACATGAGTGATGATTGCGATAATATGAGTGGTGTGTAGGGTTTAAGTAGTACATGTTTATGTTTGTGTTTGTGTCTCATAGCTAAGAGAGAGAAAGAAACACCACCTTTCCACCCCTACCTGCGCTGCCCGAGTTCCATGTCAAACCTCACCAGTAGTACCACTGGTCTCCTTATCTTTGATTCAACTTCAGTGGCTGCAAAGCCATATTTGTCCAGGGGGGTAAATTAGCTTTGCAATTAAAAAGGGTTTTTGAGGGTCCTTTAACCCCAAGGCTAGAGGGGGGGCTCTTTCTCGAAAATGTTTGAATATTGGATATTTGGAGTGGTCCTCTGCCATAAACGTTTTTAAATTTGGAAACCTTCAAGAGCTCTTTTGAGCAATCCTCTAGTGAAAAACTTTTGAAAACTATATTTCTATATGGAGTGTTCCTTCTTCAAAAATTCTTTGAAATTTCTAGAAAGCTATTTAGAATGGGATTCTTAGAGCAAATTTTGGAAAGTTGGATGCTCTCAGAAGTTTTTTTTTTAATTGTATTACCCTGGAAATGTTAATGAGTGAGTGCATTAAAAGATGTTAGAACTGCTCCTCACCTAGTTTTTTTTTTGTGTGCCTCTATAAGCTACTTACAATTTGATACAGTACTTTTTTCCAGCTTCATATTCAAGAATAGCAGAAGTGAAATAAATATAGAAAGGGGTACGTTTATTCCAGAAGAGAGGGAGAGTTTATTTCCGTGGGGAGAGAGCAATATCCCCCCTACTCGATTATGCCAGCATTGCTACACTTGGATTTGTAGGTGTTTTTTTAAAAATCTTTGGTCACTTTTACAAAACAATTAAATGTTAGGCACATGATGAAATACTAAAATTTAAATTGAACTTGATTCACTACCTGACTATCTTCATGTGCCGAATTTAATTTCAGTATAAAAATAATAGACTCCATGAAACTTCCAAACACTTTGAAAAGACTGGACTGACCCAAAATGCCAGTTAAGTTCCTCTAGAAGAAACCCCAGCATGCACTATTCCTTAATATGGATAGCCATTTTATGATCATCATTCATGTTTGATTTTATTTCATCTATATTTTTTTATCATCTGTCATTGTGGGAATCCCTGGTACCGATAATCCCCCTTGTTGCATGCCTGGGGCTTAGCTACGATTAGAAGCTGAGACTATAAAGCTCATTCAAATGACAACAGTTCTTAGATGTATAAAGATTAACCAACAAGGATTGAACTGTTGTCATTTGAATGAGCTCTATTGCTTCATCTCGGCTATTGGTGGTGATTTCTTGGTGAAAATCACTTTGTATTTAATGTGAAGTGAAGAAGGGTGTATAGAAATTATAATTGGGAAAAAGATTACTTGATTTTATATTTTAAATCTCTTTCATCTACTTCTTAATATTTAATTTTTATGATATTTGGTTCGTATTGTTCAAAAGTTACAATTTCCTTTAAAGGTTTTTTTTTACAAAAAGAATAATTATAACCAAAAATAAGGTTTAGCTGCCTTTAACATGTTATGGCATATAAATAATGATTCAAATTTATTGTTGCAATAACACTTCTTTTCCAATCATTATTTTTTTAATTCAGTACCATCTTAAAAGTAACTTGCTTGTATTTACAATGTGTTTATATCTCTGGGAACTTTACCAACCATAGCCATTTATAAAGGTAATACAGTGACCGCCCTGAACCATTTATTATCATAGACTTAATGTTTTTTGTATTGGTTTGAAATGTTGGATTGCCACTGAGTGATATATTGACAGGAACCTTAATTGTCTGAACACTGGCGCTATTTATTTAGATATATTAACTTGCTGCTCCTAAAATAATTACTATTAACAAGTAGATGAGAGATTTTAAATATAAAATCAAGTAATCTTTTTCTCAATTACCCGCCGCGGTGGCGTAGTTGGCTAACGCGCTAGTCGTGTTGAGCTCGACCGACGAGGACGAGAAGATCAAGGTTCGAATCTCGGTCAGGTGAAATGGGGGTGGTTTTTCCTAAATGGTTTTCCACTCTCCCTCCACGCAAATGCGGGTTCACTTCCTTTAAATTCAACCCTCCCAATTCCTAATCCATTAGCGTAATTAGTACTTAAGCGTATAACTCGAACGGGTAGTAAGACGGGTAGTAAGTGTTAAATATTATATTAATATTATTTTTCTCAATTATAATTTTTATACACCCTTCTTTTCAACACATGAATTAAACAAGAATTTGTTGAAAATGTTAACCAACCAAAGTAACTATTAATATATTAAGGGCACAATAATTTTTCTTTAATATCACTTCTTGGAAATGAACATTTTGACTATATAAAAGGAATACAAATCTTCCAATATGAAAAAACAAAAAACAGTATTATGTACACAAATTATATTAATATAAAGTAGAGAAAAAAAGGTGCATTATTTAATCGCTAAAAGAAAATCAAAGCTAAGCCAAGACAAAAATAGTTTTGAATGCGATAAATATTTTCTTTACATCAACCCTTTGTAAAATATAGAGTAGTTCAAACTTAAATATTCTTTATTGAATTTGAGTTTCCAGATTTTATCAATCTAAATTTAACATAGTATACTCTACATGGAAAATATAATATATAAATAAATTAAACAAAGCATTTCTTTGGAAATGTCCTATTGTAACATTTTCAGCCAATTATCCAAAATGTTGATGGACACATACAGACAATGCTGATGAGCTAAACCCATTATTTTCAAATTGTTTATACCTGGTCGATGACATGACCCAAACATAAAATGTGGAGGTATTAAGTTGAAATGGGCGTTATCTTCAAAACTGTACCCAGTTTGAACTTGTGGAACTATCCACAGCATCAGCATCACTGAAAAAAGAGAGAATATTATGAAAACTTTAAGATGGGCCAAATCCTCTATATATGGATCTGAATCTTAGAAATCATAATAAACATAAGAGATTTACTTTAATTACTCTCAAATAAAGTTGCTATGGAAAATATAAATATTAGCTAAATGTTAACAGTTTTACTATAATGAGCTGAGGGATTTGTCTAGAGCAGTGATTCCCAACCTTTTTTGTTTGGAGGGACCCTTGAAATATTTCAAAAATATCAAGGAACCCCCTACCTGGCTGACATATAATAGATTCGACAGGGTTAAATTAAATAAAGACATGAAAAAATGGGTTAGTAGTAAATAATAATTAAATCATACTTTTGAATAAAATATTATACAAATATTTACTGCTCATTAATATTTAGCTTATTAATATTACTGTTAATAAAAAGATTACAAACATTTGCAGTTTACAGTTGGCTTACTGGCTATAAACAAACTTGGTTTGCAATAGTTTTGTGTTATTATAATGTTTTATTATTAATTCACAACTGAAAATAATACAAGTTTCAATAGAATAACAATGATTCCTACTGTCATTTAATTTAATGTGAAACTTAGGCTTGCTTTTTCGAACACAACAACTTAATTATTCATGTTCGCATCTTTGATAGGCACACACAATGTTCTTCTTCCACAGACAACAAACAGTCTATTCCTCTGTTTGGTTTTACATTCATTAAACACTAAAATGATTGCTCACACAAGTACGATGTTGAGAATTGTAGCAATATGTTTGTAGCTTTCTGGGAGATGGCAAGAAACTCTGTTTACACTGATATACAAAACATATATAATGACAGTTCATTAAATTTAATTTTTAGTGTGCGGTCATACTTCAGTTCAGTCAATTGTTATTCTTCCTGTGGGCTGAGTGAATTTTCTAAACTGCCTGGAGAATCTGTGAAAGGGTTCCTGACCCAATTATACTCTTCCAATGACAGAGAAGGGAAGTACTTGGCAAGATTTTTCAGTCAGAGATTCCATATGGTCGGAAATCAGGGGCATAATGGTTTCACAGTGATTATTAGTTGTAATTCTCTGAAGATGAGAAAATAGGGGTAACATTTCAAAATTACACTTAGAAAGATGTTTTTTCCAAACACCAAGTTAAACACTATCACATTAACAAAATATTAAGTGTCACTAAGCAACACATAAAATAACAAATCATGTTTTCACTTATTGAGATGAACAAATATTACTATCAAAGAGAAATGATCACAGACAATTGATGCGAGTAAGAAGAATTGATGTCCTCATTTGTTTGTTTGGACCGATAAAGAACATCAATATTGGGCCCACAAAAGTCAACAGTTCATATCAAAATTTTGACTTCCAGTTAAAATTTTTGACATTTTATTAGGTGTTGCACATCTTCATGTCATCGCATTGATATTAAATTCCTCATTTATAAATTTTGACCAATAAAAAATTTAAATATTGACTATTTAGTCTAAACTGGAGATAGATCCTAAGAGGTTTAAGGAAAAATAACAAACTTTTTGATAGACTTACTTATATTTAATTACTCTATGGCATTGGAGAATTATTGCGTTAAAACTTTATTATCTCTTCACAACTAAAGCTCACAAAACTGTATTACTATATTTGCCAATAGTGTAGTCGTGTTTGGGCAATATTTGTAGCTCCACGTGTTATTGTAAGCGACAATGGCCCCTGCTTTAGTCTGCCACACTTAAGGACATGTGTTTTGGTTGGGACATCAAGCATGTCACCACCAGCCCCTATCACCCTGGGCCTAACCAAGTTGAACATTTTAACTGGAGCCTGGTGATTAGCACTGACAATCTTCCATAGTCAGGTGCAGAATAGATGGGACCAGGAGTTAAGACTTTCTTAACTCAGCCTTCCATGAGTCTACTGGCTCATCTCCGGCTTCTGTTTTCTTGGGTTGGGAGTTGAATCACCCCCTTCTCGTTATCTGGGATATCAACCCATTGTTGGAAGATCTTAATGATGTATCCAATGGAGATAGATGCAGGCGTGCTCTCGACCATCTTAGGAGGGCACAGAGAAGGGTGGCTGACGCTTATAATAACGGGAGACTCCCCATTCCTTATGTAGAAGGTGATCATGTCTTATGTAAAGAGTTTCCCTTGAGATCCGCGGTGGACAAGAGATCTGCGAAGCTGTGTCCAAGGTGGGGTGGCCGTGGCAGGTTGAGAAGTTTTTAACTCATGTGACAGTCCTCAAGAATGTAGACGATGCTACGAGCCCACATCAGTCATCTTAAGAGCGTCCCTAAAGGTGCTCGATTGTATGCCCGTTTGTGTGGTGTGTGATGATTGTTAAGTGTTTATTACAGGTCTTCTCACCCAGACTGCTTGTCTGGACCCAGGCTACCTAAACTCGACGATTCTGGCTTAGGCATACGTTCCCAGACTTCTAAGCGACTGTGAATATATATGCCTTGGCCACATATAATGGTGACCAAAAATTCATGGTTCGTGAAAAGGCTTTTATTTTCGGTTGTAATAAGAGGTTTTGCATAACTAGTGCACCATTAGCATTTAAAAAACTTTAATTAAATAATGACAGTGCTCACAATCTCGTATGGGTGTCCTAAGAGTGAGAAAACTTTTAAAATACAGTCAAACTTGAATAATTCAAATTCATGTTTGATTCAAACTTTTCCCTTGGTCCCTGTAAACTTCTATTTAAACAATGTTAAAAAATCACATGTAATTTGAACTTATTTTGTTTAATTCTAAGTAAAATTGTCTCGAATATGACAAAAAACCGCCTGAAATCTCACGTAGGAAACACGTTTACTACTTGACTGTTGCTGCGTGGATAATAGGCTCTCTGCGTGCAGGGGAACTAAAGTTTTGTTTTTGGTGTTCCCTTTGAGGATTTTGTGAACTTGGATGAAAGCTTATCAGTGTGCAGTGAATTTGGACATACAGAAATTTTGACAGATTTTATGAACAATATAAATAACAGTGCATCTTCAGATGAAGGAAACAGATGAAACTTCCAAAGAAGCCATGGACCACATCGAAGAGGTGAGACGGTTTGTCGAGGGACACCAATGTTGGCCCCCCTATTTACCTGTTGCTCAATAAACTAAGAGAGTTTACTCCAACTCAGAGAATTAAATACAAAATCAATAAAATATTTCTAGCTTTTTTTTTAAAAACTGTAAATACAGTATTCTGTACTGTACCTATTGCTATGGAAAAACTAAGAATAAATTTATACATATATGGTATACACTACTTTATTTTAATTCAATGAATTGATATTTGAAGTTATTTTTCCAGCCCAAATAAAAACTTACCTAATTCGAATTTTTCTAGTGGTCCCTTCATCTTCGAATTAGCCAGGTTTAACTGTACTCATAAATGATGGATCTAAAAATTGTTTACATGAGAGAAGAATGAAGATTCTCTTTTAGATGTGTCAGGAAATTAATCCTGACTGGGCAGATAAAACGTCATTGATGAACACTTATTCAATTTCTTTTTGTCAGTCCCAGAGAACATCATCCATTTTCCTATCCTCAATGAATGAAAAAATGGTGAGCAGTGAGAAGATTGGACGGAGAAGAACGACTACATGTGATTAAACCCCGACGGCTCCAGGCAACAATAGTATGGGTGTTTGGAGAGGTGTTGATGAACATGGTCTGATGGGTGGCTGGTCAGCGACGTCATCTGCAGGAACCTGCTGAGGAGAAGATGCTGGAATTTTTTTGAGAATTTGCATCATGGATGGTCTGGGCAAACGAGGCCCTTAGCACTATGTGGGTCTGGTTAGTGTCGCAGACTCCTGGATGGTCTGGGCAGAGAGGCCCTTAGCACTATGTGGGTCGGTTAGTGTCGCAGACTCCTGGATGGTGGGCAACGAGGCCCTTAGCACTATGTGGGTCGGTTAGTGTCGCAGACTCCTGGATGGTTGGGCAGACGAGGCCCTTAGCACTATGTGGGTCTGGTTAGTGTCGCAGACTCCTGGATGGTGTGGGCAGACGAGGCCCTTAGCACTATGTGGGTCTGGTTAGTGTCGCAGACTCCTGGATGGTTGGGCAGACGAGGCCCTTAGCACTATGTGGGTCCGGTTAGTGTCGCAGACTCCTGGATGGTGTGGGCAGACGAGGCCCTTAGCACTATGTGGGTCTGGTTAGTGTCGCAGACTCCTGGATGGTCTGGGCAGATGAGGCCCTTAGCACTTGGGGTCCGGTTGTGTCCTCCGGAGGTTGGCAACGGGTAGCACTATGTGTGTCCTTGTGTCAGAATCCTGGATGGTCTGGGCAGACGAGGCCCTTAGCACTATGTGGGTCCGGTTAGTGTCGCAGACTCCTGGATGGTTGGGCAGATGAGGCCTTAGCACTATGTGGGTCGTTAGTGTCGCAGACTCCTGGATGGTTGGCGATGAGGCCTTACACTATGTGGGTCCGGTTAGTGTCGCAGACTCCTGGATGGTGTGGGACCACTGGTGGTAAAGAACTGTGGAGGAAGTTCGTCAACACTGGCGTTATTGGTCCTCCAGAGAGGACATTGGAAATGGGTACGCTCACAAATGTTCTCCTTTCGCATGCCCGAATTACCCAGAAGGATGTCTAGGTTCGAACCCCCCTCCACCCCAATGCGTCAAGGTCCAGGGGGCAAGATTTGTCTTGGCATGAATATTGGAGCCAATGATTTTGAGGAAAATTAAGTTTTATTGAAGTCTGATTATTTATATAAGTTTAGTTGTGATGTTTCTAATTTACCTATTGCTTTAAAGGTTAGATCAAGTCGAAAGAAATATTCCATTACTACGTCCATTTGTAAATAGGGATTTGTTCTTCTTGAAAGATAAAGGTGAGTTTTATTAGGACTAAAATATAAGTGTTTTTGAGATTATATTAATAATAATAATAATAATATTTATCACCGCGTCTTACTACCCGTTCGGGTTATACGCTTAAGTACTAATTACTCTAATGGATTAGGAATTGGGAGGGTTGAATTTAGAGGAAGTGAACCCGCATTTGCGTGGAGGGAGAGTGGAAAACCATTTAGGAAAAACCACCCCCAGTTCACCTGACCGAGATTCGAACCTCGATCTCCCCGTCCTCGGCGGTCGAGCTCAACACGACTAGCGCGTTAGCCAACTACGCCACCGGAGATTATATTGTAAAAGATACATTAACCTGATCAATATGTATATGAATTTAGATTGAATCAGTAGATATGATTGAAGATAGTCTATTTGAGTCCGATCTTAATAAGTAATATTTATCCTAAAACATTTTGAGAATTCATCTATTTAAATATTCAAATAATACATTTAATTGTATTCATTATTTATACCTTTATACATTATGTTTGTACTTCTTTATATCATATTATTATAAATAAACTATTTAAAATGCACCCCTGGTATCTCTTTCAAGTTAGTGTATTTTTGTTTCATATTCTACGAGCACCCGTAGGTTATTTTAATTCATTTGTTTATTAAGTCAAGAGGGTTCAAAATAAAAGACCCTAAGGATGGCCGTCTTGGGACTATTTTCCGCAACCGGGTGAGTTGCGTGCATTTGAGGAACAGTAATTTGTTCTCTGACTATTGTTGCTTAAATCACTCAAAAGACTCACTCTGATTTTTCTTTCTTTCATATTTTGCGCATTCTGCATTTTGGTTAATAAAGGAGGTTATACCATACATCCAAAATGGCCACCCAAAATAGTGTAAATTTGATTATCTTGGCTTGTAATGCACCTAGAAAGGTCATTTTTGTTTTAAATCTATTCAGGTTTTCATCAGGCACTTCATTTTACATCATTTACGAACAAAAGAAAACATGGCGACCTTATAACAAGATGGCCACCACTAAGTTACTTGTAAATCATTGATGTGTAGATATCACACTTGTCTATGTTATACTATACATAATCATGTCATTGGTTGGATTCATTGCGGAACTCATGAAAGTATCCTGTTTGGATTTGTATGTTGCCTCAGCATATGGAGGATTGGCTGGTATCTTCAAAGAAAAGTCCTGGGTGAAGGCAATGAGATCTTTTCATGGCGTATCAGTGGCTATATTACAGCATTTTTGTCAACTGGACGAAAGACATTTGAGGAACTACAACATTACAGTAAAACCTTGGATTGCGAGCATAATTCGTTTCGTAAACGTGTTCGTAATACGAAGCACTCGTATATCAAAGCGAATTTCCCCCATAATAAATAATGGAAACTCAGATGATTCGTCCCCCAACCCAAAAATATTTAGTCTAAAAATGATTAATAGCTTTTTTATTTTCGTTATTTAAATGTAACTGTACTGTAATCAAATTTATTAATTAAATGTAATAGTGGCTGGTGTGAGGTAGACAAGAGAGAAGAGAGGAGGAGGTGGGTTATTGTTTAGGACGACTTTCACTGTCACTAACGAAATCACCACTATATGTTGGCTCACTGGAATATTTTTCTTTTTGTGCGACTTTAACCAAGAACATATCCAATGACACTGCTCGGCAGACAATGCATAACCATAGTACTACTCGTATTGCAAGATATCGCTCGTTTATCAAGTTAAAATTTATTGAAAATTTTTGCTCGTCTTACAAAATACTCGCAGACCAAGTTACTCGCAATCCAAGGTTTTACTGTATCTGGAAACAGCACGTCAACATCCCACTGGTACACTTGCAATATCTACACTCCTATCGTGGATGGGGTGTACCCCCAATGTATCATCTACTGCGATGCATCATCTATTATGATATATTGTGAGCCCTGATGTATTGTCATGTATATCGTGGTAGATAATATACAGTGGTAGACAATATGTTGTAGACGATATAGAGTGGCAGACAATATACCCTGGCAGACAATATACCCTGGTAGACGATATACCCTGGTAGACGATATACCCTGGTAGACGATATACCCTGGTAGACGATATACCCTGGTAGACGATATACAGTGGTAGACAATATGATCAGAATATGCTAATAGTAGTACAAAGCTTTAAATGTTCAACAATTAGTAAATATTTGTCAGATGTCCTCAGTTAAACTAAGGGTAATCAGATGAAACAGTGGTTAGGTTTTATCACATTTCTCTCTCTGTTCACGTATGTGTGGGCTATTGAGAGTTCAGGCAACTTATTTTGAGACTATGTGAATCATTATGTTCTGGTTTTGACCATAACTTAGAACTAAAACCGCTTGACTTAAAATTACCAATGAACTATCATGTTACATCTGCGAGGTGTTTTTTTTTATCCCATTCTGTAACAAATGTTTGTGCCATCAATAACTTAAACAAGGAGAAAGTTTTTCTAGACACTCATGTAGGGGTGTACGAAGTCCACTTTTTCAATTCAAAGCAAACTCAGATCAAATATATGAAATATTTTCAAAGCCGAATCGAAGTTTGAATATTTTATTTTAGTTATTTTATGCTTGAAAAATATTATATTGTGGTTATTTATATAACTTAATGCACTAAAATTACTTGGAAAAATGTTCTATTGCAACATTGGTTGTATTATTTTGTGTTAATCTGACAAATCAAGCTATTATCACAACTCTAAATTCAATTACTTCAGGTTTTTTTCTATATGAATATTAGTTTATAATGTATAAAACAGCTCAGAATGGCTATAATTGAAAATAAATGGAGTATTTTAGCTGTCAATATTTTTATTGGTGAAGCTTCGAAGCAGGAATTTGTTTAAAAGTGAAGTCGAAGCTGATGTTTGTTTCGAAGCCAAGTCGAAGTTTCTAAGCTTCACACACCCCCACACCCTTGGTATACAAACTATGGATAGGTCGATATTTTTCTGTGATACTTCGATACCATCGATACTTGGGGTAATTGAGTATCAAGTGGGTGGTTAAAAATAGTGTCGAGTATCGAAAAAATAGAAATATCTTGAAATATCCTTGCAAAAATAGAATAAATTGCAATGAAATCGATTAAAAATATGTTTGCTAGCCAGGGATTGTAGTGTCACCACACTTAATTGGCATGCTACAGTATGAAAAACAAAAAAAGCTTGGCGATAATCCATCAAAAACTGCGGTGGTGTATAATCGGCACAGTACTACTACTCGGCTGTCTGGTATCATAGGCCTATGCGCGATGTGATGCATCACGTGTCATGTCATGAAGCAGTTCTTTGGACTTTGTTCTTCACTTCCACATGCATAGCGACGTAGCAGTCAATAATAGTATGTTAAAATGAAGGTGTCAAATCAAAAAGGACTAACTTACAGCCGATTTCATGGAGTTTTGAGTTGGTAAAACGGGTCATTTTCTATGCTCACGGACGCTCAGTGTTTACGTTTGTTTGTTTTTTGCATTGAGGACAGATAGTAATAATTAATGTCAGTGTGGTTAATCCTATCTAATGGGTTGATATAAACTTTAGTATCAGTAGCGAGTATCATGAGAAAATGGTGGTATCAGTATTGAGTATCGACCCACCTCTAATACAAACCACAGTTGCAAATAATCTGGTTCATAAACCTAACCTCATAAAACTTCAGCAAAGTATTTCTTCCTGAATCTTCAAATGCCTCCACCCTATAGTTCTCGACAATAAGCAAATGTTCTGATCCTACTGAGAGAGGGGAGATCATAAACTGCTGTCCACATGATGTACGAAGATCGGACAGCACAAGATGTGGCAGATTAGTCTTGCGTGAAGCTATGGCGTAATTTCTTTAGTGTAACTCGAGAAAACCTCTTAACTGTGTGAGCCGCGTCTAAGCATCAAAATAGATTTCCCCAGGTCGTGTCAACAGCTTTTAAGCGTCAAGCTATTTCAAATGTAATTGGCTTGTTGCATCAACCGCTTTTAAGCTTCAGACTTTTTTTAACAGCTACCCCCATCTGTTGGGAACATTTTGAACTATTTGTTACCTATAAGTATTATAGTGGGCAAACCTATTTAAATTTAGACTATGGCTTGGAAATATTTATACATGTGTTCTTCATTATGGCCTCGGCCAGTGGTGTTTGAATGAAATTATAACACTCCCAGAGTTTAAAAAGAAAGTAATCTAAAGAATTCTAATTGAATCTGAGGAAAGTGAAAGTGATGACAATCATCTATTGAGTGATTCTGCTAATAGTGTGTCAAAAGAAATCATATCAGAACAAAATCAAAATTATGGTAAATAGTAGCCGTTTTGTTCACATACAGAAATATTTCCTTTTGAAGCCAATTCGGATATTTACACAAATTTCAGTAAAAATCCAGAGCCTCTAGAATGGTTTGAATATTGCATTAAGGATGAATTGGTACAGCTCAATGCCAATCAAACAAACTTGTATACGAAGAAGACCATTACTTTCAAACAAGAAAAATTGTTGTTGAAATGTCAAAGTATGGACCATGAGTGGGACAAAACAAATGCTGGAGATATCAAGTATTTTTATTGGTTGGAGCAATCATTTTATAAGGTATTGTTCAAAAACCAACCACTTCCATGTTTTTTCTAAGAAAAAGTGACTCACACAAAATTAAAAAGGAGACATATTTACTGCTATCAACATGATGCACCTCTATGTGCTGTACTTTGCTTCAAAAGTACCACATTATGAATAACTTCCAGAATACTGTCCTTAATACATAACTGGAAAGTAATATAGTAAGAAACAAAGTTTATAGGTCAAATTAAGTTAATTAAGTAATACATTGTTGTTTCTCTTCTAACATTAAAATAATTATTAAATTCTTGCAAAAAAAACAATCAATGTGGAGCAAAAAAGCCTTCAGTAGCTAGATATTAAGTGCAAGTTAGCTTAGACTGACATCGGCTGCAGATACAAACTGTTTTGTTTACAAAATTTAGCGCTCTAAGCCAGCACCTTTTCCTCGGTGGTCTTTGGTTTTTAGAGCAGTAGTTTATTGCTATTGTAGCTTCATTTAGAGTTTAGCATGTACTGGCTAAGAATTAAAAACCTTTCACCGATGACGAGATACTGCTTTTACTGGAGCTGCTGTAGAACTATTTGCTGAACTCAAATAAGGAAAATATATTAATCGCTATTGATTCTGTCCCACTATCAGCATGCACAATCAAACAACTTAAGGCAGACATAGAATCTTTTTCTTTCCTAACAGTTTACAAATGAATGAATCAAATTCTATTGTTCCCACAATTAAATTAAGTATTTTTTTAAAATATGAGCTTCAACAATTTTTCAACTAAAGAAGATTTTTGAAAAAAAAAAAAAAAATAAATAAAATAAAAAATTAATAATAATAATAGATAATATAATAAGTAATAATAATAATAAAATAAAACTGTAACAACAACAGGAGCAGATAATTTTGTCAAATTTGTCAAATACAAGCGTGGGGAAATTTTTCTTATTAAAAAATTAAGCAGCATAGCCAAAGATAGTGCTTGAAAATTGACCCGCAAGGACTTCCTCTCATTATTTCAAACAGATTAATAACACTGAGGCATTAAAAAGTGAGATTGTTCAGTGTGTTTACAGAAGAACTAGGACCGCCAGTTTGGAGAGCTAACTCTTTACATGATTGTTGGCTAAATATAGGAAAAGTATTTTGGTGATTCAAAGAGCTGTTCCTCATTTAAAAGATTATCTAAAGTAATATAGACTATTTACTACCAAGAAATGGAGTCACTAACATATTCTACTACCAAGAACTGGAGTCACTAATATATTTTACATTTCTTATTGATACCAACACTGAATGTACTTATTTTGGAGCTCCAAAGTAAAGGGAAGAAATAATATACTATATGATTTCTCCAGTTTAACCATTTTCACGAAAATTGACATTTTGGGGAACGAATTTTCATAGAATATACTTCCTTCATAAGGTTGGTTAATTATTTTTATTATAAAATGAGCCACAAAAACACTCAAAATCATCGAACACTTGAAAGCCAAGTTTGCGCAAAGATTCGCTAAGTTTTGTAAACTAAAACCAACTTGTCAGATTTATTTAAAACTAGTTTCCTCCTTGTGATGTTGAAGCTGAGGGCAATTTTTTTTTAAGGTTTTTACTTTTAAATGTATTTTCTATCCTTTCTCTTGGCAAATGGTGGCACATTTTTCCCTAACTACCATCCCCATACATCCCCTCTTAAGAGAATATATTTAGTAAACTTCAAGTAAAATGCATTAAGAACTAAGTATATATCAAATATGCTTTAGTGCTAATAGTGGTAAATAGAAATAAACTATTTTGGCTAATGAATCAGGAACAATAGGTAAAGTTTTAAGAAAGTGTAACTGCATTTGATTGTTATTAAAATTAAAACCCACAAAGCTAGTAAATAGTGATGTTTACCTGTGCTGTCCTCCACTCGCGAATTCTCCCCACGACTCGCCTCCTGGGCCTTTAAGAGGGGTCGCAGCAGGTTGGTCCACATCGAGCAAGAGGTCTACGTTGCTTGTGGGCTGATGAGAGGGCGAGGATGTCGGGGTCACCCTACTCACCCCACTAGCTGACGGGAGCCCCGCTAGCTTGACACCTCCAGGAGGAGGTGGGAAAGGGTACCAGAGCCAAGAGCCAAGCCAGGTCTCGCCCGGGGCTTACTCGACACATCACTGCCATCTTTCTTCTGAAATACAAGTTACAATCAATATAATATTTAATTTACTTATTTTACTGTATTTCCAATAGTTGAAAATTTAAGTTAACATGAATAAAATGCTACCTTATATCAGTCAAGTGTGTTAACTCACAGTAATTTTCATATTTATCTTAATTGTTTCTCCTTCTTTGAATCGTAGATCCAGTTCTTGTTTGGGGTCATCCTTTTCCTTTTCAATTTCTTCAGATTTTTTGAGCCATTTGAAATGGTCTTGCAGAGCCACATTTAGGTCAAAACTGTCTGAACGGTCAGAAAATCCAACACCGATGAATGCTGACCTCCCTGTTTACAAAGAAAAAATACTTGTCACTGCATTTAGATCTAAATTTATCTGTGAGACTACAGGATTGCAAACATAATGGTTTGACTACTTAACTTGGTGTTTTCTAAAATTAGGTGCAATAATAAACAACAAAATATATAATATCTTTGTTTCTCTTTTCGGTGCTTTCATTGATTTTTATAAGTTATAAATATGAATGGAACTTCAAATCCTCCAGGATATTTGAGGATTCAAGAAAATTTTGGATTTGAGTTTCAAATCCTTAAAATACTTTTTTTTTCTTCAACTTTTCAAGTTATGTTTTGTGAACAATAGCAATACACCGGCGAGTCGAGTCACCCCGAGTCTAACCGAGTCTAGGCGAGTCAAGAGTCCATGATGCGACAGATTACAGATCTTTGTCAGTCCAGCCGAGTCAAGTGTATTATTTCCACGTGCTTTCCAAGGCTAATACCTCATTGTTCTCGTTCAAGAGAATCCTTCAATTTATAACCCGTCCCATCCCGAACATCGGATGGAAATACAGTTTCCGCTATTAGGAAACAAAAGTGAAAAACTACCAAAGGTGGTGCATCGTTTCATATGGTAAATTCACATAAGCGACGTCTTTTTTAGGCGTTACACCAGCGCCTCCATACAAATGTACTTATAGGAACCTCTAGGACTGCATTAATCTTGCAGGAGCTCTTTGATTAAAACTAGTTGACTCGATGACTCGACTCACCAGTGTGAAAGGCCTTGACTCTGGAGTCATATTGGACTCGACTCCATGAGACTCGACTCGTTGGTGTGAAACCAACCTTAGGGTGTTTTATTTATGAATAATTCAAAAATTAATTTAAATGGCTTTAACAATTTTGTTTATAATTGATATCTAAGGAGTGATTGATGTCCCAAAACATTATATACATGTTTTTTGGGGTTAAATTTGTTTAAGGTGAAAATGTAGGAGACACGAGAAAAGCTAATTTTTTTTTTTCAGTTTTCATAGCAAAACTTTTTTTTTATCAAAATAAATAAAATATTGTTTCAGTACAAACACAGAGTTACATTTTCTTCACATGATGACTTCAATAGTTGTTGAATATCTGTCAAGAGTGTCCTGGAAATTAATGACAACTTTTTCTCTTCATTTAAAAAGTTTGTCACCAAAACTACTGGGCTCATTACAGATATTCAACAATGTGTGTGTGTGTGTGAAAATAAACTAGATGTTTCTAATGGATAAATATGTCATTTATTTTGGCCAAAAGTTTTGTTATAAAAACTGCCAAAAAAGATTGCTTTTTTTCGTGTTACCTACCTGGTCCATTGGACAGTGGGGGGTCACATGCTTGAGGATACAGCTGTGTTTATAACAACTAAAGGAAAGCGCCAAACACAAACAGAAATGTAATCAATTAAAATTATCAAACAATTTAGGTATGATCTGCCTAGGTTTCTTTCGGTTATTCAACACTGGCAGTTCCTTGCTCATGTACTTTATTTATTGTAGCAGTCTCATGTTTGGGTGAAAAATACCACTTAAATTATTGATTCTCTTTTGTGGGAGGGCTTTTAATTATCTTAATATTATCAGAATTAAAGTTGTAACAGTATTGTTTTTTGACATTAATAGTTTTTTTATTAAAAATTGCTCTCGTGCTGTTTAAGTTGGTACACTAATCACATAAAATGTAAATACATCTCCATGAAAAGAAACAAAACACTTTATGGCTTGTGTGACCTAAGTTCAGTATTTGATGAAATATAGTAATAAAAAATGCCCATTATTTGGAAAATTAATAAAAATCACACTGAATTTCACAGTTTATTCTTTATGGACCTGTACATAAGCATTCAAACTATCTAATAGGTGCATTGTTAGACTATTGTAAGCAATGTTAACATAAAACAAGTTTCCCCAGCAGAATAAGGCGGACTGCTCACACTTATTGGTCAGCAATGTTCGTCCAGTAATTAGATATGTCTAATGATGTGTTTAACAGCATCACTTATTGAGAAAGTCTTGTAATGGGAAAGCCTTTTGTCATTTTGTCATTATAATGTATTTTATTTGATTGGGGAGTCTAAGTATTTTCTTTTTATGAAACAAAATGACCAATAGTTAACACAAAATACTAAACATTACTGTAGAATAAGCTAATTCCTTATTATTTCCTTGACAAAACCAAAATGCTGTTATATCATTGAGGTTTAACTGTAATTTAATCTTTAATTGAAGTACATTAGGCCTACAGTATGTTATATTTACAAGCTGCAACGGAGAAGAAAACTATGTTTTAATATTTATTTGAAGGCCTATAATGAATGAGAAACTGTTAAGACAATCTGGGCCCATATAAATGTAGATAGATCCCTGATTGAGAGGTCCAAGTGATCATGTGAATGGTAACTGAAGAGAATATGATGAATTGTGTACACATTGATAAATAAACATCATGCGAGACATGTGGGATACTGGCAGCCATTGGGCTAAACCAAACAAAGTGACGCAACACTTATCTTTGAATATCCTGTTTGCAGCAAGTATCTTGCAAACTTCAGATAATGTTTAGTAAGAGTTTCTAGATAAAAGTAAATTGTAATTATTAAATCCATGAATGAAATATTAAATAGCCTGTATGCTGCTGAATGTTTAAAATAAATATACAACAATTTTCTCTACTTTGCTGCATTGTCAACGGCCCAAGAAGACTCTTCTCTAATCGTCCCTGAAAGCTTGCTCCCTGCTCTAGCATACTCTCTCTCTCTGTCTTTAAGCAGCGCTACTGTTGGCTGCTCTTCTGTGACAACACGCACCTTGTCATCTTTCTGTGACAACATGCACCTTGTTATCAAAGTCAAGAGAAGTTCATAACTCTACAAGTTATGTGGTTCCACCAACCACCTGTTGGTTGGATAATTCTGAGGAACATCCAAGACTAGGAAAACTTTGGATAATTTCTATTCCTCGTATTTTGAATGGATTGTGCTCTGGTCATCTCAAAATGAATATGCTCGCCAAGACAAGGATTAACTTAATCTATTTTATCCTCAATTTTAAACCCATTGAAGTTATTTTATAAGTCTACATTGAATTTTTTTCTAAGAAATTTTGCTTTGTATGATTATTAAAATTGTTGGTTATAAAACATTTAGAATTATATCTTTGAAAGTTAGGTTCTCGTTTTTAAAGACTATCTTATGGGTCTCTTTTGGCAGCTTAGACTTGGTGTTAGAGGCTTCACCAAAGAGGAGTACTTTCTGGTGGACCTTAAAATGGTTAATTGTGACTAGAATTATTTTTACTTGGTGTCTGGGCCTGGCTTATGGACAGAAATCTGAGTATGTGTCTTAGGACAATCCATCTTTGGAGTGGTATGTCTACTGATTATATTTGACTTGTGCTGATGTACTTAGCCCTTAAAAGGGCCAGCTGTCCTTATAAAATTTTTGTGTCCTTCAGACACTTGGGCTTCTCCCCTACATTTAGCTTGATATTGGCATTTGAGGTATTTTCACTCATTTTGGTTGAAAAGAGAATGGGCGTAATCCATTGCCCCTTGTGTTGTTGAATGGGGGGGGGGGGGGGTTGTTACTATGTAGTGAGATTAGTAATATTGTTGGTATCAATCCCTACTGTTCTCCTCTAGCTGTTCTTAAGATTTTGTACAAACTTCTTGTTTTATATCATCGGATTCCCTGATGTATTTGTTATCTGGGCTGGATTCATTTCTTTTATCCTTTGTAAGGGTCTTCCCTGTAACAATGGATGTATGTTACATAAGAGCACAATTCTTGTAACAATGGGACATTAGTATGATTTTACATAAGAGACACAGTTCCCTTGTAACAATTGTGGGACATGAATAGTATGTTACATAAGAGACACAGTTCCCTTGTAACAAATAAAGTCATGAAGTCCAGCCACAGCCTATTTAGAACCGTCCACAATAAGTTTACACATATGTTTTGAAAGTCAGCTTTGCTTGTGTGTAATCACATACGGTACAAGTAAATTATATTTAGCAAAACATCATTAAGCATGACACTTTTTTTAAGTTGTAAGTGCTAAACGAGGACAAGGGGATTTATGTTTTCAGAGAGTCCTTGGAGAGTGTTTAGAGGTTTTTGATAGTTGACGGAAAGGACCATCAAGGTAGGACTTATAAAGTTCCTGTCCAGAACGAGGTGAAGTTGTTCACCAATATAAACATATTCAAGGAATGTTTGCTATAACTTTCATAGTATTTTACCAATTAACTCTCTACAGCACAGAATGTAAATTAGTCTATAAAAACAGAAGTTTGACTATTTTAAGCACTCCTACCTGACAACTTCCATCCTTTGATAGGCTGACAAATTGGCTTATAAACAATGGGAAGGGGTAGGGGTAGGAAGTGACATTGGTGTTATTATGCATAGTTTTCTGTCTGTGTTTGGCAAGTTTTACATAAATAACAACTGTCATCACTTACCAAGTGTAACTTTTTGTTCAATAAATAATGATCTTTTCTGCGCTTTTTCCCCACTTCTTGTATATGTATGTTGCTTAGTAGAATAGCAATCCTAGAGCTATCAGTTAACAACTTTAACTAAAAAGTTAGAAAAGTATCAATGGGTAACTTTAGAATTATGTAGGTACAGTAGTTGATCATAGAAGCATTTGTGTTTAGGGAGGTACTTAGATGCACTGAAAAGGAGATTTCCCTAAATACCTCCCCATCTTTGAAAATAGAGATCGACTAAAAAAATTCTTACACAAAAGTGTATTTCTTTGTTGTTTTTTTTGTGCGTAGAATAAGATGCCGCTAAAAATAATACAGGTTTACAATTATAAAAACCAAGCATTCCTTGAAATAACCTCGATCAAGTCCACCAAATTAAAAATAAATAATACAATCCTCTTTTACCCTCTAAACCACACAACTTATGTTCAGAATCCTTTTTTGTATCTTTCATACTTTTAAGAGAAATATCTGGAACTAAGAAAAAAGTATATTGGCCATTCTAATAGTATTAGTAATAGTATTAGTTAAAATCAATTTATATATAAAAAAAATCCGTTTGAACTCAAGGTTCGTAGATCTATTTACTAGGTACTTTTTTTATTTAGGTGAAGTATTTAACATGTAATTTCTGAATTGCTTGATTATACCAGAACACGAGAATTTCTATGAGCTAGAGCGAAAGGGCCCAATTTGCGAGAAAGGTATTTTCAAACCTTCCAGAGTTCTCTTACATGCCACAATAGACATGGGACCAACGACTTTACAAACCCCTCTGAAGGAAGTTGTGCTACAGATTTTTATTGCTCAAGAAAAACTTGTCAACCTGGCTGGGTTTGAACCCCCTCTTATCGGGTCTTGAGGTGAGCACTTCACACCATGACCACTGAGGTTGATGATGTATTACATTTCATGGAATTTATTCAAAACATCACCTATAGAACCATTCGCTTATTGTTAATGCAATTTTTTCATACCTCTAGTTGTCATTTAAAAATGTATTTTTTACATAATTTCTTTAAAAAGCTGTCAAACTCATTTACCGAAAAAAAAAAAAGTCACTTGAGAGTTAAATTTTCTCCAGACGTTGAATGTCCGAGTCATCTAGACCAGTTTACGAGTAATAAGAGTTAAAATCCTACCCGGCTGTAAAACGCAAGATGGTTCTGCCACTCTCCTGCTAGTACTTGCAATTCTTCCAAATTCTATCTTACTCATCCCTACCTGATTAACATAAATTAATATGCCTGTAGTCAAGATGGCTGGGAAAGGAAAGTCTAGTCTTCAGGGGAAAAGATAACTCATTGATAGAGCCCCGTAAAAATGGTTTTATTTTTAGTTTAATTTCGTTTTTTAAATCTCACTTTTCAGTGTTATTTCGTGTTTATTCAAAATTACATATTATCTGAGGTGTTTAAGTATTATTTACATATTGAGACAATGTATACAAAATTAAAATTTATTATTGAAACCTTATATATATTTGCTTTGTAATTCTTTGTTAAGTTTGAATGCATATTTCACAATTTTGTAGCCTAAAGTTACCTTACACTACAGTAAAATACAAAGCAAATTACAGCAAGGTCAAAATTTCTGCTTAATTTTATGTTTATTTAAAGAATTTTTTTTAAAAAGCTGTGCTATTTTATTTTATAGGAGGATTTCGTGTAGCAAGACAATCTAGTTTTATTTCGCTCTTCAAAAACATTGTAAATCAGATCTAACACTATCAAAGGAAAAAGAACTTGATTCCATCTTTGTATGACACTTTTTGCTTTATCGCGTCTCAACATTTTTTACAGGGCCCTACTCATTGATGTGTCTTATTATTGCCCTAATGAAAAATTCAATGGATTTGTCGTTGATTAATTCTGTAGCAGTTCAAATCACTAATAACAGAAAGTAGGCCTAATAGCCTAATGTAGTTGAACACCAGGTTAAATATCAACAAGCGAGAGAGTTTTGAAGGAAATGATTTAGTTATTAGCCTGGAGAAACAATAAAGATAAATTGTGGATAGAAAGTGCACACCAATGATACTCAAATCTCAGCCTCAAAAGACAATACTAGACATAATGGCACACTGTTTTTTGAATGGTAGGATGTAATTATACTAATTACCCACATCGAGGGGACACTCTGGACTAATCGTCCAGTCTAGTATGCTGGTGATGGGAATACCATCTTGGCTGGGTGTACCGAATTAAATGTTTTTCCACTCACCCTCTAATCAAGTTCAGGTACAGTGTCCATAAATTCTACCGCCCTCATTCCCACTCCATTTGAGTAATAAAATACAGAGAGCACAATCAAGCTTATTTTTAAAGAGTTTTGGGCCAGTTTCATAGTCAGATTTAGTACGCCTAAAGTGGAGTCGATACTAAATGCAGGACGACACCTGCCTAGACCAAAATGGAATGGGCCAGTTTCGCATATGAAACTGGCCCATTCCATTCAATTTTAGGTAGGTGACGTCTTGTATTTAGTATAGCGCCGCACTTGAGGCGTACTAAATCTGACTATGAAACTGGCCCTTTATGTATATGTATAAAAAACCGCCTCGGTGGCGTAGTTGGCTAACGCGCTAGTCGTGTTGAGCCCGACTGCCGAGGACAGGGAGATCGAGGTTCGAATCTCGGTCGGGTGAACTGGGGGTGGTTTTTCCTAAATGGTTTTCCACCCTCCCTCCACGCAAATGCGGGTTCACTTCCTCTATTCAACCTTCTCAATTCCTAATCCATTAGGGTAATTAGTACTTAAGCTATAACCCGAACGGTAGTAAGACGCGGTGCTAAATAATAATATAATAATAATAATAATAATAATAATAATAATAATAATAATAATAAAAAATAAGTATAAAAAAAGGCCTTGTACCAATATAAAATTGTCTCATACTGTGGATGTACAGGTTTTTCCAACAAAAACATTAGTTAAAATCATAAATAGGGTATTCACAAATCAAACTTTTAGATTAGGGAAGAATTAGTTCATAATTATTCAAGTAAAAACCAGACAGTTTGTAAAATATCTGGGGTAGGCCTATAGGTGGTATGTTTTATCCGTCCCATTCTTGGGCATTTCTTCCTTAAAATACCAATAATATTGATATCAGCCGTATATTATTCCAAACATTTAAACAAGTCGAATCGATATGAACCAAAATTTTGTTTTAATTAAGAAAAAAATTCAAACTACCTAAGTGACAAGGTATCTTTCTGTCATTCTTTAACTATTTGGACACACAACACTAAGCCCTAAACATAATTTATAGGCCTATCATCTTTATGAAGGTAAAAACTGCCTAAAATGACCACAATTAACTTTACTTCGTCGTAAATTTAAGTTAGTAAAGCAATTTGACTCAATGTAGGTGAGCACAAGTTTCCATAATAACTAAATTAGACAAAGTAAAACATTTACCTTAGTAATTATTGTAACACTTTCCCAACCTAGCTTAACCTAACCTTTCATGTGTTAATAAATTCAATTTATAACTACCGTATAGATAAAATAAACTATTCAATGTAATAATTAAACGTGGATGGTACACATCAAATACAATGATGCCATAGCCATTTTAGTGCGCACTGCACAAGATCACGAGTGTAACACAAAGCATCATGGGATGACATAATCCATCCAGTGCGCGGATCAGAGGAAAGTGATACGTCATCGTCGTCAATATATTTTACATTTCAAAAGTGATTTTGGTGAAGTGTTGTGAAGTTTTATTTAAATATAGTATTTAATAAAAGTTTAAAGAATTCTAAATCTTGGTGTCATTTGATTTTACGTACTATAAGTGTGCATGATAAAGTGAGTAAAATATCTAAACATTGTATAATAACATTGAAAGAGCCTAAAATGGGACAGATTAAACGTACTAGAGCCAATAGCTGTTCTTAGCATAGGCTATTTTTTATTAAAAGTTAGTGGACACTGTATTTCATAGGAATAATTTAATCATGTTTTATTGTTTTTAGTCACTCGTAGCTAAGTAGTGAAATGTTTTTTTAATCCAAAAAATGATGTATTATTGATCTGTACACAGTCCAGGGACTCTGGGCGCCCATAAATGGATGATAAAGAGGTCTACAGCTTCCCTTATCACTTTGCAATATTTACTTTATTTTTTGTTAATTTTTATGACTAAATAAAATTGTGTATTTGGGATTTGGCTGCAATTTTCTATTTACAACCTAGAATCATCAATATCCGAGTTAACAAAGATAAAAATGATTGAATGTAGATTTTCCTCCCAATTCTTCAACACAAGATTTTTTTCTTTAATTTTATTTTTTGTTAATTCCTCAAAAACTTATTTTTCACCAAAAATTGGCTTTTGAAACTCATATGATTAGCTAAGAATTATGTTCAGAGGATTTAAAATTCACTCCCACAAGGTTAAATTTGTGAAAATTTCTCTCAAGGACATAAGGGGAGGGGGCTCACACCCTGGAAGATGGAACTCCAACCCCCCCCCCCCTTGTCTAGGAGCTAAATAATTGCTCTGTGAATAAGTAGGGTTTTTTTGTTGGAAAACATCATAAATCCAAAGAATAGATTTCTAAACTAAGATCCCAAATTAAACTTATCAGAACTTTTGCGTCAAAATTAAAACAGACCAAGTAATATTTATTTTCTCACTTTCACTTTTACCATTATCATCTTGAATTCGTAATACGAAATATCGAGACGAATCTGTCACAGATTCAACAGCAACACCAGGATATGTCTCAATTGGACATTTTGCAAACAACTCTCCAGTTGTTTTATCTTCAAGCTTAAGAACACATTCTTTTCCTTTGGCAACTAATCGAAGTCTGCCAGTCCACTGGGGCTCAGCAAGATTCCAATCTGCTGCCCTAAAATAAAGAATCATTTCATGAGGTTACTAGTCAATTATTCTTCTATTTAGAGTTTTAAAAAGATATGGAAAGAATATTTATTTCGGGATCTTGTGATTTGGTCAGAAGGATACGCGGTATTATGTAGGGCCCGTGGCATGTGACATTTCGGTGTAAAGATTGAAATAGCGTAGGCCCATTTCATTTGACGCCCACTCAACATAAAAAAAAAATCCACGTAAACTACAGTTCTTGGAAAGCCGAACATTGGTCCAGCTAACTAGAGCAAATGTCAAAATAATTCACATAGTTACAAAAACACCAGCACAAGATTTGAGTTTTTAGCTTAATTTAAAAAAGAGGAGTTGTGATAAACTTACCTATATCCCCTATTAGTGGTGCGAGGTGGTATTTTAAAAACAAATACTTCAGACTTTACAAGCAGGATACTTTCATACGCATCCATCTTTGCTTTCAAATTCAATGTGCAGAGTGCGATGCCGATGCGGGAATAGGGATTTAAGGAACAGTGGACAAAGTGGAGCTCAACAGCAAAGATAATAATAATAATAAACATGGTTGCCAGCGCTCTTGTATTGAACAATAGTACACGGACCTGGAATAAATTGTATATTGCGTGGCAGGTTACGGTTTTTGACTCCATTTCACACAGGGCCATATCGGGGGAGGTTTGGGGGTTAAAACCCTGCACCCCCCAAAAATAATTAGGGTAGATTAAGGATTTATTTTCATAATGTTATGTTTTTGTAATATTATACTTTGCTTTTGTTTACACAACTGGCAAGCTAAGCCTTGTTGGGAAAAGGGGCTATTTCCAAGAAAGTAACAAGGCACATGTTACACCAGACAGCTCAAATATGTATTTGTTTTTGGAATGTAATAAATCTGCCATAAATGCAACAAATAATTATATTATATATTTGTATAAAATCTAGCATGAGTTGGTTCCTATGTGTTAAGACTGACTTTGCTAAAATTTATAAATAATTGTAGCTGTAAAAAAAGTAAACACTAAAAATGTATAGCAATGCAATGTTTTAGTGAAATAATAGTTTATAACGGACTTATATGACATGAATAGAGATTCTAGGAAGTTAACAAACTTAAAACTGTTATGTTGTCTGTTCCCCTCCACTCCTATAACATAATAGACATTATTGAAGTAGAGTTGAAGTATATCATTTGTGTTCAGTCAGAGAGAGACACACACAGTAAGCAGCAGTTGAAATTTGACGTTGAAGTTTGTTTGAAAAGGTGTGCTTGTGCATACATACTTAATTTGAATTTTACTTGATTCTATGCTTGGTTTTTGAATCATGAATATAAATACTTACTGAATAACTTTCGAAGGACTAATTTTGTTTATTTGAATAGTGTTTATGGTTGAATAGGCCATAGATTTCAGTTAATATTTAAAAATAAGAAATGGAGCAATCTATCCTGAAAAGACATACATCTTTAATTAAATATTTTGTCAAAAGGAATAAAAGTGATAATGTAGATACATGTGATCAACCCGCTATTTTAAATTCAACAATTTAAACATTGTTGCTAACTGAATCAATTCCGACTCTACACACAAAAATCACCAAATCTGAAGAAATTTTCAAGAATCCTGATAGTAGTGAATGTGATATAGGACGGTTTGTGTGTAAGGATAATTTGACTGATTTAATGAAAGAACAGCTTCTGACCTCACCATGGGTTCCTCTAGCAGGTTATTAATCTCCCATTAATTCTAAACGAGATCTTAGTTTTTTCAGATTTCCTGGGTTAAAAGCTTTCCTTGGATAGTTATTCGCAACATCTGTAAGGTGCGTTGTGTAAAACGCATGTTTTATTAGCTGCCGAATAGTGGCGGCTCGTAGCTAAAATTAGTGGGGGGTGCTGGTCCAGAAAATGTTTAGCCTTTGTTTTAAAATTGTGGAAAGGAAAAAAATATATAAAAAGAAAATTTATTCAGGAACTTGATAAGATCTTAACAAAAAAAAAATTTACTTACTTTAACTTAAATTGTTACAGTTCAAGCTTGATCTATTCATTAAAAAATGAAATCCATTCTTCTTGTTTTAATTTGTACAGAAAGTTCAATAATTTTCTCCTTGATCTCTGGATGACAATTGAGGAAATTTTTCTCCATTGAAAGTACTGCAAGCGCATTTAGCCTTTCCAAATTCATAGTGCTTCTTAAAAAGGTTTTTATTCTTTTCAATGTTGAAAAGCAGCGATCTGCCTCTGATGTAGTCATGGGAATTGTCAAGAGGATTTTTATCAGTTTCGTAATTTCACTAAAAACATAATATAGATTATTTTCCAAAATAAAGTTCAGCAGCTCAATTAATTTGCAATATTCATGAATATCAGTCCTCCAATAGAATACTTTTAGTTCAGTTTCAAGCTTTTCTTTGTCAATCATGGGATAAGCTTCAGTGGTCAGTACTATCTCTTTTGTGGGATGTTCATTCTTAAATCTAGTGAACAATTTAGCAGCTACTAAGTGTTTAGTGGAAGAATATCAGTCTATCATATCAACACATATATAGTCACACACTTCCTTAGCTTCTGCCGTGAGTGTCTTGGAAGAATTCTCAGAGTACTTTGAGTTTCTCAATTCTAAAATAGCATTTTTGAAATTTCTTATGTATTCATTAACTTTAAACACACTAATTTCTCGAGATTGTATTTGGTTGTAAATTATTTCAACATGAGGCATAATCTAATGAAAAAGCTCTAACCAAAACTTTAAATTATCATAATTCAGGCATTTTAAAATTCTTTTGCTTCTGCAATGGTTAGATCGTCTTTTGATGTTGACTGAATTTCAGTAAGACAGTTTTTTAAAGGTTGCAAATTTTCATGAACTCTGTTTATGGTCCGTATGTTGAAATTCCACCTTGTAGAGGTGGACGTGGAATGCTGACGTCCATATGTTTCTTGAGAATGGACACACGTTGTGGTGATCTTGAGAAGAATGTTGGAATAGCCAGAATGTTAGAGAAAAAAATTCTTGCGTTTGGTGTAATACTTGCTGCATTTCTCATTATTAAATTAAGTTGATGTGCATAACCGTGAATGAAATGTGCATTACTATAAACTGCTTTTATGTTTGCTTTAACTCCTGCTTTTTTTCCTTTCATGACATTTGCACCATCAAATATCTGAGCTATCAGTTTTTGTCAATTTCCTTCAAAGATTATGTCCAATTGTTCTAAAATACGTTTTGATATGCCATCTGCAGTTTGATTTTCTGGAATAAAGAATCCCCAAAAACGCTCGAATATTTCTCAATCCAATACGTGCCGTAGAACAAGGACCATTTGAATGTGTTTCGAAACATCTGTCAAAGGAATCTTTTCTAATTTCCATCCTTATCTACTCATGATATATTTGTAACAGGCAGTCAAGTACAGTAAAACCTTGGATTGCGATTAACTTGGTCTGCGAGTGTTTTGTAAGACGAGCAAAATTTTTCAATAAATTTTAACTTGATAAACGAGCGATATCTTGCAATACGAGCAGTTTCATTGGATAGGTTCTTTGTTAAAGTCGCACAAAAAATTTTTTAGTTAGCCAACATATAGCAGTGATTCCGTTAGTGACAGTGAAAGTCGTCCTAAACAATAACTTACCTCCTCCTATCTCTCTCGTCCACCTCACACCAGCCACCATTAAATTTAATTAATAAATTTGATTACAGTACAGTTACATTTAAATAACGAAAATAAAAAGGTATTAATCATTATTAGATTAAATATTTTTGGGTTGTGGGACGAATCATCTGAGTTTCCATTATTTCTTATGGGGAAATTCACTTTGATATACGAGTTTACACACATTTACGAAACGAATTATGCTCGCAATCCAAGGTTTTACTGTATCTCATTCTGAATGGTCTTAGAAACACCTTTGAAGACTGCACTGGTTTCTAAGTGATTCTTCAAATCTGAATCTAATTTAGATGCAAAATTTTCTAATCCTCTAAATACCCCTGGATTTACTGAATCGTCTTTTTCATCATGTCCACGTAAGGAAGTTTCAAAGTTTCCATAAAAGTAAATGCAGTCTATTATTTTGAACAAAATTTCACGGTTCTTTTTAACTTTTATATTATGCTTTTTGATTGAAAGTCTGTATGCCTCACTAAGTTTCTCCTTAATACTTACGGTTCCTAAAAGTGACAGTGAAACAACATTATCAACGTGCTTCTTTGACTTCTCATGCTTTTCAGTTTTTTCTTTCATTTTGTTTATATTTCTAAAACCATCTTTTGTCCACGGTACATCACCTCCAAACAGCAAACACGGGAAAGCAAAGCAGTGCATTTTTTACTTCACAGCTACGAATATATCATCCATCACCTTATATACTGCTAAATTGATGAAGAATTATTTATTAAATGTGTAATGTTCATTATTTGACAATATGTTATCACCATAAGTTAACATAATTTTGCATTTTGATCTGCAATTTAATTTTATTACATCAATTAACTTAACAAATGTTATCAATCAATTCTTTCTATATATTTTTGAGCAATATATCTAAGTCTTAAATTCTAAATCAAATCCACTCCTTACTCTCAACTTATTTAGATTGTTTTCTAAATCGGTAAGAATGTTAAAGATGACGGTTGTGCTGTCGTCATTCTTCATGATCCAGCTACATTGCGGAGGTGGTCTGTTGCAGGTCTTGAAATACAGAAATTGGTCAATGAATTCACAAGACATAGAAACCACGGTCCGAGAACAAAACATTGCATTATGAAAAGTTCGTAGATGACGTTGATATAATTATTGAAGACAAGTTTCATAAGTGTTGGTAATCCCTTTGAGGAAACCTCAGGTGACCTTATATCACTGGATAATCGTATGGTTTCTGATGCTGAATCCGTGAACATGCTGAGATATTCTGAGCGAAAAGGCATTGAGCTGTACATATAGTTTGTTTCTGAAAGACTTGTTCAAGGATCCACTGTGAGCATCTTCGCACCTATGAAGGCATATAGACTGAGAATTTTCAGACAAAAAAGAGGTAACATTATTGGGAAAAGCATTGTCTAGAATCTACAGAGTGACGTACACCTCTTTCAGAAATGTCTTACTGTCAGTATGAATCGAAAACTTGATATGACATTTTTTTTTTAAATATGAAAACAGTTTCTATCCTCCAAGTCTTTCTTCTTATGGTCACCTTCGACATTCAATGGGGAAGGCAGATTTACTTCATCCTCTTGAAGAAATGGTGAATGAAAATGAACGCAGATTTCCAGGTACATGTGATGCCAATGTGTATGATGGAGCTGCTCTCATTCACTCAATTCAGCCACGTGTGTCACATACTTTTGGAGAATACTGCTTTTGGAAATTCCATCAAGGCATTGTGGGATGTATCCAGAGTGTCTCTGCTAAAAGGCTTGACATGGTTTGGGATATATACAGTCCAGAAAGCTTAAAGAATAGCCTACGTGATGTTAGTGGTGAGGGAAATTGACGCCAAGTTCTACCAAACTCACCTGTGATTACAATTGCCGTGAATTTCTTAGAGTTAACTACAACAAGAAATATCTTTTTTATCTCTTAGGAGCGTATATAGTTGAGAGTGTGCGAACTGCCAAGGTCGTCACTAACATAGCAGATATATATGTCAGTTCTGAAACTGCTTCAACATCTCTTGTTGGACTTACTTGCACTTCTTTAGAGAAGGCAGATGGACGGATTATAGTGCACACAAGAGATGCAGTCATCCACAAGGCCAAGACTATTCTCATAAGAACAGTCGATACTGATGTTTTGGTTCTTGCCATATCTTTCTTCTTTGATTTGAGGACTTTGGGCCTTGAACAACTGTGGGTTTCAATTAACTTTGGTCATAAACAAAGGTACATTCAAGCTCACACCTGCACTCTGGACCTTGGTTCAGAGAAATCTGTCGCTTTGAGGAGATTCCACGCGTCCACAGGGTGTAACACAGTTTTGACATTTGCATTCCATGGGAAACTCAGTGCTTGGAACACATGGAAGTGCTACGATAAGGCTACTTCTGCATTTTTTGTCATTTCAAATCCACTTTCAGAACTGCAAATGGATGTGCTTCATGAGCTAGAACAATAAGTAGTCTGCATGTACCATAATAAATACTTGGGCATGATTATGGATAAAAAAAGACACATTATTTCGGCTTCTAAAGAAAAAGTGTTTGACAGACTCCCTCCAACATCAGAAACACTCTGACAGCATTCTTTGATAGCTGTTTATCAGGGCTGCCACATGTGGGGTCAGTGTATGAACCCACATGCAAAAATTCCTAGTCCAGATAGTTGCAGATGGGTGAAAGATGGTTCAAACTAGCTGGTGAGGTGGACGTCTCTTCCCATATTATGACAGGGCTGTCATGATCTTGTAAAATGAAGATGCAAAGCAGAATACTCTTCAACCTCAAACTGTAGCTGTAGAAGTTCCCTGGTAGAATGTGTTCCTCTCCTGTGTGTCAATTGCAAGAATTGCACCAACATGACCAAGAGGGTTCTATGTATTTAGTCTTAATCAACTTAATGTCATTGATTTCACAAATGATAGTGGCGATAAAAATGTTTGAATACCAATGATGCAATGTGTGATGATTTTCCCCTTTGTTTTCAGCCAAAAATACATGGAAGAAGATGCTCCGGATGATATGGTCATAGATGATACGGTCATAGATGGTACGATCATAGATGGTGTGGTCATATATGATAATGTCGTAGTTTATATGGAAAAACATGGTTTTTGATTGGAAACTGTAATGCATATAATCAATTTTTTTCAATTCTTTCCAAATATTGTACCTTACGATTTTCAGTTTGTATATGTGTAGCAATGCTATTTCAATAAAAACAAAATAATTTAAACATTTTATAAGTTTCTTCAAAATGTCCGCCATTTTATTAATACACCACAAACTAGGAGCTAACTCTTACCTTCATACAACTTAAAATTTATAAAAAGATATTGAATAATTTTCATAAAATACTTCAGCATGAAAAGAAAAAAAATCGATCACATTATAAATACTACACAGCGGCCATTCTGGTCACCATGTTGAATATCTTGTCCTATGGACTTTTGACAACGTTTTTTAGCCTTTTTTTAAATTCACCATTCCCTAAAACATATAATTAGATGCCTAACTTTCATATTTTTAAATAATAAAATTATTTTACTTTTTATGAAATTTGACCGCCATTTTGTTGGGGGGATGGGTTTCAGGTGGCTCCCCTTCCTAAACGTTGACAATAGATGTGGACTTTATGCATGCCAAATTTGGTGCTCTCCTCATAGAGTGCAGTTTTTTTGTAACTAAACATTGTACTATTTGTTTCTCAATACATGTTTGAATGTAGACACACAAAAAAAAGTATTTCAAAAGTTGGCAGGGATAATTTTACAATCGGAAGTTCTACAAGTTGCATCTAGAAGGTGAATTTTAAAACAATAATTATCTAGTATTTGGTTAAAGGCATTTACATTAAATTGTAGTAAAAGTAAAAAGTTCTACCTTGTTAAATATTTCGTATATATACGTTGACCCCCTTTTAGTGGGGTCCAACATATTCAAGGGGGGTCCGGACCACCAGTACCCCCACGCTTTCTACGCCCCTGCCTTCACGACTCGCGTCGTATGACACCAGTGTAACCAATCACTTCGCAACAAATTTCCTAGCATTTATAACAAATAGCCATTACATTTCATAACCTCTTCCAGGAGGAGGAATTAATATTGAACTCTCTTGACGCTCCATTTTATTAAGAAATCTAGTAAAATTTGTTACTGAGCTAACAACAATATGACTTTGTTTACTAAGAGTGCGTACAAACCAATCAATTAAGAAGTAAAAATCAATGTTACTAACGGCCAAACATTAACATTATCTAGACATTATCAGGTAGAACCATTGTAAAACAACTAAAAAGGCTTTAAAACAAAATTTAAAATTTAGATTAGAAAAGGCAACTTTTGGAATTAACTTTCGTTATGATGGATGCCAAAATTAGGAAAGGCTGGTTTTTGAATAAGATGGATAATGCTAGTTTTGGAATGTTCGTTCGAGTGGATAAGGCAATTTTTGGGTTTTCAATGGAATAAGATTTTTTTTTAAGCAACTCTTACCGTAAATAGATGCGCATATGTTTATAGAATAAGATGGCACTCTAACTCAATATTATTAATATTATAATTTTGTGGATAAGGCAAATTTTGGAACTATATGATTCAAATATTAGAAACAACACGGGAGTGAATAGACCAAGAATATGGACCCTTGTTATATCGCATGTTTTATTCAGTCGGTATGTGACGTATAATCACTGTTGTAGTTTTATCTGAAATTACTACTTTTTGTCATCGTTGGTTTAAATAAGATTTAACTAACATATCTGCCCTATTAGTTACCTTTCCCCCCCACCAAACTCGACAATCAAAAAGTCTACAATCAGATCTTTAACAGTTTCTGTAATGACTTTCTACTCGATCACCCTTAGACCTAGTGAAATTCTTAATATCTTAAGAAAAATTAATACTAACAAAAGCTATGGACCGAATAAAATACCCCCTCTTGCGTACAAAAACTGTGTAACCTCTCTTGTTTATCCCCTTCATATTATTTTTATTCTTTCAATGACATGTTGGGTTTTTCTATACCATTGGAAAATTGCCAATGCTGTCCCAATACATAAAAAGGGTAACCGGACTGACGTAAGAAGCTATAGGCCCATTTCCTTACTTTGTACAGTTAGTAAATTATACCAAAATATTATTTTTTACGTCACAGTTTTTATATCCCCCAGACAACATGGTTTCTTCGATGACATTGATTGTTACTAACGTATTGTGTTACACTGAGTATATTTACAGCTAATTTAGCAAACACCTACAAGTAGATTCTATCTACACAGACTTTTACAAAGCATTCGATAAAGTAAATCACAACATTCTCAACCAGAAACTTGAACTGGTTGAAAAGTTGCTTGAATGGGAGAAACAATATAATTATAACAGTCAGTGGTTTTCGATTTGTTACTCTTCCATTCACTTCTGGAGTCCCACGGGGGTCCAACTTGGACCACTGCTTTTTATTATTTTTATAAGCGACCTTGTATCTTTTCTTGGCTCAAAATGCCTTCTCTACGCTGATGACTTAAAATATACTGCGTTGAATTGAATCACTATGTGACTACAACATTTTACAATCTGACTTGGAGTAAAGTTAACGATCTCACCCTTAACCTGAACAAATGTGTAAAAATGACTTTTTCGAAGAAACAGAGTGCTATTGTATTTGACTATATCTTATCTGGCCACTATTATTTTAGCTCCAGTATCTACTATTAAAGATTTATGTATTACTCTAGACATGAACTTACTTTCTCTACACATATAAATATGACTGTTACAAAATCATTTAAATTGTTTGGGTTTGTCGAAAGAAATACAAAAATACTTTCTAACACTGGAGCAACACTTTTCCTATATTAGTCTTTAATTCGAAGCAACTTGGAATTTGGTTCTATTCTTTGGTGTCCACAATACAAAAAGTACTCCCAGTTGTTTGTAAAAGTACTAATGGTGAGTAGACAGGACTTGCTTTCAGTGAAAGGCGACACTTGTTTGGACGTAGACATTTATTTGGATGAAAATAATACAGCAAATTCGGCGCAAAAAAACTAAACAACAATGGTAGTGTTCGTTGAGAGTAAGAAAAGACAAAAGGTTCGATGTTGCCACGCTATGCAAACAACAATAGTATCATAAACAAAAATAAAACAATATTTAACATTGCAACGCTAACACCCTCCCTCAATGTTATAATTTTACAAAACAATACTGCCAAAAAATAAACTTACAGCTTATACAATCCCAAACTATGCTTAAACTTATCGAATTTAATTTTACCCAATGGTTTTGTGAAAATATCCGCTACTTGTTCATTTGTACTAATGTATTCAACATTTACAACATTACTGTTTACTTTATCTCTTACAAAATTTACCTTGATATCAACATGTTTCAATTTATTATGAAATTGTGGACTTTTACAAAGCTTAATCACCGACTGATTATCCTCAAATAACTTAACACAAACACTTTTACTTTCTAAGCTTTCAAAAATATTCCTCAACCGACATGCTTCACTAACAGCTAAACTTAAAGCAACATATTCAGATTCAGTAGACGATAAGGCAACTGTAGTCTGTTTACGAGAAACCCATGAAATGATACAACCATAAATTTTAAAATCATAGCCTCCAGTCGACCTTCGATCATACTTATCGCCTGCCCAATCAGAATCAACAAAACCAACAATATCTTTATTTTTACCTCTCTTAAAAACTAAGCTTATATCTAGGCTACCTTTTACATAGCGTAATACTCTCTTGAAGCTAACCATAAGTCAATACGAGCACAAGACTGGTATCTACTTAAAATGCTTATTGAAAGACATGGATTAGGTCTCGAACACAACATTGCATACATTAAAGAACCAATTACTGACCTGCATCTACTTTCTATTTCCTGGCTTTCAGATTGATCTCTTTTTAACAAACTATGATCAAAGTTTTCTTCAATAGTTGTTATAACAGCTTTACAATCCAACATATTACAAGATATCAACAAATTTTCAAGGTAAGTACTCTGATTTATCACTATAGTTCCCTCCCTTAAACTTTCAGTTACATACATTTCCAAATAATGATTAATTTTACCCAAATCCTTCATCTTAAAATGTTCATTTAACATTTGCTTTACATTATTTATTTCTTCAATTTCATTAGAAGTTAACAACAAATCATCGATGTATAGGAGTAAGTATACTTTGTAGTATCCTATATTTTTTTTATATAGATACAGTATTCATATTTGCATCTCACAAAGCCTAACTTTATTACATCATGAAACTTTTTATTCTAATTTTCAGGTGAATTTTTTAAAGCATATAATGATTTTTGTAACTTGTACACATTATTCCATTATTATTTTATAACACCCTTCTGGCAAAGATACAAAGACATCACCATCAATGTCTCCATACAAAAATGCACTGCAATCATCTAATTGATATACTGGTAAATTATATTCATTACAAAACGATAAAAACATTCTTACTGAAATCAACCTCGCTACAGGACTATAAATTTCTGACAAAGACAAATCTTGTTTGAAACCTCTAGCTACTAATCTAGCCTTATGCGACACAATATTACCCTTTTCCTCTTTCTTACGTTTAAAAACCCATTTACAATCAATAACATCACAATTCTTTGGCTTTTCTACGCTTACCCATGTATCATTTTCTGTAAGTACTCTCATTTCCATGTCCATTGCTTGTTTCCAATTATTACTGTCACCACTTGATACAACCTCTTCATATGTTACAGGATCTTCATCACCAACTGTCATCAAACCCACATGGAAATCAACAAATCTGGATAGTAACTTCAACTGTCTCCTTTTTCTTAAATTATATCCTTCTTCCTTGCCTTCTTCTATACTCTCACTGATAACTTCTTCCTGATGCACCTCCTCAGTTTACAAAATCTGTCTCTCCATTACTTGCTCCTCACATACTTCAGGTAGTACTCCTAGGATGTTTTCAAGTTCTTCTCCCCATTCCAAGCACTCAGCATAAAAGTATCAACTCCCATCACACTTAGTAATTTTACATTGCCAACTTTCACCTTTCCGGAGAGTGGTTTCTCAACTAAAGTCTTAAATAACAGCTTATCTCCACACATATGATCACTGGCACCTGTGTCCATGTACTAACAGTTTTCATAAATATTTTCTTCATCATTTAGAGTCATGAATGCATTTGATTCTGGTTTACTTCCTTTACTGCCCTTTCCTTTAGCTTTCAACTGTCTACAATTTTCAATTAATTGACCTTTCTTTTGCAATAATGACAACTTCTCACTTCTTTCCCTTTATTTTTGTAGCAATCTCTTGACAAATAGCCTACTTTCCCACAGGTATAACATTTTCTTGAATGATTGTCTACACTGGCCAGGGCTACTACTTCCTCACACGAACCCATTCTCTCTTCCTCCAGTAATAAACGAGAAGTCAGTTCCTCCATATTTTATTTCTCTGATGGCACAGACTCCCATGCTGATCGGAAATGCCTGTACTTTTCTGGTAAACTCATAAGTATTTTGATAATAACCATTTTCTCAGAAACAGGTTCACCTGCCTGTTTTAAATTGTTTCTTATCTCTTCTAATTTTGACAAGAAGACTGACATGGAACTGTCCTCAAATTGCAACATGAATAATTTTTGCTGCAATAGGTGCACGCTGACCACCGATTCTTTGTCATAGACCGACTTTAGCTTACTCCACATATCCTTGGCAGTGCTACAAGATAATAAGTGTGTCAGCGGCCCTGGTTCCATCCTCATCACAATAATCTCCTGAGCCCTCGCATCGTTGCTTCTCCATTCTGGTTAGCTTTTCACATCTTCTGGCTTGACTTTCTCTCCTACAACAATGTCATATAATCCCTTGCCTCGAAGAATTACTTCCGTTTGGAAGCGCCATACTGCCCAATTTTCACCACCGTTTAGTCTCAAGCTGGGATGTAAATTTTGGCCGTCCATCTTCAACAAAATTGCTGTCTCTGTACTTTTATACACCAATAAAAACTCCCAATACTCAAAATAACACAGAGTCTAACAGTTTTCGCGATTTATTTTTTCCTAACCTCAGAAAATTTTCTCAATTCCACGCGCTGGGAAAACAGTGTATAGTGTTCTTCAGTGTTCCTGGGCCCATATGGTGAGTAGACAGGACTTGCTTTCAGTGAAAGGCGACACTTGTTTGGACGTAGTCATTTTATTGTTATTGTTATTGTTATTTAGCACCGCGTCTTACTACCCGTACGGGTTATACGCTTAAGTACTAATTACGCTAATGTATTAGGAATTGGGGAGGTTGAATAGAGGAAGTGAACCCGCATTTGCGTGGAGGGAGAGTGGAAAACCATTTAGGAAAAAACCACCCCCAGTTCACCCGACCGAGATTCGAACCTCGATCTCCCCGTCCTCGGTGGTCAAGCTCAACACGACTAGCGCGTTAGCCAACTACGCCACCGAGGCGGGTAACGTAGTCATTTATTTGGATGAAAATTATACAGCAATTATAATCGGCGCAAAAAAACTAAACAACAATGGTAGTGTTCGTTGAGAGTAAGAAAGAAAAAAAAAAGGTTCAATGTAGCTACGCTATTAACACAACAATAACATCATAAACAAAAATAAACAATATTTAACATTGCAACGCTAACAAGTACAATACAAGTTTATTAAATTATTTACCCATAATAATCCAAATTCTATTCCTTTGTTAAATCTAGAAACCCGGTGAAAATATTTTGATATGAACTTTCTTCACAAACTTATAAATGGACCAACCAACTGCGATGACCTACTGGAACACATTAAACTCTTACCGCCATTGAAACTGACAAGAAACACTCATACATTCTTCTGTGATGGAAAATCTACTAATTACATGTATAACTCGCCTTTGTCTCGCATACCTCGTGTATACAATTTAATAAGCAACAGTGACAATTCTATAGACCTATTTGACAATACACAAATTGTCTTCAAAAACAAATTACTAAATTACTTTCGAAAACCACACTAAATTGCCTTTTGATGTTTTATTTTATATTTTTAAGTTGATATGCCAATGTAGTTCTTTATTAATCCAACAAACTATTTTAATTGGTCGTTGGCTTACTAGCCAATAGCTATTGTAGTTCTTTAAATGAAATAAACACATAAATAATTCCTGGTTTATAATTATAATCTAGGGCCTTTGATAAATCACAGACTATTCCCAACAAACTTTCTTACTGTTCCAGTCATTTTATATAGTTGAAGTTAGCAACACAAATAGTGTGATTCCAATGATCTGTAAATTTGATAAAGTCCTTTAAATCTTGTAAATATAAATTAAAAAAAATATCATTGAACGTTTTGTTAGTTGAAAATAAATAAATCTAGTGTTTCAATTACTCACGGAGATTTAACCATTGTAGGTAACCAGTTGTTTGTGTTTCTATTGTCAACATTTTATAATTTAAAATTTAAATCTTCAAAATGAAATGCAGCATTACATGACACATTTGGGGTATTATCGTCAATCACTAAAAACCATAGGATATTTCCTAAAATAGGGATAGGCTTACCTTGCTGTAAATGTTTTTTTATAATACATTTCTGATAGTTTACTAATTTTTAAAAGGTATACCCTACATAATTATCCAAAGAACTTTATTTATAAATTAATATATATAATTTCTTATCTTAAAACACAAATTTTTTTCAAAGGTCTAGCCGGTCCAATTAGATCAAATCAGGAGTGGCCAATTTGGGTAACTTTTTCGCCTAGGCGGGATTGCTTTTTGGTGCTCCCCTATGTAACCTGGGGATTGGAGGAAAATATGAAAATAATCCCCAAAATTCACAACTCCAAACCTAGCATTATTTTCTTATCACACCCACACTAGGCTAGGTTAGGTTGGTGCTCTGTCACCTCCCTCAAGCTGGGGCCCCGGGCAGTCGCCCCTGGATCAAGCCTTTTGAATGCGATACCAGCAGTAATTTAAAGTAGTTAAGACTTACCCACCTCGGTGACTTAGTTAGCTAACGCTCTACTTTCATGTTGAGCTAGACCGACGAGGACAGAGAGATCTAGGTTTGACTCTCGCTCTGATGAACTGGGAATGGTTTTACTAAATGGTTTTTCCCTCTCCTTCCACACAAATGCAAGTTCACTTCCTTTATATTCAACCTTCCCAATTCCTAATTCAATGGTGTAATTAGTAGGCCTACTTAAGCAAATAACCCGAACGGTTTTTAAGTTAAGTGTAAAATATTCATGGTAAATACAAATCATTTAGAAAAGTAGTTTGGAAGAAAAAACTTGTCCTTTAAATAGTGACAAGTATGAAATACTGAAGACCACATCACCATTATTTTGGCTAGTTTGATGCAAAGTGTAATTTTTCATCGTTAGGGCCTACATTACCTGCAGTTAGCCCTTTAAGTTTACTTCTTACTGCGAGTAAAAATCATTCTTAAATTTGTAGATTATTTTAATCAATATATTTAAGTCAAACATTGTATTTTTACTATAGAATTTCATTATGTTATTAGAAAACTTAAAAACAATATTTATTATTCCACTAAGTTAATTTATATGAAGCCGATGTCTCTTCCATTGTTGGCTTTCTTTTTAAATTAGTTAAAATATTGATATATATTGTACATTTTTGCAAACATACAAACGTGTAAAACTAGACAAATCACTAGATCACTACATCACATGTACTTTCTTGAAAAAATTCCTTTTATTAGTAATGGCTTTGTTCTAAAACACGTTGCACAACTTTAGTTTAAATGCCAAAATTAAATTTATAATCTTAACAAAAATCCATAAATTATGTGTAAAATTAAATTAAAGCACCCATCAATAAAGTCAAAGTAGGTTAGTACCTACATATTGACCATGTCATGGAAATAACTGGACGACATAGATTGTATATTCACTATTATGATAATTAGGCATACCCAACTTAGCTTAACCTTACTTATCATGTATTAATATATTACATATTTAAATATTATCAATAAAATAAACTTAACAACCATTATTTGTTCCAGCTTGGGGTCTGGGTCAGTTTTTATTCAAGCCATATATTTTCCACTACCGGTTTGATAGGCCTGGCATAGCTTCATATACGCCTTATAATCTAACTTAGGGCTAGGACAGGCACAACAGCCAGTCCCCAGCCATTAAATCATCACTGTGCAAGGGTAAACCTAATACCTTGTCGGATCAGATAAAATAAACTACAGGTATTAAAAATACTTTTTTAAAAATAATTACAAATTGACACATCATCCGATGACATCATAGCCATTTTAGTGCTCAGGTTCACAGGTTATTGCACACAGGATCATGGTAAAGTTACTCATCATTGTTAATACTTACAGTCCGAAAGTGATTTGCGTGATTTGTTGTTTAATTTAGTTTAGATGTAGTAAGTTCTTTATTAAAAGTTTTCAAAATTTCTTGGTGCCATTCAATTCTACGTACTCTGGTGTGTGTGAGAAAGTGAATAAAATATTAAAATATTATACCATAACAAATAAAACGAACCTAGAATGGGACAGATAAAGTGTACCATCACCAAATATAAATAATTGATGATTACTTTTACACACAAATTTAAACTCAAAATCAATATTGTAGGCTTATAAATAACACAGCCTAGAAATAAAATATTTTTGTAATCCATTTGATATTTTAACAAAAAAACTTGGTCACTGTTATTGGTCAGCCATATGATCCGTTACTACTAAACCCGCTTACAACTTAAACCTTACACTACTATCCAGATGACATAGTTTTTAAAAAAGCATTTATTTATAAAAATGTTAGGTATTACATAGTATCTTACACAGCTAACTTAATCTAACCTTCTACACACAAATACATTAAAATTTCAATCAATACTAATAAAATAAACATTTTAAGCTCTCACAAAATAATATGTTGATGTTGTTTTAGATAGTATTGAACTGCACAGGAGCCTAATAGGACCACATATCACAATGCCTAGGTAGAGCATTCATTTTATATTTATGTTCCTGTGTGATTTTAAGGAATTTTATTTTAATTTTAGGGCTAAACAAACTTTTGAAACTTTATAAATAGGTAAAGTATTGTTTGAGTTACCGTCCTATTTATAGGCCTATATTGTAATTTACCTAATAAAAAAAAGATCTGATGTATGAAGCCTTCAGTAACGAATAGGCCTACTAAAAGTTATACTAGTACATGAAGTTAGGCTCTAAATTTTTTTTAATAATTAAATAATTTAATTTGAAAAAAAAAAAATTAGGCTTAAGCTTGAGTTGGCTTCAAGACAAACTGAATTATTTTATATCAGACTCATCTTAATTCTATTTTACTTCTATTTTATTTTCAAGATCATAGTTAAACTAATGACCACTTTGTTAGCTTCAGGAAAATAGCGAGAATGTCTACAGCCAACAGTCAACAAGATGCCCTGCTCCAAAGATTTTAAAAACAATATTTCATGTAATAATTGTCTTTAGTCCCATTACTTGAGATGAAACTCGTCTCTCAGACGTTTCTTTGACCTACCAAGTTCTTGTTCAGGCTGAGCCCATGCCTTTGGCATAAAAGAGAAGAGGCACTCCCATAATGTAGGACACTACAAAATAAAAGTTCAAAATGTACTTGTACAACTTTGCTTCTTGTGTTTTATCCATAACCATATTACACATTTTACTGTACGTTCAAACATATTTTCCAGATGAACTTATTTTTTTAATGCCTTGTTGTTTTACAAAATACTTATAAAACTGTGAACAAGTAAAATGCTTGGATTGAAACTTAACCAACAACAAACCCTTTACTCAATCTAGGTACATTCAAATACCTTCTCTCGTTTGTGCAGTGATCAGAAATTATCACTAAATTGGCATCTATGCTTCAGCATTTTTCAACTTAAGAGGACACGTCCCCAAACCGTCAGGAAAAACTACAAACTGAATGCTGCAGAAACGCTCGCTATAAAAAGATTTGGGATGCTCGTGGTGATTGGTTGCTGCCGGCATACAGGCAGCCAATATAATTCACAAATTGGATCATGTTAACACCGTGTGGTGAGCTTACCAATGAAAACATACAAATATGGCTATATTGCCATCTTACAGCAACTTTTCTACCTGTGAGATCACTTTGATAGCAAATAACACGAAAAAATGTCAAATGTAACCTATTTATTTTGTCAGAATGAAGAACATTTTTGAATTTTTGAAAATTCCTCTCGGACATCGGCCAGAGAGTTGAAATGTAGGACATGTCCACATAGAGGAGGATGTATGGTCACTGTGCTATCAGACAGAAGGTTGAAATGTAGGACATGTCCAGGAAAAGGAGGATGTATGGTCCCCCTGCTATCAGACAGAAGGTTGAAATGTAAGACATGTCCAGATAAAGGAGGATGTCTGGTCACCCTGCTATCAGACAGAAGGTTGAAATGTAAGACATGTCCACATAGAGGAGGATGTCTGGTCACCCTGCTATCAGACAGAAGGTTGAAATGTAAGACATGTCCAGGAAAAGGAGGATGTATGGTCCCCCTGCTATCAGACAGAAGGTTGAAATGTAGGACATGTCCAGGAAAAGGAGGATGTATGGTCCCCCTGCTATCAGACAGAAGGTTGAAATGTAGGACATGTCCAGGAAAAGGAGGATGTATGGTCCCCCTGCTATCAGACAGAAGGTTGAAATGTAGGACATGTCCACATAGAGGAGGATGTCTGGTCACCCTGCTATCAGACAGAAGGTTGAAATGTAAGACATGTCCAGATAAAGGAGGATGTCTGGTCACCCTGCTATCAGACAGAGGGTTGAAATGTAAGACATGTCCAGATAAAGGAGGATGTCTGGTCACCCTGCTATCAGACAGAGGGTTGAAATGTAAGACATGTCCAGATAAAGGAGGATGTCTGGTCACCCTGCTATCAGACAGAGAGTTGAAATGTAGGACATGTCCACATAGAGGAGGATGTCTGGTCACCCTGCTATCAGACAGAAGGTTGAAATGTAAGACATGTCCACATAGAGGAGGATGTCTGGTCACCCTGCTATCAGACAGAAGGTTGAAATGTAAGACATGTCCAGATAAAGGAGGATGTCTGGTCACCCTGCTATCAGACAGAAGGTTGAAATGTAAGACATGTCCACATAGAGGAGGATGTCTGGTCACCCTGCTATCAGACAGAAGGTTGAAATGTAAGACATGTCCAGGAAAAGGAGGATGTATGGTCCCCCTGCTATCAGACAGAAGGTTGAAATGTAGGACATGTCCAGGAAAAGGAGGATGTATGGTCCCCCTGCTATCAGACAGAAGGTTGAAATGTAGGACATGTCCAGGAAAAGGAGGATGTATGGTCCCCCTGCTATCAGACAGAAGGTTGAAATGTAGGACATGTCCACATAGAGGAGGATGTCTGGTCACCCTGCTATCAGACAGAAGGTTGAAATGTAAGACATGTCCAGATAAAGGAGGATGTCTGGTCACCCTGCTATCAGACAGAGGGTTGAAATGTAAGACATGTCCAGATAAAGGAGGATGTCTGGTCACCCTGCTATCAGACAGAGGGTTGAAATGTAAGACATGTCCAGATAAAGGAGGATGTCTGGTCACCCTGCTATCAGACAGAGAGTTGAAATGTAGGACATGTCCACATAGAGGACGATGTCTGGTCACCCTGCTATCAGACAGAGGGTTGAAATGTAGGACATGTCCAGGAAAAGGAGGATGTATGGTCACCCTGCTATCAGACAGAGAGTTGAAATGTAGGACATGTCAAGGAAAAGGAGGATGTTTGTCACCCTGTCCTAGTTCAGGTGGGGCACACATAATCCACACCATCTTTCTTATCAAAATAAATTTCTCTTTCGCTCTTCTCTTCATCATCATTTTAACTTTCACTCCAAGAGAAATTGTGGGTGGTGCTAATGCCGGCAATACTTCTGCCAAGAGCTAAATTTATATTTCTCTCTTAACCAATTCTCTTGTCAGTTTGTTCAAAGTATAAACTCAGAAACTCTACACAAGAATAATATATTTTTCAAGTTACATTCTCTGTATTTACATTGTACTAGGAAGTTGGTTCAAATTTTTTTTTGGAATCATTAGTGCTATACTAGTGGCAGGGTGACCTGGCGGTCTAGGGGTAAAGTGTCAGATTTCTGTGCTGGGGGTCCAGGGCTCAATCCTTGGTCCCGGCACAGATTTATCTGATAGCAAACCCTTCCTTCACCTCTAACAAGACGTGTATTAATCACAACTTGTGAATGTGTGGAATGCCAGGCCTCCACCGTGGTTCGGATTCCACTCCAAACTGTAGTTCCTCCACTTCATCTCACAATCACCCTAACATTGCACATTAGCGTAAGTGCGTATAACTGGAACAGGTAGGAAGATGCGATGATGATAATAATAATAATTTTCAATTTCAATTTCCTTTATTATAGTGCGGGCCAACAATCGTAAGACCTATAACAGGCCAGCACTGAAAAGTACACAAGTACCTTACAAATACATATATTTTCACGAGAAAATATAATAAACAAAAATGGCCAAAAAATGGTATATACTGATGAATAGTTATGAAAAAAGTATTAATTAATAATGATAAGAATAAAAAATAGCATTAATAGCAAATAGCTAAAGAGTG
Organism: Timema podura; assembly: GCA_033556935.1. Classification (NCBI taxonomy): domain Eukaryota; kingdom Metazoa; phylum Arthropoda; class Insecta; order Phasmatodea; family Timematidae; genus Timema; species Timema podura. Next base: position 2,596,791 of record JAVRXN010000011.1, read on the forward strand.
GTTAAAAGCAGTAACAATATGCAAAAAATAGATCAAAATATTGTAAATTTAAATAACTATAAGCAGAACCTTTACATGATAAATTATTGATATGGGATTTCCTTAAATAACTCTCTGAGTTTAACTTTTCTTTTATGATAGAAGTCAAATTCAACAAATCTAGAATTGGCGCTATGGATACAACGACCTATAGGGCTTACCTTATAAGAGCTATTGATAAAAAATAAATTTGGATTATGAGAAGCCCGAGAAGGGATATGAATGCCTACATGATCAAGGGCAAATTTGCAAAAAAAATTATTATTGAAATTATTAAAAACAAAAAGGGCATCACAATAAAGTCAACGCGAGAAGAGAGTTTGGAGCCCTAAGAGGTTTCGAATTCTGTCATAATCTTAATAAATCCAGTTACTAAATAATTTATCATAGTACGCAGTGACAAATTTTCTTTGAACATTTTCCAACCTAAGAGAGTCAGTTAAGGTAATGAAATTCCAAGCAACAATAGCATATTCAAACTTAGATATAACCAGGGCGTAGTACAGACATAAAAAACAGTCAACTTTCTTAAATGATGAAGTAATAAATTTAATAAGTCCCAGTAATTTCAATGAGTGGGTAATTACATGGTCAACATGATAGTGGAAATAAAGTTTGTTATCCAGGAGAACACCAAGATCATTAATATAAAGGATGTGAATTATGTTTTCACTGCCCAATTTATAAGTAAAAAAGAAAGGATTAGTTTTCCTAGTAAAAGATAAAGATTTGGTCTTAGATTTATTAATAGACATTCCATTTTCCTAAGCCATTGTAGAATACCATTTACATCATTTTGTAAATCTATACAATCTGCAATTGATTCGATAGGTTTATATAATTTTACATCATCAGCAAAGAGTAAATAACTAGATGAGCTCAAATATTTACCAATGTCATCAATAAACACATTAAAGAGAAGAGGACCTAAATTAGAACCCTCTGGTATGCCACAGGGTGCTAAAAATGTATTTGAGGTGTGGGAATCAATATTAATAATAATATTAATAATTTTTCATGGAAGAGATTCTTCAATAGCCATAACAGTCATGTAAACCCACACACCCCACACATTGCAAGCCATATTCATTTTCTCTGAAGTTGTCAGTGACACATTTCTTCCCTGCTCATCTTGATGGCACCACCTACCTCCACTTTCTGCAGGAAGTGTTACCGGTGTACTTGAGGATCTGCCATTGAATACAGGTTAGGCGATGTGGTTCCAACGTGACGGGGCCCCAACTCATTTTCCATTGCAGTGTGTCACCACCTCGACACACAGTTCCTGCACTGGTGGATTGGTAAGGGTGGATCTATAATGTGGCCACCATGGTCACCCTGTCTTTTATATGTGGGATCACGTCAAATCGCTTGTCCATGCCACACCCATCGACACGAGGGACGAGCTTACCATTATGATACAGCAGTCAATTGACAATATCAATGCCACACCATCCATCTTTGAAGGTGTCTGCACAGAACACATGTTTAATGATGGGCGACAATTTGAACAGTTACTGTGACTACGTGTGTAACGCTTCTAGCAATAAATGTCCATGTCACTGTATTCATGTATATCACCTCATTATCCACGTTGCCTACCTGCCCCTGCACTTTCCTTCGCCATTTTCGCCTAAAAGGAAGCTCCTCTGGACAAAAGTTCATTCTAGAAAAATGTTAGGTACATTTACACTCGCCTACCTCCCCTAAAGCTTTGTATAATTTGATCGAGTATACCCTGTATATGGAATAAATACTTTTCTAATATTAAAATAGTCACTTAGTATGTAGGCCTATGCAATTAATATGCTATAGATAATAACACCCAAACAAAATTCTTTACTCCTGAAAATTGATACTTACATACTCTATGGTATTAGGAACTCTAAAGTACATTGCTGCACTCACAAAGGTACGCTAATTCCATCCAGTCTATTTCATTACGCCCTATATCTCTCAGGTCTCTCCAAATGTTATCCTTCCATCTGGGTCTTCCCAGTGGTATTTTCACATTGAGTTTGTCATTCAATACCTTGAACGCGGTTCTAGATAGTCCCATTTTCACTGCATGACCTGCCCACCATAACTTGCGAGATTTTATTACCCTAACAATGTATGGTGATGAATACAGGGTATGCAGCTCATCATTATGTAGCCTCCCACACTCTCACTATTTTCATCCATTTTTGGACCAAATATCTTCTTAAGCACCTTGTTTTCAAACACCCTAAATTTCTTTTCGTCATTTAAGGTAAGAGGCCATGTTTTGCACTCGTAGAGAACAACCCAATTATGACGTTATTGAATCATATACTTAGTCTTTCAGCGCTCACTTTAACTATTTCCTTCTAGCTTAGTCAAGTTCGCATTCTGCACATTTTTTACTATTGGACAACAAAGCTAAATCATCTGTGTACCCTAATAGCTGCATTGTACCGTCATGTCAACCCTTCCCTACTCTCTTGTATTACCTAATAGCATACTCTAAGGTTAGATTAAAGAGTAGTGGGGAAGGTGCATCTCCTTGTTTCAACCCACTATGTATTTAAAAAGTATCTGATAAGTGAGATCCAACCCATACCCACACATATCTCTCAAACATACCTCAATTAATTGACCAACCTATTTTAGAATGCTAGTACAATATCACTGTTCTGAATTTTAAAAAATAGTAATCTTTATCCAAAGGAATTGACAATTTTGAATGTAAATTGCAATCTTACTTATTCACGGTAATGGTTTGCATCCCACTCTGACCCCATTATGAAACTTTCCACAAATGATGTTAAAGTACATAAGTTCATGTGTGATTTTTTTCTACATCTTAAAAAATTAGTTTTTTGAGAAATTCAAGGTCAAATTTTGTATGACATGACCTTGAACTGAAAAAGTCCAAAACTAGTGATTTGATATATCATAGGAAAGCTTATTAAATAAGCAACACCAACTACTGCAGATAAAAATCCAAAAATTTGCACTTTTTGACTACCTCTACGGGTACATTAGGTGAGCCAAATTTGAAAAAATTCAAGAGGGTAAGGTTTTTTTCATTGGTTAACTTGACAAGGAAATGACCCATTTCCATTTTCCAATGAAAATGACTTTAGGAATATTTTACATAAGGGTAAATTTTCGATTTTGATCAAATTGTACCTATTGAGATACAAAATAATCATTGTCAAGTTGTAGTGCTATTAAAAATAAATAAACTATTATATGGAATATATTTTTTACCAAATCACCAATTTCTGAGATATAAGCAAATATATTTTTTAATGAGGTACTTAAAAGGGTGAATTGATTGATGTGCTATTTGATCGACAGAGATTTCCTCTTTTTTCAATGTGTCAGTAAAAGTGTATATTATTTCATTAATGCTATTTGGTGGAATGTGATGCTCTAGTTTTCCATCATGTTTCTGCGCCCATGTCTTTTCTTTTAACAAATCCTAAAGAGTTTTAAGTAAATGTCTCTATTTTTAGATAAAGGAGAGAAAGAGAGAGAGAGAACACATCTTTGGAGTGCGTGTTACTTTTTTTTGTCATCAAACCACACCTCATAATTTGAGAGTTTTCGAGTAGGCCCCTGCTTTCAAACCACATTTTATTTAAAAAATCCTTTCTTATAGTGATTGAGGGGTTTCCATTTTTTCATCTTTTACTAAAAATATAGGTTGCATCCTAATCATTAAAGTTTAGTTCACCTGATCGCTGACAGACTTATATACAAGTTTAACTCTAGATACCTTTCTCTCATTTGATATCAACACTGAGATTTCTTTTTTTCCATATTGTAATTTTCCATTTACTCCAGATGAATGCTGGCGCATTTACTAAAAATTCCTCTCTTGAACAGACACTTATAAGAGTACAAAGTTTTATTTTAATTTTCAGGGAAAGCTTGATTACCTCAAACAATGGGGAAAATTGGACTTCTTGTCATAACAAATCCTATTAAAATAAGTCGAATTTTGCCAAATGCCCTACAACATGTTCATAAGACATTATATGTTCAATGTTTACCGGGAAATTTGTTGATACCACTTGCTTCTGGGGAAGAAAGCATGTTTTTGAGAGGTTCGTATTGTTCAAGTATTATTAATAAAATCTACAGTCATTCGATTGGGACACTACAAGATCTTGATGTTCGTGTTTTGCTGGCACCTTTGAAAAATCCACTGCATACTAAAATAAAAACGTCAAAAGAAATTGAAGTGATTATATTTGATCAAGTTTTTAACAAGGATGACATTGACTCTTTCATCAGGTCTTGCCTTTCAAATGTTATCACAAACTGCAACGTTATGACCTTGAGTACAGATACTCACATTCTAGATGAAAAGATTGAAAATGAAAACTTAAGTAGAAAAAATACTGTTGACTTGGTGTCTTCTGATGTTTTGCCCAAAACACAAGATTTTAAAAGTATAACGATGTTGTTTTGGGTGGAACATTTGACAGACTCCATGAGGGGCACAAATATTCTTGAGTGAGGCTGTTCTAAGATGTAACAAGAGACTTACTGTTGGTGTAACTAGTGAAGAAATGTTGAAATCAAAAGTTCTTTGGGAGTTGATCCAGCCATGCAATAAAAGAGTGGCTTTAGTGAAGATTTTTTACAAGATGTTTATCCAGAACTGGATTATAATGTGGTCCCCATCGCTGATCCGTTTGGTCCGACAAAAGAAGATCCTAGTATGGAGGTTAGTTAAATTACAATTATTGTTATAATATAATGTGTGTGTTTGTTTGGTCACAAGTAAACAATTCATTGTGTTCTAGTTCTATAAACAAAATTATTGTCTTTATAATATGTACATTGAAATTAACATTTTGTTCCCATATTATTTAAAAAAATTGAAACTACACCAAGATATAGAATTCAAAGATCCTGGGTTTTATTCTCATGTTTAGCTGTCATTTTTTAATATAGATATTTTAAAAAACATGATTTTATAATTTAATCAAGCAACACTGACTTTTAAATGAACTGTTTGTGCAATTGAATAAATTAACTTATTAGAATTTTTTAATGTGAAAAATAGTGTTTTTTAAATTATTCTTGTAAATATGTTATATAAATTTTACAAGTAATTCAAATCAACGTCACTTTTCAAAGTTACAAAACATACTTGTGAGACAAATTAATATATAACTGCTTTTTAAGTATTTTTTTAACCACCATAAAAAGACAAAACACTCTAAAGAACAAAAAACAACTACATGCCTTTTTTTCCATGTTGTAAGACCATATTGTAAAAAAGTATAAGGGTCATTCTGGCAAAACAGGCAAAATAACTTCCAAAGTCTTGGTGTATAAATATTAAATCTTTTTAATACATTACTATTTATTTTGACTTAAATGCACAGTCAACCTTGGTCTTGGAGTCTCACCTCAGGACCCATTGTTCATGAGTTCAAACCTAGCCTGGGGCGTCAATGGATTTTGTCTTGAGTGATAAAGATCCTTAGGCGGGAAGTAAAGTTGTCAGTTACATGTTGATTGTGATGTGTAGATGGAGGGTGTGTGAAAATACCATTATTGGCCCTTTTGCTCTTGGTGTAGAAATTCTCTGGTGCTGATATAATCAAATACATTTCAGAAAGTGCACGTTAAATACATCAAATAAACTAAATAGATTCATACACACTCTAAAAGAATAATAAAAAACTAACAGTACACTTTTTTTTGTTAATGCATCTAAATAAACGGCTCAATATAACATAGCACTGCAATGATAACACTGCCAGGACAGTGATGAAATAGTATTTCACATGGAACAAAAGTTCCCTCCAAATGTTTTGAGGTTAAGATTTTCACATGAGTAACAGAGCTAATTTTACCACTAGAAACTAAAATAATATTATTTTACCTTTGTTTATGTGTACCGTAGTGACTTGGACAGTGAAAGTTTAAAACTGTAGCTTCTCATAATTTATATCTAAATTATGTTTGGGAAATGGTTGTTCTAACTACAATAATGTGCACACATGAACATACACACATAGACTTGAACAGCTGACCCAATTGTTGACATGTGCTGCTATCTCTCATTGCACGAGGCCAGGACAATGATTATCATCTTGGAGACTACATTATTCCATTGGCGTGCGTAGGTGCAAGTGTACCGCTTATAGTTTCATACAAAATAGTATTGTATTGTATTTTAATTAAATAAAATATTAAAACTTCATAAAGAATAATTATATTTATATTGTATTGCTCTTGTGCTAGGTATTTTACTTGTGCGCTTGAATGCTAGTGCTGCCCTCCTGCCTCTACTAAATTGTAGGTTCGTGCAACCGTCTGAGCATGCGCATTGGAGCATAGAAAGGTTGTTGACCTAGCTAGCAAGTTAGCTAGCATGTGGCCTGGTACACAACTCAATAGTGAATGTGGAGATTTGTTTTGGAAGCGCTGCTACCATGTTATAACAATTTTTAAAGTGCAACTATTCTTTCTTAGTTCTCACAAAATTTGAAATATTTATAAACATTAGTTTTTGTAAATAGCGCTTGATTTTATAATCATTGTTAACATCCTTTTCTATATATCAACACGAATTATGTGTAAAACACTTTGAAATAAAAAAAAAATTTGTTTAGCTAGGCTACCCAAGAAGAAAAGTTTGAAATTAAAAAACTTGGTAGACCGACATCAAATATTATTCTAGAAAAACATGCAAAAACTAAAAATCATAAATTTACTAGAAAGTTTAACGTATAAACTTACAAAAAACAAGATTGACAATGTAGTGATAATGTTAAAAATACATTGCTCTGCTTCCCATGTTTACTTTTTGGTGGAGGTTTATCTTGGACAAATTTGGGCATGACCAATTTAAATAATTAAAGTGAGCAAATTAAGAATCATGAAACATCATTGTTAAACATGACAATTCTTTAGATTTGGCTGTGCAGTTTTCCATTTATTCATTTGTTACTTGCTTACTTTAAGGTAGTTAGTTATTTACCTTAACTACAGCAAAGTGGATTATAATCTGTACTAATGTAAAATGTTAGCCAAAGTAAAATTATATTTAGATATGGATTAAATAGGAAGGGCCTGTATAAAAAATGCCAATACCATAGTTGGATTTGTGCACCACCTAATTTAGTAGCCACTGCATTATTCGTGTTTTTCAATTAACACAAAACTATAAATAAAATTTTGTTTATTCTAAAGTAATATGAAATACTTGGTATTTTAAATTTTATTATTTCAATGGTAAATTGATATTGCAAAGTAAAAATGTGTGCTGGATGGCCAAGAACATAACTTTGGACACATTTTAACTATTAAAATCTTGAATTTTTTTTAATACATTGTCACAACCATCGAGCAATATTTAAATGTTTTTTTGTCTTACATAATTTTTCCAAACGATGCACTTCAAAACATTGAAATATTACGTATAAAGGTTTATTTTGATTTCGTGTTTAAATAGTTTCTGTTTAATCCAGGCGATTTAACATGTTTTTCAGCCCTAAAGTCATGGGACCGAAAAAATTTCTGTCTAAGACAAATTTCTGTTTAATAAAAGGTCCATTTAAGGCAGGTTTAACTTTATTTTCAAATAATTAAAAATGTTCACATTTCAAAACTTTTTGCAAGTCACCAAAGACTAACCCACAACCCACAGTTTGGTAACCAGTATGATATAAGATGCTGAAGAATGCTTTGGGCTAGAAAATAACTTAGAAACTAAGGACGAATTGACATTTTGATTCTCTATAATATAGACTTTCAATTTGCTCTTGCCAATAACAATGGACAGCCTGTAATTTGTGTTAGTGTTTTCTCACACAACTTCCCTATACATTCGAATAAAAGTGAAAGATTTAAACCACGCCAAGAAATGTTCTCTAAGTTTAATCTCTTCCTAAAAACTTGGAACAAAGGATATGGAATTTTTATTTTTGGTATATTTTCCACAATAAGTGTATTTATGGTTGTTACGTTAATTAAAGTTAGTTCATCCATAATCTGGCCTCTAAACTTAAAAAGTAATTAAAACCCTGTTAGAATTTGTATATTTTTGCCTTTATGACTTTCTTAGCTAATTTTAGAGAGTCAAATGCTATCCCCCCACATCATAGCATGTGAACATGTGTGCACACATGCATATTTCACAATTAGGGGGAGTAACAACGTCATGCATAACATAAGACATAGTTATCAATGTGTGATGGCAGAGCAATTAATACATGATTGCAAGAGGTGTGAAAGATTATCTTTGCTTACCATACATTAATATTCATTACTGATAGTTATATTGTCCTCACCATGGATCAGGGGCACATAACCCTCCTTTTCCCTAATACACCAACCTGATAGGATTATACACTATTTAGGTTAATTAAAAGTTCAATAAAATGTTTGTTGCAAGCAGATGATTGTGGTGAGTACAGAAACATACAAGGGGGGTCTGAAAGTGAACCAACTCCGCAAAGAACGCAACTTGTCCATTCTAGACATTCATTTGGTTGAGTTGCTCGAGTCCGAGTCTGTCGGAGAAGAGGAGGAAAAAAAGATCAGCTCTAGCAACAAACGACTGAGATTATTGGGCACACGTTTGAAACCTCCGCAGGTAAGTTAGTTCTGTAGTTTAATATCCGTGTGTTGAGACCTGCAGTGGTCTAAGGTGTCTGTCTCACAATAGGTAGAATTGCTATTGAGGTTTGAATCTTGGCCATGTACACTGGAGGTTTCATTGGTTAACGCAAATTTAGGTGCACTTGTTCTAAAATTCCTAGCTAATATATACCTCATAAATTAATCTTTTCATGACTATGATGCTAATGTAATACACAAAATGTGTGTGTGCATGCAGTTATGTCTGTAAAACGAACAAAGCCTTAGAGTGGGACTGTGGCTATTTGATTGAACTCTGTCCAAGTGTGTCCTTCATTTGACACAGTTTGAACTATATTACACTTTATAGTTTGATCAGTCCAAGCTGGAGACAGTGAACCAAGCCTTATTCACTTTCACTTGCTCTCCAGCACCACCTCCAAGTTTCAGCCAAACCATGCAAACATTGGAGTTTTTTTCTTTACTGGTTGCTTATTCACTACTTCAAGAGTACACAATCATACCATAAATCCCTCAGTTATATTTATACCTGAAGGTTATTTGGTCATACCTTGCTATTTTCCTTAAAATACTACCTTGTTCAAAGTCATTAGAACATTTTACACTGAGCTAAGCATGATTGTCCATTGATTAGCCACAAATATAAGCTATAGCTATACAAATGCTAACACATGTTCCCTACTGTACTTTGTTTAGGCGCGTCCCAACTTACCCTCCAAGCCCTACATAATAGGGCTGACAGGGGGTACAGCAAGCGGCAAGACGACAGTCTCCCAACGAATGGGCAAAGCTGGTGCAGGTGTGGTGAATTGTGATAGCTTGGCCCATGGTCTTTATGGGAGGAAGGACCAGTACTGTTACATTCGACTAGTTGAACATTTTGGCAAGGGAATCCTGGATTCTGATGGATACATTGACAGGACAGCCTTGGGAACTATTGTGTTTAATGATGAGGTACATGCAATAATATTACAAGGCTCAATTTACAGAAAGATGACAAATTAATGACCCAAGGTATAATTATTTTAGTTTGTCTCATGATTAACTATATTATGGCACCAGAGCATACAACAAATATAATATTTCAACATGTGGGTCTGTAATTGTTTATTGGGAATATACCTTAAAGCTTTACATTTTTCAGCAGAAAAGTTCCATTCCCACAATTTATTTTATTACAAACTAATTTTAGATATTTTTTATATAATTTATTTATTTATTTTTCCTAAAAAGCAATGTCTATTATCATAATATTATATTTAAAAATTGCATTAAAATATATTCTATTATTCTGATTTTTTTTAAATAAACAATTTTCTTATAAAATTCAACTTTCCATATTTGCTCTGATCTGAACAATTGGTCTTGGAGTAGTAAGTGAACTATTCCAAACTCTTCTACATAGTCAATTCCTTTATTTATTCATTTTGGCAAAGGCTATATCTGGTTTTTGGAACATTTTGATTATAATGTCATTAATATGAAAACTACTTATACAGTTGCATAATAAAGAGACTGCCAAGGCTAGTGAGGCAGATCAAGTAACTAAATACCACACACTCACATCTTAAATAATAACTATAGAATCACCTAATGTTCCTGAATTTGATCCTCATTTCTGTACTTTCTGATGGGGATGGGAATGGTAAGAAAAGGAACTGCACCAAAGAACTATCCCCATTATACCTGCCTAAGATTAAAACTCAGGTGTCAACCTCTCTGGCTGGTGTCACACATGCAAGTTGCAAATATTGAACTTAACACTAGCAAAGGTCAGTAATTTGACAGTTTTTATATATTTTTGCCAAATAAATTTAAATATTAATTCAGTAGATACATTCAGTGCAATTTTCTTCTCATGGTAATATCAACAGTTGTTGAATATTAGTCTTGGGCATAGCGGAATTCAAACATAAACATTTTAAATACAAATAAACAGTCCTGCGATGCTCAGGACAGATATTCAAGAATTGTTGATATCACTATGTAAATCTCAATTAAACTAAACCTATCTACTGAAGATATATTTAATTTATTTTGGTCAAAAAAATTTGTTTGTTATAAAAAATGTAAAAATATGGACCTTAATTAGTGTGCCCTTCCACATGAGCTTAAACAAAGTGGTTTAAAATGGATATAACAGGATGTTTATAAAATACAATATATTGTTGATTGTATTGTTTAGAGTGAACGCCACACCCTAAACAATATTGTGTGGCCAGCCTTGCTGGAGAGAACTAAGGAAGTCATCCAGGAACTGTATGAGTGTGGCCACCAAGTGGTGGTGGTGGATGCGGCCATCTTGCTCCAGGCGGGCTGGCAGCAGGATTGCCACGAGGTGTGGGCGTGCATTATTCCTCCTCAAGAGGTGAGTCTCATTATACATTATGACACTTATACACTCTATTAAGTGGTAAATTATTTCCGTGGGGTCTGGTTGGTCTATCATTATATTGGGCTGAACCTCTAATAAGCAAAATAGAATCTCTAAAACAAATTCCAATTTGAAATTAAAAGAAATCTGAAACTAGTCATTTTCTGAATTATCCATAGGGATTTGAGGTATTCCTGGATCGAAAAGTCCATTTCTCTGTTTCTTATCAATACTGCTCCAGTGCCGATATCATCAAGTTTAACACTCATTTCTTTGTTTCTTATCAATACGCTCCAATGCCGATATCATCAAGTTTAACACTCATTTCTTTGTTTCTTATCAATACGCTCCAATGCCGATATCATCAAGTTTAACACTCATTTCTTTGTTTCTTATCAATACGCTCCAATGCCAATATCATCAATTTAACACATTTCTTGTTCTATCAAACCTCCAATGCCCGTATCATCAGTTTAACATCATTTCTTTGCTATCATGCTCCAATGGATTTAGTTAACACCATTTCTTTGTTCTATCAATAGCTCCAACGAATCACTAGTTAACACTACTTGACACCATGCCGTCAAATTACGGTATTGAATTTAAATAGCATAATATCTTTGCCGTGTTTTCTATGTGTTTGTTAGTGCAATGCAGTCCTTAGAATGTTGGTTCTGAGTTGTGTCATAGATGGCATTTCCACTGCATACCTGAGTGGAGTTTTTATAACTAGAACAACCTGCATTTCACCCTCAAAGTAGCTCTAGTGCAGTAATTCCTAGTGCAAAGAATAGCATGCACTTGTGTAGCATAATTCACAATGAGTTCACGGAACTTAACTTACTTCTGGCTCTAATGAGTCTCCGTGCACGACTGACTAAAACATTAGACCTAGAGTGGTCCAGGTAGGACCTTGTTGCCCCTAAGAGTGAGGAAGGTGAGGAAGGGAAACATTCTTAACCTCAACAATAGAAATATACTAACAGCTTCTGTTTCTCATTTGGTGCTGCGTAAACACTTGCGAGAGAAAAATTTATCTGATATGAAATAGCTGAAATAGTGAATTTGCTGTGATATAGACCAGGGCTTCTCAACCTATTTTCATCTGCGACCCCTTTGGGGCCAACACATTTTTTCATGACCCTTCACTCCATGTCATAGTAACACTGTATATGGTCGATTTACCGGTTTGTGCACCTACTTTTTTGCGTGAACCTTGTTTGAGCGAAAAAATAAAGTACCTTAAATATAAGTATAGCTATATAATTAAAGAATTATGTTGACTAAAAATAGTGTATGAAAATATCAAAAATTAAAGTTTCTTCAAATAATTTATTATATTAAAAATTTGTGTATATAGTGTATTGACACGCAAAATATAAGTAAGCCAATGCAAATATATTATATATATAAATTAATTTGTAATATCAAATTTGAATGTACCAAAGAAAGTTTTACTGAAGGCTGACAAAAGATAATAATACGTTTACATTTAATGGAATGGCTGGGATTGCTTATTCTGACACATTAACTCGAATTGTGGCTTAATATTTGTCACTGCTGGTCTCATAGCGATATCGATGTTCTTAAGACTTGAGTGGTATTTGGTTTTAATTGCCGTCATTGTTGAAAACGCTGATTCGCACAAATTGGTGGTAAAAAATGGCAAAAGAGCTGCCATCGCTAATTCCAACAATATTGGAAATTCTGCTTTAACACCAAGCCAAAATGTGTTCAAGTTTTTCCTTGAAAATTCAAGTTTGAGGTTTGAATCACATGAAAGTTCTGCAAATTCTTCTTGGGCTTTCGAGAGATGCTTCACATTTCCCATCTCCACAATAAAAGGGTTTTGAATCCAATCAAATTGAGTATTGTCTAATTCTGGTAGAAAATATTTCTGAAAATTGTTTTCCAAGCATACCAAATGATTAGTTATTATCTGCTTAATCAAGTCAAAACTAAGCATATTATCAACAATAAAATCCTCTGTATATGTACACATTTCAAAGGACTCATTTTCCACTTAATTCTTCCACTTGTCTAATTTTTTCATGAACGCCTGAATTTTATATTTCAGTGAAAAATATTTATGCTCTACCCTTGGAGAGACATATTAAGTTCGTTGAGTTTCTCAAATAAATCTGACAGCATAATTTGCACAGCCAATTTTCATTGTGAAAGAAATTGACATATTCAGAGTTATTGTCAGACAGAAATAGTATTAGTTCATTTTTTAACACTAGAAGAATTGATGGAATTAGTAATGAAATATAGAATCCAATGCTGTTTACAAAAGTGAACGCTATGTTATAGTAGGTCTATCTTGCAAATGTTGACATAAAAATATATAAGGCCTAAATGTATCTTCAAATTATGAATAATGTATGTTTGAATGGTAAGCACTTGAATGGTTCATTACATATAGGCTACTATAATTTCCAATGTATAGACTATGGTACATTGTGATATTATCCCGCAGGTAGGCTATAGTCATTGAAATATAATTTTATGGTAAATTTATTTACAAATCAGGTAGCATTTAGAATTTGGATTATTCACTATGAGCCTATATGCACATTTTATTGTATACAACGACGCCTATCACCTAAGTCTGCATAACCAGCTGATTGTGCGAGCCTATTTATTTGTTTGTATATTTGCGAGCTCCAATTATTGATGTGGAACCTTCACAGAGGTTTTAAAATGTGTATACTTTTTTGGGGCTTTCTTTCATTGCATCCACACATGGCACAGACTAAAAACTAGTGTATTATACGATACGATTGTGATTTTTTATAGGAAGATAACATTTTATTATAATTTTTTTTTTTTGTCTTTATTAGGGGATGAAGAAAGTTTTTCAGATAGTGAGGGGAGTGGTGATAGACCCAACCAAACAGCAGCAGCTAGGGAATAGAGAAGTGATGATGAAGATCCATAGGGGCCGTCAATGCACCTCCTAGACAATTATTGGCTGATATAGATGCTTCAAGCTCTATTTTAGATTGCAGTTAAGGTTTCTTTGACTGTTGATGATATAAAAAATCTAAAAACTCAGACAATTTTATATGCATCACAAGTGATCCTAAAAAAATGAAGAAACAATGAATTGAAGCCACACGTTTCTTGGGCATACTCTTCCATATGCACATAAGTAGAAGACCGAAAATAGTAGATCACTGGGGCCACTAGCCTTTTGATCAATTGTAACTTTTGTCCTCATATAATTAGCAGGTTGAAATTTTATCACATATTGTCATAAAAACTGGCAAAGAGGTACTGAAACCACTTCCAGTGCTGGACTATAACCACAACAAGGCTGGAGTTGATCTCAGTGATCAATGGATCCTGTCAAGCGTAACAAGGCCAGAGCTGACCTCAGTGATCAATGGATCCTGTCAACCGTAACAAGGCCAGAGCTGACCTCAGTGATCAATGGATCCTGTCAACCGTAACAAGGCCAGAGCTGACCTCAGTGATCATTGGATCCTGTCAACCGTAACAAGGCCAGAGCTGAACTCAGTGATCAACGGATCCTGTCAACCACAACATGGCCAAAGTTGATCTCAGTGATCAATGGATCCTGTCAACGGTAACAAGGCCAGAGTAGACCTCGGTGATCAATGGATCCTGTCAACCGTAACAAGGTTGGAGTTGACCTCAGTGATCAACGGATCAAGTACAACCACAACAAGGTTGGAGTTGACCTCAGTGATCAATGGATCCTGTCAACCGTAACAAGGTTGGAGTTGACCTCAGTGATCAATGGATCCAGTACAACCACAACAAGGTTGGAGTTGATCTCAGTGATCAATGAATCCAGTACAAACGCAACAAGGTTGGAGTTGACCTCAGTGATCAATGGATCCAGTACAAACGCAACAAGGTTGGAGTTGACCTCAGTGATCAATGGATCCTGTACAAACGCAACAAGGTTGGAGTTGACCTCAGTGATCAATGGATCCTGTCAACCGTAACAAGGCCAGAGCTGACCTCAGTGATCAACGGATCCAGTCAACCGTAACAAGGCCAGAGTTTACCTCAGTGATCATTGGATCCTGTCAACCGTAATAAGGTCAGAGCTGACCTCAGTGATCAACGGATCCAGTCAACCGTAACAAGGCCAGAGTTTACCTCAGTGATCAATGGATCCTGTCAACCGTAACAAGGCCAGAGCTGACCTCAGTGATCAACGGATCCAGTCAACCACAACAAGGCCAGAGCTGACCTCAGTGATCAATGGATCCAGTCAACCACAACAAGGCCAGAGCTGACCTCAGTGATCAACGGATCCAGTCAACCACAACAAGGCCAGAGCTGACCTCAGTGATCAATGGATCCAGTCAACCACAAGGCCAGAGCTGACCTCAGTGATCAACGGATCCAGTCAACCACAACAAGGCCAGAGTTAATCTCAGTGATCAACGGATCCAGTCAACCACAACAAGGCTGGAGTTGATCTCAGTGATCAACGGATCCAGTCAACCACAACAAGGTCAGATTAGACCTCGGTGATCAACGGATCCAGTCAACCACAAGAAGGCCAGAGCTGACCTCAGTGATCAACGGATCAGTCAACCACAACAAGGCCAGAGTTTACCTCAGTGATCAATGGATCCTGTCAACCGTAACAAGGCCAGAGCTGACCTCAGTGATCAACGGATCCAGTCAACCACAACAAGGCCATAGTTGATCTCAGTGATCAACGGATCCAGTCAACCACAACAAGGCCAGATTAGACCTCGGTGATCAATGGATCCTGTCAACCACAACAAGGCTGGAGTTGATCTCAGTGATCAACGGATCCTGTCAACCACAACAAGGCCAGAGTAGATCTCAGTGATCAACGGATCCAGTCAACCACAACAAGGCCAGATTTGACCTCAGTGATCAACGGATCCTGTCAACCACAACAAGGCCAGAGTAGATCTCAGTGATCAACGGATCCAGTCAACCACAACAAGGTCAGAGTAGACCTCGGTGATCAATGGATCCTGTCAACCACAACAAGGTTGGAGTTGACCTCAGTGATCAATGGATCCTGTCAACCGTAACAAGGTTGGAGTTGACCTCAGTGATCAATGGATCCAGTACAACCACAACAAGGTTGGAGTTGATCTCAGTGATCAATGAATCCAGTACAAACGCAACAAGGTTGGAGTTGACCTCAGTGATCAATGGATCCAGTACAAACGCAACAAGGTTGGAGTGGACCTCAGTGATCAATGGATCCAGTACAAACGCAACAAGGTTGGAGTTGACCTCAGTGATCAATGGATCCTGTCAACCGTAACAAGGCCAGAGCTGACCTCAGTGATCAACGGATCCAGTCAACCGTAACAAGGCCAGAGTTTACCTCAGTGATCATTGGATCCTGTCAACTGTAATAAGGTCAGAGCTGACCTCAGTGATCAACGGATCCAGTCAACCGTAACAAGGCCAGAGTTTACCTCAGTGATCAATGGATCCTGTCAACCATAACAAGGCCAGAGCTGACCTCAGTGATCATTGGATCCTGTCAACCACAACAAGGCCAGAGTTGACCTCAGTGATCAATGGATCCAGTACAAACGCAACAAGGTTGGAGTTGACCTCAGTGATCAATGGATCCTGTCAACCGTAACAAGGCCAGAGCTGACCTCAGTGATCAACGGATCCAGTCAACCACAACAAGGCCAGAGCTGACCTCAGTGATCAACGGATCCAGTCAACCACAACAAGGCCAGAGCTGACCTCAGTGATCAACGGATCCAGTCAACCACAACAAGGCCAGAGCTGACCTCAGTGATCAATGGATCCACTCAACCACAACAAGGCCAGAGCTGACCTCAGTGATCAACGGATCCAGTCAACCACAACAAGGCCAGAGTTAATCTCAGTGATCAACGGATCCAGTCAACCACAACAAGGCTGGAGTTGATCTCAGTGATCAACGGATCCAGTCAACCACAACAAGGTCAGATTAGACCTCGGTGATCAACGGATCCAGTCAACCACAACAAGGCCAGAGCTGACCTCAGTGATCAACGGATCCAGTCAACCACAACAAGGCCAGAGTTGACCTCAGTGATCAACGGATCCTGTCAACCACAACAAGGCCAGAGTAGATCTCAGTGATCAACGGATCCAGTCAACCACAACAAGGTCAGAGTAGACCTCGGTTATCAATGGATCCTGTCAACCACAACAAGGTTGGAGTTTACCTCAGTGATAATGGATCCAGTACAACCACAACAAGGTTGGAGTTGACCTCAGTGATCAATGGATCCAGTACAAACGCAACAAGGTTGGAGTTTACCTCAGTGATCAATGGATCCAGTACAACCACAACAAGGTTGGAGTTTACCTCAGTGATCAATGGATCCAGTACATCCACAACAAGGTTGGAGTTGACCTCAGTGATCAATGGATCCAGTACAAACGCAACAAGGTTGGAGTTGACCTCAGTGATCAATGGATCCAGTCAACCACAACAAGATTGGAGTTGACCTCAGTGATCAATGGATTCAGTACAACCACAACAAGGTTGGAGTTGACCTCAGTGATAATGGATCCAGTACAACCACAACAAGGCCAGAGTAGACCTCAGTGATCAACGGATCCAGTCAACCACAACAAGGCCATAGCTGACCTCAGTGATCAACGGATCCAGTCAACCACAACAAGGCCAGAGCTGACCTCAGTGATCAACGGATCCAGTCAACCACAACAAGGCCAGAGCTGACCTCAGTGATCAACGGATCCAGTCAACCACAACAAGGCCAGAGCTGACCTCAGTGATCAACAGATCCAGTCAACCACAACAAGGCCAGAGCTGACCTCAGTGATCAACTGATCCAGTCAACCACAACAAGGCCAGAGTTGATCTCAGTGATCAACGGATCCAGTCAACCACAACAAGGCCAGATTAGACCTCGGTGATCAATGGATCCTGTCAACCACAACAAGGCTGGAGTTGATCTCAGTGATCAACGGATCCTGTCAACCACAACAAGGCCGGAGTAGATCTCAGTGATCAACGGATCCTGTCAACCACAACAAGGCCGGAGTAGATCTCAGTGATCAACGGATCCAGTCAACCAAACAAGGCTGGAGTTGATCTCAGTGATCAATGGATCCAGTACAACCACAACAAGGCCGGAGTAGATCTCAGTGATCAACGGATCCAGTCAACCACAACAAGGTTGGAGTTTACCTCAGTGATCAATGGATCCAGTACAACCACAACAAGGCTGGAGTTGATCTCAGTGATCAACGGATCCTGTCAACCACAACAAGGCCGGAGTAGATCTCAGTGATCAACGAATCCTGTCAACCACAACAAGGCCGGAGTAGATCTCAGTGATCAACGGATCCAGTCAACCACAACAAGGCTGGAGTTGACCTCAGTGATCAACGGATCCAGTCAACCACAACAAGGCTGGAGTTGACCTCAGTGATCAATGGATCCAGTACAACCACAACAAGGCTGGAGTTGACCTCAGTGATCAATGGATCCTGTCAACCACAACAAGGCCGGAGTAGATCTCAGTGATCAATGGATATAGTCAACCACAACAAGGCCAGATTAGACGTCGGTGATCAATGGATCCTGTCAACCACAACAAGGCCAGAGTTGATCTCAGTGATCAACGGATCCAGTCAACCACAACAAGGCCAGATTAGACCTTGGTGATCAATGGATCCTGTCAACCACAACAAGGCTGGAGTTTATCTCAGTGATCAACGGATCCTGTCTACCACAACAAGGCCGGAGTAGATCTCAGTGATCAATGGATCCAATCAACCACAACAAGGCTGGAGTTTACCTCAGTGATCAATGGATCCAGTACAACCCATTTCAACACCGGACGGTGAAATGGTGGTGGAAATTGTATTTTCACCTGCTGCTTTTGGCAATGTCAAATGCCTTCTGGCTGTACAATTCAGTGCAGGTCAATAAGAGATTACATCTCCAGCCTTGCTGCTCAACTTGTTGAGGAAACAGTACCTGTTACTGCTACGGCAACAGGAGTTGTGGACAGACTGACTCAACGACACTTCTTGCCACACAGCCAAGAAATATGCTGCCAGATTATGTCACGTGTGCATTTCGAGAAGCAAGAAGCAAACAGAAAAAGCTTCTTGCAAGGAAACTAGATTCCAATGTGAGCAGTGTGGTGTAGTTCTATGTATGGAGCCCTGTTTCGAAATTGTTCACACAAAAAAAAAAAATGACTCCTAGGTTTGTTCTAAAAACTACACAAGTGTAGAAACATATTTTTGTATCCTTTTGTCAGTTCAGTGCATTGATTTATCTATAATGTTAATGTTTATTATTCGTCTGACTTTTTTGTTTTTGCCTTTTACTCAGAACCCTAACAAGAGCACTTTACAAAATATCACACTAGATTAATTATTCGGATTAAAGAAGAATGTAACTCCAAATTGGTCTTTGAATTTTTTAAATCCAATTTGTGGCTGTGGAGAAATTAATTTTTTTCCATCCCTAAAACTGTCTGGTTTCTGCAGTTAAGTACATAATCTTGGCCCTGTACTGAGAGTGTTAAACCTAAAAGGACAGAATAAGCAGGAGGGGGAGTTACATCTGGGGCCAAAGTCTGACATATCACCACTCTTGCCTAGGTTGCATTTCAATACACACAAAGAAAATATTTCTTTTTTCACCATCTACTTGAGTATTTAACATTAAATCCATTATTGTTTACAGCCTGTGGCAGTTTTTGATCCAAGCCATATATTTTCTACTACTGACTTGCTAGACCTACTGTAGCTTCATATGCTTTATAATCTAACTTAAGACTAGGACAGGCACAACATCCAGTCCCGGCCGTTAATGTATCAATGTGAACAGATACATCCATATGTTTTCATCAATGATAAAAATTTTGGCCATGATGGGAATCGAACGTGGGACCCTTAGCTCAGCTGAGCTAAGGGGTTGGATAGTATTTAACATTTCTTGAATATAATATATTTCATATAACTTGTGCTTTGACTGTCCTCACTCTATAGGCAGACATGTTTCTGCTGTTTATATGTTTAGTTACCATATCAAAAAGTGTTACTGTTAGTGCAAACGACATGTTATCACAAACACAAATGTCTCCCATTTAATATCAACCCTATCCAAACTTTCAAGGTTAACCAACGTATTTTTATTACAAAACATATTTATTTCTTTAATCACTTAAATGTTTAATTTATTTAAACAACCAACTGTTTTCAATCAATTACCTTTCATTTATTTGATGAAGAGATATTTGCATCTAAAATTAGTATAAATACTTGAATTAAAATTAGAGATGGGTCAAATCCATTATTTCTCGAATCCGAATCTACATTTTATTTTTGAATCTTGAATCCGAATCTAGCAAATTATTAGAAATTTTATTTATTTACAAATAGACCTACATTACACATTATAGGCCTAAACTGTAAATTAAGATTTATTTCAATCATGCTTTCAATTTTAATCAACCCCAACCACCCCTCGCAAAATACAGGTTAAAATCCAGCCAAATTAAACAATATAACTCATATTATTGTTTGAAAATCAAATCAATCAAAATTTGAGTGTCTTTTAGTTATTTTTAAAAGTGTTATTAGAATGAGTTAAGTTTCTAAGAAAGCATGTGAAATAAACAGATTAGGCCTAGTTATCCTTTGATCAACTTTAATAATCATTGAAAGATTATAATTTATTTTAGTAAGAATGTAAAAATACAAACGGATATTTTTATTAAGACTAAAACAACATGCTTAACAATTAAACATACATTGGAAATTGTGAACTCATTAATGCCTAAGCATGTTTTATTATTATTTTATTATTATATCCAATATCTACCTTCGCGTAGAAAACAAGAAATATATTCGATTCTTGCGATATATCGATTTCTGAGAACACATTCTATTTAAAACATGAACATATTTTTGATTCTTGCGATATATCGATTTCTGAGAATACATTCTATTTAAAACACGAACATATTTTTGACTCCAATATGTTCATTCCCATTTTATAAGGCAGGACTACGTTTGAATATTTTTACAATTACTTCAATAACATACTAAAAAAATAATAAACTTTTAGTTAAAATCAATTTAAAAACAAATTATGAATTAGCAAGTCGTTATTTGATTATTAAAACTCGAGAAAGCTTACTAAGTGATCAGATTACCAGAATCGATTTTAAACAAACAATCGATATACAATACGTAAGCCGGTAGGCGTAAATAAACAGTTTTATTGGTGTCTGACTGTCGAGAGTATTTATTATTCATGAAACCTAACAAAATGTCTAACTTAAGGATCGTATGCAATAAATTGGGGTTATTTGCATAGTTGTAGATAATTAAAACCAGTTGGGTACTAAGAATTAACAGTATCTTTATTTTAATCATCACTCTCGCAAGTAAATATAATATACGTCATGGTGGCCGACTTTGTATCGTTTGTAATGGCGGCTGACTTTGTATCATGTGTAATATGTTCTTATTTCTCTTTAAAAAAAAGCAGTAATTTGTTTTATTTATTTCGAGTTTATTTGTAATTCTGGTTTTGATTTCGGGTTTTGAAGAGTTTTAATGTGTTCATTAAAATATTTAAAAGATTGTGAGGTGAAAGTTTTAGAAGTGAGCATGTGCTTAAACGGTCGAGTCCAAGTTTCCCATAGAGGTGGGAGGGTAGGGTAGTAACAAATTTTTTTTAATAATGATTTTATTCATGCAAATCTCTTTTGTCCGACAAAATAAAGATTGCAGATTAAGTTGTGCTTTTCAAGTAGGTCTAACTAAGTAATTTTTGAATTCAAAATATTATGCTTTGTTTATGAGGTGAAATATTCGACCATCGAATCCAGTAAAACATCGAAATCTCGAATACTTGTCAGGATTCGGTGAATTCAAGGATTCGAAGATTCGAGTGACCCATCTCTAATTAAAATACATAGTTTTGAAAGTGTCCCACAATATCATTACTACTAATAATTAAGTTTTGTGTGTTGGTAAAAATGGTATCAAACTTTGCAATCTATCTCAAACGTTACTAAAATATTTTCACTTAAACAAACCTTGACAATGAGCTATTATCAGGCTCACATAATAGGTCTTAGACATATCAACTGTAGAAACATGACTAGTCTCTAAATAGATTATACTACATTCAAATTGATAACAAATTGTTTAATATATCTATAACATTTTATTTACAACAAATGCAGTTAATGCAATTTTCTTGTTTGTGTTTAGGCTGTGAAACGACTCGAAAGCCGCAACAGGCTGAGTGAAAGTGCTGCAATTGCTAGAATCCAAGCACAACCAAGTAACGCAACTGTAGTGCAAGAAGCTACTGTTGTCTTTTGTACTTTGTGGCAGCCTGAATTTACACAGAAACAAGTAGAGAAAGCTTGGCATTTGCTGCAGGAATATCTCACTGAAAGGAAATATCTTTAACCTACAGTTATTTGTTGGCATCAAGATTTTATTATCTTTTGTTGGACTATCTCACAATCTATTGAGTTGATATTTTGTTAAATATGTGAATTTTAACTTTTGGGCTGTTACTTATGTATTAAGGAATTATTGCTCATAAAAAATAATACTTAATTAGTCGATAAATCAAAGGGTTTAAGGAGACTTTGCTGTTACAGAGTGCATTC
This sequence comes from Timema podura, assembly GCA_033556935.1. Lineage (NCBI taxonomy): Eukaryota > Metazoa > Arthropoda > Insecta > Phasmatodea > Timematidae > Timema > Timema podura. Next base: position 2,619,462 of record JAVRXN010000011.1, read on the forward strand.
TACACTCAAAGGATCATTGATTCATTGACTGTTTATACATTACTCCATCTCATTCTATGTACAATTAAAGAAAGATGTGTGTAGCTTGAAAAGTCAGAGGTCCAAATCAAGTTACACCTTCACATGGAAGGGAATTCAAAGTGAAACCTCAACGTTGCAATAAAAAGATGAAGGTAAAGTAAAATATATTTTTAACTTTGATATCTTAAAATTATAAATGCAGGAAAGAAAATGTATAAAATTAAAATACACTAAAACTTTGTGCCATAACACATTTAATTTTAAAAGACTTGCGTTTCAGCTGTTGTCCAACTCTCGCACCTACTTAACACAAGCACCAAGCCAGTTTGGGAGTATTTCAGCTGTTGTCCAACTCTTGCACATACTTAACAGAAGCACCAAGCCAATTTGGGAGTATTTCAGCTGTTGTCCAACTCATGCACAGACTTAGCTGGAACACCAAACTAGTTTGGGAGTATTTCAGCTGTTGTCCAACACTTGCACGGACTTAGCAGAAGCACCAAGCTAGTTTGGGAGTATTTCAGTGGTTGTCCAACTCTTGCATCTACTTAGCAGAAGCACCAAGCTGGTTTGGGAGTATTTCAGCTGTTGTCCAACTCCTGCACATACTTAGAAGAAGCACCAAACTGGTTTGGGAGTATTTCAGCTGTTGTCCAACTCTTGCACAGACTTAGCTGGAGCACCAAGCTAGTTTGGGAGTATTTCAGCTGTTGTCCAACTCTTGCACATACTTAGCTGGAACACCAAGCTAGTTTGGGAGTATTTCAGCTGTTGTCCAACACTTGCACGGACTTAGCAGAAGCACCAAGCTAGTTTGGGAGTATTTCAGCTGTTGTCCAACACTTGCACGGACTTAGCAGAAGCACCAAGCTAGTTTGGGAGTATTTCAGTGGTTGTCCAACTCTTGCATCTACTTAACAGAAGCACCAAGCTAGTTTGGGAGTATTTCAGTGGTTGTCCAACTCTTGCATCTACTTAGCAGAAGCACCAAGCTGGTTTGGGAATATTTCAGCTTTCGTCAAATGTTCAAACCATCACTATTGGGATAAGGAAAATGGAAGAACTTTCATTTTGCAACCAACTAACCACATTATTTTTTAAAATGTTTGAAATTGCAGGGAAAGTATGGACACCAAATCTGTATTTACCTATGATTTCTTGAATCTTTGCACATTCCTGCATTAAAATGTCGTTTTATTTAAAATAATCACTTGATTCCTTTTATAATATTTCTGTCACTGACATTCATTCACATCTAGTATGCAGTTTTTACGTCTTAAAGAGTACACAAGAATTTATTCTTGTCTCCCTTCAAAGTTAATAAAGTCATAAAATGTTGGCACCTATTATATCATTTTATTTTATTTTATTTTATTTAATTTAAATATTAACATATTTCCCCATAGTTGTCTGCAGACATATTATTTTAAAATCAATCTCATAGCCAAATGTTAGATGGGTTTGGCAGAGTGGTAAGATTGGGATCCACTTTAATTAGGCCTCAATCTTAGAGGGAAGTCAGGAGGGTTTAGCAAAGTATAATCAGGTTGGGGTCCATTTTAATCATTTCTCTGATATGTTGTGTGCCTGAAACATCATCATCATCAACAACTGTTTCCAGCCTGTGGCTAGGTCAGTTTAGTAAAATGCCTCCATCTTCCTCTATCCTTAAACCATTCTTCCTCCTTTAATTTATTTTATTATCCTCCTCTCACTTGAACACTTTTTGTTATCCACTCCTCCCATCTATTTATTTGAATCCTCTCTTTTTCCAGCCTCATAATATGCCCATATCATCTCAGTCTTGCTTCCTCTACTATCTCATGTACTCCAACATCTTCATTACATGCCGATGCCATCTCAGTCTTGTTTTCTCTACTATCTCATGTACTCCTTATACCCCCACTCTTCCCCAGATAACTTTATTTCTAATCTTGTTTCTCCTTGTGACAGATAACATGTTTCTCACAAACTTTATTCCCATGGCCTCCACTTTCCTAGTCTCTCTTACATTCACCGGCTATGTTTTTGCTGTATATGTGACAGTGGGTAGAAAGTACACATTTATAGAACCACTCTCCCTGCTGTCCTCATTAAATAATCTCTACATCCACCTTTCTCCCCAATCACGTTTCCAAGATGTTCTCTACCATTCTCAGCTGTACTCCATCTAACTTTATAGCTTTACTAGACCTTATTCTCTTCCATGTCACTATCATCACTTCACATTTTGCCATGCTAAATTTCATTCCACACTCTTTTACTTTCTTATTCCATTCTTTTAGTCGTTCCTATATGTCTTCCTCTTCTGTCTCCCCCCATACCATCCAGTCATCAGCAAACATAATGGCTTTCATTTTTTTCTCCCTGAGTTTTCCAGCCACTTTGTTCATGATGATTTCCATTACCAATACAAATAGTAATGCACTCCCCTGCTTCACTCCATTTTTTATTTGGAATCACTCCATTCTACCACTCTCAGTCTTAATACAACTCCTCTTACCCTCATACATGCTTTTCACTCCCATTACCATTCCTCTTTCCACTTCGGCCTCCTACATCACTTTCCAAACTTTATTTCTATCCACGTTATCATATACCTTCTCCACATCCATAAGTACCATTATCAATCTGTCCCATATTCATACCTTCTTTCCATCAACTTTTGTATGATGAAGATAGTTATATTGTAGACCTTTGTTCCCTAAATCTGTGCTGTTCCTCTTTCCAACTTCCTTTAATTTTATGTCTTATTCTCTTTTCCAGTATCTTCTTATATATTTTTGTACAGTGGTACATTAGCGTTATTCCCCTATAATTTGTACACTTCTTCCTGTCTTCTTTCTTGAAAAAAGGTATTATAACTCTCCTTTTCCAGTATTCCGGTACCTTGTCCTTCCATACCACTCTCAGCAACCTGTATAACCATTATATATCTACCTCACCTGCTGCCCTTATCATTTCCACAGCTAGTTTGTCCACATCCGGTGCTTTTCCTTGTTTCATCCTCTTAAATGTGTCCTCCACCTCTTTCCCCCTCTTCTTCTATTTCTTCCGGGTTGAACATCTTATCAAAATATATCATCCATAGTTCCTTTTCTTCCTCTCCTGTCTTCAACATCCCTCCTTCTTTCATTCTAACTTCTTGTCTTCTCTCTTCTCCTGTTTCTTACTCGGCTATATTACACCTTTTTATTTCCTTCCACATCCCATTCTAACATTTATGTCCACCTGCAACAATCGATTTTAAAACCATATAAAGATTGAATAGAAGTGTTAGCGCTTTCCATAAGTTACAAAGTTTTCAAATTTTTTTTTTTTTTTCATATTATATTTCAACAAAACTATAGTATTGTGTGCGCCAAATGTCCTAAAATCCTGATTTGGCTATGTACTATTATATTTTTATGTCAAATAGCACAGACACATTCCCATACAATTTATTGTTATTTCATCATTTTGATTTTGTAAACTGTAGGTATGGAGCAGAAATTTGTACTCTTAGGTAAATGGAAAAGAAATACTTGGAGACCTTTAAAATGTGGTGCTGGAGAAGATTTGAGAAGATCAGGTGGACAGACAGGGTGACAAATGAACAGGTCCTAAGAGAGTGGGTGAGAAGATCAGGTGGACAGACAGGGGGACAAATGAACAGGTCCTAAGAAGAGTGGGTGAGAAGATCAGGTGGACAGACAGGGTGACAAATGAACAAGTCCTAAGAAGAGTGGGTGAGAAGATCAGGTGGACAGACAGGGTGACAAATGAACAAGTCCTAAGAAGAGTGGGTGAGAAGATCAGGTGGACAGACAGGGTGACAAATGAACAAGTCCTAAGAAGAGTGGGTGAGAAGATCAGGTGGACAGACAGGGTGACAAATGAACAAGTCCTAAGAAGAGTGGGTGAGAAGAGAACCATTTTGGATGTGATTCTTGGTACAAAGCAAACTGGATCAGACACATCCTTAGGAAGAACTGTTTTTCTCCGTGATGTCAAAGAAGAAAAGGGAAAGAGGAGCTTAGAAAGAAGAAGGATTCAAATATTGGATTACTTGAAGGAAAGCAGAACATTCTGGTAGCTGAAGGAGGAGGCAGAGGACACGATGCATTGGTGGTTCAAGCTCACTGACAAAAGGAATGGACCTGTCATAAGACAGAACAACTAATAATAACGATAATAAAGGTAACATTTACCATACTAACTCATGTATTGTGCACATTTTTTCCCCTTTAAATAAACACCCTCTAATCAAGGTATATACTATGCATGTGAATTTACTCAAAAAACGGGCTGCACTTTTTTATAAAATCATTCTATGGCCTATAATTGCGTCCTCAGATAATATACAACAAATGTTGTAGTTTTGAGAACTACACATCATATTACTATTCATTGGAATAATTTTGGGTGGCCGAAACAGGGTCTTTAAAAATAGATTAACCTTTACACACTAATACTATTTGTATTAGTAAAAATACAACTTTGAGTGAAAAGAGCCAATGTAATGGTCAAACCCTCATTATTCACTTTTTGTTTTAAGTAGCCCTATAAATTTAACTTTGTTTTTAATGTGTTATTTGTGTGTTTCTTAATATAATAAAGGAATATCTCCGATTATTTTACAACAATGTGTAACTAACTGTACAAGTGAAAAGAAGTGTGAAAAGTAAATGAAAAAGAGAAGAAATGAAGAGAGAAGAGTGTGTGTGTGTTACTGTCTAGATATGGATGTGCCAGATTATCCAACTTTGGGCATTATATATTATTATTATTCACCACATCTTGCTACCCGTTCAGGTTATATGCAAATGGTTTTAGGGATCAGGAAGGTTATATTTGGAGGTAGAGTAGAAAACCATTTAGGATAAGCCACCCTGGGTAACACCCGACTGAGATTTGAACTTTGATTTCCCCATCTTTGGCAGTCTACTGCAAGAGTAGCGCATTGGACCACATGGCCACCAATGCGGATGACATATTATTAGCTTGCCCCTCACTAATTATATAAAATAAATGGAGCCTATTCAAAAATTCTTGTTTCAGCTCAACATTAAGATAAATTTAATATTTGAATTGCATTCCAGATTCAAAAAGGTCCAACCATTTTCTTAATCATTTCTTCAATATTTGTAAGAAGTATATCGCACCCCCGCGACAAAAGCGTCACATGTCAAAAATTACATTTATTCTGAACAGTCAAGTTTAAAATCTTATAGTTAAATACACAGCAGCCATTAACACCCGAATTAATTTTCCTGTTTGATATTTGGCATAGAGTATGGATTACTGAAAAGCTAATTATGATTGACATTAACATTCCCTTAATTGCATCATTTCCACCCCTTTTTGAACTTATGTCACTTTGGAAAACATTATCATGGGGATGATATTTTAATTTATGACACATTTAGCAGTAATGAACAAACATTATAATAAAAAAACATCAAACTTTTAATTGTTTAAACGTACAAAAATATTATTTTTATCTATAGAAAAATTGAATATTGGCCGTATTAAAAGTACAACAATTACTTTAATACACAAACATCAAACATTCACCCCTATAAAGGTACAAAATTATTATTCTTTAGTATTAGTAGAAAATAGTAGTATTCGTAGTTTTGAAATAATATTAATAATTATGTGTACCTATATCACAAAAAAATCAAAACCAATATATGTAAAAAAAACATAAAAATGTTATAGTATTAGAAAATATTGGTATTGGCAGCATTGAAAAAGACAATAAATATACTGCACAAACATCACAAACTTAAACTCTACAAAATTACAAAGTTATTATTTTTTTAAAGTACTTATTGGAAAATATTAGTATGCCACTATTGAAAAAACAATAATTATTGTAATACACAAACATCAAAACTTTTAGCTGTAGAAAAGTACAAAAATATTATTTGTAAGTATCAAAAAATATTAGTATTATTCACAATTAGATTTGTAGTAATCATAATAATATGTAGGTATTGCTTTGCACTGAATTAAACCTAAAAGGTCACTTTTTTTCTTATCACTTAACTGCAATTTTTCTGTGAAGGCGCGTTTAGGTTCAAATTCCTCATTACTCATTGAAGATTTTGATCTACGTAGGTTGGGTTTTGCAACATTTGCTTCTTTGAAACTATCATCTGAATATGAAGTTTTATACATTAATGTTGCAGGTTTGCTCTTCTCGACTTTCAATACCTTTATGTCTCCGATTTTTACATGTTTCAGTAATTGTTGAGAGGGTCCAATGTATCGATCGTGTAAGTCTTTAATATCATAAAAATCTGCGTATCCCATTTCTCTAACGATGTAAGGTGTACCTATAATAAATCATTAGTAACTGTTAGGTGCAAACATTAAACATTTTTTCATTTCTAAAAACAAATTTCTACTGATGTCAAACTTAGATTCATTATAAGCAACCTACCTGTTTTCTTAGCAGATCTTATTATTGACACATATTGAGAAGGTTCATAAATCGGTCCCGATTTCAAACCTTTTTTTATTGCTTTCTCAATTACAGAATGCACGCTATCACCCTCATTTTGTGTGTGACCACGTATTAATATCTGAAACAGAAAAAAAAATTAACATCTTAAAAAAGTAAAATTTAAAACTCTGTAAGCTAACGTCATAATTTTTAATTATTTGTAAAATATAATTGTTAAATACTTGCTATTATTTCTAAATAAAACTCACCTATTCTTTTGTTGTCCGCAGCAGTTATCACTGTAAAAAGTTACTTCTAATTCATCGGAATTTGCTGATTTGGCAGTGTCTTCTAAATACTTTAGAACACAGGTACCGATCGATCTCATTAGCACCTCTATTGCCTAGTGCTTCATGCCAAAAAAAACCACTCCACTTTTTGAGATTTCATTTCACATACTGTAAAGTTAAACGAATTAAGCTTTGATTTGTAATAAAAAGTAGATGTATCACCTCTTGGCACTTGTAACACTGCTTGTAAATCATATGTTGCTACTACAAAGCTTTCATTGATTTTATCTTTGTCATATTGTTTTTCCTGCCGCGATAGTTCTTTCTATTGCTGATGCAGATGGTACTTATCAGCAAGCTGTTCTTTTTCCTCTTCATTGGCATTAGAATAAGACGTGCACAAATCACACTGGTCTTTTTTTGGTGCAAAAAAACCAATGTTGTATTCGTGAATACATCACATGATTGGCATAAGGTTCTCTCCTTGTTTCACAGTCTTGTTTGTAATCCCGATACAAATCGCTTAAAGTTTTTCCACCATCAATATATTCGCGAGAAGTTTGCTGCCGCAAATAGTGGCTTTCAATGCGTGGAATTGATTCTATGTGTTTTCTTACGCCATTTTTTATTTCTTCATTTACTTTTTTATGATTTTTATGTTTACCTCGCAATTCTTCTGCAACAAAGCCTATTTCCTTTTTACTGATGACTGTACGAATTGGTCGATCTGTAATGTCTAAAGTTGCCTTGAAAAATTGTTTGCATACCCGAACGCGTTGTTCGTCTATTTCAAAATAAAATGCGTGATTTAGACGCCTTCCTTTTTCTGTTTTTGTGTATCGATAAGTTGGGCTGATTTGTTGCATACACTTATTTATGAAATCTCTCTGACGGATAACATCCTTTAGATTCCAAAATTTGTTGAATAGTTTTTTTCTGTCATCTTCATTTATTTTCGTGCAGCATTTTATCCTACATTTTTCATTGCAAGGTTCTCTCAATTTCCTAGCCTCAAAACTTTTTTGAGTCTTCGACTGGGAAATATAGCTTTTGCCAGAGTTTCTCAACAATTTAATTTTATTCTTTTTCCACAGTGGTTGTCTCGCTACTATTTTTTTACCTCTTGGCTTTTCTCCGCACCCAATAAGCTCTGGCTCAATACTCCGTTCAATTTCAACCGATTCAGATGGTTCAGGTTGAGTTTCGGAATTAGAAGATGTTTCAGAATCTGTATTAGAGGTAGAAACAAAATCCGGATCCTTATCACTGTCGTCTACTTCAGATGAAGAACTACTTTCCTCAAGTCTAATCAACCTACATTTTGTCAGGTTATCAGTCTGTTCTGCTTTCCATAGAGAGCTCTGTTTTATTTTATTACTACCGGATGGCTTCTGTAATTGAGTAGCTTTTAATACACTATCCTTTGTTTTTCTTAACTCATCAATATTCAATCCTATTTTCTGTCCGTCACATTGTTTTTTTGAGGATGATGTTTCAGCTCCTACAAATTCTTTTATGATTGTGGGTTGTCCTGCGTTTTCTGAAGTTAAAATACTCTCAGTTTCAACAATATTATGACTCTCTGTAAGTTCCTGTTTGTCTGCTTTTTTTGAAATTAACACACTAAGGCTTTCAACAAAATTAATATTTTGAACTTCTGGTCCATCTTGTTTTTCTGAGGTTAATATACCTATACCTTCAACAACAAAATCCTCTTTATCTTCAGTTTTTTTTGTCTTAGCAATTTCATTTCCTTTCATCGATAATGCAACCATCAATCTACCACGAGACATATCTTTTGCGGAAAACATTATCTGAAAAAAAAAGGAACCTAATTTAAATTGAAAAAATATAACAAGAAAATAAGAATGAGATATCACAAATTTAAATTAATTTACTATACAAAAACGAAAAATTTATTGAAAAGTGACATAATTTCAAATGAGATTGAATAGAAACAATTAAATATTCAGGAAAATTGACACAAATCGAAATATGACCGATTAAAAGTAAGGGAAATATCAGGAAAAGCGTCACAACTTAAAATATGACTGTATAAAATAACAAGACATAGTAAAAATAACTTACCTCAATCAGAAAAAGTGTCACTTTTTGAGATGTTTCATTTGTTCACTTTTATTTTAGAGATGTGTCACTTTAACACTACAACTAAACTGAACCTACCCGTCACAAGTCAGAAGTGTCACTGTTCTCAGCCGAGCATTCACAGGTTGTGTATAATACAAAAGCGACACTACTGCCTCTAGCGTCATTTTATTAAACTCTGGATTGTGTCACTTTTATAGATGAAACTCTTATTCTTTTGAGTTTTGTTCCCATATTATCGTAAAATCGGCAAATTTTGACTTGTGTTCCCATAATTATCGTAAAATCGGCAAATTTTGACTTGTGACACTTTTGTCGCGAGGGTGCAATATGCACAGGCATATTTATAAGATGTTTATTCATTTTGTTTTAAATAATTAACATTATTTAAGTGAACATTAACTTCACTGAAAATCTTCTTTCCATAACTGCACATGTAAATGTGTTTAAATAATATAATAAATTTTGACCTTGTCCAAAACATATTTTTGTGTGAGACACAGCCAGGTGACTAATTATACTTGCGACAATCTGTTTCTCAAGTATTATACTTTAAGGTGACATAGATAACCAAATCATATCCCTACCTTGCAGGATTATCTTGTTCTTGGAGCCCTAACTACTGTCCGCATCAATGAAGGCACACTCGTGTCAGTCTGGAACTAACCTAACTATTGTTTTAGGTTGGCTTGCTTTCCTTTCCCTGACTTTAAATGATTGTATGGTGCTTTTATCTGTTTCCAAGCCTCAGGCTTATAATGTATATTGATAGATATATTTCACATCTTTCTGGATATGGAATCCAACTTTTAAATGGAGATTTGAAATTTCATTAACTTAAACTTCTCTACATTTGTTACACAATGTGGTTATTGGAAACCAAGACAAGAGAACATGTTATACAATGTGTTTATTGGGCTCACTGTATGGAAACCAAGACGAGAGAACATGCTATACAATGTGTTTATTGGGCTCACTGTATGGAAACCATGACGAGAGAACATGTTACACAATGTGTTTATTGGGCTCACTGTATGGAAACCCAGACAAGAGAACATGTTATACAATGTGTTTATATGGCTCACTATATGGAAACCAAGACGAGAGAACATGTTATACAATGTGTTTATTGGGCTCACTGTATGGAAACCAAGACGAGAGAACATGCTATACAATGTGTTTATATGGCTCACTGTATGGAAACCAAGATGAGAGAACATGCTATACAATGTGTTTTTTGGGCTCACTGTATGGAAACCAAGACGAGAGAACATAACATGCTATACAATGTGTTTATTGGGCTCACTGTATGGAAACCAAGACGAGAGAACATGCTATACAATGTGTTTATCGGGCTCACTATATGGAAACCAAGGCAAGAGAACATGCTATTCAATGTGTTTATTGGGCTCACTCTATGGAAACCAAGACAAGAGAACATGTTATACAATGTGTTGATTGGGCTCACTATATGGAAACCAAGACAAGAGAACATGCTATACAATGTGTTTATTGGGCTCACTGTATGGAAACCAAGACAAGAGAACATGTTATACAGTGTCTGGTGATCAGAGATTGCACGGCTTGCGACTTTCTAAGTACGTGTAAGAATTAGGTTGGAGAGGTCAGCTCCTAGACACTATTACATTGTGGGACGAGTGGGAAAGCGCGGAATCAAGTTGTTAGCAAGTACTTAAGTCAACCTTATAATTATTTTGACTATCTTATTGATGATACATGGAAAATAAGATTCAAACAAATGATGGCAGTTAGAGGGAGTGAGAACTGCAATGGTTGTTATTGATATGTTGTAACTCATTTGATAATGTTTCCATTAGGATGAAATAAACAGAAGTGGAAACTTCAAAACTTGGGATATCTCGATTACATTAGCTGTGTTGCAATCAGATGTTAGCATTTATATAATGTGTGTTGAACAGCTTAAATGTTAACTAATGTAAACATTTTCTATATTCATATTTTTTTTTTTTTAATTTTTGTAATTTCATTTGATAAGTAATGCAGCTAAAGTAATTCTATAATATATATAAATATTATATTTTACTAAACAAAATTTTTGTAATTAAATTGGATACTGAATCGTTGCTTCTCTTATCACTTAGAAAAAGAAACGATTGCTTTTACATGATTAAATAAGTTATACCTGATGAAGGATAGGGAAAGGAAAATGCATCACAGAAATATACAAGTTTAACAAATAAGTTTATTAAAAAATAAACAAAATGATATAGAATTACATATGTGTGACAAGATTTAAATTATTAATGATTAATGATAACTGTATTCCGTTATCGAGGTAGAAAAGATTAGGTTGAACGAATAGGTATAATTACTTTCTACACAAAGAACCGACAGTAATTAGATAGAACATTTGGTTTAATTAAATAACTCTTAGAAATAGGGATATTAATTGAATCATCTGCCACAACTCGGCAACACTAAAAAAAGGGGTATAAAATTTAGACAATATAAAAAAAGACAACGTAGCCAGGCTAATACCAGACTAATACCTGAGAGGTCTAATCATGAAAAATAGTGAAACTAATGAAAATAGAAACATTGCATCAAATCCTATATTTTTAGAGTTACTAAGAAGAATATTATTTAAGCTATCTATCTTGTATTATCCCTCATTGAGAGTTACGAAAAACCAAATAATAATAATATCCTATAAGAGGAACTTCCATTTTACAAATAATAGATGGCTAACAATCTGGCATCTACACAGTATTTTACTATGGCTGATCGTTTCCTAATAAGTACTTCCAGAGCAATCAATAGTAAAGTTATATATCTACCCATTACTAGGGCATACAATAACTAGTACAAACTATCTTTGAACACTTAGATAAATATGGCGCCTGAAGGGGCCGAGAGAAAGCATTATCCTCGCGGGCCGCTACTTCAATCTAGTAGTACTCCCACAGGTTGCACAACACAAATAGTTACCCGAACAAGGGTGCAATCATGACTGCAACTAGTCACTGACCTAACTAGGTCCAAGAAGAAAAAGTTAGATGATCTGATTGTTGCCATAAAGAGATTCTAAAAGAGATCATACCGTTTAGGGTGTCAAAAATATAACAATGTCTTAAGGACTTGGAAAAGGAAATCAAATTCATGGACTCAGTATACTCAATCACCTTGTCCTATACATACGTAGAGTATAGAGCCCTCTTATTTAAACCTATGCCTCATGGGCACAGGGAAATAATCGTCAGACAATCTGACCAAAGAAACTATGTCTGATGGACATAGAAAATGACTCGGACACTCTAACACAATACACTATGTCTGATGGACATAGAAAGTAAAGCAAGATATTTTAATACATGAAACTATTTCTGAGGGACTTATATAGCAACGTCGGATATTCTTATATAATACTCAATGTCTAATCGACATTGAAAATAAATCAAAACATTCTAATACGTGAAACTATGTCTGAGGGACATAAATAGCAACGTCAGACATTCTGACATGATACTCAATATTCTCAGAAGAGGCTTTCTCTGTGATGTGGTGGTGAGACCGACGCCTGACATCTCGTGGCCACAAGTAGTCTTCATTGCTGAAGTTGTACGAAGTGGAGTAGTTCCTCCTCCGATGAATAAATATAATAGAATACAAAAATGTGATCCACGGGGAATCTGTTATATAGCAACAGAACTGCCTCGGGCTAAACAGAGATCTGAGGGGAAAAGGGGGGGGGGGGAGTTGCGAAATAAATCTACCTCCTCACTAGCGCTATCAGCAGGAGTGGCGAGCAAAGACAATAATCTCTCATTTCTCTGACGTGTGCCCTTCGATCAAGACGTGAAAATGCTCATGATACAGAAATGGTTCGCTGGGGCAATGTTTCTCGAAGTTTGGGCGTTTCCCGGCAACATCAATTCTGCGTGAGTCACCACCTGCTTCTTATTGGAATGATTAGTAGTAATCTTGTTTTAATTGTCTTTATGAAATTTTAATTGTCTTTATGGAACTTTGATTTTTTTTAATGAAATTTTGATCGTAGATGTAATGTTATTAAATGACATGTTACAATACACTTATTTAAACATGTACATACAACTTTGTGTATATCATTATAACAGATAACTGAATCAGCAAGTGCACCCACAAAGGCATCACCTCGTTTGGTTTGCTTGGGATGGTGAGGTCTGGGTTCTAATCCTATTCAGGGGATTTCTCTTACTAATGTTTTTATACTCTTCCATATTTTCTTTAAATTATACTCTTCCCCCTCCACCCCTCCCCCAGTGTAGGTGTGCGGATAGCTTGAATGGATAGTAAAACAAAAACGGTAAGTTTTGTCACGTTATCTCAATGAGAATGTACAATCCATCCAGGTAGTAGGGTAACAACTTGGTGGCTCAGCCTTTACGGTGATTGCAAAGCAAATTGCATATCTTATGACCAAGGTCGGAGCTAGAGAAGGCTTTAATCCCGTTAACTATTTCTTGCTGTTGGGGGGTGGGGGGTTGGTGAAGGGGTTAAGTCTGCCAATGCATTTTGCAATGCCAAAATGGTTTGGTCTAAAATCCAAATTTCTAATAATAAATATATAATTAGTGAAAGGATTGTTTTTGCAAGCAAGCTACCTAGTTTCAATAGCATATAGCCACTTTACTAATTTTGCCCTAGTGTACATTTAAATCTAATTTAAAACTAGAGTGTTTCTAATAGGATGCATACTAAACAAGGCAAAACATACATTGTTTCAATTAGTTAGTATTTAACTTAACTTTGGATGGACTTTATTTGCGTGAGGCCTAACAGAAATATCTATTCCACAAACGACATAATAAATAATTCCTAAATACTACCTGAATTCAAGTAAAATTTTCTTAAGATGACTGACATCAGCCCAACGGGACAGGTCAGCATCTTCCATATGTTGCAACGTCACATAGACAGGAGTCAAAAATCGTTGAGTGAGCCTTGGGCCACTCCATTTAGGTGCAAGTTTGGCGGAGATCCTGTCAGCGGCAGAGTTTAATGGGAAATTTAGCAAAATAACCTTATCATTCACAGCCACACGCACAGAAAGACGACCTCGGTTGTAAGCCTTGGCCACACTATTCAGGGACCTCTTCAGATTCTGAAAGGAAAGCTTACACCTTCCAGAGTAATAAGAATCACCAGCGTCTCCGACCAGTGGATCAACGTCCCAGATTGCCAACAATGGGTGACTTAGTTCTCGGCAAAGTAACAAAGAAGAGTGAGAGACTCCAGCTGACTCATGAATATCCGAATTAGATAAAGGTAATAGACAAAAACTCTACGTCTATATCCCAATACTCTTGAGCGCTTCCATGCAAAATACTAAGGGCCACGTTTAGAGTTATGTGAAACCTATCCACTGAATTTGGGATAAATATTTCCGTCCGCTCTGCCTGAGATCTTCGGCACGGGAGAACCAATCAAATCTCAGAACCAACCATATTTAATCAGCACGTATGTGCATTAATTGACAACGCACGCGCTGTACAGCCAGAAGCAAGCAGACAGCTTCGTTAGCAGTTGTGAGAGATGTAAAATAACCCGTTAATGTAAAGCGTGTATCGATGTATTGGATTGTGCCACGACACGGCGCTATAATTTGAAAACATTCATTGGGAGAATGATCTAAAATATGTGTTTATGCACTAGAAAATAAAATATATTAATAATAAGCTGTTTAAAGTTAGCATTGCGATGCATCATGGGTCAACATACAACGAGTCAAATGCTGCGCCACTCAAGCCGATTCTGTTCTTTCTTTTTACTTTCTCTCTATCTTACAGGTAGAGAAAGTATGGTGATCGTCAAAAAAATCGAACTCGAGATTTTGATGAATCTTTACGTTTCATGACTCCCTGAATCCGAAAAAGTGGTTTTTGAATTTCCGTCTGTCTGTCTGTCTGTTTGTCTGTACCTACCTCCAACTAGAGCCTAAACTATTTTACCGATTGAGCTAAAACTTGATAGCTAGGGTTTTCATAGGGTGGCCCCGAGGGGTTTTTGGAATTGGATATCTACCCCTAAAATTAAGGGTAGTTTACTGAAGGGAAAAAAGAGAAAAAGTCGATTTTCTCAAAATCGGCTCTAACAATTTTGATTAAATTTCATTTATAAACATTAATAAATATTCCAAACAAAATGGCTACTCTCAATATTTCGGCAAAATGGCTTTAAGGGCTCCGGTCTGATGCGTAAATTAACATTTTCTATAATAGCTCCGAAACTATTTGAGATATGAAATTACTTAGCATTACAAATATGTATATAGATTTATAATACAAATATTTTATTCGAAACATTTTTATAAAATCAATAACTTTCAACCTATACGCAATTATATATATTTTTTTAACTTTTTGGACATTAAAGTTTAAATATTGCGACCGTAAAAAAAAACTAACCTGAAATGTTGATGGATTCGACGTCTCATGACCCCCCGAACCCTTAAAAAATAGTCTTTGCAATGCCGTCTGTCTGTGTGTCTATTAAAACTTAAAATTAAGAGTAGTTTTATAAAGGGCGAAAAGAGAAAAAATAGGGTTTTCTCAAAATCTGCTCGAAACAATTTTGATTAAAACTTGTATCTAGGCGTTGATTAAGATAATAAATAAACTGGCTATTTTCATTTTCCTATTAAAATGATTTTTAGGGTACTTTACAGAAGCGGTAATTTCCGTATCTCCACAACTATTTGAGAAACTAAACAACTTATCATTGCAAAGTTGTAAGACTATTAGAAATAAAAAACTTTTATTTGACATATATTTTTATAAAAGCAACAGTTTCTGAGATATTTGCAAATATATTAATACAATTTTGTGAGCTTTAGTTGTAAACATATACTACTTAAGTCTTAACGCAATAATTCTCCAATGCTATAGAGTAATTAAATATAAATAAGTATCTAAAAAAAGTATGTTATTTTTCCTTAAAACTCTTAGGAGGAATGTTTGCACAGCAATGATCTACCTCCATTTTAGACTCAATAGTCAATATTTACATTTTTTATTGGTCAAAATGTATAAATGACTAATTAAATATCAATGCGATGACTTGAAGATGTTAAAATTTTAACCAGAAATCGAAATTTTAATACGAAGTGTTGAAACTTGTGGACCCAATATTAATCTTTTTTATAACTTTTAGGATTCCTTAGATTTCTTTCTACTTCCCTCCATTCATCTCTAGTAATATAATTTTCATAAATTGGAACATGTAAAGCAGATCCGAGTTTCCAAGCTGTCAGCAAATGGTTCAAATATCATTTTATTAAGGTCTTTAAAATATTAAACTGTTTGAAATGCTCTTAGGTGGACAAAGATGCGCCTCTTTTCTCATTGATTATATATCATTGTATATTTTTTTATGCGTGTTCTTATGTGGAGTGGTGATGATACAATGTACATTATTCCGTTCAGAAATCTTACGAGTTTATAGAAAGAGAGAGAAAGTCTGTGCGGTGTGCCGTACCATTTATTTTTTTTCCGGTGAACGTGTGAATCAAACTTTAGTCGTAAGCTATGCAATCTGCTTTGCAATCATGTATGAAGTTTTGCATACAACAAGGGCTGAGCAAGAAAGTTGCAAACTTATATCCTCGATGGAGCATACTATCAAAATTTCTTCAAAGTTGGTCTATGCAATGACAGTTATTGCGTAAAAATTAATATTCCAGTTATCCGGGTGGATGGAAAGAAGAAATGTCATATAATTAAATTAAAACAGAGCCTCACCATGCCTAGTAAAATAAATGGTACGGCGCACCGCACAGACTTTCTCTCTCTTTCTATAAGCTCGTAAGATTTCTGAACGGAATAATGTACATTGTATCATCACCACTCCACATAAGAACACGCGTAAAATAATATACAATGATATAGAATCAATGAGAAAAGAGGCACATCTTTGTCCACCTAAGAGCATTTCAAACAGTTTAATCGCTTCCACAAGGGTCAACACTTCGTATTAAAATTTCGATTTCTGGTTAAAATTTTAACATTTTATAAGGTGTTGCAGATCTTCAAATCATCGCATTGATATTTAATTATTCATTTATACATTTTGACCAATAAAAAATGTAAATATTGACTATTGAGTCTTAAATGGAGATAGATCATTGCTATGGAAACATTTCTCCTAAGAGATTTAAGGAAAAATAACATACTTTTTTAGATACTTATATTTAATTACTCTATGGCATTGGAGAATTATTGCGTTAAGACTTAAGTAGTATATGTTTACAACTAAAGCTCACAAAATTGTATTAATATATTTGCAAATATCTCAAAAACTGCTGCTTTTATAAAAATATATGTCAAATAAAAGTTTTTTATTTCTAATAGTCATACAATTTTGCAATGATAAGTTGTTTAGTTTCTCCAATAGTTGTGGAGATACGGAAATTAACGCTTCTGTAATGTACCCTAAAAATCATTTTCATAGGAAAATGAAAATAGCCAGTTTATTTATAACCTTAATCAACGCCTAGATACGAATTTTAATCAAAATCGTTTGAGCAGATTTTGAGAAAACCAAATTTTTCTCTTTTCGCCCTTCAGTAAACTACCCTTAATTTTAAGTTTTTATAGACACACAGACAGACGGCATTGCAAAGACTATTTTTTAGGGTTCGGGGGGTCATGAGACGTCGACATCCATCAACATTTCAGGTTAGTTTTTTTTTACGGTCGCAATACTTAAACTTTAATGTCCAAAAAGTTAAAAAAAAAATCATATAATTGCGTATAGATTGAAATTTATTGATTTTATAAAAATATGTTTCGGATAAAATATCTGTATTATAAATATATATACATATTTGAAATGCAAAGTAATTTCATATCTCAAATAGTTTCGGAGCTATTTAAATAAATGTTAATTGACGCATCAGACCGGAGCCCTTAAAGCCATTTTGCCGAAATATTGAGGGTAGCCATTTTGTTTGGAATATTTATTAATGTTTATAAATGAAATTTAATTAAAATCGTTCGAGCCAATTTTGAGAAAATCGACTTTTTCTCTTTTTTTCCCTTCAGTAAACTACCCTTAATTTTAAGTTTTAATAGACACACAGACAGACGGAATTGTAAAGACTATTTTTTAGGGTTCGGGGGGTCATGAGACGTCGAAATCCATCAACATTTCAGGTTAGTTTTTACTTTCTCTCTATCTTACAGGTAGAGAAAGTATGGTGATCGTCAAAAAAATCGAACTCGAGATTTTGATGAATCTTGACGTTTCATGACTCCCTGAAACCGAAAAAGTGGTTTTTGAATTTCCGTCTGTCTGTCTGTCTGTCTGTACCTCCAACTAGAGCCTAAACTATTTTACCGATTGAGCTGAAACTTTATATCTAGGGTTTTCATAGGGTTGCCCCGAGGGGTTTTTGGAATTGGATATCTACCCCTAAAATTAAGGGTAGTTTACTGAAGGGAAAAAGGAGAAATAGTCGATTTTCTCAAAATCGGCCCTAACGATTTTGATTAAATTTCATTTATAAACATTAATAAATATTACAAACAAAATGGCTACTCTCAATATTTCGGCAAAATCGATTTAAGGGCTCCGGTCTGATGCGTAAATTAACATTTTTAATAATAGCTCCGAAACTATTTGAGATATGAAATTACTTAACATTACAAATATGTATATATATTTATAATACAAATATTTTATCCGAAACATATTTTTATAAAATCAATAATTTTCAATCTATACGCAATTATATATATATTTTTAACTTTTTGGATATTAAAGCTTAAGTATTGCGATCGTAAAAAAAAACTAAACTGAAATGTTGATGGATGTCGACGTTTCATGACCCCCCGAACCCTAAAAAATAGTCTTTGCAATGCCGTCTGTCTGTGTGTCTATTAAAACTTAAAATTAAGGGTAGTTTACTGAAGGGCAAAAAGAGAAAAAGTCGATTTTCTCAAAATCGGCTCTAACGATTTTGATTAAATTTCATTTATAAACATTAATAAATATTATAAACAAAATGGCTACTCTCAATATTTCGGAAAAATCGATTTAAGGGCTCCGGTCTGATGCGTAAATTAACATTTTTTTATAATAGCTCCGAAACTATTTGAGATATGAAATTACTTAGCATTACAAATATGTATATATATTTATTTATAATACAAATATTTTATCCTAAACATATTTTTATAAAATCAATAACTTTCAATCTATACGTAATTATATGATTTTTTTTAACTTTTTAGACCGTAAGAAAAAAACTAACCTGAAATGTTGATGGATGTCAACGTTTCATGACCCCCCGAACCCTAAAAAATAGTCTTTGCAATATCGTCTGTCTGTGTATCTATAAAAACTTAAAATTAAGGGTAGTTTACTGAAGGGCAATGAGAGAAAAAATTGGTTTTCTCAAAATCTGCTCAATCGATGTTGATTAAAATTTGTATCTAGGCGTTGATTAAGATTATAAATAGACTGGCTATTTTCATTTTCCTGCGAAAATGATTTTTAGGGTACTTTACAGAAGCGTTAATTTCCGTATCTCCACAACTATTTGAGAAACTAAACAACTTATCATTGCAAAATTGTAGGACTATTAGTAATAAAAAACTTTTATTTGACATACATTTTTATAAAAGCAACAGTTTCTGAGATATTTGCAAATATATTAATACAATTTTGTGAGCTTTAGTTGTACACATATACTACTTAAGTCTTAACGCAATAATTCTCCAATGCCATAGAGTAATTAAATATAAGTATCTAAAAAAAGTATGTTATTTTTCCTTAAAGCTCTTTGGAGAAATGTTTGCACAGCAATGATCTATCTCCATTTTAGACTCAATAGTCAATATTTACATTTTTTATTGGTCAAAATGTATAAATGAATAATTAAATATCAATGCGATGACTTGAAGATCTGCAACACCTTATAAAATGTTAAAACTTTAACCAGAAATCGAAATTGTAATACGAAGTGTTGACCCTTGTGGAAGACATTAAACTGTTTGAAATGCTCTTAGATGGACAAAGATGCGCCTCATTTCTCATTGATTATATATCATTGTATATTATTTTATGCGTGTTCTTATGTGGAGTGGTGATGATACAATGTACATTATTCCGTTCAGAAATCTTACGAGTTTATAGAAAGAGAGAGAAAGTCTGTGCGGTGCGCCGTACCCTTTATTTTACGATCGCAATACTTAAGCTATAATGTCCAAAAAGCTAAAAATATATATATAATTGCGTATAGATTTAAAATTATTGATTTTATAAAAATATGTTTCGAATAAAATATTTGTATTATAAATATATATACATATTTGTAATGCTAAGTAATTTCATATCTCAAATAGTTTCGGAGCTATTATATAAAATGTTAATTTACGCATCAGACCGGAGCCCTTAAAGCCATTTTGCCGAAATATTGAGAGTAGCCATTTTGTTTGGAATATTTATTAATGTTCATAAATGAAATTTAATCAAAATCGTTAGAGCCGATTTTGAGAAAATCGACTTTTTCTCTTTTTTCCCTTCAGTAAACTACCCTTAATTTTAGGGGTAGATATCCAATTCCAAAAACCCCTCGGGGCAACCCTATGAAAACCCTAGATATCAAGTTTCAGCTCAATCGATAAAATAGTTTAGGCTCTAGTTGGAGGTACAGACAGACAGACAGACAGACGGAAATTCAAAAAACCACTTTTTCGGATTCAGGAAGTCATGAAACGTCAAAATTCATCAAAATCTTGAGTTCGATTTTTTTGACGATCACCATACTTTCTCTACCTGTAAGATAGAGAGAAAGTAAAAATGTTGGACTAAATTTGAAGTATTGATTAATACGACCAACAAAATTACTAAACTAGCTTACGATTATGTATGAAATATCTTTGACCGAACTTGACCCAATTGTTAAAACCAATAAATGACATTTCTATAAGAGCTTTAAAAATATATTAATACCGTAGATTTTTAAAGTTTAATATTCATATCAGGTTGTAAAAAGTTGACCATTGGCAAAGTGGTTTCATATTACCATATCAAACTTTATACATTACAAACAAATAAATGGTTTTCATACTCCCAGAGCTTTAAAAGTAAACATAATTATTTCATAAATCTAGAATTGTTTATTTGTATATCTCTTAAAAACATTTCGACAAAATAGTCTTACTAACACAAATGTTAAACAACCAAAACAGGTATAGTACTTGATCACTTTATATAATAAATATGTTACATATAATTTTGTGCAAATATTTCATATATATTTCTAATATCATTAAATTAAATTATAAAGAAGAGCATCGTGACGTCAAGTCATCAACGTAAGTCACAGATCATAGAGATAAATCTCAAGGCTTTGTTTGTGCCTTGTGCAAATTATTCATTGAACCTTTGCTGTGTGTACTCATTTGTAACTACTTCTTCATGTGTGACATTTTTTGGAACTTTGGAGAGCGTCTATACCTTCTTTTCAGCCTCACCTCATCGATTGGAAATTTTGAGGGAGAGTGTAGTAATGACAGTTAAAATACTTTCTCAGACAAGATGAAGTGCTCATTATGACGCTGTGAAACCAGTGAAGGCAAATTTTGACCTCAACCCTTGAAGTATTATGCGATCCCAAAGAGATGTGTAAACTAGAGGACCGTCCCAGATTTTTCTGTCTAATGTATGTGGTTTCTCTATTTTGAGCTACCTTTCTTTCTGGTGTGAAGTTCTAGAATAAATTAATCTCACACAAAAGTATTTCCAATTGGTTGGAATCAGTCTGTAAATGTGCACTGTGAAATTCCAAGCTCTAAAATTGTTTCTTAAAGATCATCGAGACGAAATTGTGGAATGGGCCATTCATTTTGCAATTAACAATTGTGAAGAAATGGAAATTTCTATGGCGAGAAGAAGGAGAGTAAAGCTACGAGAAAGGACGCCAGGAGAGATATCAAAGGATGTTGGTCTCACATTGACAGAGGAATTAAAAAGGGCGATTATTGAATGTCTTGATTACCTTAATCAAGAAGTGGAGATTAGTTCTAAAGCTATGGGTAAAATTCTATCCATATTAGCTGTTATTCAGTCAAACACTTTGGTTGTTGCAACAGAAGAAGAACTTCGGAAGCATATTCCAAATTTGACTCAGATTTTCGATGAATTCTCTGATTAAGATATCGGTGTGGAAATTTAATGACTGCAGAGGCATTAGAAAGCTGCTAAAATCAGCTCCACTATGAGCCAGACAAGATTGACAAATCTGGCTTTACTCTCAATTGAACATAAATGTGCAAGAAAGGTGAGTGTTGATGAGGTGATCAATCGTTTTGCGGAAATTAAGGCTCGAAAGTAGAGACTCTGAATGTTTGAAGCGTAGGCAAAGCATTTCATGTTGTTTTTTTAAATTAAATAAGATGCACTATTGTTCGTTCATTGAATTTTCAATTATCTGCATATTTCTCTTTTCATCTTGTTTGTGAAAATACTGTACTGTCTAAAATCTAATTAAAAATTAACATTTATTGTGTGATAGAATTAAAAGTTACAGTATTTATGGAAGATGACAAAGGAAGGACCCATCCCGGGTGTCAAATAATCTAGGCAGCCCATTGTTGAGTGGTGTTGTATATTGGTATCGTAAAAAAATTTCACCTCAAGATTAAGATGAATATTCACGTTCAAGTGGATCTTACAACTATTTTGTCTGTCTCTAAGCGTTATTTTCCTCAACTTAGATCTTAAATTAAGATTAGCTTACTGATAAAAGATTTTTGAAATACCAAATTTTAAAAAAGGCTCAAATTATTTTGTTTAAAATGGATATCTAGGGATAACAAATAACACTGTGTACTTGTTACTTTCTCTCTATCTTACAGGTAGAGAAAGTATGGTGATCGTCAAAAAAATCGAACTCGAGATTTTGATGAATTTTGACGTTTCATGACTTCCTGAATCCGAAAAAGTGGTTTTTGAATTTCCGTCTGTCTGTCTGTACCTCCAACTAGAGCCTAAACTATTTTACCGATTGAGCTGAAACTTGATATCTAGGGTTTTCATAGGGTTGCCCCGAGGAGTTTTTGGAATTGGATATCTACCCCTAAAATTAAGGGTAGTTTACTGAAGGGAAAAAAGAGAAAAAGTCGATTTTCTCAAAATCGGCTCTAACGATTTTGATTAAATTTTATTTATGAACATTAATAACTAATCCAAACAAAATGGCTACTCTCAATATTTCGGCAAAATGGCTTTAAGGGCTCTGGTCTGATCCGTAAATTAACATTTTTTATAATAGCTCCGAAACTATTTGAGATATGAAATTACTTAGCATTACAAATATGTATATATATTTATAATACAAATATTTTATTCTAAACATATTTTTATAAAATCAATAATTTTCAATATATACGCAATTATATATATATTTTTAGCTTTTTGGACATTAAAGCTTAAGTATTGCGATCGTAAAAAAAACTAACCTGAAATGTTGATGGATTTCGACGTCTAATGACCCCCCGAACCCTAAAAAATAGTCTTTGCAATGCCGTCTGTCTGTGTGTCTATTAAAACTTAAAATTAAGGGTAGTTTACTGAATGGCAAAAAGAGAAAAAGTCGATTTTCTCAAAATCGGCTAAAACGATTTTGATTAAATTTCATTTATGAACATTAATAAATATTACAAACAAAATGGCTACCCTCAATATTTCGGCAAAATGGCTCTAAGGGCTCCGGTCTTAAGCGTCAATTAACATTTTTTTAAATAGCTCCGAAACTATTTGAGATATGAAATTACTTAGCATTACAAATATGTATATATATTTATAATACAGATATTTTATCCGAAATATATTTTTATAAAATCAATAACTTTCAATCTATACGCAATTATATGAATTTTTTAACTTTTTGGACATTAAAGTTTAAGTATTGCGACCGTAAAAAAAACTAACCTGAAATGTTGATGGATGTCGACGTCTCATGATCCCCCGAACCCTAAAAAATAGTCTTTGTAATGCTGTCTGTCTGTGTGTCTATAAAAACTTAAAATTAAGGGTAGTTTACTGAAGGGCGAAAAGAGAAAAATTTGGTTTTCTCAAAATCTGCTCAAACGATTTTGATTAAAATTCGTATTTAGGCGTTGATTAAGATTATAAATAAACTTGCTATTTTCATTTTCCTATGAAAATGATTTTTGGGGTACATTACAGAAGCGTTAATCTCCGTATCTCCACAACTATTGGAGAAACTAAACAACTTATCATTGCAAAATTGTATGACTATTAGAAATAAAAAACTTTTATTTGACATATATTTTTATAAAAGCAGCAGTTTTTGAGATATTTGCAAATATATTAATACAATTTTGTGAGCTTTAGTTGTAAACATATACTACTTAAGTCTTAACGCAATAATTCTCCAATGCCATAGAGTAATTAAATATAAGTATCTAAAAGAGTATGGTATTTTTCCTTAAATCTCTTAGGAGAAATGTTTGCATAGCAATGATCTATCTCCATTTTAGAGTCAATAGTCAATATTTACATTTTTTATTGGTCAAAATGTATAAATGAATAATTAAATATCAATGCGATGACTTGAAGATCTGCAACACCTTATAAAATGTTAAAATTTTAACCAGAAATCGAAATTTTAATACGAAGTGTTGACCCTTGTGGAAGACATTAAACTGTTTGAAATGCTCTTAGGTGGACAAAGATGTGCCTCTTTTCTCATTGATTCTATATCATTGTATATTATTTTATGCGTGTTCTTATGTGGAGTGGTGATGGTACAATGTACATTATTCCGTTCAGAAATCTTACGAGTTTATAGAAATAGAGAGAAAGTCTGTGCGGTGTGCCGTACCATTTATTTTTTTGGGTACACACTCGTTTAAGTGTAGTTTAATGATAAGTTATTTATGGAAATTTGAAAATTTTTGAAAATGGCTATAGTCATTTTGTTTAAAATGAATATCAAGTGAGTGTTTGAAATGACAAATTCAAATTTGTACTGGTTTTTTAGGGAAAAATTATTTTAAGTGTAATAAACTGTGTAACGAAATAGATTTTCATTTAATAATAATTTTGATTAAAAGTTTCCACCCTTAACATATTTCAAATTAAAAAATTGTTTCAGAACATAAAACAAAATACATCCACATGAGTTAGGAAATTTACTCACACACTTGGATGATCCATTATTTATTTATTTATTTTGTTGTTGGTTTACGACGACTTTATGACGTCAGCTTATATTTCCCATTGTTTAAAACGTCCCAACACCCCTATTGCAAAAACTTGTGAAATATGACCACTTTGAAAATACTCTTTATCTCTCTCCCTCACTTCTAGAACGAATGGAGCATGTGTGACAAAAGAAATAAATAAAGAAAGACAAAAAGAACATGCTAGAATGATTTTTTCCGAAAGATATACCCTAAAAGAGGGTTCCTCTCTTCACTCGTCAAATAACCTTACTGAGAATCAGTCTGCGCCAATTCCAATTTTCAAATTCAGTTCTCGATGCGTTAAACTACCGTATGTTGTGTGCAAATAAAATTATTCAAGATAAATTAATAAAAAGTTTCTTGAAAACTACAAATTTTTCACATAGAAGTAGTTTTAAAATTGGACCTCAACCCAAGACTCCACAACAATAAGGTATCCTTACAAATTGGTTTTGAAAATGTGGGGCTTCCAAAAAAGGACCCCCAAAAAGTACGAAACTTAGCTAGACAACTTGGTGCCCAGCGTGGGGAACTACAATTCCAAACCCAAAAAAGAAGAGGTGTTTCACCAACTGAATAACCAGAACAATAAGAATACGGTGAGATCAGAGCCCGCGTCTACAAGAAGCATTTCGACTACAAGAAGCAGTTCAACTTCAAGAAGCAGTTCGACTACAAATAAGAATTAGTTCAACCTATGAGAGTCAACTCAACATCCATAGGACAATTTCAAGGTACGAGATCACAAATTAAAATGTGCAAATTTTAAAACATTCTTCATAAGAAAATGCAGGCAAGCAATAATTTAGATGAGGAATAGCCTCCATATTCCCAAAATGCGCAGAACCTTATGTAGCACGTTAAACTTGCTGTTTAACATGCATAGTAAAAATGCCATAAATATAATTATTAACACAAGGAACCCAAGAGCTAATATATTCTAATAACTCACGGTGTATTTATGTTGCTGGGAAACGCCCAAGCTCCAGGAAAACTGCCCCAGCTGACTAAGGCGTGACCATCAGCTAATCGACATCTTAATCACAGGGCCCGCTTCAAAGAAATGGCAGAGATGTTTTTCTCTGGGCGCCACACCATCAACGAGCGCTAGTGGTCATTCAGCGCAATCACGCAACTTAAGCCCATACCCCCTTAGATGTCCAGATACAAACCTTCCCCATTTTCGTCAGTTCTGCTGAGGATCATTGTGGACGCACCTTGGTACGTTCGGAATGTGAATCTGCACCGAGACCTGGATATGCCGACCATCAAGGACCACTTCCGGAAGCTGGCGCAGTCCTTCTACGCCAGACTCCCCGGTGCCACCAATCCTCTTATCCAGGGGCTTGGGAATTACGTCATCGACCCTGGGGGGTGCCACCGACGTCCCAAAGCCCTGCTCGGATAAGCGAGAAGTGACAAACGTGGTTTGGGAGGCTCTCACACAGCCCCCCATAGAGTAGTGTCTCCGCACGTAACTCTAAAAACCTCTTAGTCGGTTCCCAAAATTTTTCTTTTTCCCTAAAAATATTAATTAATAATATGCTTTTTGTTTGTTTCAGTTAACTTCGCGAAATGCGACAATCCGTCTGAGAATTTCCCGAAAACCACACGGTGTGACCAATTGGTCGGTACGTGTTGGAATTTGCTCCCGTGCACCCCTTCAGGGTGCATTAGAGCATGCATTATGAGTCTGGAGTCTGGAGTCAGTTCTGTTACTATGTAACAGTCACTCCTCGCTTCACATTTTGGATGGGAGTGCAAGGTGTCGTCCTGCCTCCCTTACGTGTTCCGAGCCTTCCGAGCGTTTCCTGAGCGTCTGCTGATTCTACGTCTGCGATGGAGCCGTCTGCGAAGGTGAAGAAAGGTGTCGGCGTCGGGGTCGGGAGAAGACCGCCGGATGAGGCGAAGAAGAATCCCGGGCCCGGGAAGCGATCGGCCCCGAGGCGGAGGAAGCTGGTGGCGAGCGTTGGGGGAACCGCCGCCAGTAGCAGGCTTGTGCTGCCCGTCCAGTCAGGGGGAGTCGAAGGTTTCCGCTCGCGGGGACTGAAGACCCCCCGGTCAGGAAGGAGCTCGTGCCGGGTGGCAAGTGGTCCGCCACGAGCCCGAAGGCCGAGACTTTAGCGGCAGCTGCCCCCTCGAGGGGCAACAAGCCTGCAGGCGAGGCCGAAGTCAGCGGGGCCGCTCTAACTCCCGGAGTCGTGCGTGCCGCCGGCCGAGGCAAGCAAGAGTCTCCCTCGGGGGACGAATCGGCCCTTTCTAGGGCCAACAAGGCATCGGCCCTTTCTAGGGCCAACATGGCTGGCGTGACCAGCCCACCGGGTGCAGGCAGCGGGGCCCCTCCAACTACCGGAGGTGAGCGTGCCGCTGACCGAGCCCAGCTAGAGTCACCAACCGGTGACGATTCGGCCCTTTCTAGGGCCAACACGTCGGCCAGCGTGACCTCACCAAGTACCGGTGAGGTGGGCACAGATGGCCAAGGGGAAGCCAGCGGGGCCCCTCCGACTTCAGGAGGGCAGCGTGCCGCTGGTGGAACCACCGGGGCATCCGGCGATGCGTCCTCGGGTCTAGGCCCGTTGACCAGCGCCGGCCCCCAGCAAAGCGTCGGCAGCAATGCCGATGCGGGCGTGTCCAGCGGGGCCCCTCCGACTACAGGAGGTGAGCGTGCTGCTGGCAGCCAAAAAGTACTAGAGGCCCTTTTCAGGGCCACCAGCCCGCAAGCCGGGGAAGATAGCGAAAGCTCCCGCCAGCATGATGGGTGGAAACCTAACGGTGCCAACGGAAGCCCTGACCAGGGGGAGCCTAGCCGTCTTTCGCCGGTAAAGACCGCTGCAAGTGGCACAGACGCACGCGTTAGCGCAAGGGCCTCACAAGCCCGCGTCAACTCCGACACCTCCCGCCAAGGGGTGTCGGCAGGTAAAAAACACCCGGCTGAATTCTCTTCAGACTCTGAAGACCGGGTCACACGCTTCCCGCGTGTCGACAGCTTGTGCGAGTCCGTGGACGTGGAGGGACTGTCTTCAGGACCAGACCTCTCGTTGATTCGTGACGAGTCGAGCCAGGGGTCGGATGATGAGTCTGAAGGGTTTCAGACCGTAAGACCCCGCCGAAGGGGTAAGGCCGGCCACACCAGGAGTCTACCGGGGGGCAACCCTAACCATTTAGGCGGTAGCTCTGGTGATGAGAGCGGGGACAATGGTGGCCCGGGCCAGGGTGCGCCAGCGCTGACCAAAGGCGAGAAGCGGCGGAAACCAAAGGGTAAAAACACAAGCCGTGCCTCACCTCAGCCTGGTACTAGTAGTTCTGGGCCGGCTCCCAAAGCCAAGGGTAAGATCCCTCCCATCATCTTATGTGATGTGGAGGACTACTCCAAGGTGGCGAGGGCCATTCGAACCAAGGTTCGGGAGCCTGTGGAGGCAGTCAGGCAGCCGGGAGATCGAGTGCGCCTCCAGTGCGGGTCGGAGGAAGATTACCGCACCCTCCAGAAGTTCTTGCCGAGCTTGGGGATCCAGCATTGGTCCTACGAGCTGGGACGGGAGCGACTGGTCAGGGTCGTGGTGAAAGGACTCCTGACTCAGACAAGCCCTGACGACATCCAGTAGGAGCTGGCGGAGATGGGTTTCCCCGTGAAATCTGTCTCCCAGATGCTCTCCCAGTGGAAACGGGACCAGAGGACCGGAGAAAGGCAACGGTTGCCGAACTTCGTTGTCTCTCTGACTCCCGGGGAGCACACCGCAAGACTGTACTCCATATCAGTCCTGTGCGGGCTCCGCGTCAAGGTGGAGAAGTACAAGTCTCCCGGAGGCCCGGTGCAGTGCAAGAACTGTTTCCGGTTTGGGCATGTGCGGAGGGATTGCCGCGCTAACCCTAGGTGTGGGTTCTGTGGTGGTGACCACGAGAGGGGCGGGTGCCCGGAGGAGAGACTATCTCCTCCGAAATGCCTGCACTGCTCAGGAGCTCACTCCTCGGCGTGGCGTGGATGTCCCACGTACAAGTCCTTGCGGGCGGCAGGGACAGTACGGGCCTCCGGGGCTCACGAAGGGAGGACGGCTGGCCTAAGCGAAGGCCAGAAGCCCTCGGGGCACGTTGCGGTACGGAAGGTGACCATGACTCCAGCTCCAAAGCCAAAGCCGCTGGTGCAATCTTTCGCCAGTGTGCTGTCAGGGAGACCAACCCCTACATCCCAGGCCGAGGCACCTGCCAAAGCCACTCTACCTGAACCGGTTGCATCCGGTTCATCCCTTTCGGTCGAGGACCCGTCCAAGACCGCTCCTCTCCCAATCCCTTCTCGACCCACCCCCGCACCCCGCACCACCCTCCCCAAGCCCCTTCACCCTTACAACCCCTTCCTACCACTCCCCACTCCAACCCCTGTCAACCCTGCCATCCCTACACCCAACCCTACCCCTGAGGATGATGCTACAAAGCTCAAAATTTGTATTGAGCTTCTCAAGGAGATTCTGGGACTGGATCCTTGGGACTTTTCATCGAGTCTCTTGAGGAAGGTCCAGGAGTCTCCGAGGAGTAACCGTGGCCACCTGGTCATGGAGCATATCATCCTCTACCTGGTCTCCCATGGCAGCGCACCTGAATAGAGGACCCCCAGTGCTGAAGGAGCTCACGGTCGCACTCTGGAACGCCAATGGAGTCGCGAGGAAGAAGGCTGAGCTGGAAAGTTTCCTGGCAAAGCATCGCGTCGACGTAATGCTGTTGGGAGAAACCCACTTGCGCTCCGCAGTGAGGTTCTCGTTGGCAGAGTTCATCGGTCATCGGAGTGACCGAGCGGGGGATGTGGGACGGGGTTGGACGGCGGTCCTGGTCCGAAGGGGCCTTGACCATCACGTCGTCGCTCTTCCTCCCCTCCAACACATGGAAGCAACGGCTATCCAACTGGTGACCTCTACCAGCCCAGTGCGACTTATCTCCATCTACTTCCCTCCCTACCGCCGGTTCAACCAGGCCACGAGGGCCGACATGGAGGTGCTGCTTCGAGGTACCACGCCTGTTTTAATCGGTGGTGACTTAAACGCTAAGCACCCTTCATGGGGCTCTAGGATTATGTGCGCTCGCGGCGGATTGCTCCGCGACGTCATAGATCTACACGGCTTGGTGGCTTCCGGTCCCCCGACCCCTACCCACTTCCCTCTCAATTCCATTAGCTTCCCGGACGTCCTCGACTTCGTTGTCTCCAGAGGGATCAGAAGGCGGTTGGTGTTGAAGTCTCTAGCTGAGCTAGACTCGGATCACAACCCCGTTCTTGTGAACTTGGGACGCGCGGTGTCCTTCATAGACCCCCCAAAAAACCTGACCTTAAGCGCACTGACTGGGACAAGTTCACGAATGTGTTGAGAGAGAGGTTGGGACCCACTCCTACCTTTCGAACAGCAGCAGAAATCGATCGCGGTGCGGAGTTCATAACTTCCGCCATCAAGGGGTCGCTCGAAGCTTCGACGCCGAGGCACCGTCCTAAGAGGGCGCCACAGGCTTCTTTGCCCGATTCTATCCTCAGGCACGTCCGGGAGAAAAATCGGCTGAGGAGGGCTTGGCAAACCTCGAGGGACCCGGTAGACAAGGCCAACTGGAGCCGCAAAGTCCATGTGGTTCGCGAGATGGTCAAAGAATACCGGAACAGTGTCTGGGAGGACAAGATTGAGAGCTTGTGCGTACAGGACAGGTCCCTGTGGCGCATGACAAGGAACTTGATGCGTGTTCCCGCACCAAGGCCACCTATTGTAGGTCGCAACGGGGTGGCCAACTCCGACCAGGAGAAGGCCGATGCTCTCGCTGAGCACTTAGAGGCGCAATTTGTACCGACTGACGACCCGTCAGACCCGGTGCACATTGGGCACGTGGCTCAGGTCATCGCAGCGGTCTCGTACAGACCCTTGGATGAACCTGAACCCACGGAGGCGGCAGAAATGTTGCGGGCGTTAGCCGCTCTAAGAATAAACAAGGCCCCCAGACGCGACAGCATCAATAACGCGGTCCTCAGAAAGCTGCCCTTGGAGGCGATTAACTTCCTCGTGGAGTTATTCAACGCCGTCCTGCTCCTGAGTCACTTCCCCGAGCTCTGGAAGCACGCCAACGTCCTCTGCTTCCATAAACCGGGTAAGGACCCGGCCCTAACTTCGTCTTACCGACCGATCAGCTTGCTCGACTGTTTGGGCAAGTTGTTCGAGAGACTACTACTGACGAGACTGACCCAACATGTTCGCGAGGCGGGCATCTTGGTGAACGAGCAGTTCGGCTTTCGGGCGGGACACGCTACGTCTCACCAACTCTTCCGGCTCGTGGAACAGGTCACGAGGAACTTCAACATCAACAGGCTGACTGGTGCTGTTCTTCTCGACGTGGCAAAGGCCTTCGACCATGTTTGGCACGAGGGTCTCCTTTTCAAACTCCTCTCCTTGAACCTTCCCTTCTACCTAGTTAAGATTGTTCAATCTTATCTATCCAACCGGACCTTCTCCACTACCTTTGGGAACGCCACATCCCAGGTCAGAAGCATCCGGGCTGGAGTGCCGCAGGGTACCCTCGTGGGCCCGGTGCTCTTCAGTCTGTATGTGAACGACATCCAAAATCCCCAGACACCAAGTTGCACTGTATGCGGACGACACGGCTCTAGTAGCGGAGTCGTGGCGAGGGCAGCTGGTGGAGAGGCGACTCCAGATGCACCTGACGCAGTTGGAGGGGTGGCTGACTACCTGGAGAACAAAGTATTAACGTGGAGAAGAGTACAGCAGTGCTCTTCACATGGAAAAGAAAGTTCTACAGGCCGGCCCCACTCCGGCTGTTCGGAGAGCAGATCAGATGGGCGGACAGTGCTAAGTACTTGGACTTACGCTGGACACCAAGCTGACATGGCGACTTCACTGCCCCGAGAGACTGACCAAGGCGAAGCAAAGGCTGGGAATCCTAGGCCCACTGCTTAACAGGGTAGCGCCCTGTCTACTAGGAACGGTCTGACACTGTACAAGCAGTTGCTCAGACCGACCCTCGACTATGCGTGTCCCGCTTGGTGCCACCTGGCGGACACGTATAGAGGAGGATGCAAGCATTCCAGAGTAGTGTCTGAGGATCATTGTGGACGCACCTGGTACGTTCGGAATGTGACTCTGCACCGAGACCTGGATATGCCTACCATCAAGGACCACTTCCGGAAGCTGGCGCAGTCCTTCTACGACAGACTCCCGGTGCCACCAATCCTCTTATCCAGGGGCTTGGGAATTACGTCATCGACCCTGGGGGTGCCACCGACGCCCCAAAGCCCTGCTCGGATAAGCGAGATGTGACAAACGTGGTTTGGGAGGCTCTCACACAGCCCCCCATAGAGTAGTGTCTCCGCAAGTAACTCTAAAAACCTCTTAGTCGGTTCCCAAAATTTTTCTTTTTCCCAATAATATTAATTAATAATATTCGTTTTTGTTTGTTTCAGTTAACTTCGCAAAATGCGACAACCCGTCTGAGAATTTCCCGAAAACCACACGGTGTGACAAATTGGTCGGTACGTGTTGGAATTTGCTCCCGTGCACCCCTTCAGGGTGCATTAGAGCATGCTTTATGAGTCTGGAGGAGTCTGGAGTCACATTTTGTATTCTATTTTATCAATTTGACGGAGGAAGTACTAGGACGTAAATCTACATAACCAAAGAAACTACTGGTGACTACAATGTGTCAGGCGTTGGTCTCTCCACCTCGTCGCAGATGAAGCCTCATCTGGGACTTTAACGTATTTGACAGTTAGAATCTGGGTTTGATTCGTAACACCTCTTTAACTATGTCCATCAAACATAGTTTTTTGTGTCAGAAAGTCTGACTTTATTTTCTATGCCCATCAGACATAGGACATAGTTTTTTGTGTCAGAATGTTTGACTTTATATTCTCTGTCCATCAGACATAGTTTTTTGTGTCAGAATGTCTGACTTTATTTTCTATGTCTATCAGACGTAGTTTTTTGTGTCAAAATGTCTGACTTTATTTTCTATGCCATAAAGCATAGTTTTTAATGTTAGTCTTAACGCTCTTTTTTATGTCCATAAGACATAGTTTCCTATGCCCATATGGCATAGTTTAGAATATAGGGCTTAATGCTCTATTTATCTGGGTTCATACGACTTTATTTCATATGTCAGAGTGTCTGTCTACCTTTTTAAGTCCTTAAAACATAGTTTTATTATTTGGGAATAATAACAACCCCCTAAACGGTATGACCATGTTTAGGATCTCTTTATGGCGGAAATCAGGTTATCTAACTTTTCTTCAATGACAACCTGTGAATACAGACAAATTAGTTTTAAATTTAAGATTTAAATTTAAATATCACACCAGATATATACTTAAAGTTTTAGCTACTAAATATTTTACAAGATCATAAAGAGCTTACAGAGCCTCTCTTAAATGGTTTACAACGCGTCTGATTCACACCTGTGAATACAGACAAATAGTTTTAAATTTACGATAAATTCAAAGTTTAAATGTAAAGTTAAATTTAAAGTAAATATCGCACCAGATATTTACGTAAAGCACAAAGGTTTGACTTCCCGACTAAACTCAAACCTTCGCGGGACCATTTAACCTCGTCACTTTTTAAAGAATTAACTAAGATTCCCATTTATCTCTAAATAGACAAACAAATTACGTTAGAAAACTTATAAATTTTGCCTAAATGAATTTGCGAGTATTAAAGTCAATCTATAGTAATAAAAAATAAGTTACTTTAATACTAACATCAAAGAAAAGAAGTCTACTAAATACCAATAAAAGAAACATAAAGATTTTAAGTAATTTAAATTATTACTGATAACCACAAAATAAAATAAAATAATATTTTACCCAAATATTGCAAACATAAAAAGAGCCAAGAAATGTGGCTACCTATTTAAACCAAAAAAATAAAGAGATTCTAGCGCCCATGCGGTTACAGGAAACATTAAGTGCTCCATAGCAAAATTTACTTTTAAATTTAAAGTTTTGGCAAAACATTACCGATGCCTACACTGACAGATTTCCATAGCAAACTAAACCAAAGTATTTAAGAAAATCAAAACCCAGAGCAGCAATATGTAGTTTATAGATTCAAACAAATATATTATTATTATTATTATTATTATTATATATTATCAGCTATCCTGCCTAGATACCGTCCGTGTCCTGGATAGGACTTATCGTGGAAGTGGCTGATAAAAAAGGTCCTCTTTCCAGTCTTTATGGCCTCGTTATATAGGTCCAGTTGCAAGGAGGGAAGGTGGGAGTTGTTCTTAGTTATTACGTCATTTTCTAAATCAGGTTACAAGAATGCTTGTTGTTATCACGTACACCAGGTTTTATTTGCCTTGATATTCAACCTTGCATTCACTCATTTTCATAACATTAACTCCAAGACGCTGGAAGCGCAGAGGTAGAGCTATGCTTGTTAGATCACGTAGGCCAGCCAGGTGTCCAGGAACATGAGTGTTCTTGTCTTAGTACTGCACGGGCCAACCAGAGCATTGCAAACTCACTTCGTTGTAACATCAGGGTGCTGCACAAATTTGAAGCATGATTTGGACTTATCTCCATTCTAGCATTCATGGTGAACAGGCTGGACTTGCAAGCAGCTCTACTCCGGCAGACATATGCGTGAGTAGAACACCTATATTTGACATAGTACGATCGTGATGTTTAATAATGCTGGATGTTTATGAGTACAAGATTACTTTGTGGTAGCATTTCTATTGCAGGATGTCTATGAATATTAACTTTTTTAGAGGTGGGTAGTATTTCTATTGCAGGATATATATGAATATTAGCTTCTTTAGGGGTGGGTAGTATTTGTATTGCACGATGTCTATGAATAATAGCTTGTTTAGGGGTGGTTAGTAACATTGTCATAGTAGCAGTACACGCTAATGTTAGAGGGGGTGAAGGCAGCTACCCCCTAAAAATATATTTCCAACCAAATGGCCCTCCCACAATAAAAATTAAACCCTACATAAGTGCTTGTCTCACACCGTTTGGAGAGTAGCTCCTGAATATACTATGTAGCTTTATCAAATGAGGAATATATGAATAGAGGCTACACCTTCTTTTTTATGTATTCATCTACACTCTAGACTCATTAGTTCCCAAACTTGTTGAATGGCGTAACACCCAAACAATTTCCGTACCGCCAAGTTAGTGCTGAATATTTAATATTAAGGTACATTTTAATGGCACCCAAGAATATAATGACACAACACCATTTATAGACTAACAGTTTTTATTTATCACTATTTAACATTTCTACTCAATCAATACGGCACAGGTACCAAAGAAATAAAAAAAATACTCAAATCCAACAACGGTTTGAATCTCTTTTCCTTTTGGTTTGACTTGGTCGTAATATATTTATGGTATTAGATTAGCCATTATCTTTTTAAACTTGAATTTGCTTGTTTGGTTTGGCTTCTCCCGGCGTTCTACCTGAAATATTGTATGTACCATTGGTAGTACGCGTACCATAGTTTGAGAACCGCTGCTCTAGATAATTGAGCCGAATAATTTAGAGCGTCCTCTTACTAAGCTAAATGTTTAATTCCCGTTGGGGTAGTAGTATTTATCATATTTTGATTAATTTACAGCCTCGTGTTCTGTCCTAGGATTACGCTAGTTTGTGAGTCGTGCACTTATATAGTCACTTTCCAGTGTAGGTATTCATAAAGGGCACGATAGATCTTCAAACATAATTTCAAAAAAGGTTTCTATGTCATCTGCTAATATAGCCAATTTTTAGCATGTTTAGAAGTGCATGAATAACTTTCAATTGATTTTAAAAATCTAGAGAATCATTATACTATACAATTAGTTACAAATTTGTTTATCAAACAACATAGCAATAAGCAATAGGCAATAGGCATATGATAGTTATGTTTTCATTAAGGCCGTGTGTATACAGGCAACAAATTGTCTAAACACTTTTTTGTCGCTACCTTTTGGCTAGCGACTGCAAAGCAACAGAGGAACGACGAAACAGTCGACGTCGCTGGTGTGTGTGTTCACAGGGAACATATTTGTTGTCAGGAAAAACAAAAGTTCCGTAAACCTGTATTACATCCATTATCATAATGGATGTAGAGAAGTAGGTGCTATTTTTGCTCTTGTAGCCGCAATAAAAAACTACGATGACGCGAACGTCAATTTGAGGTAAACCCCATTTACAGTGAAAGTCTTTCCTTAGGAACGTTTTTTACAAGTTTTGAGCGATATAGTAATTATTCCGGTAAGTTTTTTCCTACTATAGAATGGGTGTTTCCAGTTTTGGTGAACTTTTCGCTCTAGTTGGACAATCAATTTTCAGCAGGAAACCAATTGTAGAAGGAGCACGATCGAACGATAGATATACACAATATGCGATATTAGTTCTAAAACTAGACTGAAGTCATGGTCTGGTCCAAGCACAATCTGGTGAGCAATGACAGAACTATCGCCGGTGTACACGCTCTATTTGTTTGCACCAGCTGCGTCCAAGTCGTAAGACAATAATCGTCGCAATATTGTGCGCTCACAACCTTTTCAACTGCTGAAACAACAGTTGTTCATGTCGTTGCCTGTGTACACACTTACATTAAACTTAATGAACACATTCTAACGACAAAAAAGTGTTTAGACATTTGTCGACTGTGCACACATAACCTACGCAGATTTAAAACTGTTTCAATTTACTAGAAAAATAAAGCAGTTTTATAAGTAGTGTATATTAGAAATAGGAACAGATCTTATTCAATGTAGCCTGATTATTCAAACACTTTGTGAACCCAAAACTTCAGGTCGAGGCGACCGGCTGGTCTCTGCTTTGTCTTTTAGGATACAGAAAACCAATTGACCAAAAGAATGACACACGCCAGGGTGGAGAAAGTAATATAGTGGTGGGGGTATGACCTGTCCTCCAGCAAATACTCAGTTCGAAAAGGAAGCTTAAACCCAAAAGGAAATTTGGTCTTCTATTCTGACGCACCTTAAAGAAGAGAAGTAGCTAACAGGCTTCTCGGGGACCTGACAGTCTTACCACACCACTATAAAAAAAATTGGCATGCTTGCTTGAGGGTAGTGGCATATTTTTATTTAATGTATTGAAAAGGAACATGTTAACTTTTATTTAAATATATTAATAGACAACGCGATGGAGTGGTGGAAGACAGCCAGACTCCCAGAACACTCGCTATCCTTGTTATCTGCCTGAACACATCTCTTCGTTTTCTTCATTAAAATGTATAAGTGTTTCTAAAGTTAAATTTGGCATGGTTTCTGAGCTAAT
Source organism: Timema podura (assembly GCA_033556935.1). Lineage (NCBI taxonomy): Eukaryota > Metazoa > Arthropoda > Insecta > Phasmatodea > Timematidae > Timema > Timema podura. The sequence goes on from JAVRXN010000011.1 coordinate 2,656,822, forward strand.
TAAGACGAAAATGGACCTGCAGTAACATGGTATGCGAGCTTGTAGTCTATTGGTCAAGGTTCGTCCATCATGTGTGTGTATGTGTTACATATCCAATATGCAAGGTGTTGTTGTCAATTCTATTCATTTGATTCAGCTGAACATTCAGCTCACTTTTCCTTGGACCGTGATTTGTTACCTCTCAAGCGCATTCTCTTAGTTGGAGGACTTTATTTAGGGAAAAAAACCTGACCAGAACTTCCCCTTACTGCCAGACTAGATGAGACTGACGCCTTTGTCTGCATGTCCTAAATTATTGAAAGTTAATTCAGTCTTGCAATTTTTTCTCTCTAAATATAAATAATAGTTCATGTAAAAGTGATTGTGTTTCTGACCTGAAAGTCCAGTGTTTAATCCTGACCATGGCCATTAAAAATTGTTAGAGCCTTGACCTCAGGTCTTGGAGACGCTGGTTCTATACCAAGTGGTTCTCTTAATTCGTTTACTATTTTAATAAGGGTCCTTCCTGATACCCCAATTGGGGGTGTGGTTGCGGGATTTCAAAACAATACATTACGATTGGAGGTCCATCCTAAAGGAAGAATGGGATATACTGTAATAACATTTGCTTGAATTAAAAACCGGAAGCTCAAAATCTATGTAAAGTTGATAGCCTTTGATGAGTAAACTTTTAACTAGAAAGTCTGGTGTGGTCGCATTCTATAGAACGCTTCCTAATAAAAGATAAACAATACAGATCAATATTGTGCAGCCACAGCTGCAACCATCCACTAGCTCTTATATAATGTGCTTATAGTAGATATACGATAAACATCCAAATTATGGTAATATAATCCCAACCAGCACAACTAAGGAACAATAATTAATTGTTTGTTAAAAGGAATCATTAGAATTTCCGCCATATTTCGAGATTATTTACTGATTCGTTGAATACTAAATGCAATTATAGTTCCCATAATGTCCTGTAGTCTAAAGCATGAATCTGTACACGTACACATCTCCCCCTGACACCAAAATGTAATTATATTCTAGTCCCTTGTTCAGATCAAAGGAGTAGAAACCAACTCACCAGGGACATAACCGAATAACCTGCTGTCAAGAGCCACGTTCTCTCTTTGAGTTATGTTCTCTGTGCATCTTTCAGCTACCATAGTGATTGACGAATAACCGCACAAGGTATACGGCGTCAGGCTCGCCTGGTGTCTGATTTACAGCCGTGGGCTTACTAGTTATTATTGGGGAGGCTGGAGACATACAACTGTTAGGGGTACAACTGCTTTGATGGTCTAATGGTCTAAGGCGAGAGGTTCGCAACAGACTGGTTTATCGTTGACGGTGAGAAAGGGGCTCAAATCATGGGTGTCTTGAAGGTGATTCTCCACGAAATTCAAGTACATTTCTTCTCAAGTATAATTCTTTATTTAGGTATTTTGTGTATTTCCCGAATGGGTAGTGTAACCCAGTGAACAAAAGGGTGCGAAATGGTAAAACAGACTTCTCTTTTTTATGTCCAAAAGACATTTACATGTAATTTAGTTGGTTCCACAGCATGGAACAGGTGTAGAGCTAATAAGACTCAGTATATGTTATTTATTTCTCATACAGAGAAGGTATTGTACTCGTGAGAATATGATCAATGAGCAATATATTCGTTTTATGCTTCCTTCCCCAAACAAAAAAGTGAGTTTTTCAATTCTGTCTGCCTCTGAGGCTACAGGTGAAACAGTTTGATGGATTTATTTCAAACTTTATATTTAGATGTAATAAGATCAATCATTAGGGCGTTTTTATAATTTTTGATTTTAGCCTTCAAATTAAGGACTAGTTATCGCAAAGTTAGAAATAATTCAAAAACGGCTGTAACAATTTATTTCGATGTTGTTATATGGATATATACTTACACGATAAAGAAGAATGTATACTTTTCTTAAATTAATTAACTTAAGGGTAATTTACAATTGTCAGCTTTTAAAATCATTGGAATTGTCTTTCGAAATTCGTCTTTACAATTTAGTTCATAATGAGTATCTGGAATAAGAATATATTTTATGTTTACTTTGATATTTAATAAAAAAAAATTAATGGCTTGAACAATTTTGTTTAAAATATATAGAATGAAGAGTGTTTCTTGTGATTACACAAAATAATATTGTGTTTTTAAAGTGCAAACTTATTCAAGGGTATTTGACAGAAATTATATTCCTGAACATTTTATTCCAAATTATATTTTATATGAGCCATTTTTTACATTGTGTTTCACTATTTTTATAACAGTGGTGAAGCATGTTACATATCAAATAGGAAGAAATAAGCCCCATTTACACACGTGGTACTCCGTAGTCTGAAAAAAAAGCTCTACTTCAAGAAACAATTACTTTGTTCTCATAATTCTGAATCCTAATCCAGCCTAAGGCGCTCCGTAGAGATTTCTTAAGAGTGGGCTGGAAATTGTGCCAGATAAGAGCAGTATTTAAAAAAAAGTAGGGACAAATAAATGAAATAGTGCTCCAGTAGATACATTTTGTTGAGTTGCAATACATAGTGAAATCAAAGGTTATTGAATATCTGCCATGGACAGTGTTATTTGATGAAAACTTTTAAATGAAAATAAAAACTATCATCAAATTTCAAAATGACCATAACAAATAATCAAGAACTGTTGAGATTGCTTCGTGTGAAAAAAAATCCTATCCAGACGAGTCTACTGAAGACATATTTTGTTTATACTGTCCCAAACAAACTTTTGGTTATAAAAACTGCAAAAATACTGTTCTGAGCTAATGTTAGAAGTACTAAAACATACTGTAATGCTACCAGAAGAAGAGAACGAGAGCAAATAGTATATTGTAACAACAATACAGGTTACACTATGATATTAACTGTACTTGTAGAAGCGGGTTGTCGCATTTCGCAAAGGTTTATGAAACAAAGAGAAATACATTATTTGTAGTAAAGAAAGGATATAAGTTGCAAACAGAATCATTTGGAACGTACTAGGTGGGCTTTTACAATAAACCTCAGACCCCCGGTTCTGGAATACATGCATTCACCACCACGGGACACGCAAAATCAAGAATCGGTTCCTCGTGGACAGGTTGCTGCACCTGTTCAGAAGTAGTCCTAGGAGCCCCAGCCTTTGCTTCCCGTAGGTCAGTCGGTCTGTCAGTTGGTGTATTCTCCAGGTCACTCTAATGTCCAGCGTAAGACCGAGGTACTTAGCGCTGTCCACCAACCTAATCTTGTATCCGAACAGCCGGATAGGGCCTGCGGTACTTTCTCTTCCATATGGAGAGCACAGCTGTGATCTTTTCCACGTTGACACTCGTCCTCCAGGTGGTCAGCAACCCCTCCAACTGCGTCAGATGTGTCTAGAGTTTCCTCTATGAAGACAAGTGGACCTTGAGATACTCCAGCCCGGATACTTCACACTCTAGAAGTGGCTTTCCCATAGGTCGTGAGTTGAGGATAAAATACAGTGGGATGGATAAAATTGTACAATATTAACTAAGAATAAATTAAGATTTAAGGTACGGCAGAAGGGAGCGCAAGTAATTTTACCGTTTTTATAAAATATACATTTTTTGGCAAAAAAAATCAAATATTTCTCCAGTAGCAACATAGATCTTAGTTTTCTGCACATGCTAATATCAACAGATCTTGAATATCTATCAAGGGTGTCCTGGTATTTTGTCAAAACTCTTTAAATAAAGAAAAAAGTTTTGACAAAATTCCAGGACACCCTTAACGGATATTCAAGATCTGTTGATATTAGCATGTGCAGAAAGCTAAACTATATGTTGCTACTGGAGAAATATTTTATCTCTCTTGGCCAAAAAAATGTAATGCTATAAAAACTGTAAAACTACTCGCGCTCCTTTCTGCCGCACCTTAAAGGAGGGAGTTTGAAAAGGACCCTTCCTGCCATACACGGTCGAAGGTTTTTGCCGCGTCAAGGAGACAGCACCAGTCAGTCTGTTGATGTTGAAGATCCTCTTGACATTCTTGACAAAGCGGACCAATTGGGAAGACGTTGCGAATCCAGCACGAAAGCTGAACTGCTCGTTCACCAGAATTACATCCTCCCTAAAATGTAATTTCACTCTGTCAGTAAAAGTCGTTCAAACACCTTGCCCAACGAGTCGATCAAGCTGATCGGTCGGTAAGACAAAGGTAGGACGAATCTTTACCGGGTTGTGAAAGCAAAGGACGTTGGCATACTTCCAGAGTTCAAGTGAATGACTCGGAGCAGGACGGCGTTGAACAATTCCATAAGGAAGAATGTCGCCTCCAAAGGCAAGTGTCTGAAGACCACGTTTCTGATACTATCTGGTCCGGGTGCCTTGCTGAGTCTAAGAACAGCTAATTCCGCGATATATCTGTTGCGTCTGTGGATTTGAGTTCATCCAAAGGTCTGTAAGAGACCATACTGATGACCATCTCCACGTGCGCTATGTGTACTGGGTTTGGCAGGCCGTCGGTCGGTACGAATTGTAGCTCTAGGGCTTGGCAAGTGCATCGACCTTCTCCTGGTCTCAATTGGCCATACCGTTCCATCCCACGATAGGAGGCCTTGGGATGGGGATTCGCATCAAGTTCTTAGACATCCACCACTGGGACCCATCCTGTATGCACAGGCTCTCAATCTTGTCCTCCCAGACACTGTTCCGATATTCTTGGTCCATCTCGTGAACCACATGGACTTTGCGGTTACAGTTGGCTTTGTCTACCGGGTCCCTTGAGGTTTTCCAAAACTTCCTCCGCCGAATCTTCTTCTGACTTGCCTAGGGATAGAATCGGGCCACCTAGTACGGTGCCTTGGTATCGAAACTTTGAGCGCTCCCTTGATGGCGGAACTTAATAATTCCGCACCGTTGTCAATTTTTGCTGTCTTTCGAAAGCTAGTAGTGGGTCACAAACACATATGTTAACCTGCGCCAGTCAATGAGCTTCAAGACAGGTATTTCAGGGGATTGGGGGTGGGGGGATCATACGAAGGACAAGAACAGGATTGTGATCTGAATACCTCTGGTGACAACAAAGTCGAGGACGTCCGGGTGGCAGAGGGGATTGTGAGGGAAGTAAGGGGTGGGGGCATTTTAGATCTATGAAGTCATCCCCGATTAAAACAGGTACCCCATAGCAACGTATTCATATCTGCTCCAGTTACAATATTGAGCGCTATTTTTGTACCAGAACTGTGTCTATTAAAGCGAATTGTTTATGTTTTAACATGATTGCAGTCATCCCTTGCGGTACTGACTCGTCCGTTGGCACGTGGAATGGTAGATACGCTGTATAGTCGAAATGTTCGATGCGCCAAACAAAAGCCAAGCGTACCAAGTCAGAAAATATGGGGCTTGTAAATAAAACTATTTCGTCTGACACTTAATCTTAATTGGTATCGTGACTTTCTACTGAGCTAAGGGTCCTGGGTTTAATTCCTAGTATGGTCGAAAAATGTATCATTGGGGAAATGTGGGTTTCCCCTTTCACAGTGATGAAATAACGGTTGGGGGCTGAATGTTGTATCTGCTCTAGATTTAAGTTAGCTTGTAAGTTGTGTGATTATATTATCAGTAGGTTTATAACGTCACGTTAAACACCTCAAATAATGTAAAAAAAGTAAATCAAATAAATTATGTAAATACAAATTATTTTCAAATTTCCCGGTTCAGTTAATTTTTTTCCTCGGGACTGAACGTACAAAGAATTCAAAAAATTCCCGAACCAGAATCCCCAGTTCACTTACTCTTAATAATGATTCCAAACCCACGGCTCATTTGTCTCATTTTCACTACAGTTTATAATACTTTGGGGTACCATAGTTTCTAACCATCAATTTACCGGTGTGACCATGATCTGGGGATAAACGCTTGGTTATAGATACAATGACAAGAAATTAGGAAGCAGGTAGTATAGGTCTAGACAATATTATAAGAGTCTAAAATATTGTACATTATTTTGTTTGAAAAAGAATAACTTAATGATACATGAATAACCTCACTATATTGATTTGTGGTGTGTCCAGCCCATAAAAGGAGAGCAAACAAGTCGTTTAGCCCACTTATGAGTTGAAACCCTTTCTCTGAACCATCTTATCCATACCAAGCTGTTAATAATCGTGGTGTAAAAACGTTCTAACTAAAATTAATAAGTTATTTTGAACCCTTGTTCGCCCTCCGGCGACTTCAATGGGGAATTAAACTATAAGCTGTCACTGTCAGGAGCCAGTTTCTTTTATACACTCAGAGTCTTACCAGTCCTCAGAGATATAAAAATTAATTACATTAGTTGATTAGGAAGGACGAAGTTAGAAGAAATGTACCTGCATTAACGTTGAGGTAGAGTGGGAAATCCTTTAGGAAGAATTAGCCTCAGTACACTCGGCAACACTTCAAACCTCTACCACTTCATCATCGGAAAACCACACAAAGTGAAACTAATGCCTTTGTCCGTTTGGTCACCGGTGAAGGTATATTGTTATTAGTATGTTTATAGTACACCGCGTCTCACTACCCGTTCAGGGTGTACGTAACATTAACATTAAATGAGGTGAGAATTAGGAAGATGTAATTACAGAGGAAATAACTCCACATTTGCATGAAGGGATAGTGGGAAACGATTTTGGAAAAATCACCCTTAGTATACCCAACCGAGATTAAAACCCTGAACTTCCTGTCACTGGCATTCAGTCTATTGTAAGATTTATGCCTTAAACCATTCGACCACCGATGTGGATTATTAATATTTTCTCATAAGACTAACTTAAGCTTTCAACAAAAAGAGATTCCTACTGACCAGCAAGTTGAAGAAGAGGCAGAGGACAGGGCGTATTGGGGGTCTAAGTCCACTGACAAAAGGAATAGGACCTGTCTTAAGACAGAACACCTAATAATAAGACTAACATTGTGAAAATGACCCCATACTAGTAAAATGGTTTGTTCAAGATAATCGATTGTCCCACGTCACATGACTGTATCTTGTGTATAGGGTAAGTTACCCATCGATATTGACTAGAGATAGCGTCCTGGGGCAATGGCGCTGTGACGAAATTGAAGTGTGCTACCCTCTGTCAGATAAGTGGCGGACTGAACGTGCACTGCTATATTATCATTCAGCTTAGTGCGGGATGTTTTGTTAAAGTTTATTTTGTGCTTATACCAACACAATGGTGTTAACCTGCTGTGCTGTAAGAGGTCGTTCATAAACCACGTAACTTCTTTTTCTTACCTTTTTTAGCCACCCTCCCGCCATGTAACACCATGTAGACATTTATCCTAGCCCCCCTTTACGCAAATTTTCTCACCCAGAATGAATGTCATTATTTCACAGGGAAGTTTTGTGATATTGAAGGAAGCATTCAGATTTAATATTTCTTAAAATCCATTTTAAATCCTGATTATAAATTATTTCAGAGAAAATTATTATTCATACAGACATAAAGACGTTGAGTTCAAATTCCTCAGGTTTATGAGGAAACACTTCTGCTATATTTATGTTATGTATGTCAGGTTTGCGATCTGAGTAAGAGAAAAACGCCGCGGCACTACTATGTGCTGGTAGGTGGTCCTTTTCTGTAGTGGAGCTACATGATGATGTTTTAAGTGCCCACATCAGTGCTTGACGCTGGAGGATGACATCTTTCTTAATATTGTGCACTTTATTTGATAGTCATATTATCATAATATAGAGAGCTATCCAAACAATTCTAGGAATACAACTTTTCTAAATTATATTTTGGATTAATCTACAATTTTACTTTAATTAACTTATCAATACCTAGACTCATGTTTTGTTCCAACATCGATCCTGGATCCTGGCTTCACTTTTGAAAAATACTAGATGGCCAATGAAGTGGAGATTGGGGTTTGAATAGGCCTACCTGTCGGGTATACTCAGAGTGGCTTTTCCTAAATGATTTTATACCTCTCTGCACTGTTAATGAAGGTAGACTACCTCTAAAATTCCACCTTCCTCATTTATACTCCATTAGATAAATATAATAAAAACTAATTAGAATAAATTCAATTTGACCATGCCACCCTAAAAAAAAGTATACTAAAAATGTCAAATTTTAAAGAAAATTTATCAGCATTTGCATGGAGGGAGAGGGGGAAACAATTTAGGAAACGCAACCCTCAGTAGACCTGACTGGTATTCGATCCCCATATCCCCAACATCGGCCATCTAGTCTAATGATAGAATTACAATTTATACAATGCGGCCACCGTAGCGGGTGTATAATAGTTGCATTTACACTACATTTATCAGAAGGGAAAAGGTATAGGCTTAAATGCACCTACCTTTTGAAAATAATGATATTTGAAGCTTTACTTTTCATAACATGCTACTGGTACGAAGAAATAACACCATTGATGAACTTCTCAAACTTGCCTTGTGATAAATACTGTATTTTTGCTTCTTTCCATTTCACTACAACATCTTTTTGAGACTTTTACACTGGTGTTTTTTCTGGATATCGCTTTTTATACGCAACAATGAACAAGTATCCTATTTTTGAAGAAATTATTTTTGTTCTTGTACAAACACAAGCGATTATTCACGGCTTATGTAAAGAATGTACAGTAGGAATATAGATTATACTGAGCCTAATGGACTTTGCCCGTAGGGAAGTAGAACAAGAAGAGCGAATCTGTCTTGCGGTAAAAGGTTTTAATATCAGTGGTGGAGAGGAAGTTGTAAAAGGCATGAGGAGGAATATTCCCTGCTAGGGAGAAACAAAGGTATCCACAGACAGCCGCATTAGTAGATAAAAGAGAAGGGCCTAGTTCAAACACTTCAATGTGTGTATTTTGTAACACATCACATTTTTCTGTAGATGGTTTTAAAGCCAGAAAATGAACCAGAGATGAGAAGCTTAAAATTATTGGGCAGAGACGCTGTTGTTTTGTTTGTCTGAAAGGTGGACACATTGCAAAGAGATGTAAACTAAGGTGTTTGATCTGTGATGGTAAACACAGTATTCTGCTTTGTCCCAAACTAGAAACTAGTATTCTTAAGTCTGGGGATAAGGACAATCTGAAGAAAGACTTACCTGAAAGTACAAGGGTTCATGTGGAGAATACATTAGCAAATAATTATTGCTCTAAAGTAATTCTTAAGCTCTTATTATATGGTTGAATGGGATAAGGGGTAATAGAAATATTCGAGTTCTGATGGACACAGGATCCCAGAGGTCATACATTCTGAAGGAAGTGGTAGGATAAATGGTATACACATAAATAAGTAAAGAACGTATTCAGCATGCTTTGTTTGAAGGAAACCAATCAGGTAAGGATTCTCACGATCGTTTTAAAATCCAGTTGGTAAACATCAAAAACAGTTATGTATGCAACTTTGAAGTTCTTGATTATGACAAAATATGTTGTTCTGTGCCTTCCGCAATAAAATATTTGTGTCGGAGAGAGCTACAACTGTTGGGTATAGAAATAAATGATGAGGTCGGACCTGTAGAAGTTTGTATAGGGGCTGATTTTGCGGGGAAAATACTCACAGGTGAAAGAGTTGTTCTTAAATGTGGTTTGGTGGCTGTGAGCACTTATTTAGGATGGACGCTACTAGGCAGGGCTCCATATAAGAAGGCACTTTCTCATACCATGACCATAACTTCTTTGTTTGCTAAAGATATGTCTATTTCCACACTCTGGGATCTTGATATTCTGGAATCGAGGACCCAGGGAAGCGAAGGACAAAGGCTGAAATAGAATTAGCAACATTAGAACATTTTAAACAAACTGTCAAACGGGATGTGGATGGTTGGTACATGGTTGAACTTCATTGGTGGTGGACCCATCTCCTTCAAATTCACATAGATCAGAAGCGTCTGGAAATAACGTTCCGGAAACTGAAATCTATTGAAGTATAAAGAGCCTACACAGAAGTGTTTGAAGAGTGGAAGAGAGAGAGAATCTAAGAAGAAGTGGTTAATTCTAAGTGTAATGAAGACATTATCTTCCCCACAGGCTAGTGATCAAGGAATATGGTACCACGAAGATTCGTCCAGTGTTTGATGCCTCAGCAAAGATCAATTCCTGTCCTTCGCTGAATGATTGCTTAGAGGAAGGGCGAACTTGATTGAACGTATTCAGTCTCTCTTGCTTCGCTTCAGAGTGGGAGCTATTGATGTTATTGCTGATATAAAGAAAACTTTCTTGCAGATTGGTTTTGTGAACGAGATCGAGATTTCGTACGGTTCTTGTGGAAAACACAGAATGGGGAAAGCATACTCCTAAGACATGCACGTGTGGTTTTTGGCATTTCACCCAGTCCTTTTCTGTTAGTAGCTGTTATTGAACGCCATCTAGACTCAGTCTTGAGAGATTGTGAAAAGAACTGTTTTGGAACTAGCATGTATTCCCAGAAAACGATTAAAAAATGGCAGAAGGATTTTTATGTTGACAATTGTGTCTCAAATATAGATGAGGTGAATGAGCTACATCAGTTTATAACAGAATTTAACTGTTTTGTCGCTTGAAGCAAAATTTGAGCTGAGAATGGGAATATTCTAGTTCTGAAGTTGACAATAGTGAAGTATCACCTGTTTTAGGTCTGCATTGGAGGCGTGGAGCGGGTATGTTGGCCATCAATTCAGCCTTTATTCCTCAAATCGAGTTTCAGAGTTTAACTAAGAGAAAAATTTTGGCTGTTGCTCATAAATTGTATGACCCAATTGGTTTCACAGCTCCTGTAACATTGATCCCAAAACTGTTGATTCAACAGATGTGGGCCTTTAAGTTGGGCTGGGATGAATAAGTTCCTACAAAAGAAAAGGAGAGGTTTGTAAAGTGGACTAAGGGACTTCAATGTCTGAACAAAATTGACATTCCATGATATATATCACTCAGAATAACACGAAGCATAGTCTTCACACGTCCTGCGATGCCAGTCAAGATACATAGGTGATGTTGTGTATTTGAGATTGGAGACTGAACTTTGCATTGAAGTTCAACTTGTTCAGGCTAAAGCCAGGGTAGCGCCTATCAAGATGACCACTATACCACGTCTGGAACTCTTAGCCGCTACTATTGGGTCTAGACGGTTTTCCTCTATAGTGGAACATTTAGATTTGAATGTGCCAGACTTCTGTTTCTGGAGTACGGTTTTAGCGTGGATACAAAGAGAGTAGCAGTGGGCTACTTTTGTACGTAATAGGGCTCAAGATATTAAAGGATTGACGGCAAAACAAGACTGGCTCCACGTTACACGTCCACTTCACCCAACAGATCTTGCCAGTCGAGGATGCTCTACTAAGAAATTGATGCAGGTGAGATAGTAGGAGGGTCCTGAATGGCTAAAGCTGCCTCCAGATCAATGGCCTATGGAAGTTGATTCTGTTCAGGAAGAATTATCTACCAGGAAAAAAGAAAAGGTGCGGTTACGACTCTACCAAATGTGAATACCGACGGTGAGTAGTATTACCGATTCTTCTCTCAGTATCACAAAAGTATCCGTCTTGTGGGATGGGTGCTCAGATTAATTCGTAATTACAGAAAGAAATCGAAAAAAAGGTGAGATCTTAGTGCCATTGAAGTGGATGAGGCTGAAGTACTTGCCATTAGATTTATTCAGAATGAATCCTTTCAAGACTCTAAATATGATCCTATCAAGTCACTGGATTTATCTGTGGATGCCAAAGATGTTCTACATCTAAAAACACGAATATCGGAACGGAAGAATGTGTCAGATTTCAGATATCCAGCCTTATTACCTTCTGATCATCCAGTGGTCACCAGATTGATTCATGATACACATGTAGGAGTGCAGGATTTTTTGAGCTTGCTTAGATAAAGTTTCTGAATTGTAAAGGGTAGTAGAACCGTTCGCTCTGTTGTTATGAAATGCACTATGTGCAAACGATTTGCAGGCACACATTTCTATCGGTCTGTGCCACAATTACCTGAAGACAGAGTGCGTGACACCTTAGTGTTTGACGTCACAGGAGTGGATCCGGCGGGTCCATTTACCTACGAGATGGAAGAAAAGGATGGACATGCCTTTTTACGTGTGCAGTGTATCGTGCTTTCCACCTGGAACTAATATCTGCATTGTCTTCGGATGCTCCATACAGGCCCTAAGGAGATTCGTGGATCGACGTGAAAGACCGTCTGTAATATACAGTGATAACGGGACTAACTTTGTAGGTGCAGCTTATGCTTTTTCACAATTGGACTGGGAGAAAATTAATGCTTTTAGCTCAACACAACGAATTGTTTGAAAATTAAATCATCCTGTTGCTCCATGGTGGGGCGTTCGGCGGGAACACCTTATTGCTATGGTGAAATCCTTGCTTTTGAGAGTACTTGGAAGAGCCCGGCTAACTTTTGAGGAATTGACGACTGCGCTATGTGACTGTGAGGCTATAATCAATTCACGAAATTTGACCTATATATCAGATGATCCTGACAGCCTGACTCCATTGACACCGGCCTTGTTCCTTCAGGACCTCAAAGAAGTAGGAAATGCATGATTGTGACCAATTGGGGACAACTGATCTGAAGAACAGGTTAAGGTATTTGCAAAAACTGCGTGAAATTTTGAGGAAGATGTTCCGCAGGGAATATCTGGGTCAGCTAGCTTTAAAACTCAAAGAGCAAGAAGGAATATCCTTTAAAGGTTGGTGAAGTGGCTCTCATCGGGAGTGACAACCTCAATCGGCTGGATTGGCCTTTAGCTGTAGTAGAAGAGATGTATGCTGGATGTGATGGAGTTCACCGATTGGTTCTGCTGAAGACGGGTACTGGCACTGTCAGGAGGCCTATTAACCACTGTACAGTCTTGAGGCAACAGAATCAAACTCAAGGCCTAAAGCTACGAGCTCTAGCTTGTCGAATGTGCCGACAGATACGTCTTTAGAAGAGGGAAATTAAAAACCTTCAAAAGAGACATTTCTGGACAAACTGACCAGAAAGGGTAAGAATATTACATACTTCTCCAGCAAGATATTTAGCATAGTGAAATTATTACGTTTTGTGCTTAGGTGTTAAAAGACTCAAATACTCTGAACTTCGTCAAAGTGATATTGTCTGTGAAAATTTCTTAATTTATGTTGTTGATTAGTTAATCATAGTTAATCATAGTTAGAAACTCAAGGTGGGAGAGTGTCATATTGTTTCAATAGATGGACTTGTTTGTTATTGTTTCAAAACATAGCTTGTTATATGTATATGCATCTAATCATGTTTTTTCTATGCTGTTTTAAACATTGTATATTCTTTGTTTTGTTAACTGTCGATATTTTTTGTGGCTCCAATTTAAAGGACAAATTAAATAGTGTTTATGTACAACGCTTCTTTATCTTTACTTAAATATTACGTCAAATTTATTTACGTTGGGTAGAAGATAAGTGACAATCTGTTTACGCGCAGACACCTCTTAAACCGCGTCCACACATGCATTATTCGTCCATGATTAATCAATGTTCGATATGACTCACGGAAGTGGGGAAAAAATATTATTTTTCATGTAAGAATATTTGTCTTGCATAGTGAGTAACGAACAATGCTTCGCATAGAGATGGTAAACTACCAAACATTAAAGAAGACTAATAATCGCCTGAGAACAGTTAATCCTCAAATACCGATTATAAAGTATGTGTGGACAGCAGGAGTGGCGGAACTGTGGGGGACTCTGACCCCCTGGAAATAATTAGCCCCTCCCTGGAATAAATTCCTCCCTAGATATATTTCAAATCCTCTGATATTATCGAATATGACCCTGAAAGATGGCCTAAAATCAAACTCCAAATGACTTTTAGATGCATTCTATTGCTAACAATTTGGTGGAAAAGACCACTTCAAATAACTACTAGACTATAGGCGTCTAACTGCCACAAAAAGTCAAGGGAGTAAAGTTCTAAATAGCTTCCAAGGTCATCCAAATTTCAATAATGTTTAGGGGAGGACAACTCCAAATAGTTTCTAGATGCATGTCATTTTGAAGAATTTTCAGGTGAGGACAAGCCCAAATAGCCTAGTTTCTAAAATAATTCAATTTTCAAAATTTTGTCGGTGGAAGACTACTTCAAAGATTATCTTCTAGAGGTATCTAATTATCGTAAAAATATTAAGGTAAAGATCACTCTAAATAGCTTTGAGGGGCATCCAAATTTCAAAAATGTATGGGTGAGGAACACTTTAAATGGCTTATAAAATAATCTAATTAAAAAAATCAAGGCGCGGACTACTTCATAGCTTTTAAAATAAACCATTTTACAAAAAATTGTTGACGGAAGGCCACTCAAAATGGCTTATAAAATCTATCTGATTTTAAAAAATTGTGAAGGATGACCACGGTTTTAAACACATATAAGTTTAATAATATGAATGAGAAATTATTAAACGGCTTTAAACAGAAATTTAACATAGTAAATAACTATGTTATTCATAATTATGACCCCCTATAAAATTCCGCCCCTTCTGCCCTCCCCTCAGAGCGGTACGTGGTTTATGGATGACCCCTAAACTGTACTAACAAACATGGAGATGCAGGAAGTAAATCTCCAAACGAGTCAATTTCTGCTCCTGAACGCAATCTTGTGTACAGTGTTAGGCGGTTAAAAGTGAGAAATAATGGTGTGCAACTCACTAAAAAAACGTGAAGGTGAGTATGGACGAGCCATACTACAACGTGTTGAGTCAGTTCCTGACTTGATAGCAGTTGATGGACAGTATTTTCTCTTGTGTATTAAAAAGCTGTATTATCGCCCACAGGCTGAAGAAAAAAAGTACGTGTTCCATTTGTCAATGAAATTGAAAAAGCAATGCAAAATATATTCACTTTTCTTGATAATAATGATGAAGAATGCCAATTTTCTCTGGACGAATTGATGAACCAGATCGAAGCTGATTACCATCCTGACATAAAGACTGTGACAGCTCAGCTTCTCAGGAAGTATGGAATTGATATATTAATATCAACAACTGTGAACAAAAAACCTGCCATGTGTTTCAAAAACACAGGTTACAAAATTCTTACAGATGCCTGGTACCAGCAGAAATCTTCGTCTGAACAAGAGGAACGACGTTGCATTATTGAGACAGCAGCCTCTATAATTGTTGAAGATATACGGTTCCAGGTATTCAACATAACACAATACCCCCCACCAGATCGTTTTTTAAGATGGAAACGAGAATCTCATTCCTGACACTTTAAGATGGAAACGAGAATCTCATTCCTGACACTTTAAGATGGAAACGAGAATCTCATTCCTGACACTCTTCGTGCTTTCACTGAGACAGTGGTATTGAAGAAAAAACGTAGAGACATTGACATGTGGAAAAAGAAGTCTGTAGCGCTTGCACACTGTTTAATTGGTGCTGTGAGACCAAAACCATTTCTTTCGCATATTCAAGCTAGTTTTGCAGCATTTTTTTAAAATAAAAAGTATAGCTTCTGGAAGTTAATTGATGCGTTGTCATCTCTGGAATTTATTTCCTCCTACACGGAAGCTGTGCGTTTAGAAGTGTCAACAATCATGAGCCAACCACTGTAAATTAACGAACATTATTTTTCTCAATTAGTGTATGACAATGCAGATTTTAATGTTCAGGCACTTAATGGACACAGCACCTTACACGTAATGAGTGGCATTGTTCCTATCACCACAAAAATTGCAGTTGCTCTAGATCAAAATATTTCTCGGGTGATGAAGGCTATACCATCAGCTGAAGTCGTTGGACGTTTTGGAGTTGTTCAATTGAGAAATTTTGAGAGTACAAGTGATGTGGGCTTAGAAGCAATCAATATCCAAGATCTGCGTGAAATTTACCCATCAGCAGGTACTGTTATTCCTTTTGTATCTGAATTGCTGTGGCTTCACGGCAAATATAAAAACCTACCAGGTATTCCAGGGTAGAATGGGTTCATGGGGGAAGGTACAAAATATCTCCTATATCAAACAACTTTTGTTGCTTGCCAGCCGTTCATTAATGCTCCTCCAAGTAATTAAGACACGATTAACACAGCTTTGTTGTGTGCTGTAGAAAAGACTAAATCTTTACGTCAGATAAACTGTCTGGTGACATTTGATCAGCCTTTGTAACTCAAGGAACGATATATTCTTTTAAGGTGTCATGAAGATCCTGAACTGTCAAATATTGTCATAAGACTAGGAGGGTTTCATTTGGTGATGTCCTTCATGGGAGCAATAGGTCACATCATGGAAGGGAGTGGTCTGACAGAACTTTTCAACAGTGTTTACGCCATGAATTCTATTGAAAAAATCATGTCAGGGCACGCCTATTTAAGGGCAGTCAGAGCTCATACTACTGTTACCAAAATAGTCATGGAATCGAACACCTTCTACCCTAAACTTGAAGGTGAAGTAGAGGAGATTCTGTATAGTGGATACAGATCAGTGTTTTTTTTCAGTGAATCAAGAAGAATGTTTGAAGGAACTTAAAGAAATGTTTGCAGCCCAGCTTCAATGGTTGGCACAACATGGTCTCACTGCAAAGCTTTGGGTCCAATATTTTTTAATGATTACCCTAGTAAAGCACTTTATCGAAGCTGAGAGAAGTGGTAATTGGGACCTCCACCTTGAGACCATTTACAACATGCTTCCGTACTTCCATGCTAGTGGACACTTTTTATATGCCAAGTGTGGTCACCTCTACTTTCAGGACATGCATAACTTGAAGAACACTATGTAAGCTGAAGAATATGAACGTTTTACTTCTAAAGGGGGCTTCACTATTCAACTAAGTAATAATTTATGGTGTGATACATGGAGTGACATTACCATAGAACCGTCTCTGATGAAGACTATGAAAACTGTTGGGGTTTCACCCGTAGCCGTGGGATCAGTGATGTTGTCTTGTCAAGATGAACACAAGGGATGGCATCACTTCAACATGTTTGTGATGAAATCGAAAATTTCTGTGGTGTAGAATTCACAAGTTCAGAACAACACGTGGACAATAGAGACTCGAGAAGTCAGTGGGACAAGAATGAAGCCAAGAAGATGTTGGAATGGTTTCACCAGCATCCTCCTTTCCCAGAAACCCCAGAGCTCATAACAATAAGTAGTGGTATAGTTGGAGATGATAGGATCAACTGCCACATCTCCCACAAGGTGGGCACTCAGGGTCTTAACCCCATTGTAGGTGGTGATTTCCAATCAGTTAAATTCAAACAGAATGACCGAGTGAAGCCCCTTGCCATTATTAACAGTGCCATAAAAATACAAAATAAAACGATCACCATCAATCCAACCACACTTTTCAAGAAATTTAGCATATCAAAACAATCAGACAAATAATTTGAGGAATTATTAACCTATGAACTCTGTCCCTATACACTATCTCTTTTTGACGAGAATGGTATGAAAAAAGGTACAAAATCAATTTTGTACAAAACTTTCAAGCCTGCCCAAGGAAAAGAATTGGACATCAGTATATTCGTCATCAATGGCGGATATTTGTTGCATCGAGCTGTGTGGTGCAGAGGGCAGTCATTTGTAGGTATTTGTGACAGCTATGTTGGATTTGTTCAATAAGAAGTCAAGTGCTGTAGTCGTTTTTGATGGATACTTCAACAATGTTAAGAATTAATAGCCAGAGCTATTATTTATGCTTATTAGTGGGGATCACTCCACCTAGATATCATATTCTGAAAATTGAAAAATGACACCTGGACACGGGAATCGAACCCGGGACCTCTGGCTTAGTACGCCAATGCATTGGCATGATATCTAGCCAGAGGTCCCGGGTTCGATTCCCGTGTCCAGGTGTCATTTTTCAATTTTCAGAATTCAACAATGTTGCTAAAAAACACTTAATACCTGAATCACTCGAGGAGAGCACGCAAAAACAATTCTATTGAAATACTTTTTAATGTAACAACGACACCCACGGTCTCTCGGGAGAAACTCCTTGCCAACTCTAAGAGTAAAAGTCGTTTGATATCCATGCTAGTGACGAAATTCACAGAGGGGAACATGGTCTGCAAACAAGCAAAAGAAGGTGCAGATACCCTGATTATCAACACAGCTCTTACCTTGGTACCAACACATGAATCTGTCACAGTCGTAGGTGAAGATGTAGATCTTATAGTCATCTTGACAGGTCTCTGTATCTCTCCTAACATTCACTTACTAAAGCCAGGAAAAGGCAAAGTCCCTCAAACTCTATATCATCCTCTAAGTGCAGTTGATAAAGCAGTTGCCGAGCACATATTGTTTTTACACGCCATGAGTGGGTGTGACACACCATCAGCTTTGTTCAATCAGGTAAGATGAAATTTCTTCATACTCTGAAGAAGAATCCTGATCTGATCAACATTATTCAGGTGTTTAAAAACCCTGAAGCTGATAAAGAGGCAGTTGTCGATGCGGGTGAACGTTTCCTTATTGCATTGTACAAGGTTAGTGGGAAAATAAGTAGCTTCAATAAATAATTTTAGGTACAGACACTACATAACTTCTGCATACAAGACTACAGCCAAGATTGCCTTACTACCATCTACTGAAGTTGCAGCCCGACAAAATTCGTTGCGGGTGTTCCACCAGACTCAACAATGGCTTGGTCATGAACAAAGACCCGAACAATGGGGGTGGAAACATCCAAGAACGGCCTCATGCCAGTCACCACCCTGCAGCCTCTTGCCCCAGAAGCTATATTAAACCACATTTCATGTAAATGTTTGAGAGGCTGCTGAGGGAATTGTAGGAAGGCAGGCCTATATTGTTCGAAAATTTGTTTAAACTGTGAAGGAACCTGCGACAACTTGGAGAAAGCTGATATAGACGAGGATGAAGATATGGACGATCCTGAGGTCCAAGGAATTCAAGACCAGGTCCAAGAACTGAAGCGGAGCCATCAGAAGGTATTTTCACTACTAATTATTCTAACACAGCTATGCATTCTTTAATATCCCACTTCCGATGGTTTTACACCTTAGTCATACCTTGATACAATCATGTTGAACTAACATAACTCGTACTTATTTACTTTACTTATTTTCTAGGAGAACGAAAGGCTCTGAAGGAAGAGGACAAGGACATCGGGCAGCCTGGACTTTCAGCAACAAAGCGGCCAAGACGATTTTAATATTATTGTTATTATTATACCTACATATTTCCCTTGCATATTTTATTCCTACACATTTTTTTATCACAACTTTTTTTTTAGTTTGTCACTGTAATAGTACCTATGTTAATAAAAACCACATGTATCAACATGAGTATACGTTATTACTCTATTCCTATAAACACCCAAGGTACTTGGTATAGCAATGAAAACTGTAAGATATTCACATAGTTCTTAATAAGAATATCATCAAAATAGAGCTTCATCGCGAGAAAGGAGCAGGTTGCGCTTGAATGATGAACACTGAGCGTTGTCACTTATTCAAATAGTTTCAACGCGCGCTTACGCCTAAACTATTCACCTGACAAAATAAAACATGAGAAATTAAATTGTAGGAAATTTTCTCTAGTTTATTTTGATAGTGATTTTCCTCGAAAAGTGCATGGTTTTCATGTTATAAACAAACAACCAAAATAGTCAAGTTTTTTTTGTTTTTTGCATTTTTTTAATATTTCCCGATAATTTTTTAGGTGGAAGAGTGAACATTCGTAATTATCACTCCGAAAAACATAAATGAACAAAAAATCAGAACTTCTTCAAAAATTTCCAGGTATAACCCATTTTGAGCACTGATTGACTGTACTAGTACTACACTGTCAATATCTTCCTCTTCGTAGCTGTTCAAATTTGAAAGAAATGACTTTATTTAAAACTTTCCAAATGTTAATGACTTTTATTAGACTAAACTTATTAATTTACATTTTCTTTCAGATTCCAAAATTTTTCTAACAGGTATATGATAATTTCTACCATTCATTTGTCGATACCGTCCAAACCTTGCTTCTAACTTATTTGTGTGGAAAATTGAAGTTGAACATTAAATTCTCCCACTTCGTGAGCCATGTGGAGGAATGATACAGAATTCCTAAGTTGTACAATTTGTATTTTTATTGGTTACATGGGGGGTCCCTTTCATTGGAGGGATGATTTAAATTCATGCATTTCCACCAAGATGAAATTAGTTCGATTACCTTAGCAGTTTCTTGTATGTTTTTATTTCTTAGTACTTTAAGTGCAGCTATGTTTTTTTAGTAAAATAATTTGATCGCACATGCAACATTCTGATTTTCCATTGACGTCGTTAAGACTATTTTAGAGGTTGTTTTAGCGATGGTTTTGTTTTATTTAAAATACCGCTTTGTCAAATCACCTAGACTGACTCTAAAATATACACTATTTTCTGACTCAAGGTGATTAAATGGCAATGGTGGTATTACAGAATTTATTTGTCCTTTTGATTCAATCGATTGTTTCGAATGGATTTCAATAAATAAACTGAGTCAACCAGTGGATAAAATCTTCATCTGATTTGGTTGGGTTTTGAAACTAGACAACAAACTACCATCACATAATTTAGTAAACATATTCCGGTTCACTTTATTATTGTCTAATAGTAATGTTAAAACACGATACCCACATAGAGCTGTTCATGTTTTTATTACACATAAAGCTAGCTCATAAAGTTTATTTACAGTTAGATTTTCAACTGGTTGTAGCGCTACTGCTTATTTATTTTTTGAGGACAAAGATGACATAATAAACACTTGCATTAAATTAGATTTATTAAGATTGTCAGAAAATACTTTGTAATAGATTGATGGTTTTACATAAATGTGCTTAACTAATAATTTTACAACTTTTTATGACTATCCACATCATCAATATCTTGAATTTTTGATACAAATATTTGGTGTAATGCATTCCTGAACATTCCGTTCTTAGTAATTGAGATAATTGCCTTAAATAATCAGGATGGAGAGTGTCAAAAATTAGAAGTTCTTATTTGTTTATATGCCACTGGATTACAAAAATAAACAGAACAGGCCCATATTAAAGTTTCCTGTGTGTATCTAGGTTTTATCAACTACCAAATTAATTTGCTCCCGTAAAAAATATATGTTTTAATGTTCAATGGAGAATTTCCTCTATATCATCCCAACAATGTTTTAAAATTTCTGTTAATGCTTCATTGTATCTTCATTTGAAAGGGTCTCAGAGTGTATGAGCTCAGATGACTAAACAATTTCTTTAGTTTGGACCACCTGATAATTTACATTTCTGGTCCCAAAACCCATTAAAATTTTTAATTTGTTACTATCACATTATTTGTGAGATTTTAACAATATAGTTATTGTTGATTTTTAACTATACTATATTTTTTGAATGTCACAACAAATATAAATTTTTATGAGGTAATACTATTTCAGTATTTTTTTTTTAAATGATCTGTATTTATTGAGCCTTTGAAATCCTGAAAATAACATCATCTTGATTCCATTTATTTAAATTTTGGCAAGCTGACTTTTTTTATTCATTTTTCAGGTGGTGTTCGTTTAGTTGGAGCCTCTGAGGTGAGATACGAGGGCTGATTTGGGAAAATTGACGGATTTACGTCATTGGTTAGTTTGGAAATTTTTCTAGGCACTATTAAAACAGATCCGTCATAACTTGTATCACGGTATTCTAGGATTATAGATTGTTTACCAAAATTATCCATTCAAATAGCAGCAAAAGTTCCCGGTAAGAAATCGTCCCTGTGGATTGTTCATACCCACTGTTGACGGCGATGGAGCTCTTTGGGAAAAGAAACTGTATTTATATTTTTTGAGAATCAAAATTATATTTACACTCTAAAACACTTTCAAGGCAGTTTTAAATTATAAATTATATTTTGGACATTAAATGATTGACGCCATTAAAGGATATTCTGGAAACGAGACAGGCAAATATTATTTCTAAATTAAAGACTAACTTACTACAAAATTAAAGACTAACTACTTATGATCAAAGTTCAACTTGCATAGCAAATATTTTGGATCGCAATAGCATGCTATATAGTAAAACCACTAAAACCTATGTAGCAACTGGACTATCGGCAAACGTGAACTAGACCATGGCGAATTTCTCGGCAGACTGGGGCTATTTAGCCCTGGAGACACTTCCATCCCAGACAGGGTTGACCCAACAACATTCCTGAGGTATAAACCCCTCCATGTGACGTCATCAACTTGCATAGAACAAGCACCCAAGCCTGTTAGTATCTCGTATCATCTTGAGAATTATGTCATATTCTTCCTTGAATTTGAAGTTGATGTTTTCCTTTGGGGATCAAGATATACAGATAGCCTATAATTTCCAAGAGGAGGCTGCTCATATTCATAGAGAATAACCGCTGCCCATATGGTCTAACAAGTCAATCTAACACTTTATTTCAAGATTTAAAAAACTATGGCCTAGGTAAACTACTCGATGGATTGCTTAGAATTTTAAGTTCAAATACCGTAGCTTAAGATATGTTACTAAACAAATACACTTTTTGAAATGCCATCATGTTGAAATTGATGACCAGATTTAAAAACTGTGTACAAACGTTGTTCGGCTTAGGTTTAAAAAAATCCCCAACAAATTTAGTTAAAATTTGTCCACATCTTTTTTAATTATTTCTAAACAAACATCCGGACAGACCGAGAGACGTACAGACAGACTTAATGCCAAAATGATCAAGTTAAAACAAGGCCTCGCTGGCGCTCGGTCAATAATTTATATTCCCTCGCGTCTCACGCTCATTCATTTTCCTCTTTTCCTCGTGTTTATCTATTTCTCCTTCCTCACACGTCTCGGCAAAGCACAAGCGTGAGCAGACAAAGAGGAGAGATGGAGAGAGGTTTCAATAAATTAAAAAGGAATCGAGTGCAGTGGAATGTGATGAAGGTCGGCTTGTAATTGCTCCAACTTCTGGAGCAGACAGGTTTGTAATAGATGTACACCCTTCTTCCTTCAAGTGCACTAACACACGATTTATTCATACCTCTTGGCATACGGTTCATCGCTTTTAATCATTCAACTTTTTTTTTTACGATTTTAACACTTTTTTCTAGCTTAAAATTTCTAAATAAAGGGTCGTATCAGACAATATAGCTATAAGATAATTTAACCTTGAAGAGACATTTCTAGCTGTAACGATGGCTGCGTAGTGTAAGGCGTTTGACTCGCAGTGCACAAGGTTGACTTAATCACTAGTGATGGTTTTAAACATGTTACGTATTGTTTTTAGCACCACGTCTTACTACCCATTCGAGTTATACGCTTATGTACTAATTACATGGGCTAGGAATAGGGAAGGTTGAATTTAGAGGAAGTGAGCCCGCATTTGCTTGGAGGGAGGGGGGAAACCCATTTAGAAAAAACCACCCCAGTTCACCCGAGCGAGATTTGATCCTCTATCTCCCCGTCCTAGGCAGTCTTGCTCAACACGATACTAGCGCGTTAGTTAACTACGCCAACGAGGCGAGTATGTCACTTATTACTATGTTTTATTAATTATTTATTTTTTCAAATCGTCTTGCTACTCTTCCGGATTATTCAAATTTAATTACACTAATGGAGTGGGAATGAGAAAGTTAGAAAATGCACCAGTATTTGCGTGGAGCTAAAGAGTTGAAACCCATTTAGGGAAAAACACCCTTAATAGCCAGCCCAGCCAGGATTCAAACCCCGATGCAGGTGAAAGCAGCTCATAGCACGTGCGTTGTTACACTCACCAAACAATAAATATTACGAAACAATCGTTCATAATTTCTTGTATCGTTTATTATAATTTGAAACAACATTTTTAGAAATCAATCAGTAAATTACCCTTAAATAAATGTTTGTATAAGAAAATATAATATATTGTAGTTCATCATTTACAAAACTTTTAGATATTTATTTTGAATGAGATCTTAAGAATATACTAAAGTTAAATTAGGCCTAAACTAAATTAATTTCACACATACAAAAAACTAAGTAAAATGACTATGTTTTATAAATAATGTACTCAACAATTTAATAATAAAAAATATAAATATAGTATATGTTCCTGTAAAAGTAATAAATTAGCTACTATGCAAAGTGACTGGCTATTTTTCAAAGTAACCATTTTTGGTGGTTAATGTGATTTAAATAAATGCAATTTATTATTTTGACTGGTTGTTTTACATCACATTAAAACCTGTTTGGCTGAAGTGTTACATTATAATATTATGAAGGTTAGGTTAGGTTATGTTACGTTAGGTTAAGCTAGGTTATGTTAGGCTGGTTAGGTTAGGTTTTCGAACAGATTCCACATCAAGATAACACAACACATCCGCACTCAATGAAAGATGGACTTCACTTTAGACGCAAAACAGACAAGTTCAGACTTGCACAAACGTGAGATCTATCACTTTAACCGGAGGGCGCTGGTTACTACACATACTAACATGTTAATGTGAATAATTTGACTACAACACGAAAAATTTATCACATTTACCAAAACTGTTGGTTACTATACATAAAATACGGTGACTATATATATTAATCTGATTTATCAAATTAACAGTATATATATATATATATAGAGAGAGAGAGAGAGAGAGAGAAGAGAGAGAGAGAGAGAGAAGAGAGAGAGAGAGAGAGAAGTGATGGTAACAAAATGTTTGTGAGTTACGAAATTTTTTTCCCTGAAATTTAACTTGTAGCCACTCAGTCGGTAGAGAATGAAAAATCTTGAACTCGAGACCTCTGGGTGTACTCGAGAACCCTACTTGAATAATGTTAGACCTACCCTTAACAAACACCCCCAACTATGGTTAGGACTGTCCCTACAATAACTGGAAGAAAATAATAATAATAATAATAATAATAATAATACAACTATGCACAAGACTTTATTAAAACTTCACAAAGTGATCTGTACTAGGGAATACCGAAATAAAGCATGCACTACCATCTGACATTTACTGAGTGTTATTATTGTACTACCCGAACGGGTAGTAAGACGCGGTGCTAATAATATTTTTCCATACCAAAATACTACCTAGGTACGTCCGTGATAATTAAAGTTTAACCTCCATATAACAAAGTTGATGGTTCCATACAAAAAGTCGATATATATATAATCTTCGCTGTATATAAACGATCTTTTTATACATTATATTGTGTAATCGATTGTATTTATAAATATTTCCTAATAAATGCACTAATTATATGTGAATATGAATCACATCATGTACAAGTTATGTTCATAAAGATAATTAAAAACAAACAAGAAAAAAATATGTTGAAGACACCTTAAAATAAATGGTACTGCGCACCACACAGACTTTCCTTCACTTTTATCTTAAAATAGACATTTACTAAAAACTTGTAAGATTTGTGAAACTAAATGATAAGTCTATATATTGTTGTAGAAACACTACACTAAAGATCATAAAATGAAATAATATACACTGTTACTTACTCTACAACATTAGAACTAGGAACAGTGTTACAAATATTGAGAAAAGAGAAACATCTTTGTCCACCAAAGAGCACAAGAGTATTATTATTATTAGCACCGCGTCTTACTACCCGTTGGGTTATACGCACTTACGCTAATGTGTAATGTTAGGGTGATTGTGAGATGAAACGGAGGACCTACAGTTTAACGTGGAATCCGAACCACGGTGGAGGCCTGACATTAGCACAAGAGTAAAATTCATTTTCAAATACCTGAATTAAAAAGTTT
This sequence comes from Timema podura, assembly GCA_033556935.1. Taxonomy (NCBI): domain Eukaryota; kingdom Metazoa; phylum Arthropoda; class Insecta; order Phasmatodea; family Timematidae; genus Timema; species Timema podura. The sequence continues at coordinate 2,682,454 of JAVRXN010000011.1, forward strand.
CTAATTGATTATAGCTCAGAAACTATTGGTTTTATAAAAATATATTTCAACTAGAGGATTTGTATCTTTAATAGTTCTAAAACTTTACAACAATAAAATATTTCGTATCTCAAATGGTTGCGGAGAAATGCTGAAAATGGGAAAATTTCCATTGTTTAAAGTACCCTCAACGTCATTTTCATGAGAAAATGAGATTGGTCATACTCTTTTAAATAATAAATAGTGTCTAGATATAACATTTAATCAAAATTGACAAGGCGAATTTCGAAAAAAATATAGTTTTCCTCTTTTTGTCCTTCAGTAAACTGCCCTTAAATTTAGGTTTATACATCTAATTCCAAAAACTCCTCGTGAGGACATTATGAACACCCCAGATACCAAGTTATAGCCCAATCTGTAAAATAGTTCATGCTCTAGCTCAAGGTATAGACAGACAGTATCACGAAATTCAATTTCAGGGGGTCATGAAACGTCGACATTTATCATAATTAGAATTAGAATTTTTTGACGATCACAATACTTTCTCTCCGATATGTCGAGAGAAAGTAAAATCATGTAGTATTCAAATGGATTTATATTCGTGTGAAAAACTTTCTCATGTCGTGCTGCACAGTAAATTTCAATGAGGATTCTTCATAAAAGTGCTCACACTTATTAAGTCCGTGAAATACATCGTCAGGAACATTTTAGGCGAATTTAAGACCACGACGTATTGCGTTAAACGGGCCAAAACTATTTTTTTTATAATTCTAAGGGTTCCTCCTCTTTACTCTGTTCAGCCTCTTCGATGTTATTCTGTTCTGTCTTAAGTGAGCTTACTATGTCATCGTCCGTCGGGTATTCTGAAACAATTACGTCTTTCTCAATGTCAAGGAACTCATCAAGGAGAATTCCTTCCCTGAGTAGACCGTTCTTATTCGATTTGAAGTGATTTGATGATGCCCGCTTTTGCAAAGCAATTTTTAACTGTCAATTCTAAAACATTGTTTTGCCACACCTTAGAAAATCCTCAGATCAATCACTTTATCAGTGGATTGCCCATTTTCGAAGGCTCAGATAAGTCTTAGGAGAGTGCGTTTCCGATAATAAATTTTGAGATTTTTTGTAACTCCCTAGCCCATTGGCTGTAATTTTGAAGCTGTGTTTGGGGGGGAGGAGAATCAAATTCACATTTGTTATTTTTGATAACACATTAAGATGGGCTTGTCTAAAAAGAGAACAATTAATTATTTTCTGACTAGTCATATTTTTATTTAAATTTGAAATCCACTCCTCAAAAATATCACTCGTCATTCATGCATTTCCCTTAAAACCATGGTAAACTTATAAATACTTATCGTCTTTGAAGCATCTAGGTTGCTTACTTTTTCCTATCACCAATTATCTCGGTTTTTCTTTGTCGGCCATGTTCACACCCACCAAAACTGTCATCTTCTATTTGCTGTTTTACCTCCATGCCAATAGTCGTCTTTAAAATTAAGAGTCTTGCTTGGCAAACATTTAAAGAAAAGTCCAGTTTCATAGACATTGACATTTTTTTCAGGAGTGTACTCTTTTAAAATCTTCTTCAAAAGCGTATTTTTCCACTGGCCGCAGTCAGCGTCACACATTTCCACTTTCTCCCCAAACAAGCTTTTCTTCTATGCCATGTATTTTCTTAAATTTACCCAACATGAACTAGCCTGGAAATTCACTTGCCCCAAGAAATTAGCAAACTCTAATGCTTTTTCATTTATAAGAAAACCTGAGATTGGCAAATTTTTGTCACGAACTATTTTAACTCACTTTAAAACAGCATCGTCCAATTTTTTTTTAAATGGCACGTTTTAGAACGTTTCCTGTCAGGTCCGACATCTTCAAAGTGTTAATGGTTGGGGAGTTTTGATTATGGTTGAGGGGTAGGTTGCTAAGGGCTTATAAAAGTGGGAGGATAAGGGTAGGGAGAGGGTGATGGGTGGTGACTAGTTTTACTGGGTGCGTTGGAGTTTCTGAGGTGGGGTCTCATCGTCAGATGAGTCTTGTCTAAGGATGTCTGTGAAGTCCCGTTTCAAATTATTCCAGGGGATAAAGCTAGAAAAGCGTTGTCGAGTGTCTGAGGGTAGGCTGGAAGGAGGAGATAAGGATCGGGTGTATTGCGAACGTGGACAAAGAGATGTGTTTGGTGGAGAGGGGAAGAGAGAATCCTGGTTGGACGAGTAGCCGTGGTTGAAAAGATTCTCCATTTTCTTTCCTCCTCTACTTCATCTTCCCTTGGGATGGGTCATTGGCTTCGGTCGAAGACACAAGTATAGAGAGAGAGAAAATAAAGGCAGCGGGCCAAGGGTGGTACCTTAATGGAGGCATCAGGGGGAGCTAGTCAAGGGCGGTCCCTTCAAATATATGAATTAGTGAAGGTAAATCAGACTAAGGCCAGATATATTTAATATCTGATCGAGTGGCTGACCGGTTGCTCTGCTTTTATAAACGACAAAAAATCTTTATACATAAAATTAAGATGTATCTGTCTGGGAGGGGCCCCAAAATGATTGAACCGAAAAACACTAAATACATCTAAATTCTTACACTCTACTTACAAACTAACAAATAATGACATTATGAGGAATTATATGTACAGTTCTAAATTATGAATGATATAATTAAATTAATATTTACACAATCACCAAACAGAAGTATAAATTTGATCCAACCACTATGGATGCTGTCTGTAGTTAAGGTCTAGACTAAGTCTCCTGTGGGGGTGCGTCTCGGTAGCTCACTAAGTAGCTGATCGGTCACCAGCTGATGACACGTAACAAAAGGTTTTCATAACAATCTTCCGGATTTTTAAAATTGTTGTCACTGTACTTGGTGAACACCAAATTTAACCGTAATATCCTTTTTGCGCATTCCACTGTCCACGTTCTTCAACAAATCAATCTTTTCCACAACACAGAGAGATTTTCTTTTTGGAATTATGAACACGCACTGTTGATTAGAGAGAGTTAAACAACAGTGAGCATAAACCGTCGTTTAGTGATACTGAAACAGACTGAACCTGATTTATAGAGTCGGAATACTACTTGAGGAAAGGAGTTGAACCATCCTAGCGAGCAACAGCGCAACTGGATGTCCAAAATAACATACAAGGGGCAGAAAAAGTCTACAAGAGTGAGCGGCTGGAGTTCTTGCTTAGAATGTCAGAGCAACGACATAAGAAACTCAGAACACGCAACTCACACTTGGTTGCGGGAAAGAAGCTGACGGTCACCTCAAAATAGTCTTAAATGTAAAAAAAATATCATATACGGACGTTAATCCTCAGGGTACAGTGGCATTAAGGAAACTTGAAGTCATTTTAGTGGCATTTATTGCAAGCTATCAAAATTAACCATATAAACAACCAAAATAGAGATTTTAAATTAAATAACATATATATAAATATTAAACAATATATATAAAATATTATATATATATATATATATATAGAGAGAGAGAGAGAGAGAGAGAGAGAGCCGAGCAGGCTGATTAAAAGGGCTATGCTATACATGAAATAATATCATAGGACCTCAACAATATTTAAAGTATAATGTAAATAATTAATTAATACGCTGGAAAGAGACAACAATACTAGTTATCTCCACTACACATGGAACTGACTAAAAGCATATGGCGACTCTCGCCAAAAAACATTGTCCATTATAAACCTATCCTCGTAACTCAAAGCAAGGTATCATTAGCTTTCCTTAACCTTTCTAACCTTACAATTTGTATATTCCGCAAAAAGAAACATTTCATAAATTTTGTTACCAAGTTCATCTACCACTAATGAGTATTTTAAATTTATTAAATTCCTTTTTAACATATTATAAGAGTCAAAAATTCAATGATAATAAATTATTAACATTATTGTCATTTTACAAGTCCATATCGATATATACTAGAAAAATCGATTCTAAGTTCAGTTTTGACAAATGTTATATTGTTCATAATTCTTTATTGCTTAAAAGTAAATATTAATAGCCGAAAAGTAAATTTTGAAAACATAAAAATATATTATACATAAAAAGTTTAAAGAGTTATTTATACCAAAATGGAATTTTGTCCTTACATTTTCGTTATAACGAAGCCTAAGCTTCCCACTCCTCTAATCTAGTAAAGCCCAAGAGTAAAGTCCAAGAGTCTTGCCGGCACTATATATGTAGAAACCCAGAGAACATTGGAGAATAGGAAAAAGGTGGGGAAAACAGGGAGGGGATGCACGCGGCAATAGTAACGTAAAGAACACTCTCCAACCAACTGGACTCTTCGAGAACATTTCTCTTTACTGATTAAGGTCTTTGGATTGTGTGGTAATGGCTCACTCTGGTGGGTGTGGTTTGAACCTTGCCGGCCGCGGTCAGTCTATAACGTGCTGTTACACAGTTCACTAGTGCTGGTGTGATCCTCTGCGGCTCATGGCCCAAGGCGCGGGGATGGTGAAATAGGGTAAGTCGTGTTTACTTCTTCAACTTGACTATCAACTTGTAGCCAAATGCTACAGAGTGAGAATAATTTGTAGATAATACCACCCCGCTAGGCGATCCATAGTCGTTACAATGACCTTGACCAAATATTTCCTTCTTCCTCTTGCGGCATCTCCATTCTATTTTTTCTCACTTGTTTTTCTTATACCATCATCATTACGGGGGGTAATTCCGGATTAGTGTTGAAAAAAATTCTATGTATAGAAACAGTTTTTTATGTAATGTTCTGGGGGATTTCGATACACGGAAAGAATTTGTATACACGTAATTTCAATTTTATATATATGTATATAGGTCTCATTGTATAATAGTGTAACAAGCTGGGCTAGCAGCTTGTTATTTGATTGCTTTCTCTGTCATCTCTCTCCATCCTTGTTTAGCAGGTAGCTAGGCCAACCCTAGGGACACCACGGAGGGGGGGGGCTATTGATACCATGGTACTGGGCCCACAACTTCCAGGGGACCGGCTGTGAGGTTCACAAGCTTAAAGTTATTTGTGATGGATGAGAGAAAATAAATAAATGACAGGCAATAAAGTAAAATTATTACCAAACAAAGTAAGGATTAGTGCGTGGCCAGCCCATCCGCTGAGGCCTCCTCCACGGGAACAATGGTACACCGGTGGTAGTGGCATAGATGACAGTTCGAAGTAAAGCAGCTCTGTGGTTATAAGACTTAGGTTGATCATTGTTCCCGGCACAACTACCTTTTTTTGACATTTTATGATTTTACGACAATTGTTCTGCAAACAATTCACACAACACTCTCATTGGTTCAGTCCAGTCTTGTCCTTCACTTTGGATCGAAGTGTTTGTCAGTTTCATGGAGTAGATTAAACTTTGTCTGTGAAGATATTCGCACGATGATTCAAGCTCAAATTAACTATTGTTTGAATAGTGTTCTCATTTCAGTGTTTAGTGGCTATGGCATGCATTTTTTGTTTTTTTTAAAAGTGAAAGTGAGTAAGAACGTTTAAAAAAAGTATAAACACAATTCGGGTAGTACAAATAGAAAATAAAGAACGTATAGTCTTAATAAAGATGAAAAACTGTTAAAAATTAACCAAATTCTTTGTGAATTCTGACCCAAATTGGAGTGAGTCAGAGCCTATTTTTGACCCTGGTCCTTCATGTTTGGAAGAAGCTGTAGTTGTTAGTAGTGAATATATTCTTGCACCATCTATAGGAAGTTACATTGAAGAATTAACAGATGATCTTGCTCCCCTACTCTGTTCGGAGCCAATTATTGGGGATTTTTATCCTAGTTTGATTGGTGAAACCAATGCTCTGGTAAATTTAGCTGATCATGGATTATGGCCACAGTTAATAACAAATACTTTTCGACAAAACATTGTTTCACAAGTAATACCCTGACTTCAAGAAAATTTTGACTGATTGTGCTAATTTTCAAAAAGATTTGATTGGAAACAATTTCAGCAAGTAGTTGTTTTCAAAGTCAGCAAATAATCACGAAAAACTTAATCTTGATTGGTTAATTTGGAGCCCGTCGAGAGAGGCACTGGACTGTTTTCCCTGTTTACTATTCCAAAAACTAAAAAAAAATATATGCCGCTATTTATGTGCAAACACAGGTTTTCGCCCTTCTGAAATTCCGTTGAAGAAGTTTTATAAAATATTCGAGTAATTAGGACAGTAGTGAGCATAATAAAGCATATGTGTTGTGAAAAACCTTTGAGCACTCGCCTAAAGGATGCGGAATCGATAGTGATATTCTGCGTGAAATTCAGTGTGAAGCTGATGAATGAAAAGCCATTTTACGAATACTTTTGGATGTGACGTTATTTCTGGCTTCTAGAGGTTTTCCTTTTCTTGAATACAGATCGAACATTGGTGATGCGAACAATGGCAACTTTTTAGTAATTTTAGAGTTGCTTGGTCACTACGATGAAGTGACTAGGAATCATCTCAACAAAATAAAGTAATGGCAACTGGATAGTTCGTCGAAAGGACATTTTCATTATTTATCTTGGGTGAGTCAAAAGGAATTCATTTCTTTATATGGAACATTATTCTATAATTGTTCATGCCAAACCTTAAGTTTCACACCAGGAACAAAAGTTTTAATTTTAAGCTATGTTTTGCGCAATAAGGACAAAAGTGAATTTGAAATTAAAGAAAGATTTGTCGAGTTTTTGAGCTTCAACGAAAAGACTGGTAGTGAAATTGCAAAAATACTTTTATTGGCATTGGAAACCCATGAAATACCGTTAGAAGATTGTTGAGAACAAGTTCATGACAATGAAGCTAACATATGTGGTAAAGTGAAGGGTGTGAATACACTTATTTTAGAGAAAAATTAACTCTCCATCCATTCTCCATGTGGTGCCCACTCTCTCAATTTAATCGGAGTAAATGCTGCAAAACTGGCTGCCTCTAACAACTGTATACATTATTCATTTTCAGCCCTTATCAGTGGGCAATACTGAAAAAGATGTACCTGTGTCTCTGGCCTCAACATCAGAAACAAGATGGAGTGCTCGGGTGGAAGCCGTTTGGCCAGTCGTGAAAAATCTTCCCTTGGCTCTAAAGGCCCTGGATTCGATTTTATAAGCACACACTGAAGCTGAAAGGGTACACAGCGAAGCTTGCTCCTTGAGAAATTACTTATCCTTGTTTACATGTTTGATAAGGAGTACCATTCGGTACAGAATACTGTCTTGTATCAATGATGCCAACAGTGTCATCCAGGCCAGAGGGCTAACTCTGAGTGAGGAAATTAATCTACTCTCCGACCCTAAAAAAAACTGAGAGACAGTTGGAATGAAATTATGGTGGAAACTCGTTTGGTTGCCAACGACTTGAATATAGAAGTGAAATTTTAAGTTACTGGAAAAAAGATATTCACGGCTGAAGAAGGTAATGATTCGGCTTGTTTTGATTCTGTCGATAGCGCCAAGCCTAACTTCAGGATCCATGTATTTTATGAAACTTTAGATTTCATTATCAATTGCCTGGACACCATATTCGAAAAAGCAAATTCCATAGCCCAACTATTCAGTCCAATTTTAAGGTATTTTAATTTAGATGAAAGTGAACTTGAAGAAAAATGGAGATCATCCATCTTCTAAAAATCCATCTTGCCATGTTCGGAAAAATAGTGAATTTGTGCCGTTAGAATTGGTAAACGCCATTTATTGAAAAAATCTTCAATCAATTTTCAAACATGTGTGTGTGTGGTTTTGCCTTTATTTTGTACTTTACCAGTGACTATGTCTGAAGGAGAAAGTTCGTTCAGATGGCTAAGTAACCAGATGAAAACTTGGCAAAGGGTTTCGACAGGACAAGAAAGACTTAACTCGCTGGTCCTCCTCTGTATTGAACACGAGCTTGCATCTTCGCTGAGCTATGACATGATTATTCACGAGTTTTTCATGCAGAGAGCAAGGAAAGCAAAATTATAATATGTTAGGTAAGTTTTTTATTTGTAATGACTACTTCTGAAATGAACTAGTATTTCAGACTTGATTTACTTAATTCAAAATATAATTTGGTTGATTGTTAAAGTCTTAGAAAAGGGGAGGGAGCTCGGGATTTGGCCCTGGTACTGGGCCCGGTTTGAGCACCTGGTGGGCCTGGCTAACCCTACTGCCATGAGGTTTGGAGAAGAATGGGAGTAACTTAATTTAAGGGAAAGGGGCAAGCTTAGAAGGGTCTGGGTTCGTTTCCTAACTATGAGCCCTACATATACTTGGTCGGCGATCAACGAAAGATCTCCATTCCGAGTTGAGGTTAAACAAGTGAGTGGACCAGCGTTTCCAGGGAGTGTAACATCGAGTTTAGCGTTCGTATAGTGCGGGTCAGTACGGGTTGTGCAAGGACCAGTAACTTCTTAGTTCAGCAGGCCACACACTGGATCCAACATTTTGCCTTACGACCAGACATTTTGTCTGATAGTGTTGGAATGTGACTGATGCGCTCTGTTCAACATGGGGTTAAACGGAGCCCCGCACACTGGCTTCGACACTGTCTTTAGATGCCTTTCAACGTCGTTAGATTTTTTTCCTTGTCAGACAAAGATTCCTCAAGTTTCTTATTTCAACAAGACACCTTCTGAAGGATTTAACTGCGCATGCACATGGTATATTTTTATTTCACACACATACAAAACAGGGAATTACAGCTAATATTTTCGGACGAATAAGTTGTGAATTCACCACCAAGAAGTGTAACAGCTGGTTATTGTTCTAATCTATTTGGGTATCTTACATTCAAAAATTGATATAGTATCTGCACCCTAAAATGCATGCTCCCTGTCAGAACTGAAATATTCTACCACTTCATCTGACATTCCTACCCCACTTATCAGTGAATCAGATAGTCATGACTATTATCACAATATTTCTTTTTCAGCTTGAATATATGCTCCTGAACACTTGAAAGCATGACTGAAATGTCACTGAAGAGGAAGCACGAGTTGGTTTAAGATAAGCCCCATTGCAATAAATCCCTCTTCCACCAATTAAATGTGAAGAGTGGTTATTATGCCAGACACACAGATCCACCTTTGATCAACCCTAAGTATGAAGGCTACGCGGCTCAGCTAAAGGACTTAGATATATTTGCAGAATATGGCAGTCTACCAAGATGTTTAAGAGAACTTTACCGCTTGGACGATGACAGTGGTATCTTACAAACGCTTGTAAATCACAATGAAAAATACAATAAAATATGCAGAAGCAAGTATGATAGTTTTAATCTCAGCGTATTATAGCAAGAAAATTAGTTACAAGATAATTCGTCTTCCCCCGTTACCTCCAGCAATTACAAGGTTTATTCGATCTTCCTATTCTTCGACAAACTTAAAAAAGGTGTGTGCTTTCTATGAATTTGGAGAAGATAAAGGACGCTTTATATGTCTATCAACTCTTGGCATTGATCCTTATATCCACGAAAATACTGTCCTATTGTAAGATGAAACACTCCTCACGAAGTTTTCTTCAACATACATCGCATCTCTGGAAGCAAAATACCACAAGGCATTCAACATAAAATTCTTCACGGGGGTTAGGTTTGTTCAACGTAGCAAAGGTAAAGAACTTGAGGAATAATCAAATACCATGATTTGTGGAAGTGTTATTGCTGAGTTAGTCGACTACCTCAAAGATATGTACATGTGCAGTGAACATTCACCAGACCCACTTCGATAACCTCGTGGTCTAAAGCGCTACTCTCGTAGTATGCTAGACTTCCGATGACGGGAAGATCAAAGTTCGAATCTCGGTCGGGTCGTGTACTGAGAGTTTTTTTCAAAATAGCTTTCCGCTCTCCCTTCAAGCAAATTCGTGTATGCTTCTTCCAAATATAACCTTTCTAATCCCTAAAACCATTAGTGTAATTGGTATATAAGCGTATAACCCGAACGGGTAGTAAGACGCAGTGCTTTAAAAAATGTTACAAGTATTCTAGCTATTATTTCTAACCAAAGTTATTGTACAGCGTATGAACGAAATTGGAGTGCGCAAAATAGAAAAAGATATTAGCAGGACACATCTGAAAGACCACCTAGTTTCATTTGTACCCGGGCTAAGATCTGACAAGAGTGGTCGTAAAATACATCTGAATTTCTTAGGTTATATTGAGAACGCAATTTAGAGACTTATGCTCTCTGGATGCTTTCAGTGATGATCTGTGTCTGGAATGAGCAGCTGCTATCATACGGAATACATTATTTCGTGATTTTCCACAATCTAGGGGCTCATTCGGTGGAGATTTCACACCTTTAAATTCTGTTCTAGTAGTGCTACAACATTTCAATTTCATTAAAATGTTACTGGATGGTCCCAATATTGACAGTGAGGTACAGAATTTCAGCCGTTGTCAAAATTTAGTACTCTCTATTTCCCATCTAATCAAGATATGTCCTTGGATGTTTGCTTTGGCTGCAGTTTACTATTCACGTTGGTTTCCAGTGTTTGTACGTGATCTTGAAGATGTAGTTGACAAGCATTCCTATGTATATGCAGAGCTTTTACAAGGAAATATCACAATCAATAGAACCACATTTCAATTTTCTAAGATGTTCGATGACCAGTTTCACGAGCAAAACAATAAGAATATTAAATGTGATGGTGGAGCAATAGGAATTGTAAACAATGAAATTGCTCTTCTTAAATGGATGGTATCAGATCCTGATATTTCCAGGATTAATACAGAGTTTGAAAGTGTCTGTTCCACTGGATCGCAGAATAGATTAGAAAACTTATATCATGAAGAGGCGTGAGCATTTGAAAAATAGATTTAGGATTGATGCTGAGCGGATGTTAGGGAACATAAATGAGGAGGTAAACCCCTTTGAAAGCGATCAACTTGTTTTAATTGGTATAAAAAGTTAAAAAGTTGATAGCCCAGATATATATATATAGATATATATATATATATATATATATATACTAGCGGACCCGACAGACGTTGTCCTGCCCGAACGTTGGCTTTTCGTTTGGGTGGCATAATTGATTTCGATAATAAAACAAATACTATGTGATCATCACAATTACAAATTCACAACGAACTCCAAATAGTGAGTAACACAAATATTACAAATTCAGTGTTTGTCAAGACAACATACAAAATAAAACATATTTTCATTTTTGGCATTTCACCCACAACTCCACAAATATCAGCTGTATCGAAAAACAAACATAACTATGAATTATTTTCAGAAGTTCAGTTATTCATTAACTTTTCAGAAGGTTTTAACGGTAAATTATTAATATTATATTCATTATTATAAATATTGGGGGTGGTGGTGGAGGGGTGAAATTTTGAGGTTACATGTTCTGATATAGTCTACAAAAAATCTAAAAAAAATCCCCCCCAAAAAATTTTCTAAAAAATAAAAAAAATTCCTAGAACCCGATTGCATCGCCACCTATCGGGTCCAATTGTGAATCTAAACCATCCACGGACCCACTCAAACACACACAAAAAATTTCATCAAAATCGGTCCAGCCGTTTAGGAGGAGTTCAGTGACATACACACGTACAGAAGAATTATATATATTAAGATATGCTTAAAGTAAGAAAAGCGTAATCGAATGGGTTCAAACGGTGCAAATAATATATTGAACATCGCCTAAGCACAACTAAACATTCGATAAATAATATTGTTATAAGAAACAATGCTAGATCTTCAATGCTCCACTAAAGGTTAGATAAAAGACAAATAAAAAAATAGATAATCTGCGAAGAGATTACAGTTTGTTCTGCAAAATGGTAATGGCGTCCCAAAACCAAAAGAGAGATATCGAAATATTTTCGCCCATGGTAATCGGCCTTATCTGCCTCCCATATCTGATGGGGGAAGATTGATAAAGTCAAGCAACAAGGCTGATATTGAACATTGTATAGAAAACTGATTGACAAAAAACACTAGAAACACACACATAAGTAACAAACACATTACGACTACTGTACTAAATGATGTAGTACTAGTGCACTTACTTTAAAGAAAGCAAAAAAGAGTTTAAACAAATTGACACAAATTGATATAGTGTTTGATAGGTACTGTACAGTCTTACATCCATGAAGGCTGACCAGTCAAGAGGAACAGGAATTCAGATCTGAGTGGCAACATCCCCAACAATTCCAAGGAATTTAAATTAGCTCCTATGAGTAGCTGATAACAAAAATAGATATTTAACTTCTTGGCAACACAGCTTTCAGGTGGACAGTATGAAGGAAAGACGATTGGAGGCATACTTGAAGACAACGTTATATAATCTGAAACAGAGTTAAATATAACCGGTATTTCACCCTCATGGCATGAAGAAGTAGATGGCCACTCTCTCCTTCACGTGAATCATGCAGCTGGTAATGATAAGGAATACATCAGCATACGTATTGTAGATTCAAATTTGGTTGACGTGTCAGTACACGTCTTTTTAGAAATAGGAGATATTCAAGATCTTTAAATTGTTTTGATAGCTGGAAACACCAGAGATTGATTGCTGTCCAAAATCTGTGTTCTCAACTGTAACCTGAGATCTGTAGCAATCCGACACTCTTTCGTTCATTCACAATATGCCATACTGTGTCCGCATTCAATGGTATAGCTAAGAAAGGAGCTTGGAAAGTATGACTGTCCTTCCCTATTATCAATAGTGCTTTTGAACAGTTGTTGGCAGTCAAGTCTCCAGATGATGAGTCTCTTAGGCTTACAGTTCAAAGATCTGATGTTATTTTATAAGCTATAACACCACACTACAGCAGTGTTAATGACTGTAGACGTGTTCTGTTCATCAAGAAGAATGGAACCATAGAGAACATACCATTCATTGAAAATGCTCTATGTCAGCATGTGAAGCGAGATAATCTATAAGCTGTAATATACAAGCATTGTCTAGAAAAATACTTCAAACCTCCACCACCAGACACTTGGGGATCGTAAAAATCTGACGACAGTAATCTTCCAGTGTGGCCAACTATTCCTTAAATCGCAAAAAGCCATGAAGAACCTGATCGCCTGTTCGCCTGTGGCTGCAAAAACTGTGCAATGTATTCAAATGCGTAAGAAACGGACTACAGTGTATCCCGTTATGAGGGTCATTGTTCAACCAATAATGCTAATGAAATGTTTTAATTACATTATCCAAGAATGAATGAAGTGCTAGGACAAGTTTTGTAAATTTAGCAGTGCATTTTGTAGAAACTTAGTGAATTCAGAATCTATCTGTCCGAAAATATTAACTGTAATTCCTTGTTTTGTATGTGTGTAAAAAAAAATATAATGTATCAAAAAAGTTAATATTATTATTTCTGGGATTGTCTGGCATTATTTTTGGTACCAACATTGACTTCTGCAACCTAAAAAACATATTATTCTATACCAAACGCAACCATATAACTGAAAGGCTAATTTTTCTTATTTTGATGTCCATATTGGCCACCATATTTAATCTTAAATAACAAATTGGTGCTTTATAATTGCTTACTACCACAAGTGAGTAATAAATAAATTGTAAATAATTGTAAAAATGTAACGGGGTGAAAAAATTTAATTTTTCTCCAGACCACCATTTTGATGACGTCATTACAGACCAATGAAAGTTTAAAAATTTGGGGTCTCAGGCGATTTGCATTCAGGAATGGATGTAGTATCTGCACCCTGAAGGGCATGTTTTCTGTCAGAACTGGACTATTTTTCCACTTTGTCTCACTTAACAGCCACACTATATTATCAACGTGAAAAACCTATTAGTTTGTGAGGCAGATGAATGTGTAACCGTATTTAGTAGCTTTTATACTGTCGGAAATAAATATCTAATTCACGTAAAATGTAGATTACCTGAGTATGTTGATACTCGCAGTGGTAAAATAAACCACACATTTCTCTTTGCCACTCCTAACGATTAATTAGTTTACTCCATTCAATGTATATAGTTAAGGTAAGAGATAGGTGTAAGTAGCAAGAAGAAAGGTGTATGTTTATTTCTACCACTGTCAATTAGGGATGGATAGCTTCGTTCACACGAAGATGGTAGGTGAATCAAGACCAAATAGCAGCGTGATTGTTGCACCCATGCTCTCTCATCATGGTACCCAAGTACTCAATTTCTTATAGACTTTTATTTCTTTTTCGTACGCTTATTTACCTGAATAGGAGTTGATTCTTCAACCACTCTGGCAATTACAGCCTGAACAAGCCCCGCCATTTTAACGGCACTCTTGGATTTGACTTTAGATTAGGAAGTACGTAGGTGTGGCTACAAATATTTTAAAATGTAAAAACAAATTTATTTTTGGCTTAAATTATATTTTTTTGAATGTAACTTTTTCGGCCTTTTACAAGTAATTATTTTATGGGTATATTAATAATCTTTGAAATTGTAGACCAATATTAAATTTGATTATATTATGAAAGTATTCAAAGACTATGGTATTGAGTCTTATGTTTATTTTGTTGAGATCGATATATATCTAATTTTGAATATTACTGTTTGGCTTGATAGATATACGAAAGAAATCATGGTAATAAGGTCTAATTTTGTGGTTTGTTAGTGAATATTACTTTAATGGATTTTCATTCTTTCTTATGCAATATTGGGAAAGGTTATCTTGTTGCTGCTTGAAATTACTCTCGCGAGTTATTTAGTCTTTTCATTTATATTACCTATTTTTATTGAAGATGTTTTTCATGTAAAATGGGAGTAGGAATTGAAGTCTTGTAATGACTGAGGATAGAAGTCTTGATGACTTAATTCTGAATCCTGTCTGGTTTAAATTATTGTTAATTTACATATATGCGTATTGTGGATTTATATATAAATTTATAAATAGTTTTTTTTTACTAGGGGCTATTTAACGTAAATTAACGAGCAAGTTCCTTATGGAAAGTGATGGCAAAGATAAATAATGTTATTTATTTTCTCTGGCAAATTTTCAAATGTAATTCTATATTTAACGTTGATAATGTCTTTATATTAACCTTTCATATACATAATAAATACTATATATTTACACATGCTACAACTATTGTAATAATTATTTTGCTATACCATCAAATATGGTTCCATTTGTCGAAATACATATATACGTTTTCTGTATTGACAAAATTGAAATTAGGGTCAGTTAAATATAGGTTTCATTTAAAAAAAAGTAATTTTTCAATATTGTTGTATTTGTCTAAAAATAGAGTTAAACTATTTTACTGGTATCAATTTCATTCTTGACACTGTCTTAATAGCTTTCATGGGTGACCTGGTGGTCTAGGGGTAAGGTGTCAGACTTCTGTGCTAGGGGTTCCGGGGTTCAATCCTCGGTCCCGGCACAGATTTATCTGATTGTCAAACCCTTCCTTCACCTCTGACAAGATGTGTATTAATCACAACTTGTGAATGTGAGGAATGCCAGGCCTCCACCGTGGTTCGGATTCCACGTTAAACTGTAGGTCCTCCATTTCATCTCACAATCACTGTACTATTACACATTAGCGTAAGTGCGTATAACCTGTAGGTTAGTAAGACGTGGTGCTAATAATAACAATAATAAAAATTCACCAGGTAGCTTGTACTCATTTTAAATAATCAAATAGCCTCATAATTAATTTAAGATGACTATAAAATAATTCAATGAAATAATATACTAATATAGAGACATATGGAGTAAATACGCATTATGGTTACCCAAAGAGCATCATTGCTCACCAAGGTATTCCACCAGAAGTTGTTTATTTTCATTAATATGTCGCTCCTGTAAAGGCGATAGTTTATCCTTCGATATCTAGCTATGTAATAGCAGCGCTATGGCTCTCCTTTAAGATAAACATTAATTTGTGTGTTTTTTATTTTTTGAATTTTTTTTACAAAATTAAAACTGTCTACCATATAACAATTTGTTGTTTCTATTAGTTTATCAGTTTTGGGGCCCCCCACTTTTCATCCATTTCCAGAGCTCTATTTTTTTTTATTCCAAGCCTTTACTTTTATGATATCTGGGGTGATCCTTTTACCAATTTGCCAAGCCAATGCTTTCCGTATTGAAAGGTAATTTTTCTAACAGTTTTGCTGACATGTCAAGCTATTGCCTCTACCACCCACCTTCCCATTTTGAATTTTTAATACTTATTTGGTTATCTGCCTGCCTAATTTCAATTTTAAATCACATTGAAAATAGTGTTTTGCATTAGTTGTATCAATTTTGAGCTTTTACATTTCCCGTTTTTCAATTTTGAAAATTCCATTTATTAGATATAATTCGGTTATCCAGGAAAGTTTATTTATTTACAAGCCCAATTTCAATTTTTTTCCTCACTGAGAATTTTTTTTTCTAGGCTTAGAACATTTTGAGACCCCATTTCTTGGAACCAATTTTGAAACTTCAAATTTTCAGTATTTTTTTAATTTTAAATTATTTTTGGCGGTAGTCCTAACGGCTTGCAAGTATTTAAATTTTCCACCACACTTAGAAACTTTTTTTTTTTTTTTAGTTTTTAAAATTATTTGCTCTCCTTCAACCCAGATCTTAACAAAAAATAAAGCTTTACCACTTTTATAGTTATTTGAAAAATCTTTATAGGCCTTCTAAAAGGTGTCCTTTTTCTATAATTATAGAAACTTCTTCTAATTACCCCCTTCACTACCTTCAAGGGACCCTCCCATTTTGTAATTTCAAATTCAAAAAAATTTGGACTTTTGGTGTGGTCTGTTTACCATTTCAACAAATTTCAATTTTCTACCCCACCGATAAATAGTTGATAATTTTAGTTTTGTAAATGTCCAGTCCTGAACATTTCCCAAACTCCCTTTTGAATTAAAATGTTCCATCTTTTCTGGTTATTTGGGCTTGACACATTACATTTAATGAAAAAATTCAATTTTTTACTTTAACGTGCCAACTTTTTTTTTTAGTTGTATAAATATTAAGGGGAACCTCTTTCCATTTTAGGGTCCTTAATTTTTAAATTTAAGAATTTTCAGACGTTCATTACGATTTGGGGCGGTCCTTACACTTTTCCAGCAAGTTTAAATCTTCTACCACACCGATAAGTAGTTTATTCTTTTAGTTTTGACTATTTGTAGCCCCCCGTCCATTTCACCATCCCCCACTTATAAAGATAAAATATTTAACACTCATTTTGTTTTTTGGAATGTTCCCTCTACATTCCTGGCGAATTTAGTTTTCTACTTCCTTTAAAGGGTTTTTCAAATTATATAACTCACCTTCACGTCCATATTTTCCATTTAGGAACCAATTGAGGGTCACTTTATTCGAATTTCGATAAACCAATCACGGAATATTGTTAACCAGTCTTGAAACCCCCTCCCTAAAATATAAAATGTATTTAAAATTAAACGGGAAATAACAATTTTCGAAATTGTTGGTACCATTTAGGTATTGGTAATGGGATTTCGAAAAAGTTAAGACAAGGTTGTGTTAAACAATATAATGAACACCTGGAAATCGAAATTCAGTGCGATAGGACGGACTTGATTATTTGGCCCATAAGCATGGGGAGTTTTGGGTCCAAAGATTTTTGGATTTAGGATTTTTAACATCATTCTGGGATTTTCAGAAAACTCCACGTCAAATTTCAACCTTCTATATTACCAGGAAGTATGAAAAAAACTTCTGGAAAGAAAAATTGACAGTCATGCGATGGATTTATATTACAGATTGTGGATTTTCTATTGAAAATTTGCAAACTTTGATAAGATAGTCTTCAAAGAAAATGATTAAACAAACTAAAATGTTCTTCGTAGAAGCCAAGAAATTGCTGTTGAAATACAATGTTGGAAATTCTATATTCCAGTTTCGATATTAATTGCAAATTTTGAACTCAACTACGGTTTGTAAACTTTCATTTTAAAAATCGTTAGCAAACCCGTGCGAAAATTGTGCAGAACTTAGATAGAAATATATACATAAACATTTTATCCAAGAAACATTTTTCTCGAATGAATAAAACACAAAGAGACGTAAATTTAAGTTTTAAAGAGATGTTCAGGAGATGCGTCTGGGGGTGTGGGGGGGGGGACCTTTTTTACTTCCGGTAAAAACTGTTGTAATTTTAGTAATTGTTGCAGCTCACTTCAGTGGCCGTACGGTCTAAGGCGTCACTCTCGTGTTGGACTCGCCTGCTTGCTAATGACGGGGAGATTAGGGCTCGAATCCCGGTCGGGTTTACTGAGGGTGTTTTTTTCCTAGATGGTTTTCCCCTCTCCTTCCAAGAACACTTTGCTTCCCTGCAAATGTGGGCGGATTACCTCTCAAATGATTTTTCCTCATCCCTAGACCATTAGAGTAACTATCATGTGTGAGTATAACCTGGTCGGGTAGTAAGACGTGGCAGTAAAAAACAACAGTTACAGATCTTCAGGTAAACACTTTTTTTTAGCACCACGTCCTACTACCCGTTCGGGTTATACGCTTATGTACTAACTACCTTAATAGTTTAAGGGATTACGAAGGTTATATTTAGAGGAGGTGTACCCGCGTTTGCGTGGGAAACTATTTTGTGAAAACCACCCTCAGTACACTTTACCAAGATTCGAACCTCTATTTCCTCGTCATTGGCAGTCTAGTCTACTGCGAGAGTAGCACCTTAGACCATGCGGCCACCGAAGTGGAGCACATTTCTATTTAGATCCATAAAATAGTCCGATATTAGGTCTGACAAGAATGTAGTATTGAAGAGATAGAACTTGACTGTCGGTAATGACTGTCACAAGCTCGTAGATAGTATTAGTTGACATTGCATGTAGAGTGGTGCCCCAGAGCCCCAATAAACCCTCCACCCCGACCCTTGGGCTACCTGCCTGAACCTCACCCACAGTATAAAGCTTAGCTGTACAATAGCATGTCGATATTTACAAACACTAAATTATAATACTCGCATTATATAATATAATATTTAATAGTTTCACACAGTTTTATAAACGGTCTTAAGTATTCTTACTAACACACATTTACGGTTATAAAATATTATTTTTAATTAAAATTGTAAATCAAACT
This sequence comes from Timema podura, assembly GCA_033556935.1. NCBI lineage: Eukaryota > Metazoa > Arthropoda > Insecta > Phasmatodea > Timematidae > Timema > Timema podura. The sequence goes on from JAVRXN010000011.1 coordinate 2,701,424, forward strand.
ATACACTCAAGCCTGCATTTCTATTGATAAACCTAGCTATTTAAATTTCAAACCAACTTCCTGACGGTGGAAGCACAAAACTACTCTGAACTATTTTGAATACATTATGTATATTGTCTTGATACACTAATTTACTTTGAGACACAGAAATAACTTCCTTTTTGCACGGGAGTCTTTACATTTCTGTACGACGACTGTTGTTAATCGAAAACCGATATTTCAACATGTACACATTGTACACCTCTCTCTCTCTCTCTCTCTCTCTCTCTCTCTCGGCCTTTCTTCGTCTTGGCAACTTTGTACTTCACTTTTAACAAGTTTCCAACAACACTGTCTTTTAGTGAAACCATTTTAGTCAAAGATGGGATATTCCTTGTTTTTGATCCTTTTGTTTGTGAGTTGGTGTATCCACACGTGATTTAGATGAATATAGAGGTTAGCACATCTGGTTGATTCAAGAGATCAAAATTCAGTCCTGACCGGTTGTGTCAATGGGTGGTTAACCGTCCCACGGTTCCTTAAAAACTCACCTCAATCATTCTGTTCCCCTAGGTTAGATTGTTTATAACGTTGATAAACAAATACTGAAACAAGAGGATAGCACGTTTGATTATTATATAATATTTATTTATATCTATCACGAATTGTATTTATATGTAATTTAATATATAAACAAATAATAATCTGATACGTTACACTAGACTACCAGTCTTTGTTTACTGGCGCTATAAACAATCTAACCTAGGGGAACAAGATGATTGAGGTGAGTTTTTAAGGAACCGTGGGACGGTTAACCACCCATTGACACAACCGGTCAGGACTGAACTTTGACCTATCAGGTCAGTCATATGTTGTAACCCCTGCCTTAACGCATATATCGATATTAATAAAATGAAGATTTGTTGTCTGTTTGAAGCAAATAAAAGTGTTGTCCATTGCGTGGCTACCCCGGGTATTCTGCTAGATATATTAACATTGTAGTCGAGAATATTCCCGATAATCTTGGTTATACCTGCATTGGTGGACGCGCCGACTATAGTTTGGTTTGCCAGCTACGGGAAGACCTGTGTTATAATCTCGGTTGGGGTGTACTGAGGTAAATGGTTTCCCATTCTCTCTCCTCACTCACGCTGGTACATTTCATCTAATTTATACCTTCCTCATCCCTACCCCATCATTGTAAATATGCGGTGAGCCTGGATGGGTAGTATGAAGCGAAATATATGATATAGACTATCTATATATCATTTTTAATAGGCGTATTTTGGTGCACTTTCTAAACCATTTGATTATATTGACGCACGAATAGCAAACTAACTAGTCCCTAGAACAAACACAACACCCAGTTTTCCACCCATAAGTTTATCAATTTAGCTAAGTGGAACGACTCATTAACGTTTGAACTCAGATGTTTGAGCTTAGTTATCAGAGGTCATGGAAAGTGTCGCGGTGCTTAAGAGCCCATATTAAGGCTGATTAACCAAGAAATTAGTGTCATGGAAAGTGTCGCAGCGCTTAAGAGCCCACATCAAGGCTGGATAACCGGGATATTAAATGTAAGGTTGTTTATCAATGTGCAGTTCCCTGCATTATTAATTTGACTATCGTGAAATTCCGATCAGTTCAAAGTTTTTTTCATTAAAAAATTAGTATGATTATATTTTGTTTTTCTTATTAAAATAGGGTATATAAAAGGTTCACTGGTCTCAATTCCTTTGTTTTCTAACATTCCAGGTAACTACACTACAGCATGACGTCTGGTGTGAACAGTAGGTTAGGTGCTATTAATTGAGTGAGATCGGCTCTAAGCCTGCAGCAGAGCCTAGACACATTGTGGCTTACCTTCATAATGGTGAGAAATTGCCCTAAACTGTAGGCCCACTCATATCGTCTTATTCATTTAGGTTTTATCAGTACTCACAAATATCTTGGCCTCACGCCTCCTTTTGATATTCTAGAAAAACTCGCGCAATTAATTTGAGTTAAAATCTAAGATATTTGATCCAAAATTTGTCCACAAACAACGTACTTAATTACAATATCCTCTGGATTTAACTACCTATGTAATTATAGCTGGTGGAACTACCCAGCTTCACTTGGGGTAGCCACGCATTGCATTTATTTGCTTCAAACAGACAAAAAATCTCTTCATTTTATATCTTCGACCCAGTTTTTAATAAATAAAAAATATAATAAAAAATTTAAATTCCAAATTCTAGGTGCACAGGGCCACTAATTTTAAAAATCCAGTCCACTGATTGTGTTGGATATCACACAATTCTCATGACAGAAAAGATACTCTTTTTGAAACGAGGTACAGTTAAAAAGATTCATTAGGAACTTATGAGGTAAAATTTTAAAATTTACTATTTGGTTGATATATCTCTTTTCATTTCGACAATGAATTATCCTCACTTCCCCCTTGAAATTCACTCATACACCTACCCCAAAAAGGGGGCGCACCCCCTAGTTTTAAGGTAACAGGGTCAGATATTCCCTGATCTTGGTTGGAGGAACAGTTTAGATAATTCAAACATTTTTCTTTGTGGCCAACATTGATAACATTTTACTATATTTGAACCATCCTAGCGAGCAACAACGCAATTGGATGTCCAAAATAACATACAAGGGTCAGAAAAAGGCAACAAGTGTGAGCGGCTGGAGTTCTTGCTTTGAATGTCTGAGAAACGACATAAGAAACTCAGAACACGCAACTCACACTTGGCTGCGGAAAGAAGCTGACGGTCGCCCTCAAAATAGTCTTAAATGTAAAAAAAAAAAAAAATCATATACGAACATTAAATCCTCAGGGTACAGTGGCATTAAGGAAACTTGGAATCATTTTAGTGGCATTTATTGCAAGCTATCAAAATTAAACATATAAGCAACAAAAATAGAGATTTTAAATTAAATAACAATATATAGAAATATTAAATATACATATATACATACATATAGAGATAGGCGAGCAGGCTGATAAAAGGGTAATATATGAAATAAGATCATAGGACCTCAATAATATTCTAAGTAGAATGTAAAGAATTAATTAATACGCAGGAAAGGGACAACAATATCTAGCTATCTCCACTACACATGGAAACTAACTTAAAGCCTAAGGTGACATTCCACGTGTCAAAAACATCGTTCATTATAAACCTATCCTCGTAACTCAAAAGCAAGGTATCATTAGCTTTCCTTAACCTTTCTAACCTTACAATATATTGTCTAACCTTACAATTAGTATATTTCGCCAAAAGAAACATTTCATAAATTTTGTTACAAAGTTCATCCGCCATCAAGGAATATATTAAATTTATTAAATTCCCTATTAACATATAACAGTAAAAACAATTTCAATGATGATCAATTATTATCCTTAGTGTCATATTACAATATGTCCGTGCCATAAATATCATTAGTTATTATTACGATTAGTCGAAGATTAATCAAAAACAATATACAATTAATCGATATCCGAAAGTAAACATTTAAGCTCATATCGATATATATCAGAGAAATCGATTCTAAGTTCCATTTTCTTTTATTTATGCAAAATGTTCTACTGTTCATAATTCTTCATTATTTAAAAGGAAATATTAATAGCCTAAAAGTAAATTTTGAAAACATAAAAAAAAAGTTTAAAGTGTTTATTTATACCAAAATGGAATTTTGTCCTTACATTTTCGTTATAACGAAGCCTAAGCTTCCCACTCCTCTAATCTAGTAAAGCCCAAGAGTAAAGTCCAAGAGTCTTGCCGGCACTATATATGTAGAAACCCAGAGAACATTGGAGAATAGGAAAAAGGTGGGGGAAAACAGGGAGGGGATGCACGCGGCAATAGTAACGTAAAGAACACTTTCCAACCAACTGGACTCTTCGAGAACATTTCTCTTTACTGATTAAGTTTGTAGCGGGCTAACTTGCTAAGTCCCGTACAACACAAAGCACCTGCCACAAATAACGGTCTTGAAATAAAAAGTACATGAATTGCTGAAAATATGCTCATAACTATACATGTCTGTGTTACATACCTCGCCACAACAACAACAACTTCGCTGAACACGACCTCAGAAGCGCCTGCTATTCTCCTGGCCAGCGTCGACGGGCCGTGCTTTAGTTCATCTGACTGAATAGCTGGGTGGAACGCCGCGCGCTGGTTTCGCTGATTCTGGCCTACGTGCCAAAGTAAGCTTCATGGGACGTCACCTCCCCCCGCCCTCCACTACTCTACTATGGTGCGCTGAGCTCTGGTACTATAAGACACCGTGGCTGGCTGGACGAAATGTCACTACTACATCGTTATCCCAGGATACAACAAGTGAAGTTTATTACTACATCGCTATCCCAGGGAACAACACATTGATCTTATCGTCGACCAAGACTTTTCACAAGGATGGTGCTGAGGGACTGGCCCGGTCGTAGTCAGCAGTGCCTTCAGACAAAAGGAGCTGTTTAGGTTGTTCCAGGCCTGGCAGTGTACCTTATTAGGTGTTGGTCGGCTCTCTTAGTTATTTGGTGGCGCTTGTCGCCATGGATGTAGATCTATTTAATAGTTGTTGTTCAACTTGTGGAGCACCTTGCCCATCAGGCAGGGCTCGCGCTTCTAAGGCTATTTAATGATAGTTGTTCAACTTGTGAGTCTATTTAATGTTTGTTGTTCAACTCGTGGAGCACCTTGCCCATCAGGCTTGGCTCGCGTTTGTTACATATTTTGATATCGTCCCTTAGAGAGGACGTGTTGCCCCCTTCTGGGTTTGATAGTTGACAGTCTCGGGTTTGATCACCTCCAGTCTGGCTCGAACCAATTGGTTATTAGCCAGGTTATTATGTGCTTGGCCTAGAACCCTGTATTGGAATTTTTTCTACAGTTTAGCCGGAATTATCACTGTGTAGCTTGTAATTATTGTAACTGAATGAAAATAAATTAAGCTAGACTCACTAGCACGGGTAGTACTCCTCATCGATAGGAAGTCTGCTAGTTTGTTTTAGCCAGTTAACTGGTTAACTTATTGTGTAGTTTATTCTTGTAAATGTAATTGTTAATTAACTAATACGCCATTAGTGTATCTAATGGGGGGACTACCCATACCGAGCATAAGCAGTAATTTGCCTGTGTTGTACTAATGTTGGCGCTAGGCGCCTTAATAGCTGTAGAGTGGGAACACTAGACAACTCGCTTAGAGGTTGTCAAGTTTAGGTATTCAAATTTAACCTAAAGCTTCACTAACTGGATGGTGCTTGTACCAATTTTTACTGTATGTATCGATATGACTGGTCTCATTAAAGTTTGTTTGTTAATCTCTATTTAATATCTCTGCCTTTGCTTGTTCTCCTTATTTTGAATGTATTCCCTGTATACGTACCTGGGGTTTATAGGAAAATAACCACGGGTGCACGGATTGTGTGGTAATGACTCGCTCTGGTGGGTGTGGTTTGAACCTTGCCGGCCGCGGTTAGTCTATAACGTGCTGTTACACAGTTCACTAGTGCTGGTGTGATCCTCTGCGACACGTAGCCCAAGGCGCGGGGATGGTGAAATAGGGTAAGTCGTGTTTACTTCTTCAACTTGACTATCAACTTGTAGCCAAATGCTACATATTATTTGTGTTATTTAATACCAATACTATCTATCATTAACAGCTGCAAATAACATGACTTGACGTATGAATATATTATAATTGTTATAGTAAATTAGTAACTACCAGATACTGTCTAAACTACCAAGATCAGAGTATAATTCACAACTCTGTTAGCCTGTTCTGATCCTAGATTGCAAAATAAAAAGTAAGTTCATTATATTGGTTTCCTCAAACTGGTTGTGACAAGATTCTACTACATATCGTCCAAACTTCCTGTATATAAACTGCTCTAAACATGCTTTAACACAGCCCTTACCCGCATCGGTGGTTGCATGGTCTAACGCGTCATCTCGTGTTAGACTGGAATGCTGGTCACGGGGAGATTGGGATTCAAATCCTGATCGGCTTTACTGAAAAGGTTTTTTTTCCATAAATGGTTTTCCCACTCTACCTTCATCATCCCTATTCCATTATCGTAACTAACGTGTGGGTAAAACCCGAATGGGTACGGTGGTGTAGTGGAAACAAACCAGACGGTTGTGGGTACAAACAAAAAGCCCAAACTCCTGTATTTTAGGAAAGATAAAATGGTGTAATACAGTGTAGACAACTGTAGATAACTATCGACTTTAGTAGTGCAGGATATAATTATTCAAAGATGGTGCAAAACTAAAACATCAACATAGACCACGTCAATTCTTTGTTTACTAGTTTCACATTATCAGTGGCTTGTGGAGCGGGTACACACATAGCCTGTTTAAACTGTAGAGCCTATTTGCTAGATATTCTCCACTATATGTTCACATTTAACGAAACATAGGCTTTGCTCGAGATAAAACTTCACATTAGAAAGTTTGGCGAATAAAAGTTCAAATGAGGGAATATGACAGGTTACAGATACAGTTTGAACTAGATATGTATGCCCTGATATCCCTCCGCGCTACTATACTGTATAAGATTACATTTTAAAAGTAAAGTTTGAAAAATTATATAAACCCTGGCACAGTGTACCCAAAAAGTAATGACAACATAACAGGTAGCAATTATTTTAAACCCGCCTCGGTGGCGTAGTTGGCTAACGCGCTAGTCGTGTTGAGCCCGACTGCCGAGGACGGGGATATTGAGGTTCGAATCTCGGTTGGGTGAACTGGGGGTAGTTTTTCCTAAATGGTTTCCCACTCTCCCTCCACGCAAATGTGGGTTCACTTCCTCTATTCAACCTTCCCAGTTCCTAATCCATTAGCGTAATTAGTACTTAAGCGTATAACCCAAACGGGTAGTAAGACGCAGTGCTAAATAATAAAAAATAATAAATTATTTAAACACAAATACTTTTATATAACAGTGAGTTTATTTAAGATATAAAGTACAATAAATAGTTCCTCAGAGCATGGGATGTTTCTCATCAAGTCTCACAGGACTAAAATACTAATCTTTGTGAAGAGCAATGGTATGAATTATGCAAATAAACCCAACAGTTAGGGCGTGAAATTTGTCTAGTTCTGGTGCAGAAAACACACATAATAACTATCACAATCCAAGAAACAATCTTGAATAGTAATGGCGGAAACCCTCCTTTAAACTAATAATCACGAAGTTCACACAATTCCAAAGTATTACATATTTTGTTATAAGCGCAAGCACTACAACGTTATTCACCCCGCATAGCCGTCTAGAACCAATAGTGTCCCTACTGACCGGGGGGGAGGGGAATTGTATCCATTCCAGTATTTCTCAAACAAGCAAACTTAATGAGAATCATATCCACAAATGGCGGATCTTAAGTTTTAATTCTAATGCTAAAGAGGAGACGACACATCGACCCTATTATAAGTCCACAAAGTTACTAAGAGGGCAGAAAAAAAAACCATTCAAAAATTATTCTCTCTTCTTAGCCCACCCCACGACTACTAGAGTGTGGCAGTAAGAGATATTTCATACATTCTCATAGTGGATTTTCATATTTTAAAAGTAAAATATAATTCTATCATTACTGAACTGTCAAGTTTCTTATTTTATCTATAAAAAATAAAACAGTTTTGTTATTTAACTAAACTCATAAATTAAATAATTGAGAGTATAAACCTTAAAATTTAATTTAATTTTTTTTAAATAAGATTGTCAACACTTACTAAATAATTGTTAGAGATTTTTATGATTGAGCGATTGATGATTTATTCGGTTGTTTACAAAAAGAGCACAGCCTTGGATCAAATAGTTAATAATTAATATTTAGTAAAGTAAATCAACAAAAATTTTACATAAAAACATGGTTACATAAGAAAATAAAAATAAACAATCACAGTTTAATAATGATAAATAGATAGTTACTAAAAGATAAGATAGATAGTAATAATAACTACATTAACAAGAGTAGTAGTGAAAATTAGGATTGGCCAACTGGTTCGCAAAGAAGGCCCGCGGTAGATACATTATAAGGGTTCGGCCAGACTGACAAGCGTGCAAGCGAGCGCGCAAGCGACTGGGTAGCCAAACTGGCGACCGTACGAACGAGTGAGCGCGTGATTATCAGATAGCTCTCGTTAGTTGTTGACGAGGAGGCTCCGAATCTTTGCTCAGTGAAATGAGGGGGGTTTTAACAAGGGATTTATTGTTGTGGTTTTCTCATCCTCTCCACGCTAATGGTGATTCTTATTTGTAAAGGCCTACTTTGATAATATTAAAGTATTTCAACATATCTGTTTTATACACACACACATATATATATATAGGTATGGTTTATGATCTTACCAATTAAATTAGGCCGTTAGTAGCAAGTGTGCTAAACCTATCGATAGTAATAAAATGTCAAAATGAGAAGTTCTCCTAGTACTCAATGAACCAACATATAATAATATTGCCTAGCGCCTGTAAACTAGACTGTACCGCATCGAGCGCGCGCTCCAGTCTGGCCAACTCCTAACATAATAATAATAATATTTAGCACCGCGTCTTACTACCCGTTCGGGTTATACGCTTAAGTACTAATTACGTTAATTGATTAGGAATTGGGAAGGTTGAATTTAGAGGAAGTGAACTCGCATTTGCGTGGAGGGAGAGTGGAAAACCATTTAGGAAACCCCCCCCCCAGTTCACCCGACCGAGATTCGAACCTCGATCTCCCCGTCCTCTGCGGCCGAGCTCAACACGACTAGCGCGTAAGCCAACTACGCCACCGAGGCGGGTAACTCCTAACAATTTATGTTCAGTTTGGGAAGTGATTTTTTTTTAGGGGAGCGTAATAAAATCTCTTGCACCATAATAGACTCACAAATTTGAAACAATGATGTCCCCCCCCTCCTAAACCGGTTTGAGGTGAAGAAATGTCCCCACTCCCAATCTCCCTTCTCAGAGAAAAATTGTGTGTTGTATTGTGACACGGGTACGAGAAGATATTTTCCCTGGATATATTTTTACCTACAAATTTTAATATTAAAGTAAAAAAAGTTATTGGATCAAAATTTAATTTTGAGAAATCTTCGAGAATCAGTCATTTATATTTTTATGGTGGATATATGGTAAACAAGAGGTGGCCATAATTGATCAGTTAGCTCTTTGTGCTAGTTTTGTGAATTATGTTAAATTATACTAAAGTTTGCTGCAATCAGTAGTAGATGATTATAGCGGTAATATCTTTAGTCAGAGATTAACAAATTAAGAATTCAAATTGCAAACGTTGTCGCTTGTTCATTTAATGGACTGGGTAGCATTCAAATCTATTAAAATTAAAAAAATTCCTCCCTGATTTACACAGTCGTAAATTTGTTTGTATTGGTCGAGGAGTCCTCCATTAAACAAATCCCATAAAAAATGACAGTAGGAAAATCTCATACTAATGGGCGACACTCCACACAGTCGTGATAAATTGTATATCTTAAAAAAGATAGGAGCAAAGTGTTAGTGGAGTAAACGTAAGGTTTTATCATTTATTTTAATAAAACTGAGAGCGAGTCCAGTAGATTCTTAACTATTGTTTCTTGTTACTTTCTCTCAACCCCTTGAAGAGAGGAGTATTATGATCACCAACAAAATTGATATCGAGATTTTGATTAAAAAATGTTGATTTATGACCCCTGAAACAGAAAATGTTTTCACGATGCCAACTGTCTGTGTCTGTATTTCAGCCTAGACCCAAAACCATTTTACCGATTTGGCTAAAAAATTGTATCTAAGGTTTTCATGAGGTTACCAGGAGGATTTTTTAAAATTAGACGTCTAACCTTAAAAATAAGGGTAGTTTACTAAGGATCAAATCTATCTATTCTCCTAACCACTAAAACGATTTTGATTAAGATTCGTATTTATTTTACATTATAAAAAAAGAAACTCTCACTTTCCCATGAAAATGACTTTGATGGTACATTACATTGGCAGAAACATATAATTTGAGATACGAAAGAATGTATCATTGTTAAGTTGTAGTGCTATTAAAAATAAAAATATTTATTTGAAATATAGTTTTATACTCTGAGCTATAATCAAATATATATTTTATTCTGGTCTTTGAAATCTGAATTTGATTGTTATCCTCTTTGGACAGAGATGTTCATTTTTACTCAATTTTTCTGCAACAATGCAGTAAAAGCTACCTTGATTCACCTCTAATATTGTGCTGCTAGAAGATTTTTTGGAGTAGTTATTACTTCAGGGAATTCTTGAGATTTGGATGACTTTAAAAATAGTCCACAACTATTTTTTTAATTTGAATTCCCTAAAAGCTATTTGAAGGGGTCTTGCCCCCTGCATTTTAAATTTATATTGCACCTCGCCTAGTTTTGTTTCAAAAGTTAAATGCCTTTCAAGTGTTTTTTTGCCTGGAAATATTTCGCAAAATGTTATCTTCTTTTAAGCTATTTGTAATGATCCACCCCTGAAAGTTTTTGAAAATAAGATGCTTTTAGAATATATTTGAATAAGTATTCCTAAAACAAATATTTAAAGATTGAATACCTTCAGAAGCTATTTGGAGTGCTCATCGCGTGAAAATTCTCAAAAATTATATGCTTCTAAAGAGGATATTTGGAGGTGTTCTTCCCCAGAAGTTTTTGAAATTTGGGTGACACTTGAAGCAATTAAAGTGAGCTTCACAACAACATTTTTAGGGTTGAAAACTATTTGTAATGGTCTTTGCCGATTTTTTAAAAATAATTGCATGCCTTTAGAAGTAATTTGGAGTTTGATACAAGGCAATTTTTTAGCTTAATATTCGATAAGAGAGGAAGTGAAATATACAGGGAAGGGAAAATTTATTTAAGGGGGCGTTGCCCCCTACTCCACCGGTTTCTCCACCAATGGTTTGTGATTGTTATAGCCCTTGGAGATAGATGGGGAAATAGTATCCTATCTATTTCTGTTCCGTGCCCTGTCGTTCTCGGGCAGAAAGGGGTGGACTATCTCATGTCGTCTGATCTCGATTAAATTTTATATTAATGTGATGTGAGCGAAGCCAGGGAGGGGTATGTGCTAGTATTGTATAAGAGGTCAAATTTCCGCCGGAACACATTGACTCCCTAAAGATGTCAGCTGCAATGTTGGCTGAAATGTTGTAGATAGTAAAACAATTCACGCTGCTTAAGCCCGAAAGATAATTATATATAAACTTGTTTGATTTTTTTATCTGAATATAATTCTAATGAATGTTTATTTTTCCAAACAACCTACTAAATATGATTGAATCCAAACGACCATGTATTATTTTCTGTTTAGAGGTGGAATTCAGACTTGTGACAAACAAGAGGAGTTTAAGCTAGCAGTATTATCAAAAAATGATAAAATGCTTCGTCAATCAGAGTGTTTTGGAACTAGGCTAGGCCTTTACAAATACAATGAACACCAACTAAAATTACTTTTACCTTATCTTTGGAATTACTTTTCCCTATTATCAATGACGTTTGCCACCAAAACATTCCACTGGTGTGAAAACTACCAAGAAATATTTTATTTCTATTTCCAACCTAAATAAAAACATACTAAATAATGTATTTGTAGCAACTATAAAACAAATTGATATTCAAAACATTGTGGTAAACACAAAATAAATGTATCCATGTAGCTAGCTAAATATAGTAACCATCTATAAGTCTATCGGTAATCATACAACTAGCCCTAACGCTGTTATAAATGTGTTAATAAAGCTATGTTTTACGGAAATAAGGATCACCACAGAAGATGTATGCTCCGGCGCTGTTGGTGTTTTTGCCCATTATATGTTCCAAGTGCAGGACAACGTCATATCACACTGTGGAATATGTGCTATTTGATATTATGGACACCATTAGGGATGACTAGTCCACAGAAATGATGAGTTTTGTAAGGAGAAAATGTTTCAGTCGTTGACCAAATTCTTGATGGAATGTTTACTTCTAAAGCTTGTTGACCCAGGCACCCAAGAAAACTTCCTATTAGAGAGCCAATAGTTTAAGAAAATAATGATTTGTATGTTTATTTGGTTGTTAGTTTTTCTTAGCCATGTGATCAACATAAATGTATTACTAGTGTGTTGTCAGTCACTTACAATTTTTTTTTAATGTATCAACTAAACTGGAAACCTCCAACTTAGACCAATATAAAATACTAATGTTGAGGTACCTAAGCCACTGTAGCGCACCTCCTTAATTTACCCAAGAAACTAAGGTCGGTGTGCAACAATGTAAAAGCAAAAAAAAAAGGGACATAAATTTGCAGAGGAGCCGAAGGACTATACAAAACAAATGGGCCATAATGGTTCATTGTGTTCTGTAATCCCGAAGCCACTCAACAGAATTTCTCATGACAATAAAGGGTTAGATGAAATTCCCAGAGGTCAATTTTACGAGACAAAAAAAAGGCTTCAATATCTTTGGTTATTTTAATTATATATAAATATGATATTAGGATATGGTTCCAAAAGGGAAGATAAATATACATAAAAAATTATTAGAATTAGTTAACAATCCAAATATTTGCTATCCATCTTAACGCCGATGCCTCAAATCTTATAACAATAGGTAAAGCCTGCAAAAGCATTAAAAATTTGATATCACAATGTGTTGCCAAAAGGGAATAAATATATATACTAAACATTCAACAATGATTTAAGTTTTCTAAAATAAAATTAGGCTTCTCAACTTGTATAGCCACAAAGATATGATATTTGCAAGTTATAGTTTGATAATTACATAAATTACCCAAAAGGGGATAAATATATATTAAACTTCTCAACTTGTATAGCCACAAAGATATAATATTAGAAAGTTAAAGTTTGATAATTACATAAATTAACCAAAAGGGGATAAATATATATTAAATTTTTGTAATCATTTAAGTTTTCAATCTATCTCAAAAGAATAGACGTCTCGTACAACAACAAAGAAAAAACTTTAAAGTATTAGAGTTTGACAATAAATCTTCCCAAGTCTAAGTTTTCTATTTATCTCAAAAGAATAGACGTCTCGTACAACAACAAAGAAAAAACTTTAAAGTATTAGAGTTTGACAATAAATATTTCCAAGTCTAACAGACTATAAATTTTGCAGTTTAAAAAAAGTTATCATTTCGTTCCATTTCATAATAACAATTTACTGAACGTGACCCAAAGGCGGTCTTTACGCTTGCCAAACAACAACAACAATTCTGAGTTCCATTTTAACTGATTTGTATACTTTAAAAATAAATTTAGGCCGAAATAGAATTTTGATGTACATTGTCCAAAAGGGAATTTTTACCTTTTCTAATTCTGAACACCTAGATGTGTTCTCGGAGTAATTCAAGACAAGAGTGACGTTCTTGACCTCCCATGTCAATATATACGCTCGTTTATTCACTCAGAGAGGGGAAGAGGGGGAAGCAAAAACAAAGGGAAAAAAACATCACACGACGGAGAGAGAAAGAACGAACTCGAAGGCAGGGGAATGATGGAGAAGCACCTCGAACAAAAGTTTTCCACAGAATATGAGTTTTTTTTCTAGCACATACGTCACACTTTTTCCCGGCATTCCCAGCGACGCCTGGCGCCACAAGCTGACTCAGTTAGTCTAAGAACACAGTTTATTGTGCGCGGAGGTGTGATTGGAGACGTGATGCCACAACACAGTATAATCGGGGGTGGTAAGCCTACACTTGTTTTGTTTCGTTCTTGTTTAGTTGTGGACTTTGTTTCTTCTTGTAGCGTAATAGCATTAAACGCTACACCACTATAAAAGAACTAGTCTACTTAAACATTTTGCTAACAAATTATGATCTGAATAATATTAAATGCTCATAAAATAACTTAAAATATTTAATGCCCCTCAGTGACATTAAAATACCAAAGATAAAATTATAATAAATAAGCTATACTTCTAATTGACAAGCCATTTTAACAAGAGTAGTGAGTGCACTGTAAACATTAACATTTTGAATTTTAATAATTACTTAAGAAGTACAGAGAGTAGATATATTAAAATAATTATAATATACAAGAGGTCAAAGGTGTTATTAGTACTTGGAATTGTAGGTACTTGAAGGCATGAAACATTAAAGATCTCAAATGTTTACAAACTTTAATTTTGTAACTGATTCAGAAAAATGTATTTTAATATTAAACACTTTTAATATCCAAACGTATAATATCGTTCCTATTTTATGAGATAGTATATATAAACCAAAGTGGTTACAAGATATTTTCATTAGATTGTTTTTTGAGTAACAGAAATTTTAAGTGATAGAAATTTCCAAAAGGAGGGGGCCAAATGGGGAGGGTGTTTCAAAAGACCAAAATCTACAAATGGAGCCCTTTCCAATATCACAGAAAGGCTGACATTTGGCTGGCCAGGAGCCCCTAACCCTAAAGGGTGCAGGATTTTTTATTATTGAAGATGGTGGGGAACAGAGGCATTTACTAAAAAACGAGAAAGTATTTAAAAAATGTTGTTTATCAAGAAATATTTAATCGAGTAACAGTTTCACACTTTCATAGGAATTACTATTTGATCTACTATAGAGTATTTAATTTAAATACCCTTCACTGACTTTTAGGGTCATGCGAATGGGACATTACACAACAATAAATGAAATAGTTTATTTTTAAACGGGTAGTATTAATATAATATATTGTTATATTTGAGTGAAAATATATTTCGTAGCTGCGCTATATTTTTTCTTCCTATTAAAATACTCTCTATTAGTGTACAATTTGAGATTGTTTTATAGTCATGACAAAGTGTACAACGCTGAAAGTGTCCTCGGCGGTGCAACTGGAATCTTTTCTGTCCTTTTGATTAGAAAATTCTCTAAAAGCAACGTGAAAATTAATTTATTATCTTAGAAATTATTTAAATGGTGATTGATACTTTTTTATTGTAGATTAAAGTTTTTTTTCTATACAATCTACATTACCATTTATATACGACTGTTGGGCTCAGTTGGTAGTCCTTCATTAGGTTTGCGACACTGTCCGAGAGATGCACATCAGGCGCAACGGACATAATGTCGTTAATAGCTCTGGAAGGAAACGACGCAGTGAATTGAAAATGGTTTGCCTTCCACCCGAAGGGCAGCTCTCTAACCCTAGTGGTAAAGTTCACGCCTCTAGGATCACCCGGGGAGGGGGCCGGGGTACCCCCTTCACTTCAACTTCTATTCACCTAAGATATCTCCCATCCAAAGGGTGACTCTCTAGCCGAGAAGCTAAGTTTTATTTTGTTTAGTAGTAATTCCTGAAACTATATAATAGATCTGTTGCAGAAGAACATAGTTCCATCCTTTGAACGTCCTGAAAGTATAATGTAATTGTAATGTTGATATTTAGATTAAAATGTATTTTTATTTGATTTAGCCTGATATTATTAAATCTTTCTTGATAATAGCATGTTTATCCACTTTTGTTGTATTAGATATTTTAATCCTCGATGGATCAATCAGTAAAAACCACGAACACTAAGATGTCTCCAAATTACAGCAAATTAGAGTCACTCGTTTCGGTAACCTTTTATCATTTTATATATTTTATATGGTAAGCTGGAATTTATATGGTCTAAAGGCGAGCTGTCAGGATTTAAGATGGATCGATTGTATCCATTGGTACTTTGGTATCACCAGTGCTTCAACCGGAACTGGTTTCTGCCCAAAGAAAATTTGTTTCCAAACATATATTAAAAATAAGTCTTAATATATGTTTCCAAACATATATTAAATAATTCTTAATATATGTTTCAACATATAAAATATCTTCATAGACACATAGTCGCATGCTAACAATAAAATGAAAATAGTTGAATATACAACTTCTACATAAATGTAGTATTAAAGTGTTAGGTTGATAAAATTATATTCATTTTAAAAATATGTAAGCAATGCATTCGAATAATTAGAAATTTGTGATTTTACGTTTGCAATAATGGTGAAAAAGTAGTTTAAGAATATTTTGTGTGATTAATTGTAAACCGTAATAGGTATAGAACCAGAACTGGTAATGTTTCTGGTACTGACAATTGTATCGTTGATTATAATAAATATGGATCTTATGAGTTAAACTCATATATATATATATAGTGTTTACCTCATAAGATGTCATATTTATTATAACCAACGATGGGTCAGTACCAGAAACATTACCAGTTCTGGTTCTATCATAACTGTTACTATATACTTTTAACTACACAAAATATTCTGAAACTATTATTTATCATATTGGTGGTCACGTGGACCAAACGTCAAGTTCGTTTAGTCTGGTTCGACGGTGGTGGCATAATTGGGGTTAGATCCTGGGCGGAAGTACTACGGATGTTGTTTTCCTAAACGTTCTCCCACTCATCATTTACGCACATTAGGGTACATTTCCTCTTCCTCACTACCCTGTTACTGAAACTGAAGGTATATTTCTGGATGCGTGGTGTAAAATAGTATTATGTCTTTTTGTCAAATTTCCACGCCTCTCCAAAGTCCATAGTATCCAGTGAGACGATATTGATATTCACAAGTATCCTGTGACGCACCCTAGTCTCGTTTATCCGTGTCTGTATCTAAGGCTCTTAGCACCCTGTAGCACCTTATAATGTACGCTTGTATATATAAAAAGAACTTCCTTGAGGCCGTTTTGTCAATGTCTTGATGCGATTCCGTTAAAACGGCTCTTGGAGGATGCAGATATGACATGAAAAACAGCATTCACTTTATATTAGCCATATAGGAGACCTATCTCTTCGAGCGAGCCATGTTAACGTAACACTTTCAGGCAAGAGTTAAACTTTTATAAGGAACATTACATTATTTTATGTGAAGCCA
Source organism: Timema podura (assembly GCA_033556935.1). NCBI lineage: Eukaryota > Metazoa > Arthropoda > Insecta > Phasmatodea > Timematidae > Timema > Timema podura. The sequence continues at coordinate 2,718,245 of JAVRXN010000011.1, forward strand.
ATGCTAAACGAATGTGATATTTTATGAGGATATTGAAAATATACTTCAAATTCAGAATATAGAGTTCTTTTTATTTCTATGATTTAAATATTACACTAAATTTATGAATAGTTGATATAGATGTGTCAGGGAAATATTTAATTATTCTTACTTGAAATAAAATAAATGGAAGAACATAAATATTTTAACATTCCAATTTTACTATATCCTCAACTCAAATTTGAATCAAGTGTGTAATTGTTTTCAATAGATATTCGGAGTTGACCGCATCAGTGATCATACGGTCCAAAGCGTCATCAAGTTTTCTGAGCTACCAGTGACGGGGAGCTTGAATATTAAATCCCAGCAAGGAGTTTTGAAAGTGGTTTTTCGATCCTGCCTTCACGTAAATGCAAGTGCATTTCCTTTACATTTTATCTTAATCGTCTTTAGCTCATGGGTGTAGATATACAAATATTCCGGATGGGCAGTAGGACGTGGTTCACCAAAAAGAAGATATTCAATATTCGGCCCATTCAGTTATTTCAGCTCACACGGACTGATTATACCGGACCGACATAAATGTTAGACTGGACTGACAGAGATGTTAGACCAGACCGACAGAGTTGTTAGACCAGACCGATAGAGATGTTAGACCGGGCTGACAGAGATGTTAGACTAGACCGACAGAGTTGTTAGACCAGACCGACAGAGTTGTTAGACCAGACCGACAGAGATGTTAGACCGGGCTGACAGAGATGTTAGACCAGACCGACAGAGTTGTTAGACCGGGCTGACAGAGATGTTAGACTGGACTGACAGATATGTTAGACTAGACCGACAGAGATGTTAAACCGGACTGACAGAGATGTTATACCAGACCGACAGAGATGTTAGACCGGGCTGACAGAGATGTTAGACCAGACCGACAGAGTTGTTAGACCGGGCTGACAGAGATGTTAGACTGGACTGACAGAGATGTTAGACTAGACCGACAGAGACGTTAGACCGGACTGACAGAGATGTTATACCAGACCGACAGAGATATTATACCAGACCGACAGAGATGTTAGAGCGGACCAACAGAGATGTTAGACTGGACCGACAGAGATGTTAGACTGGACTGACAGGGGTGTTAGACTGGAATGACAGGGGTGTTAGACTGGACTGACAGAGATGTTAGACTGGACTGACAGGGATGTTAGACTGGACTGACAGAGATGTTAGACTGAACTGACAAAGATGTTAGACCAGACCGACAGAGATGTTAGACCGGACTGACAGAGATGTTAGACTGGACTGACAGAGATGTTAGACTGGACTGACAGAGATGTTAGACTGGGCTGACAGAGATGTTAGACTGGACTGACATGAATGTTAGACCAGGCCGACAGAGATGTTAGACTGGACTGACAGAGATGTTAGACCGGACCGACAGAGATGTTAGACCAGACCGACAAAGATATTATACCAGACCGACAGAGATGTTAGACTGGGCTGACAGAGATGTTAGACTGGACTGACAGAGATGTTAGACTGTGTAACGATGTTACAAGCGAGAAGAAACACAACGATATAACCCTCAGTAAAATGGGCCCTACTCACCTCCCTGCTGACTGAACACGGACGCCTCGATCCCCTACGTCACGACACACTCTCCCGAAAAGACCTCAACGTAGACTAAAGCCAGGCCGGAGTCCACGTCCCACTTTTGAATATTGGCTCGCCCACAATGAACATGAACTCTATATTGACTTAAGTGGTTTCTGCTTCATCAAATAGAACTTTATCAGCGCACTCTATAGTTCCCAGTGTTACCCTTATTTCCCACCCTGAGCGCTGCTCACCTCCTTTCTTTTGTTTTCTTGTCCTGCCGTCTTCCCCCTCTCTGAGAGAATTATGGGTAATTGTGATTGCTATATAATGACATGTAAGCTTTGATTCAACACTGACTATTCCGCTGGCATTTAAAAAGGTGAGGGCGCCTGCTTGAGTCTCTTCTGGGGTTTATTATTCAAAATTATTGTTTGGGCGTCATTATGGGGGGGAATTGTTCTTAAAAATTATTGTTTGGATTTAACTTCTAGGAAATTTGCTTGCATTATGGCTTTGGGAATTTTCCGTGGCGTGTCCACGACTTTGTTTAAAATTAGTTGTTATGATAGTAATTGAGACATTTAATTTTTGTCAGTGCGCTCTTGCGGGGCCTACGTTAGCTATCGGGCCTGCATGCTTTCCCCCCATCACCAGTGTGACGTCAAGCCGAGCGGTGGTCCTGTCCGATCTGTCACAATGTTAGTTCCCCCTTCACATGCTAATGTACAGGTTGATTTATTGTTTACTTGGTTATGTGAGTTGTTTAAGAGGTGACTCTAGTGTTGTGTTGTTTAACTAGTTCATTTGTATAGTGAGTGTTGTATGAGTGTAATCTGCTGTAAGTACATTATTCAACATTAGTTTCAATGCCTTTAAAATGCTGTGTACCTGGATGTAAATCCAACTATGAATCCACTAATATAAAATCCGTATTCAAATTTCCCAGTGATGAAACGCTCAGACAAAAATGGATTCGGTCCATTCACAGAGACAATTTTATCCCTTCCACGTACTCAGTCGTATGTGTAGATCATTTTACAGAATCAGATATTATTAGAGAAGACTCCGTAAAAAGGCCCGATGGCACCATTTTAACTTGTAGACGAGACAAACCTAGATTAAAAATTGGTTCATAACCATACCCAACAATTTTAAATAATTTACCCTCATATTTGTCTAAGACCTTGCCAAAAAAAAGAAAGACGCCCGAAGAAAGACAACAAGAAATTTAAATTCTTAAAAAACAGAAAGAAATTGAAATAGCTGGGAAAGATAATATCCTAAACTTTGCTGATTTTAGATTACATGTTTCAGAACACTATAACAAGGAACAAGGGTATTTAATCTTAAATGAAGAAAATAAAATAATATTTTACAAACTAAACCTTCCTCTAGAAGGATCGCCATCTATTGTAATTTCTGTAAGTATAAATAATGTTATGGAAACTAAAGTGTATTACAAGAATGTAGAAGTAACTGAACATGTATTTAGACTAGTAATACCACGTGTAGATTGTGGTCTAAGTTAATATTAATACTGGAGGATTCAAATAAGTTGATTTCTCAAGAGAATTATAACGTAAAAGAAATGTTTAAATCTCACATAATGTTGTCTCAAGAAATATTACATAAATGCCAGTGTTTGTAAATATTAGCGACAGGGATAAATCAAAACTGGAATTCATTGAGGAACAGCTAGGCCTTATTGTAGCAGAATCACCTCGGTATTCAACAAGAATGTTGATATGGGCATGTACATTTTGTTTTACATGTCCTGCAGGTTACATAGCTTTACGAAACAGTGAAACACTAACTCTGCCTCACCACAGATATTTAGATAGTTTCAAAATGAAGTTGGGTCCTGGAACATCAGGAATAAGTAAACAACAAGGTTCTTACCTCAAGAAAAAGAAAGATATATATTAGAAAGCAGTGAACTATTTGTAAATATTTTAGTTGATGAGGTCTATGTACGACCCGATGTTACTTACAAAGGCGGGAAAATTGAAGGCATGGTAATAAAAGGAGACCATCAGGTTGCCGAAACTGTTCAAACTTTTATGATTTCCTCCATAACATCCAATTACAAAGACGTTGTTGGCCTATTCCCCCAAATTCATATGAATGGCGAAGATCTTCACAAACTGATGCTTAGTGTATTGGAGCTTCTAACTTCAATAAGGTTTCGAGTTTCGGACAACAATAGGGTGAACAGAAAAATATTTGACTTGTTGTGTGGGGGGAAAGTGCAACTTTTTTTCACAAACCCTTACAACGAAGCAGACAAGGTATTTTTGTTATTTGACACAGTGCATATATTTAAATGCATTCGAAACAATTGGCTGAACCAACAAGATACAAACTAAACCTTAATATTTCCTGAACCCGAGGTCCTACTAAAGCAAATATCAACGTCCGAATCGGAAGTATCTAAAATAAATTTCCCGCAAAACAGAATGTGTGCCAGCCTAAGTCATCTTAAAACCCTGCATAGGACAGACCAAGAACAGCTAGTGAAATTGGCTCCAAGTTTATCAAGAAAAGTTTTGTACCCTAGTAACATAGAAAGGCAAAACGTAACTTTATGTCACAGGCTTTTTGATGAAAAAAACATTGCTGCCCTGAAAATCATTGGAGGGGACATAACAGGTACTTGTGAATTCATTTTAGTCATATTAACTTGGTGGAACCTTGTTAATACTAAAAGTAAATTTTCTGGGATTGCTTTAAGAGATGAACTAAGAACGCCTGTCACATCGACCACTGACAAAAGAATGACATTTCTTAAAAGTCTAGTAGACTGGTTAAAACAATGGTCTTCATTTGATTTTTTCGGGGAAAAGAAGATACGAGGTAGTCTTTGTGGGAAACTGAGCGCAGAAACTGAATTTTCTTTCACACACACAACCCTAGCAATGATAGAGATGTGTAAGTATCTCCTAGACACAGATATACTAAATTATGTTTTATTAGGAAAATTTCAGAATGATAACATAGAGCCCAGGTTAGGTCAATACCGCCAGATGAGTGGAGGGAATTACCACATAAGTGTGACGGAAATTCTGTATTCAGAAAGAAAAATAAAAGCCATATCTCTGTTAAAAATACAATCATACAAAGCGGGAGAGTTCTCCATCAAAGATTTAAGTTTAGAAGAAGATGAAGAAAGAGACGACAAGGAACTAACTGAAAGTGGTGTTTTGGCAGACTGTCCAAATGTACATGATGAAGTTAAAAACTTAGAAACTTCACAAAATGAACTAATGACTCTGATATACATCGCAGGCTACGCTGTTCACAAGATCGAAAAACTTAAAAACTGTACATCGTGTAAGAATGTTATGAGGTATGAGTGTGTTATTGCAGGAGAAGATGTTGCTGCGAAAGAAAACACCCAATATTTAAAATTTATTGATAGAGGGGGTCTTAAAAACCGAAGCCCGAACTTGTGCAAATTTTAAGTACCGTTTTAAAGCTATTCAAACGTTTAACAAGCCCAGTGCACGAAGAAATGTTTTTGGAAAAGAAGTCTCAAAAAAAATGTTGTTTAATTTAGCAATGAACTTGCTAAGGGAGAGTTCAAACTTATGTTCATCTACTTGTTTTGAATGTAAATCACCTCATTTTTATATTGTAAAGAGGCTGGTTTCAATTTTTTGTAATATCCTTCTTAATAATTACACCAAAGTTATCAAAGACAGATTAAGCCAGAAAAAAAATGAAAAACGAAAAGTAAAAAAGTTGTCTGGATAAAAACTTTTTCTAGTGTTTTGGTAAAAAAAAAGTGGTTAACTGTGAGTGAAGAGAAATGATTAACTTATTTTTAATTTATTATTTGGTGGTGAGGGGCAGAAGAACAGAAGCGCTAAGCTTTTGTACAATTAATGTCATCCCTTGGTAAGTTTAATTAAAAGCCTATATTTTTTTATTATTTAAGTTTGTAGATTTGTTTAGTGAGTTTGTATTCTGATGATTTTTAAAAAGTAGGACAACTTAAATTAATTTAATTGAATGTGTTTAACACATGGTTAAAATAAATCTTTACCGGTAAGCTTTGATTTGGCCCCACAAAAAATTAAAAATATCATGCGTTGCCATAGCCTTCCTGTAATAGTTTTTAATATTTTAATGCCTTACATAAAATTACTATGTTGCTATGAAACTGTCAAAAAATGATAAAACCTATAGCCTAGAAAACAATTACTCAAAGATTCTCAATTAGAAAAAATAAGTAGCCGACAGGATATTGGGAAATGGTTTTAGTAAATTATATCTGTAAATGCTATTGCTTTGACGTTCTATTACAGTATTTGAATTGTATGGCTTAGGCTAGGTTATATAAAAAATTACACCAATTCACTATTATATTCAATTAAGAATGCTGCAGAATAACGCTATTCCAATGATAAACTCCTAAGTAGTAACATTACTTGTAAAAATAAAGTTTTAGTTGGTCGCTACGAGTGAACGCCATGCTAACTAATGGAGCGCAGCGGCAGCCTACCGCCTCTCTCTGTGACGTCACGCCAGTAGCTACGGGCCTGCATCTACTTTGTAGATTTGCTATATTCAGTAAACTTTGGGTACACTGACTGGATAAGTTTAGGTGATAGGAATTGTCAAATTAGATAATTATAGCATGTTAGTTTTGAATAGCGCTTTTAATGGACGTGGTCCAATCATATATTTGTATGTTAGGTTTAGGTATTCTTCAAACTGTGTTTACTTCACACATAGTTACAATTAATAGTTACCATATGTTGAATCTAAATATTTTATGAACTTATGGACCTTAATATTGAGAATAGTCAAATTATATTATAATAAGGAGTCAAGTTTCAATCTTGTGGAACGAGGGGCATAACCCACTTTGATCCATATGGTCTTTAAGTATCTTCGAATGGCTTTGCTGGCCAATTTGTATACAATTGGTTTAAACAATAATCTCATCCAGGAATTTATTACGTTACATTAGTTAATGTTTACCAATCTCAGGCCATTTCTGGTAATTGCTGTGCGAGAGCATTTTTACATTATTAGAGCGAGGTTGGAATTGTACCTTTCAAAACAAAGGACTTTGTTTGGCCATGTTTAACGTGTTAATAGTTCTGTCTTTGGTTCGATGGCTCAAGCTAGGTTTTTGTATATTTTGAAGAGCAGCCTTCTGCCGTGTATATGAGAACATTTTATCTGGACTTAGTATCATGGGTTCTCCACCCGTGTGTATAATAAATGTATATTGATATATGGTTAATGGAACTTTGGATAAGTTCACTTGTATATAATACTGCACTGCCTTTTTCAATTTTGATCTGTACAAATAGTAAATAAATAAACAAACACTGTTTTCTCTTGTGACCCCTGGTTTCTTATTCCTAGTACGCTTCGCCCATTTCCAAGGGCGTCACAACTGGACCGACAGAGTTGTTAGACCAGACCGACAGAGATGTTAGACTGGACCAACAGAGATGTTAGACTAGACCGACAGAGATGTTAGACTGGACCGACAGAGATGTTAGACCGGACCAACAGAGATGTTATACTAGACCGACAGAGATGTTAGACCGGACCAACAGAGATGTTAGACCGGACCAACAGTGATGTTAGACTGGACCGACAGAGATGTTAGACCAGATCGACAAAGATGTTAGACTAGACCAACAGAGATGTTAGACTGGACCGACAGAGATGTTAGACTGGACCGATAGAGATGTTAGACCGGACCAACAGAGATGTTAGACTAGACCGACAGAGATGTTAGACTAGACCGACAGAGATGTTAGACCGGACCAACAGAAATGTTAGACCGGACCAACAGAGATGTTAGACCAGACCGACAGAGATGTTAGACCGGACCAACAGAGATGTTAGACTGAACCAACAGAGATGTTAGACCGGACCAACAGAAATGTTAGACCGGACCAACAGAGATGTTAGACCGGACCAACAGAGATGTTAGACTAGACCGACAGAGATGTTAGACTAGACCGACAGAGATGTTAGACCGGACCAACAGAAATGTTAGACCGGACCAACAGAGATGTTAGACCGGACCGACAGAGATGTTAGACCGGACCAACAGAGATGTTAGACCGGACCGACAGAGATGTTAGACTGGACCGACAGAGATGTTAGACTGGACCGACAGAGATGTTAGACTGGACCGACAGAGATGTTAGACACGACCAACAGAGATGTTATACTAGACCGACAGAGATGTTAGACTAGACCGACAGAGATGTTAGACCGGACCAACGGAAATGTTAGACCGGACCAACAGAGATGTAAGACCGGACCGACAGAGATGTTAGACCGGATCAACAGAGATGTTAGACCGGACCGACAGTGATGTTAGACTAGACCGACAGAGATGTTAGACCGGACCGACAGAGATGTTAGACTGGACCGACAGAGATGTTAGACTGGACCAACAGAGATGTTAGACTAGACCGACAGAGATGTTAGACCGGACCAACAGAAATTTTAGACCGGACCAACAGAGATGTTAGACCAGACTGACAGAGATGTTAGACTGGACCAACAGAGATGTTAGACCGGACCGACAGAGATGTTAGACCAGATCGACAGAGATGTTAGACTAGACCGACAGAGATGTTAGACCGGACCAACAGAAATGTTAGACCGGACCGACAGAGATGTTAGACCGGACCAACAGAGATGTTAGACCGGACCAACAGAGATGTTAGACTGGACCAACAGAGATGTTAGACTAGACCGACAGAGATGTTAGACTGGACCGACAGAGATGTTAGAACGGACCAACCAAGATGTTATACTAGACCGACAGAGATGTTAGACCGGACCAACAGAGATGTTAGACCGGACCAACAGAGATGTTAGACTAGACCAACAGTGATGTTAGACCGGACCAACAAAGATGTTAGACTAGACCGACAGAGATGTTAGACCAGACCAACATAGATGTTAGACTAGACCAACAGTGATGTTAGACTAGACCAACAGAGTGTTAGACTAGACCAACAGAGATGTTAGACTGGACCGACAGAGATGTTAGACTGGACCGACAGAAATGTTAGACCGGACCAACAGAGATGTTAGACTAGACCAACAGTGATGTTAGACCAGATCGACAAAGATGTTAGACTAGACCAACAGAGATGTTAGACTGGACCGACAGAGATGTTAGACTGGACCAACAGAGATGTTAGACTAGACCGACAGAGATGTTAGACTAGACCGACAGAGATGTTAGACCGGACCAACAGAAATGTTAGACCGGACCAACAGAGATGTTAGACCAAACCGACAGAGATGTTAGACCGGACCAACAGTGATGTTAGACTGAACCAACAGAGATGTTAGACCGGACCAACAGAAATGTTAGACCGGACCAACAGAGATGTTAGACCGGACCAACAGAGATGTTAGACTAGACCGACAGAGATGTTAGACCGGACCAACAGAAATGTTAGACCGGACCAACAGAGATGTTAGACCGGACCGACAGAGATGTTAGACCGGACCGACAGAGATGTTAGACCGGACCGACAGAGATGTTAGACTGGACCGACAGAGATGTTAGACTGGACCGACAGAGATGTTAGACTGGACCGACAGAGATGTTAGACACGACCAACAGAGATGTTATACTAGACCGACAGAGATGTTAGACTAGACCGAGAGAGATGTTAGACCGGACCAACGGAAATGTTAGACCGGACCAACGGAGATGTTAGACCGGACCGACAGAGAGTTAGACCGGATCAACAGAGATGTTAGACCGGACCGACAGTGATGTTAGACTAGACCGACAGAGATGTTAGACTAGACCGACAGAGATGTTAGACCGGACCGACAGAGATGTTAGACTGGACCGACAGAGATGTTAGACTGGACCAACAGAGATGTTAGACTAGACCGACAGAGATGTTAGACCGGACCAACAGAAATTTTAGACCAGACCAACAGAGATGTTAGACCAGACTGACAGAGATGTTAGACTGGACCAACAGAGATGTTAGACCGGACCAACAGAGATGTTAGACCAGATCGACAGAGATGTTAGACTAGACCAACAGAGATGTTAGACCGGACCAACAGAAATGTTAGACCGGACCGACAGAGATGTTAGACCGGACCAACAGAGATGTTAGACCGGACCAACAGAGATGTTAGACTGGACCAACAGAGATGTTAGACTAGACCGACAGAGATGTTAGACTGGACCGACAGAGATGTTAGACCGGACCAACAGAGATGTTATACTAGACCGACAGAGATGTTAGACCGGACCAACAGAGATGTTAGACCGGACCAACAGAGATGTTAGACCGGACCAACAGAGATGTTAGACTAGACCAACAGTGATGTTAGACCGGACCAACAGAGATGTTAGACTAGACCGACAGAGATGTTAGACCAAACCAACATAGATGTTAGACTAGACCAACAGTGATGTTAGACTAGACCAACAGAGTGTTAGACTAGACCAACAGAGATGTTAGACTGGACCGACAGAGATGTTAGACTGGACCGACAGAAATGTTAGACCGGACCAACAGAGATGTTAGACTAGACCAACAGTGATGAAAGACTAGATCAACAGAGATGTTAGACTAGACCGACAGAGATGTTAGACTGGACCGACAGAGATGTTAGACTGGACCGACAGAGATGTTAGACTGGACCAACAGTGATGTTAGACTAGACCGACAGAGATGTTAGACTGGACTGACAGAAATGTTAGACCGGACCAACAGAGATGTTAGACTAGACCAACAGTGATGTTAGATTAGACCAACAGAGATGTTAGACTATACCGACAGAGATCTTAGACTGGACCGACAGAGATGTTAGACTGGACCGACAGAGATGTTAGACTGGACCGACAGAGATGTTAGACCGGACCGACAGAGATGTTAGACTAGACCAACAGAGATGTTAGACTGTGCTGACAGAGATGTTAGACTGGACCGACAGAAATGTTAGACCGGACCAACAGAGATGTTAGACTAGACCAACAGTGATGTTAGACTAGACCAACAGAGATGTTAGACTAGACCGACAGAGATGTTAGACTGGACCGACAGAAATGTTAGACCGGACCAACAGAGATGTTAGACTGGACCAACAGTGTTAAACTAGACCAACAGAGATGTTAGACTGGACCGACAGAGATGTTAGACTGGACCGACAGAAATGTTAGACCGGACCAACAGAGATGTTAGACTAGACCAACAGAGATGTTAGACGTGTTGTTCTCATCACTCTGATATTGGAGGTTTACATTCTATCGGACCTCGTCAGGAGGACTGTGAAACGCGCAACACAAACTTCCTAAAAGAGGAAACCAAAAAACACAAATGGAAGCAAAAGAAAATGGTAGAGAGTGATAGGAAAGGAATATCATACTGTAATAGAATAGAGATGAGGAGAGATAGGATTAAAATTAAAAGTATTATTCATTGCATAGATGAAAATAGGAAAAATGTTAATAAAAATGTCCTCAGTACATCAGCCGGGATTCAAGCTAAACCTACCAGTCACAGACCAATCAATTTAAATGAACTTCACATCTGTCCTCGTGGCCAACCAGGTGGCTTACCTTACTTTACCCACTAGTGACCAACCTGAGCAACAGTTGGGTCTCTTTAGTCTATTACCAGCTATCCGCGATTATCAAACACTCCTAGGTCACTCTTACCCCATCACTCCACCCTGAGCCGCAAGTTGGGTCTCTTTAGTCTCTACCCAGCTATCCGCTGACATCAACACTCCTAGGTCACTCTTACCCCATCACTCCACCTGAGCCACAGTTGGGTCCTCTTTAGTCTCTACCCAGCTATCCGCTGACATCAACACTCCTAGGTCACTCTTACCCCATCACTCCACCTGAGCCACAGTTGGGTCTCTTTAGTCTCTACCCAGCTATCCGCTGACATCAACACTCCTAGGTCACTCTTACCCCATCACTCCACCTGAGCCACGGTCTCTCTCTTGTCTTCTTCGTATAATACAGGTCTTATAGTTTCCCTTCTCCCTTCTTAATACATCCCCAACCACTCAATTATTTTGTATGAAATGGTAAAAGGTGATAAAGAGTAAGTAAACTAAATCAGGATCTTTATAAACGGCTCGAAAGAAGGTTTATTATTAACAAATTAACCTAAAGGGCTTGGCATGAGAAAAATAGCTCGGAGAAAATGCACTTCAATCAGAAAAAATAAAATATTACAAAAAAACCCATTGAGAATCGCATGTGGCAAACCATCCCCGATGTACTCTAACGGAATTCAAACCTAGGTCCCCACCCTGGAAAATGCAAATAGAAGAGCTTAGATCGCTCGGCCAAGGCTTCAGGCTGGTAAATGTGAATGTGATTCATGTTTTAGCTGGATGAACTATAATTCAAACTATTTTAATGAATAATTTAATAGCTAATCTGTTATTCATATAGTTTATATCTCAGAATGATGTTCAAATCCAATAAAATGTTGAAGACTTGTTTTGAAATGAAAAACATTTGTAAACTTTAGATATTATTTTGAATTAAACATGTAGGTCAACACGAACTTATACAATTGTTACTTATCATTAGACATGTTTCATATTAAAAATAGCATGCACTGGTGGTTACGTGGTCTAAGGAGTCAAACTCACATAATTTTTATTTTGTGAGAGGGTGAAGTGTGCACCGCATCTTATTCCTGGTCCAGGCTATTCATATATTTACACTAATAAAGTAGAGATGGGGAAGGTTGAATTTAGAGGAAATGTGTCTACATTTACGTGAAAGTAGAGTGGAAATCTATTTAGGATAATAAACTCAATTTAGTACACACAGAGCGTATAACCCGAACGGGTAGTAAGACGCGGTGCTAAACAAAGTACACACAGCTGGTATTCTAATCTCGACGTCCCAGGCACTATAAAACCAGATGAGCGTTATGTCTTAGCCTGCGTGCCCACCGATGTGGTTAAGCTCACAATAAATTGGATTGCCAGTAACGGGTGGATCATTTTATCGCTAGTTTTTATATCCAATAACCACGAGAATGGTGGTACATTTTGTTAAAAACAAACTTTCTCATCCTGTGTACCTCAATCGGCTATTATAAAGGCGATTTTCTATAAATGGTTCCCTCTCTCCCTTCACGTAACTGCAGGTACATTCCCTCGCTCCCTTCACGTAACTGCAGGTACATTCCCTCTCTCCCTTCACGTGACTGCAGGTACATTCCCTCGCTCCCTTCACGTAACTGCAGGTACATTCCCTCTCTCCCTTCACGTGACTGAAGGTACATTCCCTCTCTCCCTTCACGTGACTGCAGGTACATTCCCTCGCTCCCTTCACGTAACTATAGGTACATTCCATCTCTCCCTTCACGTAACTGCAGGTACATTCCCTCTCTCCCTTCACGTGACTGCAGGTACATTCCCTCGCTCCCTTCACGTGACTGCAGGTACATTCCCTCTCTCCCTTCACGTAACTGCAGGTACATTCCCTCGCTCCCTTCACGTAACTATAGGTACATTCCATCTCTCCCTTCACGTGACTGCAGGTACATTCCCTCTCTCCCTTCACGTAACTGCAGGTACATTCCCTCGCTCCCTTCACGTAACTATAGGTACATTCCATCTCTCCCTTCACGTAACTGCAGGTACATTCCCTCTCTCCCTTCACGTGACTGCAGGTACATTCCCTCGCTCCCTTCACGTAACTGCAGGTACATTCCCTCTCTCCCTTCACGTGACTGCAGGTACATTCCCTCGCTCCCTTCACGTGACTGCAGGTACATTCCCTCTCTCCCTTCACGTAACTTCAGGTACATTTCCTATTAAATCCTATCTTCCTGTTCTTTATCTCACTAGCGTAATAATACACGCGTACATCCTGAACGGGCAAACGCGCTATGTTGGGTGCAGTTGAGAGCCGAGATAAGACTTTCCAGAAAATGTATTGTCTACTCACCAGGAAATATAGGGACACGTGGGACCAGGTGGGTACAAACACTCTCTAGTCTACTCACCAGGAAATATAGGGACACGTGGGACAGGTGGGTACAGACACTCTCTAGTCTACTCACCAGGAAATATAGGGACACGTGGGACCAGTGGGTACAGACACTCTCTAGTCTACTCACCAGGAAATATAGGGACACTTGGGACAGGTGGGTACAGACATCTCTAGTTACTCACCAGGAAATATAGGGCCTTGGGACATGTGGGTACAGACACTCTTAGTCTACTCACCAGGAAATATAGGGACACCTGGGACAAGGTGGGTACAAACACTCTCTAGTCTACTCACCAGGAAATATAGGAACACGTGAGAGCAAGTGGGTACAGACACTCTCTAGTCTACTCACCAGGAAATATAGGGACACCTGGGACCAGTGGGTACAGACACTCTCTAGTCTACTCACCAGGAAATATAGGGACACGTGGGACCAGGTGGGTACAGACACTCTCTAGTCTACTCACCAGGAAATATAGGGACACCTGGGACCAGGTGGGTACAGACACTCTCTAGTCTACTCACCAGGAAATATAGGGACACGTGGGACCAGGTGGGTACAGACACTCTCTAGTCTACTCATCAGGAAATATAGGGACACTTGGGAAAGGTGGGTACAGACACTCTCTAGTCTACTCACCAGGAAATATAGGGACACGTGGGACCAGGTGGGTACAGACACTCTCTAGTCTACTCAACAGGAAATATAGGGACACTTGGGACCAGGTGGGTACAGACACTCTCTAGTTACTCACCAGGAAATATAGGGACACGTGGGACCAGGTGGGTACAGACACTCTCTAGTCTACTCACCAGGAAATATAGGGACACGTGGGACAGGTGGGTACAGACACTCTCTAGTCTACTCACCAGGAAATATAGGGACACGTGGGACAGGTGGGTACAGACACTCTCTAGTCTACTCACCAGGAAATATAGGGACACGTGGGACCAGGTGGGTACAGACACTCTCTAGTCTACTCACCAGGAAATACAGGGACACGTGGGACAGGTGGGTACAGACACTCTCTAGTCTACTCACCAGGAAATATAGGGACACGTGGGACAGGTGGGTACAGACACTCTCTAGTCTACTCACCAGGAAATATAGGGACACGTGGGACCAGGTGGGTACAGACACTCTCTAGTCTATTCACCAGGAAATATAGGGACACTTGGGACAGGTGGGTACAGACACTCTCTAGTCTACTCACCAGGAAATATAGGGACACTTGGGACAGGTGGGTACAGACACTCTCTAGTCTACTCACCAGGAAATATAGGGACACGTGGGACAGGTGGGTACAGACACTCTCTAGTCTACTCACCAGGAAATATAGGATGGACAGTGGGTACAACACTCTTAGTCTATCACAGGAATAGGACACGGGACGTGGGTACAAACACTCTCTAGTCTACTCACCAGGAAATATAGGAACACGTGGGACCAAGTGGGTACAGACACTCTCTAGTCTACTCACCAGGAAATATAGGGACACGTGGGACAGGTGGGTACAGACACTCTCTAGTCTACTCACCAGGAAATATAAGGGACACGTGGGACAGGTGGGTACAAACACTCTCTAGTCTACTCACCAGGAAATATAGGGACACTTGGGACCAGGTGGGTACAGACACTCTCTAGTCTACTCACCAGGAAATATAGGGACACGTGTGACCAGGTGGGTACAGACACTCTCTAGTCTACTCACCAGGAAATATAGGGACACTTGGGAAAGGTGGGTACAGACACTCTCTAGTCTACTCACCAGGAAATATAGGGACACGTGGGACAGGTGGGTACAGACACTATCTAGTCTACTCACCAGGAAATATAGGGACACTTGGGAAAGGTGGGTACAGACACTCTCTAGTCTACTCACCAGGAATATATAGGGACACTTGGGACCAGGTGGGTACAGACACTCTCTAGTCTACTCAACAGGAAATATAGGGACACTTGGGAAAGGTGGGTACAGACACTCTCTAGTCTACTCACCAGGAAATATAGGGACACGTGGGACAGGTGGGTACAGACACTCTCTAGTCTACTCACCAGGAAATATAGGGACACGTGGGACAGGTGGGTACAAACACTCTCTAGTCTACTCACCAGGAAATATAGGGACACGTGGGACAGGTGGGTACAGACACTCTCTAGTCTACTCACCAGGAAATATAGGGACACTTGGGACCAGGTGGGTACAGACACTCTCTAGTCTACTCACCAGGAAATATAGGGACACTTGGGACAGGTGGGTACAGACACTCTCTAGTCTACTCACCAGGAAATATAGGGACACTTGGGACCAGGTGGGTACAGACACTCTCTAGTCTACTCACCAGGAAATATAGGGACACGTGTGACCGGTGGGTACAGACACTCTCTAGTCTACTCATCAGGAAATATAGGGACACCTGGGACCAGGTGGGTACAGACACTCTCTAGTCTACTCACCAGGAAATATAGGGACACGTGGGACAGGTGGGTACAGACACTCTCTAGTCTACTCACCAGGAAATATAGGGACACGTGGGACAGGTGGGTACAGACACTATCTAGTCTACTCACCAGGAAATATAGGGACACGTGTGACCAGGTGGGTACAGACACTCTCTAGTCTACTCACCAGGAAATATAGGGACACGTGGGACAGGTGGGTACAGACAAGGTTAAACTATCGGAACGGTCATCAAAAGGCTATTTCAGATCTCGATAGACCTCAAGGTCTCGATGTTTTGAAGTCTCCTCACAGCCAATCTCGAGAGGTTTTTTCGCCTGTGTTTATGTAACACGCTTGGTGACTTAGTGCTGCGATTTGCATAGTTAACAGGAGCTCCTTCTACAGGTTGGGACTTTTTATTTAAAAAGTTTTTAATCAAATGCCACTATTCTCATTAAAACCTCGAGTTCTGTTGAGATTAATATTTGTAGAACGTTAAACTAAACTGGCGGAGTATTTGATTCATTTTTCCCAAAACCATTCTTTCTATAGAACTATAAAAATATATATTTACTTTTAGCACCGCGTCTTACTACCCATTTGGGCTAAACGCATATTTAATAATTAGGCTAATGGATTAGGTATGAGGAAGGTTGCCTTTAGATGAAGTGTACCGGTATTTGCGTGGAGGGGGAGTGGTAAACTAACTAGGAAAATCCATCTTCAGTGCAATCGAACCTCGATCTCCCGGTCATTGGCAGTTTAGTCTAGTGTGAGAGTAGCGTCTTAGACCATTTGGCCACCAAAGCGGGTTGTAAAGATATTGGCCTTAACTCGCAACCTTACTATCCCACCTTAAGATTCTTCCCCTAAGGTGTGCCTTTGTTAAACAGGAGAAGAGACTAGTCTCCAGAGTTTTCTAATTATTTAAAGAGGGTTGCTTGGTTGACATCAGGCTAGGGTATTATCTGAAAGAGTTTGATATAATATTAGGTTAAACACGAATATTATCTTTAGAAACTTCAATACAAGAGCTAAGTGTGAGAAGGCCAGTTTAAATAGAGTAAGCGCGTGCAAATTCGCTTTGAGAGAGGCTGGGAGAATCACATGTAGGGAAATATATTATTAATAGTGGATCGTTGCAGCGATGGCTGCAAATTATTGAACTAAAATATATTATAAGCTTTTAATTGGGAAAAGATCTATATAATAACCCTCACTCTAATTGTAGCGACCTCCTCAATTCCACAACGAATTAAGGCCGGCGTACAACAACAAAAACTATACCATTAGCAGAAAATTCAAAAGATATAAAAAAAACAAATATTTCAGAGGAGCCGATAGGACTAACATCAAACAAAAGGACCGTACACTGATCCATTTGAGTTTTGTTTCCACGAACCCGCTCTACAAATATTTATTATTAGAAACAATTCAAATATTTGCCATTATATAAAAAAAACTTCCCAAGACTAGATGAAACTAGGGTACCAAAGTGACATAAAGAATAGGTAACAGTATAAGGTATTTTATTTATATATAAAAGTTAGATATTTTAAATATGATACAGAAGGATATATATATATGAACGTTATATAATAAACTCATAATAATATGAATCATCTATGATCGTCTCAATCATCAATAGTTCAAGTCGTAAAAAAGACAAATGCAAACATTCAAAGCATTAACAAAAAGACTAAATCTAACAAGTGAGCTGAAAGCTCTAAGTCCACAAAATTTACGTTGCGAAATGACAACGCTCTGCATCAATCTAGCAGTGATTTTACTATCTAGTTCAAGTCGTAAAATGACAAATGTAAACATTTAAGGCATCTAACAAGTGAGCTGATGGCTCTAAGTCAATAATGTTTACGTTGCGAAATGACAACGCTCTGCATCAATCTAGCAGTGATTCTATTATTTCTTACTCACAATTATCAAAAACAAACACGTAGAGTAAAGAACCAAATCAATATTTTAAGATATAAAATACCTTTTTCTCAGTTGTACAGACTATAATCTTGTCTTTAAATAAAAGGTTAGCTTTCCAACAATATTTATAGATATTGACAAAAACCCAAAAGGGGATTTTTAGCCTACATTCTACAAAGGAACATTAATTCCCGCAAAATTATTCTAAGTAGATTTAATTTTTCTTAAGCCAAACAGGCTGTAAATTTAACCATAAAAAATTTAACATTTCCATGATATTACCAAATGTGACTCGACATAACCCGGAAGGGGCCTCCGTGTCTACAAGACAACAACAATAATGCTAAGTTTCTATTTGAAAGATTGAACTTGTTCATTAAATTACAAATGTTAGCCGAAAGGGAATTTTGATACACAATTGCCGAAAAAGAATTTTATACCTTTAGTATTCATCGTGAACACCAACGTGTTCCTGGAGGAAGTCCAGACAAGAGTAATTATTCCTCTATTCTACACCAGTATTTATGCCAATATTTTAGCTCAGAGAGGGGGGAGAGGGGAAACGCCAAAACAAAGGAAAAACACAACACATGACATAAGAGGGACGGAACATCTAGACGCAGAGGAAGGTTCTAGAAGCGTGGTGGAGCATGGAGAATGATCCAGACTAAAAGTTTATATCGCTCACTGACGTCTCGGGCAACATACGTCACACTACTTTTTCCATGACACCTTGCGCCGACTTGAACTCCGTGCTTCATTCAGTCAGTCTTAGCACAAAGTTTATAGTGGAGTGTAGTTCGGGAGGCCGGCTCGGGAGACGTGATAACAACAACACAGGGCGATGGGGCATGGTAAGTCCACTTTGTATTACTTCACCAGTGCTTCGTTGATGTTTTAATCTTTTCTTGTAGTGGTTATTTCAATAAACGCTACATAATGTCTAGTTAAGAGTTTACTCGTCAAATACTATCAACATTACATATATATTTAACTTTCGGTGTTTTATTTGAATCAAAACGTATATTTCCCCCTTCACGCCACGATGATACATTTAAAATGACCCCTCTACCAACTCTCTATCTATCCATTGCACCAAACCCCTCAAGTAAGAATTGACTGTGTGTCGGTTAGGTTGGCACCTGGCTATTATTTTAGTTCTAGCTGTAGTGACGTCACCTCCAGATGGCGCTGGCGTAGGGTTGCGCAGCGCGGCTTAGAGGGCCCGGTCATTCGAAGTGAGACCTAAGAAACTTGGACTAAGAGAGGACTTGAAGCGAGACCGGGGAGCGGACGAGTGGATCGTAAGCCTCGCTCAATTAGCCTCGTGGAAGGAAAGATCGATAGCATTGAATGTGTCTTACTTGTATGACCCCTGCATTTGACTGAGTGGGAATACGTCACCGGGCAGTGGCGATTCGCGAGGATCAGATGTGGTGCACCTAGGACCTGGCGGTCCAAGGAGATGGGCACGATTGTTATTATTTTTAACCAAAGCTAAATATTTTATTTACTGATATAAACTATAAACAAGTCTTGGTTTCCATGGTGATGTAAACAAAGAATGATTGTACAATGAGCCACTGTCCACACACAAGAAAAAGGAGAAGAATGTTCGGAGAAAATTGGGTTTTAGTTGAAGGCGCCTATTTTTGCCAGAATCCTGGACCCCTGACCTTTAAAATGAAGGTTCCTTTGTCAAAAAACGTTTTCTAGTAATTTTAATTACCGGAAATGATCTTGTAAAATTATATATCTAGATCTTAAAAGTCAAAACTCACCTCACATATCTTTCCAACCCCTGGGCCTGGAAACTTGAAGTTTTGCGTGAAGGTTTAATTTAGGCTCTAGACAAGAGCGTAAATAGGGGTTTTGAAAAAAATTTACCTACGAGGGCTGAAAAAGAGGGATTGTAAGTTTTCAAAATACACCGATGTATCTATCTTTTTAATCAATGAACATAGATTCCTTGAAATTTAAAATGAAGGTTCCTTTCTAGAATTGGGTTAGATATAGTGAGTTTTTAATTAATCTCCTAAGAGGGTGGAGATGTGAGAATCACCAACTCACTATCACTGTGTTTCCCCAAAACTCAAATTTTGATTGGCAGGAAGGTATGTGACTGCCCAATGTCACCAGAAACATAAAATTGGGAAATTTCAAAATGGAGCTCCAGGAAATGGGATGCCTCTAATTAAAAAAGCTTTTTATATGAAGTAGAAAAATTAAAATTTGGCAAATATTTAAAGAGACAAATCCAGAGAATCCAATAAATCTTAAATTTAAAAAGTTATAATAGTGAATTAGAGAAAAAGGGTTGGGAGCCTCCAAATTTCAAAAACTACTAGTAAGTAACTACTTCCTAGTGTTGTCTAAAACTGAGATTTAGCAAGAAGGTAAAAATAAACCATTCCAAATAAATATTAGGGGCTGAAAATGTTAATTTTGAACTGATACTTTGGGAAACAGTGAGAGGGGGTGGGTTATTTACAGAAATACAATATTTAGGCGTGGTGGAAAATTTAAGTTTGGCAGGCAGGTAGGACCCCTCTAGATAATTTTATCTGTCTTAGAATTCGAAATGTCTATGTACAACTTGCCTTTTATGTGCTACATGAGTTATAATATCAATTATATAATAAAATAAAATCATGAACAATTCCAGAACATATATTCATTTTCTAGATAGTAATCTTAATTAGAATAACTATTTAACATATATGGCATAGACTCACCCCATTCACCACGTGTTCCATTTTTTTTGCCTATACGCGCTCCCTCCACACACGTCCGGTGTTGGCACAAACTGACCGAGAGGGCCATGCTGACCAATGGACCAGCTGGCCTGAGTGACGTCACTTCCGGAAAGGATATGTTCGGAAATGCGTCAAGACAAAAAAAAGAATAGAGTAGATGGATCTCGAGAAGTTTAGCATGTGCCAGAACGTTCCGGGCCCGGAATGCTAGAATGAGACAGAGACTCCGATCCGTTCCCCCTCGTCACCCCTCCCCCCGTTTTCCTGTCTACCTCTCCCAGGATATGGCCACTATATAGACCACGGAGCGATTTTAAAAGAACACTCGATGGCAATTGGAGTTAAGGCGCTACGCTATTAGTGGCCATCTGAAGAATATGTAAGCTGAATATTTTTGTAATTATTGTTTTTGTATAACGTTATTATGTTTAAAAAACTTAATGTTTTCCCATCAGGAAAATATCTTCTTTTTGATTTATAAACGGTTTGATAGTTTCTATTGAAGAAACTAATCGTTTAAAGTTAGTATGGAATATTGTATGAATAGTTTTTGTAACATCAACATATTGTCCCATCTGGAAAATATCTTTACTTGAAACCTTTCTCAAGTTAGTATGCATGGAATATGTGTTGAAATAGGATTTGTGTTAAAATATTTCCCCATCAGAAAAATATCTTTACCTTGTTTATGTCTATTAGGGCTCATAGTAAATAATTGTAGTTAAGGTCGTCCTGTATGCAATATTAAGTAAAGTCCCTTCAGGAATAAGATTAATAATTAGTTGTTGTCCAAATGATATCTTTTGGAGCACTCTGTGTTTCCGTTTCTTTTCTTTTTTAACAGGATTTATTGTAGAAGATTATCAGGTTAGATTGGTCAGTTGAGTTATACTTTGCCAAGCCTTGTTTTGTTAAATATCAGTTTAATGTATATTGAAACTTTTTATAGTTCTATGCAAGATTATATATACAGAACGTTATAGCTTTCTCTATTTTTGCAACTACCTTATATTTCATATAGGATAATGACTTTATTACATCTGTATTTATTGCAATTTGTCTTAGATAATTAAGGAAGTTTGCCTCCCTTGTTAAATTCATTCGCTTATCGAAAGTTTACATTTTTGTTTGTTGTTCTTGTTGTTGTTCCCCCTCTGGGTTACGACATTGTATCTGTTAGTTTATTTACCAATAAGATATTGTTTTAAAACTATGTTGATCTTTCCTTTTGCATACAACTGTTGCATGCTCTCCTGCCTTTGTTTTATTTGTTAATTTCACCCTTCCTCTTACTGGCTAGTGAATAAGTGCGTTTTAGAAAAGGGGAGGGGTACTATAGTTTACAAAACTAGTGAAAACAACTATTTTTACGAGTGATATAAAACTGGAACTCAGCAATAAGGTATAACGACAACTCCAAATAACGATTAATGGGGGAAATAGGTCCAGTAACTTTTAGGTGAGGGAGGAAATTTAAATTTGTCAGGAATGTAGAGGGATTACGCTAATAATAAAATAAATTTTAAATATTTACTTGTTATGAAGGGGGAGTAGT
The DNA here is from genome assembly GCA_033556935.1 of Timema podura. Lineage (NCBI taxonomy): Eukaryota > Metazoa > Arthropoda > Insecta > Phasmatodea > Timematidae > Timema > Timema podura. Next base: position 2,740,508 of record JAVRXN010000011.1, read on the forward strand.
GAGAAGGGTTTTTTTTCAATCCTCAGAATTAAAATATTAAATTACTTTTCAGTGTGGTAGAAGATTGAAATTTGCCACCCTAATCACCAACTAAGGTTTGATCCTTACATTTTAAACTAAAGAATCAGTAAACTAATATTTAAACTACTTTTTGTTTTGGTATAAAATATAATTTCCACATATAAGTCAGTTGAGAGTCTGTCCCCATGTTCTATCTGTCTGTCTATCCATGGCCACGAATCCTAAATGGTTGATGAATTTGTCCAAGCTTGATATTTAAATTTTATAGGGCTTTACCACAAACTTTTTTTTTTACCATAGTCCTTCAATCAAGGGTAGGTTGTAGCTAGTAATGAGTGTAGCAAAATACAATGATTGTATTTTAAACATGTCTACTTTGAGCCTAGGACTGTAAATTGACGTGTGTCTCCTGACCCCCCCCCCCTTCCCGCCAGCCCCTTGCAACTGAGTCACAGATTGTTCTGTAGCAGTTGAGCGCAAACAATTGCTCAATATTAAAGGAGGCGAGATAAAATAAATTCTACCGGCTTTACAGGCTGATAGTTCATCTGGGCTGCAAATTACACCTAACATAGCTTTATTTTACGGCATTGATAATATCTGTCAAACTATTATTATTATTATTATTGCACTTATCTCAAGAATTAATATAGGAGGTACCGGGGAGAAAGTAGGTTTATAGGAAGTGCATCCACATTATTCGAGACTGATGTCTTGAACCATGTGATCATTGGTGCAGATAAAAATACGGCTGCAGCTCATATGGTTTAACGTATTAGTATAATGAAATATATCTGACAATTTTACATCTGCTATTATAGAGCGTATTTTTATTAATCAAGCACACTTTAAGCTGTTCTGGAAACGAATCTGATTGGTGGATATTATATAGTTTCCCTCTACATACTATTATTGAATCAAGGCCTAGTAGTCCTGTCGTCAGCCAAATGTGGGAACAGATTGATGCAATATTTTATTTTCCATTAAAATGTTATAATTGTGAGATGTTTAGTTTTTGTTGTAAATCTCTCTGAACAACGCAGTTTCCTTTTCTTCCAGGTTATACAATTTTGCCGGACAATTGAGTTATGTGAGCTTGTAATTAACAAAATAAAGTTGCCTGAAAACCTCTTTAAGGATCGTCCCAAGTAAACTAAACAACGCAAAAACAAGCAAAAACTGTCCTTATGGAAATAATAATTATTTGTTAGACCAAAATATCGTATCAGGTTTTCATAAAAGCGTGGGTAGAGGCGTTTATTTCATTTAATGTTGTGGAATTCTGGAAAGGGAAGAATTTTTTAAAAATGGGGTTGATGATATTAAAAAATTACTTTAGAGATAGGAAGGAACAATATATAGCATATTTAGGTATTTGGTAAAAGGCTGTTTTATTTGTAGGCTAGTCTTTTAACAAGCTAAAGAGAAGAGAAAGTTAATCAGAAATTGATTTTAAAATCCACGAATATGATGAGATTTTATTTGTCACATCAATAAGATAAACAACGTGCCATTCAATGAATTTCATTTCCTTTTTAGCAGGACTTTATAATTAAATGTGATACTTGTTTTTCTGTAAACACGTTTTATGACGATGAAAGTGCTATTTTCACGAATGTTTCGAATTCCGCTTTCAATTAATGCGCGTCACGAAGTACACACTGTTTTAACAATCACATTATGTCCCCAGACTTTAAATATGCCCTGATGTTCAAGACATAAATATTTGACAACACTGGTTCCTAACTAGTGCCTTACAATATTAATCTCGCGAGGATACTGTGTGGGATGACATTGACCGACCACACATCAATACATAGTTTTACCTGAGTATGACATGACAATAACTATGGTAATATTCACAATAATACTATGGTTCACTTTGGTGGGAGGAAATAAAATATTTACAATGTTGTTTCTCCAGCAGAAGTTTTTATATCCGCTTTCAGGGAGGGGTCAAGGAGCATAAAACATAACTAATATATAAACGTTTCACAGCTATCCTTGTTTTTGAAAGTGTCAACATAGAATTTTTGAAGTTACAGCATTCTTTAAAAAAATTACATAAATAAATTGATTGACAGCGAAACCCCAAGTTAGGAGGAGGAAAATCCGTCCCAGTTTAAAAAATTAGTAAAAAAAATGTGGGTGAATTCATCCCCGATTAAGACTTTTTGTCACATTTCTTGCGATTCTTAAATTTAAACTAAGGAAATCGGTATGAGTAAGGTGGAATCTAAGTAAAGTGTATCCGCATTTTAGTAGAGGAAGAGAGGAAAACCGTCTAGAAGAAAAAATAGTAGAGGTTCGAAATACAAGATTAACGCTTTTGTCCTCATATCCACAAGTGCATGCTCTTTTGGTGTCATTTTATAATTAACTTTAAAATTATATCTATAGTACAATTTTCATAAGAAAAGCTGACAGCTACACCAAGTCATGTGAGCCGTAAGCCGTCTGAGTGGTGACCCCTTGAGGGGATGATCCTCTCTACCAACCTTGAAACAGCCGTCTGAGTGGGGACCCTTGAGGGGATTATCTTCACTACCAACCCTTGAAACAGCTGTCTGAGTGGTGACCCCTTGAGGGATGATCTTCACCACCAACCCTTGAAACAGCCGTCTGAGTGGTGACCCTTGAGGGGATGATCCTCTCTACCAACCCTTGAAACAGCTGTCTGAGTGGTGACCCTGAGGGATGATCCTCTCTACCAACCCTTGAAATAACCGTCTGAGTGGTGACCCCTTGAGGAATGATCCTTGCCACCAACCCTTGAAACAGCCGTCTGAGTGGTGACCCTTGAGGGGATGATCCTTGCCACCAACCCTTGAAACAGCCGTCTGAGTGGTGACCCTTGAGGGGATGATCTTCACCACCAACCCTTGAAACAGCCGTCTGAGTGGGGACCCCTTGAGGGGATTATCTTCACTACCAACCCTTGAAACAGCTGTCTGAGTGGTTACCCCTTGAGGGGATGATCTTCACCACCAACCCTTGAAACAGCCGTCTGAGTGGTGACCCCTTGAGGGGATGATCCTCTCTACCAACCCTTGAAACAGCTGTCTGAGTGGTGACCCTTGAGGGGATGATCCTTGCCACCAACCCTTGAAACAGCCGTCTGAGTGGTGACCCCTTGAGGGATTATCTTCACTACCACCTTGAAACAGCCGTCTGAGTGGTGACCCCTTGAGGGGATGATCCTCTCTACCAACCCTTGAAACAGCTGTCTGAGTGGTGACCCCTTGAGGGGATGATCTTCACCACCAACCCTTGAAACAGCCGTCTGAGTGGTGACCCCTTGAGGGGATTATCTTCACTACCAACCCTTGAAACAGCCGTCTGAGTGGTGACCCCTTGAGGGGATGATCCTTGCCACCAACCCTTGAAACAGCCGTCTGAGTGGTGACCCCTTGAGGGGATGATCTTCACCACCAACCCTTGAAACAGGCACCTTGGTGTGACGTAGTCTGGTCGTGCTGAAAGAACATAATCTGTCACGAAGAAGACTGTTGTTGCCGAGAATGTAAAGTTGCTTTTCTACAAAGTTTCACCCTCAAGCTGCGGCGGGGATGTGTGTGAAACACAATTATCTGTTTTAAACTTTGTTACATTCTGTGCTCTTTCCTTCAAACCCCCTTTCCCTACGTGCCTTCGTCAACACTCCTGTACTCCTTGGAACTATTTGACTGGAGCTAAACTTCTCACTCAAAGTCGGGAACACTCTGTCGAGAGGGAAGTATCGGCGCCATTACAGGAGTAAACTCTATAGAGTAAACAGGGCGGTATCTGGCATTTACTAAAGATACTTAAATTACTTTCATATATTCACACGCCAAGTCATATGATTTGAAGCTGTCACTTTTGAAAGATATTAATAATACCTATGGCCGGCCTCTTGGTGTAGTGATCGGAATTCCTGGTTACTGATATAGAGGTCCCGGGTTCAATTCCCGGTGAGGCAAGAGGTATTCTTCCAGGGGAATATTTCCTATGGTTGCCATGGTCCGGTTAGTTAGACTTATGTAAGATTTAACTTTTACTGACACCTGATAATTATAATCATCATTCTAATCAGCTCAAGGCCATACGTTAAAAATACCTATAAATAATATAGTAGCAGTTTTTAAATGTTTGGATTTTCCAACCATGTTCTTACTTTATGTGTGGTTTGTATTCATTTCCCATTCGGGGTATCCACATACTTAAATAAAGGGGTAGGAGGCAGGAAGGTAAACATCTAGAGAAAATGTATCCCCATTTGCTTGGAGGGGTGGTGTTTTTTTCATTGCATCTCACTTCTAGACCGGGCCACACCCATTCTAATTTCTCTCATATGTTAAAGATGAGGAAGGAAGAATTTTATAGAAAATGTACCCGTATTTACGTGAAGGGAGAAGGGTAAAATGTTTGTGTTGGGATAAGTCGGAGAGTTGGGCCCCCCCAGGACTTTGCCCCTCAGTCCACTCTGTCATGGTTAGTGTTGTTTGTTGTGGAATGATAACGTCCCTCAGACAATACTAACAAAGGAAGAAAGACGGACGGAAAGTTGTTGCACCTGACACTAAGATGTGAAGGCCGGACGGACGGTGAGTTCAGGGCTGGACTGGTCACGACCAATCTCTAGCATCACGATGAGCGAGCGAACACACGCATTCATCATCATTTTGTTGGACTGGCAGCTGACGACCTGCCTTATGTGTGTCCTTAACAGCTTCTCAACCAATGGACGACTCTCAAACCCGTCAAGACAACTCCAGATTTGAGATTTTATATTTCTTTGAGCAACGGTTTTTAGAGATTCAGATTAATAAACGTACACTTTCTGAACTAAGTGATGATATCAACACATGGCTTACAAACTACCTCTATTATCAAATATACACAACACTATACATGAATCCGTGGTTTGGTGAGTGTTCCCAGGCACACATTCATGTCTAAATAAGTGTGTTTGCCATTTTAATTGAATCAGACTATATCCTCTTTGAGTGAATATATAACATATTGTGTGTATTACACATTAAGAACCGAATTGAATGAAATATAATGTTCAGAATTAATATATTTTGGTCAAATTTGGATAACTCGTTATGGATCTCATTTATCAATTTATTCAAACGTATGTAATTTTTGACATAATCTCGCTTTAGTTGGTTAAATTAAGCATTTGTCTTTGGTTGAGTTTTATTTTCTTCTATCATTTGATGAATACAAATTATGTTCTTTTTCCTTTAAATATTTACCCTTGCTCCCCCAACCTCCTTTTCCACCAAGCCATATCTACGACAACCTAATGAACTGTGCTGTGTATGCTAACTCACAACACCCAGTTCTCCGACCGTCAATTTATCACTGGGAAAGGGGGAAGCTCTAGCCAGTTGAAGCAACAAAACATTTTCTGCATGGCGAGAATCGAATAAGGGACACCTAATTCAGTAGGCAGGTGCACTACGGACCGAGCTAATATGTATGGGCTAGGGTCAATAATTTTTTATTTATTGCGTTAAATACAGTGGCTATTGGTGGATTAATCTAACGGAGAGGGATGAGGAAGGTAGTTTGGAAGAAGTGCACCCAGATTACCGTGGAGATCAGATGCTAAAACCACCAAAACACACCAAACTGCAATGTGTTATACCCCACAAACACTATTTTCGGTAAACGTGCCCATATCACATGGTTCAGGCTTTCGTTTGGGTTTTGGGTTTTCCCGTGGAGACATTTTGCCAACATTCCCTGAATATAGGTTTTATTGCTAATAGAACTTCAGCAGGTAGGGAATTACTGTGAGAATAAACCTCATCTGTCAGCTTGGTTTTTTGAAATATATACCAGGAATCGAATCCTGGCGGGCACAGTTCATGTTGTGGGTTGTCATCGGTGGATAATTTGTGAAAATAAATTGCCCAAATTGCTCTCTTCATGTTGACTTTGTAATTTATGTTCCTTCTTATAATAATTCTGTAAGAGGTATATTTATTCATTGTTATTCTTCTTCTCCCTGACAACCTTTTCCCATCAGGTAGTATAGTTCCTTTTTTTAAATGCTTTCAGCTTCCTTAAGCGAGAACCTATTATTTTTGGTACGTGACCAATGCATTCGAGTTTATTTATTTCATTGTCACCATATGGCTTGGCCTTTTTTTTATGGTATCAAAGGCTGAAGAGACCCCATCTCCCAAGTATCTTACATAGCGTAAACCCATTTTAGCTTCTGACCTCCGAAAAAGTTTCAATATGCCAGTCGACTCCATACCTCCACTAGAACCTCCATAATTCTTCATATAACCTGCACTTGTACCCATATTTTTAGGATGCTTTGTACAACCCTGGCAGTGCTTAGAAAGATATTCTATGTCTAACACTTTTCCCGTGTCAAAGGGCATGGAGAAATAACTCCGTTCAGAGAAGTATGACCTCTCTTTTGCCATGTGCCATCAAGCACAGCAGCAACAGGGCTGTCTCCTGAGTTCTCGACTATCGCTTCTTGAGCAGCCTTGGTCATGGTTTCTTCAGTGACCAAGTCCAATCCTTGTACCAGAGCTCTGATATGAGATACAAACTTTAGAAAGGGAGGAGGTAGGTTCAACATAGCACAAAAGGTACGTGATCCAGCTAGGCCTGTGGCCATATACGAAACGAGTGTAAGTTTAATAAAGTTTAGTCGATTTACCTAGAATAAGTACTGATGTCAATTTTTTATCTGGTTTCTTTGCAATTATTGCACTTTAATACTAAAATGAAGAATACACCTTGCCGTTTTCCTTCATTTTCACTAAATGATAGGCTACTTGCACATTTACAGAATTGGCATTTGCAAAAAGATGGAATCAAAGAAGAAATAGTTTCCAAGTCAACAATGATGTTGACTTTTTCTAGGTTACTGTATTTACCATGGATCACATTGCCATTTTCATAAAATAAGTAAGGCAGTTTTTTCTTTGAAGAACTGGGTTGTGTTTTAGTACTTGGCCTACATCCATCTTGTTCTGGAGTAAATACAATAGAATCACTATTAGTTCTACTTTCTAGTAACTTACGTTTATTGTGTTGGTTATCTCTGGATTGTCTCTTATTACAATAAAACAAATATAAATATGATATATTTATGTAAACAACAACATGTAACCTCACCAAACTTGATAAGATGTAGCCACAAAGTTTGATGTATGCAGACAACAATGGTAAATGCTTGAAAACAGGTGGTTTTGATGTTGTACAGAACAAGGGTTTGGAAAAACAAAGGGAAATAATTATATTTCATTGTTAGAGTCATATAAATCTATTACAAAAAGTAAGCTACACATGTATTCTCAACAATTAAATACTCAATGAAAGAACATTTGAATAATTATATTTAGTTATATAATATATCAATCTTTTCAGAAAAGAAGAAAGATTTATTATTATAAAAAATGTGTGATTTTTTTACCCATCTGGCGACCTTCTTCCCCGTAACCAGCAAATCAGTCTTTTGCGAGACTTACGCCTTAGAACTGTGACTGAGCTAAGTCCATTTCTTTTAAAGTAGATGAATTTGTGCATAGTTGGCGCTAAATAATTTTAACAAAAAGCGTTAAAATACCTTCGTTCAAGGAATATCTTATATATAATTTGATAATCCCGTTTCCACTAGTAGAAATTATGAGGAAATGACTGAACAGATTTTGACAAACAACCAGTCATTTTAACGGTTAGGAGTCCAGCAGGGCTATTATTACAATTTGACGCAAAGTTAGTTGCTACCGCTAGTTAGCTTCACTTTCGACGAAAAGATAGCGTTTGGGTTATTATGACCACCACACTTTGTATCGTCCGCTAGTTTTAGCTTCGACTTTGCTTCTAGCGTCAACGCACAGAATAAAATCAGTTTGCGTCAACAGTTGGCAACAATTTTCCAAAGAAGTTAGATGCTAGAAATTAGGTAAATTTATTTCAAGAATGTTGGCATTCATCACTAAACATTGTTAATTTATTTTTATTTTCCCAAACAGCTGATTACAAGTCATATTATTTGCAAGAAAGATTTAACCTAGCTTAATTTAATAAATCTCTTGTATCATTTTGTTTGCCTACGGTTGGAAATGAAAAAAATACTAGGCCTACATTATTCAATACACAAAACATATTTTAGTTAAAATCTTAATGTGAAATATGTATTCAAATAGTAATGTCACACGGGGAAATGAATTTGTATGAGACGTTGTCCAATAAAGAAATTATGTTTTTTGTAATATGTATACTTTACGAACCAATGCTTTATTCTTCATATATTTGTGTTGATACTGGAACAAGTGTAATATGTTATTTAAGATCTTAGAAAATAAAACTAGTTATTTAAAGTTGATGAAAGCGTAAAAGAAATCGCAACTTAATGTCAAAAAATGAGCATTTATACCCAGTCGGCCTACTATGTTAACAATAAAAGAATGAGAGGGTGGTTTGGATGGTTAAAAATAATAAAAGGCATCTTTTAATTAAAGGGAATTCTTAAGACTTTAGTTAAGTGAGTTGTTTGCAATTTATTCACCTCAGGATAGCTAGGTCTAGCAATTAATTATCGGTTTCAGATAAATTTAATAAACCTTTTATGATTAAAAACCACTAGGCCTAAGCCAAACCACATGTAAACATTAAGCTAGGGCCTATTTTGGTTATTTACAGTCTTGGCTGCAATATTTCATAGGCCTCAACCACATTAATGTGTATAGTAATTACTACTGTATGTACGATTCAGTTTAAATAGGCTTACATTATTAAAGTTTTGTTTGGGCATCTTAAACAGATTAGACCTACCTTTTTATTGTCTTGTCAATTGGTCTGTCCATGTATTTTACCCGAATAGGGTATACCTAGATGATAAAGGTTGAGCTATGTAATTCGGATTTTTGTAGAGGGAGAGAGGGAAAACCTTTAGAAAAATAAAACCACTCACCGCACCCAGCCAGGATTCAAAGACCAACCACCCCACCACTGGAAAATTAGACCAAAGAGACTGTCTTGGTTAATGTTGCCCCCATCGGTGGGTCAACAGATTACTAACATCCCAAATATGTTGATGCCTAACTAACCCCCACCTACTATAAAACTTACAGACTATTAATTTCAAATTTGGAATTTCCCAATCAGTGTTTTGATGTTGAATAATAATGCATTTTGATAATGCTATGTTTCAAAGAAAATATTCTCTTAACATTCAGTGTAAGCGTACTATCCCCATTCTTGGCCTACATTATGATATAGGCCTATTTAAAGTTAGATTATGTGAAACACACATAAACACCTTTTGAGATTATTATATTGGGCTAATGAAATGGCAAGTTTAAATCAGGTAACACAAAACACCTAATAAATTACAAAACCTAGCCAACATAACCTCGTAACACAAACCAAAGGACAAGTAAAATGTCTGCGCAACTTAGCGTCACTGTACTAGGACAATATTTGCGCTCGCAAGGACTTTGCTTTCGCAAAGTGGTCGGCCATAATAACTTTTGACGCAAAGTCTAGCGTCTCTATGCTAACGATCGCAAATTCGTTTTGCATCGTGGTCACAATAGCCCTGCAGGATGTCAGGAAAAATGGTAGGCCTAGTTTTCCACGAAAACCCAATTTTCACAGAGAATTTTCAGTTTTTCATTCTTTATTTAGTCACCATGGAAACCGTTATTTGCTGAATGGCTGTAAATCTCTAAATAAAATATATCTCTTTGGCTAAAAAATAATAGCTCAATCTTTATTTGTTGGTCCGAACACATCACAATTTTCTCTTTGGATAAATATTTCTCTTTGGATGTTGGTCATAGCACATCTATTGAAATGCCTAAACTGGGGAGACATTTATTTTTTATTAGAATGTTGCTATCGTTAATTCGAAATTAAATCAATAATATTGAGCATAATTCGAAAATAAAAAGGTTAGGTTATTAAGTTCGTGAAAATATGTCTAAGTTTAGTTTTGCGCATGATAAAATGATATTTAAACATGTTTAGGTATATATTATAATCTCAAAAACAATAAAATGATCTTGAATAATGTTAAATTATAGCCATTTGAACTATCTAAGTGTGAGTTTTTTTTCAAATTGATGTTCATTTTAGCAAATAGTAACACAATACAAATACATAGGTTAAGCTATTTTTTCATTTTACCGCTTAAATTTGGGGATATGATATTTAAAATTAATGTTTTGTGTACCACATCTATATTTTCACATTCTCTCTCTCTTTAAGACTCTCTCATGCTCTCACGCTCTCTCTCACACTCTCTCTCTCTCTCTCTCACACACACACACACACACACACTCACTCTATAAACACTTTCTCTAATATAATATTTTCTCATTCTCTCTCTCATACTTTATTCCTATCTCACACACATTCTCTGCCCTCTCATTCACACTTTATCACACAATTTCTCCCACATTATCTTTATTATGCTCTCTTAACCTTTCTTGGAAACACTCTCTCTCTATTTCTCAACCATTCTTTCTTTCTCAAAGCCTCTCTATCTCACAAACGTTCTTTATCTCTAATACGCTCTCTCTCTATATCGAAGGTTCTATCTCTAAACGCTCTCTCATACACGTTCTCTCTCTCTCAAACTCCCTCTCTCTCCCAAAATATTGGACTTAAACTCTTTCTCTATCTCAATCTCACTTAACTCTCTGACTCAAACTCTCTCTATCTCAATCTCACTCTCTCAATCTCAACCTATATCTCAATCTCAAACTCTCTCTCAAACTCGCTCTCTCCATTTCTGTTTCTATATCTTTCTCTCAAACAATCTCTCTCTTTGTAACATTGAGTTACATTTGAACTCGCCCCCATTCTAAACGTCATACTCAACTCGCCGAAGTATCATACCACCCGCCCCAGATAATTCAATAATATTCTAAACCCTACAAAAGTACTCTTCACTATTGTAGTTCCTGTAAATTGAAACAACGTTATAGACAATTCAAATCAATAAAATCAATTCAATAGAACTATGGAATACATTGGAATCTAAACTCACCAAATCTATCGTGTGTATACAACGACGAGCTACACCGGGTAGTAACAGAGACTCCTTCACCGAAGTCAACACCGACTAAATCAAATAGATACTGAAGCCACGCCAAGCAATACTATCCACGTTCAACAGAATTCTACCCATCTGCACCCTGGTGGATAGTTCCACAACTACAGAAATAACGTCCGATTGAAGAATCGCTGTTCTAAAATGAAAAATGGGACAACAATATCAACAATCCACGTCATGTTCGATTCCTTCTAGAAGGAATTGTTCTACCCCCCCCCCCTCCACCTTGTTTCCGTGCTGTGAAAAACCCCTATTTAAAGTCCTGTGAGCGCATTATTAAAATGACTATTCAACCAACACTGGACGGAGGAACATAATCCTAGGACTAGGATTATGCCAGGATCATCCGTGATAAACTACAAACTTTAACAATGGCAACGTATACTATGAACTTAATTATTCAAAACTTTAACTTTTGTATAAGCCGTATTTATTTTCTTCGCCAAATAGTAAAATATATAATGTCTGTCGCCACTTGGGCGCTCGAGACAGCTGTTTAGTTTTGATCTTTAATTTATAATAACTTTGATATATTTTTGTGATGAAGAAGTTTATCATTATTTCATTCTGAAATAATGTTGTAAATAAAATGTTTTGATTTCTTTTGTAATAATGAACACTTATAAAATTTAACTTTGAAACGTAAATTGTTTAACTGATAAAATTAATTAGTGATTAATTTTATATTTTGATCGTAGTTTAAATGTTTTCACTAGACTTTGTTTATAGTAATTTTGTTAACTTTAAATTCACGAATAGATGGAAGTTTCTAAACTGTAAGTTAGGTCAGGTAGTCCCACGGGAGTTTGACTAAAGTCTGTTAGCCAAACTCTCGCGTATTTTAAAAATGTCTAATAAATATTCTTTATATATTTATTATTTAATTTGTTTGAAGTCTGCTTTAAGTGATGCAGTGCAGACACGTTTGAAACAGTATAATAAGGCCCATAAGGCTCTTATATAAATCTTATAAATTTATTAACTGATTTATTATTTGTTTACTTGTATTCGTTTGAACACTGTGGGTCGTTTGTCTCATAAAGACTAGCCTATCTGATTGTTTGATATGTCTAACAGTAGAGACGTTCTCGCTAAGGAACTACACTAATGGCTGTTTATTTCTAACATGATTTTACACTGAACTCAGTACGATTATTGAGACCATGTAATTAATTGAATTCTTCTTTGCTAATTGGTTTTGCTTTGAATAAACCATTTATGGTATTATTATTTAAATCTTGCATTTCATGTCCTTTGTATATTCTATGTAGATTTCACCCTCCCTCTACCTTTAAGTTATCGATGGTCGTAAGGAAAGGATTGGAGAGAGGGGTGTAACATCTTAAACTCTCACTCTAACTCTCTCTAAATCTAATTTTCTCTCTCTAAACTATCTCCCTCTCTAACTTTATCTCTCAAACTCTCTCTCACATTATTTACATTGTCTTACATTGTCTCTATTTCACACAATATCTCCCAAAATTTTATACGCTTTCTCTCTCTCTCTCTCTCACTCACACACACACACACTCCCTCACACACTTTATCACGTATTCTCCCGTACTTATTCTATTTCTCTATCTCACATACATATTCTCTCTCTCTCTCTCACACACACACACTCCCTCACACACTTTATCACGTATTCTCCCGTACCTATTCTCTTTCTCTATCTCACACACACTCTCTCTCCTACACACATTCTCTCCCTCTTCTCCCAGTACTTCTCTCTCTAACACATACACATACTCTCACATCACTAGCTCACACTCACTCGATCTCTCTTAATTGCTCATTCTAAGTCTCTTACTATCACTTTCTCACACACACACACACTCCAATATTCACACTCCCCCACACACTTATACAATCACACATTCAAACACTTACACTCTCATTTTCACTATCACATTTTATCACCCTTCTATCATATATCTTATATATAATCTGATAAGCCCGTTTCCAGTAATTGAAATTACGAGGAAATGACTGAACAGATTTTGACAAATTAACACTCATTTTAAAGATTATGGAACCAGGATGCCGGTAAAAATAGTGGACTAAAACTAAAACAAATTTTCCCAGCGAATTTTCCATTTTTTCCTTCATTAAGGGCAGTGGTTCATCTGTACAATCATTCTTTGTTTACATCACCATGGAAACCATGATTTGTGTATAGCTGTATATTGGTAGATAAAATATTTGTCTTTGTTTAAAAATAAAATCAGCTCAATGATTATTGAGTGATTGTGCAACGAATAGATAGAGCTCTGGGAGAGGGGTCGTGCCGAAAAACGAGCTAGTTAGCAAGTATTTAATAAAGCCATAAGTGGAATGCCAGGCCTCCATCGTGGTTCGGATCCCACGTTAAACTGTAGGTCCTCCATTTCATCTCACAATCACTCTACCATTACACATTAGCGTGAGTGGGTACAACCCGAACGGGTAGTAAGACGTAATAATAATAATAAATCCATGCTTTACGTTATAATATACTTTAATTCTAAGTTTACCAACTACACTATAGAAAAATACATTTAATGTTAAAGTGGAATTAAATATGTATGTGTGTTTATATATAACGTTTGTGACGATGTACATTATGTACAAATACAATATATATAATATATAATCACAATCACACGTATATAGTATATGGCCTATCAATATTTATATACATAATTCCACTTCAACATGTAATGTTATTTTTCTCTCCATAGTGAGTATATATCATTTTTACCCATAACAGTTATATAATAATTAAATTATATATTCTAAATAAAATTAGAATATCTAAAAAGTTTCAAACCGAGTTCTAAAATATTTATGTTGACTTAAGACTCACAACTCAAAATAAAAATTGACAAAGTTTTAATGGAACCAAAGCGCCGCTTTGGTGACCGAAGGGTCTTAATCTCTACACTCGCTTTAGACTGAATGAGGAACAAGGTTCAAATCCTGGTGATTTGTTCTAAGGGGGGTATTTCCTAAATGGTTTTCCAGTCTCCCTCCATGCACATGTGGGTGCACTTCCTATAAAATCAATCTTCCTCATCCCAAACCTACTAACTTAATTAGTCCATAAGCGTAAAACACAAACGAGTAGTAAGAAGCGTCACTAAAAAAAAATCCAAAAAAATGTACACTGTCTCGTTAGCTTTCAAGTGGAACATCCCCCCCCCCCCAAGAAAAAGTCCTTTCTACGCCCCGTTGTGTTAGAGTAAAGAAATGGTTACATTAAACTTAACTGATAATGTATTGTTTATATTACGTAATTGAATGAATGCATTAATAAAATTAAAGTAATATCATTATTGCATTCATGTTTTGCAAATACCTCAAATATATGTATATATGAATTTATTGAAAGTTTACCCGACATTTTCTCATTTCTAAGATAAGGTTTTTAAACGTTTGGAGACAAAATCAGTTTAAAGTGATGAAATACTCCATTCAACCTGGATGATAGTAGTAAATGATTGCACTATGGTCCAGTATTTTAAGTCATAGTGAAACTAAACAAGGTAAGTTTGCTACCTTTCAGTGTCAACTTTCATTCTTGATAGCGAGATTATTTATATAGCCCCTAATTGATTTAGATAAACTACAACTTGACAATGAAAGCATACAATGATTGATTATGCTTATAAACGTTTTACTTTGCATATTTGTTTATTGTGGAGAAATTTCATTTGAACATTTGAGCATGACGTCCACGGCGTCATGTGATATTGTGAATTCTTATGGACATAATACTGAATAAAGAACTTGTGAATGAGAGGACTCTAAAGCCTGGGTCCTATTACATAGAGAGCTCAAGGCTCCTGTATTTAAGCTATATCATTAGGATATAGTAAACGTATGTTATCAAAACTTCTGACCAACAGAAAATTAAGTCAGCTAGGCTCAAAAACTAAACTTAGTCACTCTGACTGGAACAACAATATTTTAGTCAAATAGACCAAAGAAAACACGTCTGATGGACGTACAAAATACGTTAGTCATCTTGACTAAAGCAAAAACGTCTGATGGACATATGAAATATGTTAATCAGAGTGACTAAAGAAAACACGTCTGATGGACGTACAAATAATATTAGTAACTTTGACTAAAGAAAACACGTCTGATGGACATACAAAATATGTTAGTCATCTTGACTAAAGCAAAAAGTCTGATGGACGTATGAAATATGTTAGTCAGAATGACTAAAGAAAACACGTCTTATGGACGTACAAAATGTTAGTCATCTTGACCCAAAAACACGTCTAATGGACGTACAAATAATATTAGTAGCTTTGACTAAAGAAAACACGTCTGATGGACGTACAAAATATGTTATTTATCTTGACTAAAGCTAAAACGCCTGATGGACGTGGGACTAATCTCCTAGCCACTTTTGACTAACAAAAACTTACATAGTCATATGGACCAACTCAACAAGTCTGAAGGACTTGGAAAACAACTGGATACTTGGATCAATAGACGAGATTCCCTCGGCGTCGAGGCGGGGACACCCACGACCTAACCGTCATGGTCAGCAGTATCTTCTACAGGTTCTGGAGCAGAGTTTCCTTCTTCGAAGATATCCAAGTGATGCACTACAATCTGTGAACTTAGGAGTCCCTCGTTATATACTCTTTTCTTGACTAGCAAATTGGGAACGGTAAACAAGGGAATGGTAGGAAAGGGGGGCGGGGGGTTGTAACTGTGGAGCAAGAGTTGCCAAGGAAGTCCGCTAGGGGCGTAGTGGTCGTCGCTCACGGCGTCGCTTGCAATGAATCAACGACCGTCTGGTCTTTCTTCAATGTTGAGGTCAAGAGGTTAGACGTGCGTTGAAACTGCCACGCCTTTGCTTCCGCCATGCTAGCAGAACAGTTGGTGAAAGCATGGTGATCGTATCCGGGAACATCCACGTAATGTAAGTAGAATCCAAACGATATTATTACTAAATACATCAGTTTTAATTCTCTTCTTCTGATTCACTTATTGTAGTTTAGAATTTTGTGTGGATTACAGTTGGTAGATGTTATTTTGATGTAGGTGACATGCTACAATATAATAATAATAATAATAGTAATAATTAAAACTAGCCTAACCTAACCTAAATACATAACATTCTTCTTATGTGGGTGTAGGGTCTTCAGGTGTTGTTGCCGGTCACATCTTTCGTACTGACGGCAGTCATCCGATGGACCGGTTGACGGACCAGATGCCCGACAGCTTCAGCCTAGCAACACACTTGTTTCCAAGTGGGCCGAACTCCTCGAGTGAGGGGTTGATTCTTCCATCTAAGATGGTGTTAATTTTTGTGACTTTCTTCCTAGCTGGTATTCCGGCGACCTTCAGTTCATCAGCAGTTTACACTATTAGAATCTAGAAGGCGCCTTCCCTCAGCCAGGCTCCGGTTAGCCAGGAGTTTCCTATTACGGTCTACCCTCCCAGCCAACATCTAAATTTTGTATACTCTAATTATTCAGGTTGTGCCAGTTCGGTAGTACATCGTCAGAATCTGATGTTGCGTCCCCACTTTCAGTAGTGTCGCTATCATCCTCAGTTATGTCATTTTCTTCAATGTCAAGTCTAATCCGTCTCTTGGTCTTCCTTTCTGTCACGTATCTGTCTAATTCTCTTTTAAATGCATCATCAGCGATTGCGTCCAAGAGTCCCCACGTCTCACAATATGTGATATATTGTACTATCTTGCAGCGGAACCTACAGAACCTTCCTATCCTCTATCGATTCCACACATTCTTATACCACATGCTCCGGCGTGGAATTCCTTTCACAATTGCATTGTCTATCATCTGTTAATCTTCTTGCAAGGAGAGCGACCCTGTATGGACCAAGGCCTGTGATAAAGTGTAATAATCCAGCTGTGGGCTTCAGGAATTCAATTTTCACTCTTTACCTACAACTAGGAAAGAGCTTGTATGTCCTTCTACACGTTTTATTATTTGTCCAGTCCTCTTTGCCATTCTTCTTCAAGAGATTTCTTGACCTTCTGCCTAGTTGCTACCCCCTCATGTGATAACTCTTTTGCCTTTCCCAATTGGCCTTTCCGTATTCAATATATTGCCACTCTCTTCCTAAATTCCAGATCCAGTGGTCAGATACCCAGGATGACGCACAGCGCAGTGTAGCCACGGTGTTTGTGCGCCAGAGAGCCTACGAAGAGTAATCCTCTGAAGACTCCTGATCTTCCTCTTAATTCTCACCTTCCTCACCTGTCGAGCTCATATGTTTGCACCATGGAGACTAACAATTTATAACAATGCCTGGTGATATAATTTTACTAACGGCATATACAGTCTAAAACTCTCCTGTCCTATGCTGATTATCTTATTCATAGCTCTCAAGGCTCTTCCACATATATTCTCCACGTGTGTCATGAAACCACGCTTCTCATCTAACTTCACCCCAAGGTATCTGGTATAATTGCTACGTCTTGTAATTTGTCTATCAATCTTAATCATTGGGTTTCTCTTGAGTGCTCCCCTGAACAGCACATGGGTCATCTTTGTGGGTGCCAAACGTAATTTAACCTTCCTGAACCACGAGTTCAAGACAGTGAGAACTGCAGTGGTCTTGGTCTCAAGTTCACGTCTAGTTTTTGCTTCAACCACAATAAATATAGCATCCGCGAAGGCAGCCACTACCACCGTACCCTTAATTTTAGGGTTGTATGAATAATTACAAAAAATACCTTTAAGAAACCTCATAAACGCCTTATATAGGTACCAGGTTTTACATAGATCAGTAAAATGATTTCGGCTTTAGTCCTAATAAACAGACAGATGGAAGGTATTACAAAAAATAATTTTCAGGGTTCAGGGATCATAGGAGAAAGTACAAATGATATCCAAAACGCTTGTTATTAAAATGTAAATATTTACATTGGTCACAATATGACCGTCAGATCAAACACATATTTTGATTTTTCTTTGAAAATATGAGTTTTGGTAAAGGAAAATACATTTTATGGACTGGGAAATTGTATTGATTATATGAATATTAGGTATATAATTGTGATGGTGCAGTTGGTACTATTTTCTTCTACCAATTTCAAGCATAAAAGGGTGGAGAAAAATAACGTCTACTACTGAGCAAATAGGCATAGTTTTAAATCGTTAATTCTCATTAAAATCAACAAAATTGGCCGCTAAACTTATTTACTTACTCTATGGCACTATGAACTCAACTGTTCATTGCCGCACTCACAAAGTACATCACTTATCCTATCTTAAGCTAGTTCTACTCAGTCCACCTCATTATACTTATTACTATTTTGAGATAGTTCTATCCAGACCACCTCATTACACCCTATATCTATCTTGAGATAGTTCTATTCAGTCCAAATAATTACACCCTATATCTATCTTGATCTAGTTCTATTAGTCCACCTCACACACTATTCCTATCTTGAGATAGTTCTACCCAGTCCACCTCATTATACTCTATTACTATTTGAGATAGTTCTACCAGTCCACCTCATTATACTCTATACTATTTGAGATAGTTCTATACAGACCACCTCATTAACCTATATTTATCTTGATATAGTTATATCCAGACCAACTCATTACACCCTATCTCTATCTTGATATAGTTCTATCCAGACCAACTCATTACACCCTATACTATCTTGAGATAGTTCTATACAGTCCAAATTATACACCCTATCTTTATCTTGATCTAGTTCTATCTAGTCACCTCACACACTATTCCTATCTTTAGATAGTTCTACCCAGTCCACCTCATTATACTCTATTACTATTTTGAGATAGCTCTATCCAGACCACCTCATTACACCTATATCTATCTTGAGATAGTTATATCCAGTCCACCTCATTACACACTTTATCTATCTTGAGCTAGTTCTCTCCAGTCAACATTATTATATCCTATCCCTATCTTGAGCTTTGAGTTTTTTCTAACATTTTGCCGAATAATAAAAATCTGATTCCGTTTTAATCTATTTCGTTGAAATCTACACTGGTGATCCCGAACTATTTCCTCTGTATATCTCAATCTCAGTAATATTATTTTGGATATAATTTTTATAGAATTTTGGTATAGTGAGATATCCTTTACAGTCTTTATACTCGCTCTTATCCTACTTTTGAAAGTGGGTTTTATATACTTCCTTCCATTCTTGTGATAGTATCTCATGGTTCCAAATAGAACATAGCAATTTATATATTCCTATTGATAACTTTTCACTACCTCCTTTTATTAACTATACTGGTATTGAACCTATACCTGGAGATTTATGGTTTCTTTAACTTCCTAATAGTTTCTTTGACTTCACATAATAATATTGGATGTCTGTGCCTAGCCTGATACATTTTCCTATATCCCTTAATATCTAAATAAAGTTCCCTAATATTCTAATTTTGCTAATTGGTTCTAACTACTAATTTTATCCTTTAAATACTCGCAAATAAAATGCCAAGTATTCAATTATCGTGTTAGCTCGTGCTATAAAAAAAAAACTCTACAAAGTACTCTCTAAGTTTTTTAATATATCGCTTTTAATTGCTAAGTAAAATCAATAAAGCACGTTTCGTAATATAGGGTTCTACTAATAGTCTATGCACTGGTTCTAGCATGTGCAGATAAATATATCTAAATAATCCATGGAGTTTTAATATGTGAGTTGTCGGATTAAATAGTTGAGGCTTTCAAATGGTACCATCTTCAGACTCACAACACCTTAAATAGTTAGTGAAGAGTGTCCGCTTGACAAGGGACGTGTCATGAGGATAGTGAGGACATCAGACTCACAACACCTTAAATAGTTAGTGAAGAGTGTCCGCTTGACAAGGGACGTGTCATGAGGATAGTGAGGACATCAGACTCACAACACCTTAAATAGTTAGTGAAAAATGTTCGCTTGACAAGGGACGTGTCATGAGGATAGTGAGGACATCAGACTCACAACACCTTAAATAGTTAGTGAAGAGTGTTCGCTTGACAAGGGACGTGTCATGAGGATAGTGAGGACATCAGACTCACAACACCTTAAATAGTTAGTGAAAAATGTTCGCTTGACAAGGGACGTGTCATGAGGATAGTGAGGACATCAGACTCACAACACCTTAAATAGTTAGTGAAGAGTGTCCGCTTGACAAGGGACGTGTCATGAGGATAGTGAGGACATCAGACTCACAACACCTTAAATAGTTAGTGAAGAGTGTCCGCTTGACAAGGGACGTGTCATGAGGATAGTGAGGACATCAGACTCACAACACCTTAAATAGTTAGTGAAAAATGTTCGCTTGACAAGGGACGTGTCATGAGGATAGTGAGGACATCAGACTCACAACACCTTAAATAGTTAGTGAAGAGTGTCCGCTTGACAAGGGACGTGTCATGAGGATAGTGAGGACATCAGACTCACAACACCTTAAATAGTTAGTGAAGAGTGTTCGCTTGACTAGGGACGTGTCATGAGGATAGTGAGGACATCAGGCTCACAACACCTTAAATAGTTAGTGAAGAGTGTCCGCTTGACAAGGGACGTGTCATGAGGACAGTGAGGACAGAGCATTGTCACGTGAGCGTAAGGTATATAACTATTTGTAGTTTGTAGAGTTGAAGTCTAACCACTCGACCACGGGCTAGGAGGGGGTGAGGGGGATTGGGAGGGGGCGATCGTGGAAGGAGTCCAAAAACATTCTTTAGGCCAGGGCTTATGCCTCATTTGCTGCTTCTAGAAAATTGTGCGATTTTGTCAATTTTATCTTTTTTAAATTTCCTCTATTCCTATTTCGCTGTTCATTCTTTCTCTATTCCCCTACCTAAGTAAATCAGCTTCTCACTTATGAAAAAGTGTATATTTACAAAACAAAAGCCTCCGCCGAAGGTCAGTGACAAGGCATAAACCAAATATCACACCTTCTGAATGTGTTTTGATATCTTTCAACTTAATGGGAAACAAATTGTTTATCATAAGCCGAATAAGCTTATTACGAGTCATACGATAAGATTGGCGCCAAATGGTGAATAAACAGAGTATCCCAAACTACTAAGAAAATCAAAATATCACCACACCCTCCCTAACAAGAACTTAGACCTTAACAACCTTCACAAATCACTCTCAAAATACCATCATACCTTAAAATCCCCACCTACCCAGATCCCAAGGGGGAAAAAACCTACCCAAAGACTAAAGGCTATAGTTTGATTTCACCAAATGTCACCATTCACAGGGTGACTGACAACTATATAAGTGTTTTATACAGCCCCATTTTACAGGTAAACAACTTCATATCACAATGATAAGCGTTGTAGCCCATTTCTGAGAGAGCAAAACCAGCCAAACCAGCTTGTCAGTGGGTGTGTGGTTTACACGTATAGCTGATTTACAACCAACAACTTCCATCAGTGGTAATATCTCTCTGTCCATTCAATGTTGGCTCGGGATCGTTTAGACATGAGGTGTGTGTGTGTGTGTGTGGTGTGTGTGTGGTTGATGTGTGTCCATCTACAATTCGCACACCTGACACATTATTGTAATATCTACCACTGTCCGTTGAACTACTAGGAAGGAACTTGTTTGACAATTACAAAAGTTACTAAGGCTGCTGTAATGTATTCATTCGTCAAGTCTTGTGATCCACGGCTGTCATTTTTTATAGATATTATTAATATCTATAAAATAAAACTAATAATACAGTAAAACATTATCATTGTTGTTCACAAATAAATATGCTCTTATTTTCTAAAATGTTCTTAAACCAGAATTCTACTGTATATAATGATATTGTATATATTTAAATTGTGTCTTAGGTGCTACTTGTTTGACAATCCGTGTTTATTTACACTAAGGGGGCAGGATGGGGAAGGTAAAATTAGTAAATGGTGGGAAATCATTCAGTATAAATAATTCTAATATCTCAGGCTGGGATTAGAACCCCAACCTTTCTATCATCTGTAAACCTGATCATGCGAGGTTAATGTCTCAGCTCCCGTGGCAATATGCAATTTATCGAGAAATAGTTAAAACATTAAGTTATCCAAAGCAAACAAATCTTGCAACCTAAGTATAAAAAATAGCATTATGGGAAATGACAAAAGAAGAAAATCTATTAAAAAATCAATATAAATAGGCTTATACAGTTTCACTAATGATCTCATAGAATTCAAGCTATAACATATTGTCTAATGAATTTATTTTTGTATTACCTAACTATTACATTTTAAATTCTATCAGTTTAACTTAATTAAATATAATATTTTGTAAAAAAATATTGTATGCTCTACCGCAATGGGTATTTTTTTGGGGTCATATGTAAATAGTGGCAGTTCAGCTATATATTATTGTACATTAGGGGAAAACCATCTAGGAAAAACTCTCAGAACACCAGACTGGGATTAGAACCCTGATCTTCCCGTCATCGGCAGTCCAGTCTATTACGAGAGTGACGCCATAGACCATATAACCACCGATACGAGTTCTACTATTGTTGAGACAGTATATAACGGTAAGTAGGTAGCAGTCCCCGAATGCCGCTCCTGACAGGTTTACTCCCGGAAGTAGAAACCACGTGACAAGAACCAAGCCGTGTGTAAAGTAATGTCGCTACATTACTGTGTCCTTCGTGATTTATGACGTATGCATTCCCTGGACCGTGAAACTATCAAATTGGACTCCATCCATTCAGCCTCACCTCTCTTACTTTCTTTCTAACTTGTTTCTTCTTCAACTCTCTCTATACTCTTCTCTTACCTTCTTTGTCTTATTCCAACTTCTTCATTAAAGTTCAATAACAGAAAAGTTTTCACTCTTCATTACTTTCCTCTATCACGTCACATTCTTCATTGCAGCAATCCTGTTAAAGTTGGTTAGTTTCTCTGAATTTGGGAGGAGCGGAGGAGCACGGAGCCGCTTGGACCAGCCCCGGAGTGGAGGATCATGGAGCCTCTTGGACCATCTTCAGAGTTGAGGATCACAGAGCCTCTTGGACCAATCCCGGAGTGGAGGATCATGGAGCCGCTTGGACCAGCCCCGGAGTGAAGGATCATGGAGCCTCTTGGACCATCTCCAGAGTTGAGGATCACAGAGCCTCTTGGACCAATCCCGGAGTGGAGGATCATGGAGCCTCTTGGACCAACCCCGGAGTGGAGGATCGTGGAGCCTCTTGGACCAACCTCAAAGTGGAGGATCACGGAGCCTCTTGGACCAACCCCGGAGTGGAGGATCGTGGAGCCTCTTGGACAAACCTTAGAGTTGAGGATCACGAAGCCTCTTGGACCAACCTCAGAGTTGAGGATCACAGAGCCTCTTGGACCAGCCTCAGAGTGGAGGATCACAGAGCCTCTTGGACCAGCCTCAGAGTGGAGGATCACGGAGCCTCTTGGACCAACCTCAGAGTTGATGATCACAGAGCCTCTTGGACTAGCCCCATCCTTTTTAAAAACACACAAAACACCAAAGAAATTGTTTCTTGTAATTAACCTGTTAGTGTACACTCCGTCTACCATGAACG
The DNA here is from genome assembly GCA_033556935.1 of Timema podura. Classification (NCBI taxonomy): domain Eukaryota; kingdom Metazoa; phylum Arthropoda; class Insecta; order Phasmatodea; family Timematidae; genus Timema; species Timema podura. Next base: position 2,764,103 of record JAVRXN010000011.1, read on the forward strand.
GTAGCAAGCAAGCGTAACTTATATGTTACACTCTGATGGGGCTGATAAGATGGTGTGATAGCCACGATTGGTTCGTGTTCAAGATTCGTCGACAGTTCGTCTTAAATTCTTCATTCGTCTATTTGCTCAAACTGGAGTGACTACACTAAGCACTGATTCGTGATTCGTGATTCACCGCTTGGTGGTTCGTGCCAGAAACCTTGAACTTGAGTTGATCACGAGTGACGTTAGTTAGAAGTAACATGTTTATTTGGTGAGGTGTGGCTTACTAACTACACTTGCCGGTAGCCAAAAGAACCTTGAAATGGTTCAACTGTTTCTCTCGTTATTTCAATATGAAACACTCGAGGATGTACAACCCACCATTGTAGCTCAAGCCTGAAGTGAATTCCATCGATAGCTTCGACCCCTCGCTCATTCTGTCTCCCTCTACGAACCTACGCACATAGGGCACAGCTCACACACACATCGCGCACCACCAATGGTTCGGTTCCTTTGATCTCTGCTCAAAAACTGCGCCCTCGGCGAATCACCATGAACGCGAATGACGAACCACGAATCACAAATTCACGTATATTGTAAATCCAGCTAAGACTGCTACCGCTCATGGCGAACGCACAGGTTAGATCGAATGGGAGATTGACTCTCCTCTGGATATCGACTATAAATACAGCCCTAAAGGATGACATGGCAGGCCTACGAGTGTTTAATGGGAGAGATGAGTGTGTTGGTAACAAAATACTTGTTGTCTGCTGAGAAATACATTTTTAAAAGTTATATACACAATATGACAATGTTTTAGGATTATTTAAAGAAATACAATAATTTTTTACTCAACACACCCTATAAAAGGCAGCAAAAAGCAGTAATTTATACAAATAATTTTAAGCTCGGTTATTGAAGTTAAAATAAAGTACTAAACATTAACTTATTGTAATGAGAGCGTAACTTAAAGGAAATGCACCCGCATTAGCATATATAGTGGATGTGAAAACCACGGTGAAACATTACATGTGGACATTTTTAGTTCGCCTATCCAGCTAAGATTTGAACCTCGACCTCCCTATCACTAATATTCCAATCTATTGCGATCTTGGCATCTTGGATCACGTGATTATCGGTGAGGGTAATTTAGAGAGAGGGGAGGAAAACACCAATTATAATTGCACAATGCACAATGCACCTAGAAGAATAAAATCTGATTGCAACCGAATGTGAGACGAATTTGAAAAACTAAGATTGAAAGTTTGTATAATATCATATTTATTTTATGTAATGGCGTTGAAAAATATCATTCACAATTTGGTAATGAAATAAAATGTATCATGTATATAAAATATTTCATAGGTCAACTCAGCCAAATTATGTTAAAATTTAACTCATTTTCTACTACATTTAATGTACAGTACATACGTTTAGCAAATAATATTTAAAACTAATGTTATAAATACATTTTTGTATACGTTTTCAAAGCTGCACCAGTGGCTACACGATCCAAGACACCAGGCTCGCTAAAGACTGAATTTTTGGTGGTCTAAAGATCGAGGTTCGAATCTGGTGCGTTGGGAGGACGGGGTGGCTGTCATATAGTTTTCCCTTTCCCTCTACTCGCTAATACGGATGCATTTACTGTATGGATCCTCCACATCACTAACCCAGAAATTGAGCCGTGCTATCATGTAAAGACTAAAAAACGAAAAGGTTTTAAACAAACTATTTGACAATATTTTCGATAATGGCTTCCTTGTATGAATGATTCACAACTAAATATAACTTTCTTATGCCTACTGCTAATATTACTAATATCCTTATTGAACATATAGCTATGATTGTCCTGTATAGGTGATCACACAGTCCAAGGTGTCACTTCATCAAGACTGGAACCAAGAGGTGTGGGTTCAAAACTAGGTAAATGTATTTAGTTTTTTACCCTCTCTCTCCAATCAAAATGTGGGTACATTTCCTCTGATATACTACCTCATTAGTGTAAATATTGGGATGGCCTGGACGGGTAGTATGATGTAAAGCACAGATTAAAATAATGTTTGTTAAAAATGTCTAGTTTGTGCTCGATAACTAGCAATTGTTTGACAATGTGACGGCATGTCACGTGTGTAGAAATGAAGCACACGAACCTGTCATGTCCCTATTATCCATGTAAAGTGAAACCTTTGAGTAGCTAGCAACTCGTGACCAAACAACGGCTTACATCCGTTGTTCACTAGTTCATTTTACTAGTCATATTTAATATTAATCTAAAATATCTGATTACCTTATGTTTTGTACGCAATCATCGACCTTTGTTACTAAACGAATCTAATTAGAGAGACATGATGTATTTTAGCATATGAATTATGGGCACTTTTATCTGTTGTTATGTATTGTTAAAAATAGCTTTACAAAACATTCATTTACCTTAATAAGCGTATCGGTGGTCACCCGCTCCGAGACGTTAACCTCACAATAGATTTGAGAGCTGCTTACGGAGGGAAGGGGGGGGAGTAGAGGTTTGAATCTTGACCGAGCTCACTTCTAGTGGTTTTTCCATCCTCTCCCCATTCCCTATAAACTACCTTTACCATCCCTATCTCTTAAACTACCCCTAGTTTGTTGAAATTACAAAAGGAGACTGTTAGAGGATGGCTATAGCATACACCTGACATGTCAAACATGTGGTCCATTCCATGGTTCTGTGTGGTCCGTTCCATGGTTCTGTGTGGCCCGTTCCATGGTTTTCTGTGTGGCCCGTTCCATGGTTCTGTGTGGTCCGTTCCATGGTTCTGTGTGGTTCGTTCCATGGTTCTGTGTGGCCCGTTCCTTGGTTCTGTGTGGTCCATTCCATGGTTCTGTGTGGTCCGTTCCATGGTTCTGTGTGGTCCGTTCTATGGTTCTGTGTGGTCCGTTCCATGGTTCTGTGTGGCCCGTTCCATGGTTCTGTGTGGCTCGTTCCATGGTTCAGTGTGGCTCGTTCCATGGTTCAGTGTGGTTCCTTCCATGGTTCTGTGTGGCTCGTTCCATGGTTCTGTGTGGTTCGTTCCATGGTTCTGTGTGGCCCGTTCCATGGTTTTCTGTGTGGCCCGTTCCATGGTTCTGTGTGGTCCATTCCATGGTTCTGTGTGGTTCGTTCCATGGTTCTGTGTGGCCCGTTCCATGGTTTTGTGTGGTCCGTTCCATGGTTCTATGTGGCTCGTTCCATGGTTCTGTGTGGTTCGTTCCTTGGTTCTGTGTGGCCCGTTCCATGGTTCTGTGTGGTTCGTTCCATGGTTCTGTGTGGTCCATTCCATGGTTCTGTGTGGCCCGTTCCTTGGTTCTGTGTGGTCCATTCCATGGTTCTGTGTGGTCCGTTCCATGGTTCTGTGTGGTCCGTTCTATGGTTCTGTGTGGTCCGTTCCATGGTTCTGTGTGGCCCGTTCCATGGTTTTGTGTGGTCCGTTCCATGGTTCTATGTGGCTCGTTCCATGGTTCTGTGTGGTTCGTTCCTTGGTTCTGTGTGGTCCATTCCATGGTTTTGTGTGGTCCGTTCCATGGTTCTGTGTGGTCCGTTCCATGGTTCTGTGTGGTTCGTTCCATGGTTCTGTGTGGTTCGTTCCATGGTTCTGTGTGGCCCGTTCCTTGGTTCTGTGTGGTCCATTCCATGGTTCTGTGTGGTCCGTTCCATGGTTCTGTGTGGTCCGTTCCATGGTTCTGTGTGGTCCGTTCTATGGTTCTGTGTGGTCCGTTCCATGGTTCTGTGTGGCCCGTTCCATGGTTCTGTGTGGCTCGTTCCATGGTTCAGTGTGGTTCGTTCCATGGTTCTGTGTGGTTCGTTCCATGGTTCTGTGTGGCCCGTTCCATGGTTTTGTGTGGTCCGTTCCATGGTTCTATGTGGCTCGTTCCATGGTTCTGTGTGGTTCGTTCCTTGGTTCTGTGTGGCCCGTTCCATGGTTCTGTGTGGTTCGTTCCATGGTTCTGTGCGGCCCGTTCCATGCATTTGTGTAGCCCGTGCACCTTTTGATGAACCTATACAAAATGTGGCCCAATTTTTCTTTTTATAAAGCTTGTAGGAACACAACTTTTGAGATGAAGACATTTGTAAATTGGTCATTATTTTGTAAGATCTAGAAGGTGAGGTTAGTTTACCAAAATGTACTCACTAATCACCAAGCATGGTTAAATACATGCAATATTGGTCAGCAGATTGTTGTGTTTCCGCTCATGAAGGAACAAACACCTAAGCGATCACATTTACCGATACGCATTTTTCATCTATTTTGAATGTAACTTCAACAAGCTCTAAAGCCACTCACACACTTGATGCAAATGTAAAGTTTCAAATTTTTGGCAAAAAATAAATATTATGTGTTAACATTTTATGTAATCTTAATTTTATTTTTGTTATAGTAAGAAGTTTCAAATTGAGATCTGTCCACTTAAGATGGTGACAATATTGAACTTGGTGAGATGCGGCCCCTTCATTATTTTCAATGTCCAATGTGGCCCTTAGGGTAAAACGAGATATGCTCGCCTGGCGGACACTAATATCTTAAAATATAAATCAAGAATATTAATGAAATATTGTGTTGATATTTTTGAAGTTCTGATGAAAGATAATACATTCGAACTTTGTTAGAGCGAGCACGGAAATAAAGAGAACCGGGCTGTAGTAAGCAAAAGGCCATTATCACTCATTTTACGCGTATTCTCATTAATTAGCTAATTTTCCTGACTAACGTTTTCACGGATAGTTCTTATGACGACCCGTATCGGACTACAGTGTGTACGTTTGTACGGTCCTCTGGCTCTCGTTATAACCAAGTTATACAGTACTTACGTTTGTATGGTCCTCTGGCTCTCGTTATAGCCGAGTTATACAGTACTTACGTTTGTACGGTCCTCTGGCTCTCGTTATAACCGAGTTATACAGTACTTACGTTTGTACGGTCCTCTGGCTCTTGTTATAACCGAGTTATACAGTACTTACGTTTGTACGCTCCTCTGGCTCTCGTTATAACCAAGTTATACAGTACTTACGTTTGTATGGTCCTCTGGCTCTCGCTATAACCAAGTTCTACAGTACTTACGTTTGTATTGTTCAAGTTTGATCATTTAGTGAAAGTGAGGTATATTTATTTAAAATGTTAAGTTTTTAGAATCAAGAATATTATTGGTTTAATTTAAGAGGAAGGAAAGAGGATGTACAACTGTATCAGTGTGGATAGAGGATGTACAACTGTATCAGTTTGGATAGAAGATGTACAACTGTATCAGTTTGGATAGAGGATGTACAACTGTATTAGTGTGGATAGAGGATGTACAACTGTATTAGTGTGGATAGAGGATGTACAACTGTATTAGTGTGGATAGAGGATGTACAACTGTATCAGAGTGGATAGAAGATGTACAACTGTATCAGTGTGGATAGAGGATGTACAACTGTATCAGTTTGGATAGAAGATGTACAACTGTATCAGTGTGGATAGAGGATGTACAACTGTATCAGTGTGGATAGAGGATGTACAACTGTATCGGCGTGGATAGAGGATGTACAACTGTATCAGTGTGGATAGAGGATGTACAACTGTATCGGCGTGGATAGAGGATGTACAACTGTATCAGTGTGGATAGAGGATGTACAACTGTATCGGCGTGGATAGAGGATGTACAACTGTATCGGTGTGGATAGAGGATGTACAACTGTATCAGTGTGGATAGAGGATGTACAACTGTATCAGTGTGGATAGAGGATGTACAACTGTATCAGTGTGGATAGAGGATGTACAACTGTATCAGTGTGGATAGAGGATGTACAACTGTATCAGAGTGGATAGAAGATGTACAACTATATCAGTGTGGATAGAGGATGTACAACTATATCAGTGTGGATAGAGGATGTACAACTGTATCAGTGTGGATAGAGGATGTACAACTGTATCAGTGTGGATAGAGGATGTACAACTGTATCAGCGTGGATAGAGGATGTAAACTGTATCAGTGTGGATAGAGGATGTACAACCTTATCAGTGTGGATATAGGATGTAAAACTTCAATAAATAACACGTGGAAAACTTCCACAGCACAAGTGTCCGAGATTGAAACATGACCTTCGTATTACCTTCAAGCCAATCTATTGGGAGCTTGATTCCTTAGCAGCAGGTTAATAAGAGCTTTTACTAAGCGAGCAGGTTAATAGAGAGTTCACTAAGTGAGCAGTTTAATAGAGGGTTCGCTAAGCGAGCAGGTTAATAGAGAGTTCACTAAGTGAGCAGGTTAATTAGAGGGTTCACTAAGTGAGCAGGTTAATATAGGGTTCACTAAGCGAGCAGGTTAATAGAGGTTCGCTAAGCGAGCAGGTTAATAGAGGGTTCACTAAGTGAGCAGGTTAATAGAGGGTTCACTAAGTGAGCAGGTTAATTAGAGGGTTCACTAAGTGAGCAGGTTAATAGAGGGTTCACTAAGTGAGCAGATTAATAGAGGGTTCACTAAGCGAGCAGATTAATAGAGGGTTTGCTAAGTGAACAGGTTAATAGAGGGTTCACTAAGTGAGCAGGTTAATTAGAGGGTTCACTAAGTGAGCAGGTTAATAGAGGGTTCACTAAGTGAGCAGGTTAATTAGAGGGTTCACTAAGTGAGCAGGTTAATATAGGGTTCACTAAGCGAGCAGGTTAATAGAGGGTTCACTAAGTGAGCAGGTTAATAGAGGGTTCACTAAGTGAGCAGGTTAATTAGAGGGTTCACTAAGTGAGCAGGTTAATATAGGGTTCACTAAGCGATCAGGTTAATAGAGGGTTCACTAAGTGAGCAGGTTAATAGAGGGTTCACTAAGTGAGCAGGTTAATATAGGGTTCACTAAGCGAGCAGGTTAATAGAGGGTTCACTAAGCGAGCAGGTTAATAGAGGGTTCACTAAGTGAGCAGGTTAATATAGTGTTCACTAAGCGATCAGGTTAATAGAGGGTTCACTAAGTGAGCAGGTTAATAGAGGGTTCACTAAGTGAGCAGGTTAATATAGGGTTCACTAAGCGAGCAGGTTAATAGAGGGTTCACTAAGCGAGCAGGTTAATAGAGGGTTCACTAAGTGAGCAGGTTAATAGAGGGTTCACTAAGTGAGCAGGTTAATTAGAGGGTTCACTAAGCGAGCAGGTTAATAGAGGGTTCACTAAGCGAGCAGGTTAATAGAGGGTTCACTAAGCGAGCAGATTAATAGAGGGTTCGCTAAGCGAGCAGGTTAATAGAGGGTTCACTAAGTGAGCAGGTTAATAGAGGGTTCACTAAGCGAGCAGGTTAATAGAGGGTTCGCTAAGCGAACAGGTTAATAGAGGGTTCACTAAGTGAGCAGGTTAATTAGAGGGTTCACTATGTGAGCAGGTTAATTAGAGGGTTCACTAAGTGAGCAGGTTAATAGAAGGTTCACTAAGCGAGCAGGTTAATAGAGGGTTCGCTAAGCGAACAGGTTAATAGAGGGTTCACTAAGCGAACAGATTAATAGAGGGTTCGCTAAGCGAGCAGGTTAATAGAGGGTTCACTAAGTGAGCAGGTTAATAGCGGTGACGTTTGAGAAAAAGCACTAGTACTATTTTTGACAAGATTAAAAATCCCATTAATGTAAACATGCATGAATTTCACTCAGCTGGAGATCGAACCCTGGCCAGTAGATTCAAACACGCTTATGATGCAACATAAATCAACTAATCATTAAATAAAACATTATATTTTTGAACAGGTTCAATTTCAATATATTTAAATGTATACAGTTTTTGCAGCTTTTCCATGAATGTATTCCTGTAACTCCCATCGGGATAAGGTTATACCAGCTGTCATTGTTTGTATGACGTCAAATAGGATCACACACACCGCAACCCCCCTGTATCTCCCCACACTCGCCCTAAACACAGAAGACCACAACCACGATCACTGGCCAATGACAGCGGTTTAATTGGAGCCTTGTGAAGTTGTCAAAAATATTGAAATATACAACATTACACCTATTCCCAAGCTGTTTCCAATTACATTGTCAACGTTGGCTATGTCACTTTAAAACATAACAAACACGACGGAATGTGTAAACATTTTAATTCCATCATGGCCCCATTTACTAGCTTATCTAGCCTTTTTTAGATGAAATAGGACTATGTGATGGCTGACGGCTGTGTCTCTTCATGCACACTTTCAGATATCATTTATATTCTTCATTGTACCTACACCTTGCAAACTATATATATAGAGCCATATATTCTAGAATCTACATCTAAACTAAACAAATGGCGCTCTAAGATGGCATATCCCGGGTCGCTTGTGGCCAGCACTAAATCTTGCCATGATTATTTAGTCTTGATCTATTTAAATGTACGTCCCCCTTAAGATGTGTTTGTGTACCCCTGGATGAATACCACCACTCTAGAGGAACCATGGTTGTAGGAAGGACGGTATGTAGCAGTAACAAAGGCTACTAAAACTAATTTGCTATATTCATACGTCATCTTATGTTCTAAAACTTTCTCTTTTGACAAATCGTATCAATGTCAATACAATCTTAGGTTAATTTGGTCAATTTTGAGATCAAAATCATATTTTTTAGATGTTCTTAACTAGGGTTTCTAAAGTCTGGCCATTTATCTTACAGAGTTTGTCCCACGGCCGTTTTTAAGTGTTGTCATGTATAATAATTTAGAGAAAATGGTACATATTCTAATAAGAAATAACTAGAAATTAATGTTAAGTTTTTTCTTATATGAACTTAAGTTGATTTTTTTAACCAATATTATGAACGTTAGATATATATATATAATATAGATAATTACAAGAATTAGTCATATTTTTAATAGATAATTTAATAATTTAATACCCACTTCAGTGGCCGCGTGGTCTGACGTGAAACTCTCTCCGTAGGCTAGACGGCCGTTGAAGGGGAGAGCAAGGTTCGAATCTTGGTCGGGTGTATTGAGAGAGGTTTTGCCAAAATCTTTTTCCATTATACCTGACCCGAACGGGTAGTAAGACGCGGTGCTAAAGAGAGTAGTAAAGAAACAAATGAATGCGCGCCTTTGAAGACCTGTTATATTTATAAATAATACTTCAATTTGTTACCATCAATAAGTTATCTAAAATTAAGGCTGACCCAACATTTGTGTCCCCCCCTCCCCATTCTCCATGCTTCTTATGTACCCCTCCCTCACCCACCCTCCTTTTTATAACCCACTTGTCTCTTAACACACAATATTTTGAAGTATATTAGGCTCTAGGGGCCACCTATACAATTTAACTCCTCCATCGCAAGCCACCCCTGCAGAAAACTTTCTTGTTCAAGCTTTCTCAGAAAATGTTCATCTCTACTCCTATGTTCGATGGTTCCTAAGAGGAGGCCTTCCAAGCTTCTGCTGGAATTTTCAATTGCACTATTTGATACACCCCTGTATGTGACGTATCACTGCTGGTACACAGTCAGAAGTTTATCAAATAATGATATTTACAATTTCAGCAGAAGCTTGGACGGCCTCATCTCGGGAACCATTGAACATAGGACTTTTTTTTAGCTCTACTATTCACGCCCCAGTTACTTCCAAACTAAAGCTGAACACTTTGAATATAGATAGCCTATTTGGCCCAATATCACGTCACGTTATTCTAATCGTTAGAGATAAACATAAGATAACGACCACTACTCTTGATTTCACAATGTTTGCTTAGCGCTAGCGTCCTCAAAAAAGTGCTCGTCCAGTTAGCATATTTAACGTCCACATTATTTTCAAAACATTACGCCATAATGTGTTATGGCAATTTTTATTTTTCCTCTTTTGAAAACGATGGCCCCGAAGCCACTGTACAACGTGGGGCTAGGGGTTCTAGTCCCTAACATCGTATTTTATATAATTATTTTGGTTTATCTCTCTAGGCTCTTATTCATTGCTTTCACCTCAGGACCCCTCATTTTGAAACTTGCGAAAATACTTGCTAACGAGCAAACTTGCAGCTCATGAACTCGCAGATCACAGGCTGTACCAAAACAGAGCTAATTTTGAAAGGTTTCTACTGTCGTACGAGTTGGTGTAATGTTGTTTCTTTTGCAACTGAGTTTTCAATCCGACAACACTGTAAAACCATGACGTGCTAAAGGGTTGAAGCGATGAGATGCCACAACACGCCATTATACAAAACATGTAACTGAAAGTAAACACTATTATTGTATTGAGTGCATCATATAAAACGATTTGTTTGGTTTTATTAGGAACCCATCTTCCAGTTGTATGCATCTAAGCTTGTTGAATCAAAATTTTCTCAGGTTATATGAGTAGAAGTTAAACTGTCCTCCTGCTCAATATCCACTTTAGCTCACTTGATAGCGTGCTTGGCTGAAACTCAGATGTTAATGAGGTCGATCCCACCCTGATTGTAATACTTTAGTTTTTGTCTGAATTTAAATCACTTGTTAATAATTATAATTCAGTAATATATTATTTTCTCTTTAAAACATAAATATGCCCTAAAGATTTTTACCATGTGAATAATAATTAGCTTGCTTAGCCTTATTTTTAAATGTATACATTTTTATATCATAAAACCCATACAAAATTTCAAAATTAATGTACCATTTTTAATTTATTACCTTGTTAAATTATTTTTAAAGAAGAATATTATAGTAGTCTACGTAGGCTCAAATACCTTGCATACTCATATAAAAAAAATTTAAAATAAATTATATGCTTACTAAAACAATAATTTAAAATTAAAGTTTAAGTTTGATAGATTTAAAAAAAATAGAAAGACAGGATTTGAACACGCGAGTTCTAAATTATGAGAACATCACTCTATCGACTCAGCCAAATTGACAGCTAGTGGATCTTGAAATATTAAATATATAATTATATTTTCACCCAAACAAATATTTTTATTGAAGGATTAAATAAAGTGTACAAAACAATTTTTTTTCTGTAAACCTATATTGTACAGTGGTAGGTTTATTTCAACAGAATCACTCTCAGAAATCTGCAACTGAAGAGGGGGATGGCATCCATTTTGTTATTTTATGCTCTACTCGATGGACAAGGCCTATCTCACACGGTATTAGGATGGCGAGTAGAATCCACTCGCTAATCGGTCGTGTGACGTCAGTTTTGGCAGCGCAGACGTTTCAAAATTAGGGGTTTGTGAGGTTGTGTGTGAGATGAGAGAAATACGCTAGCGAATCAATACTCTCACGTTTCAAAATTAGGGGCCCAGGTATCGGAGGGGCCATTTCTCGTTGCAAATAGTTGTAAGTTACTACAATTGTATACACATGATTACTGAACACAATTCTTATAAATAACAACATAAACACGAACATAGGAATTCTACTTTAATTTGTTTTCATAATAACTCCATAACCCACAAACATTATAATAGCTTACTTACAATATCTTCGTTCAAATGAAGCCAATCGAAAGGTTTGTAATAAATCAAGTTCTCCGAGAATGTTAATGATATCAACAAGTGAAAGGACCCGTTTGCAACTTGACCAGTACATCAAAATAAAATGCAACGCCAAGTTTAACCACCGGTTAGACTTTACAAGCGGTTAAATTACGAGGAATTTAACGTGGAGTTGTAAGTGGGCCTCAGTCACTGAGTCTTATAGTAATCTCGTGATATAAAATATATATGATATATTTACAAAATACAATCATGAAACATGACTGAAATAAAGATCAACATACTATACTTTACTACACACACACACCCACACTAACACACGAACTACGTTTTAGAAATTGGTTTTTACTAGCTCTGTTCAAATGTAGTTTAGTGCAACGTACATTTTATATGTATAACACATATGGTATGTATAAAATAACTTGAAAGTATGTCATTGTTAAATATTTTTACACATTCCTCGAAGTAGCCCTAAAAATGTTCGTAAAGAATGCTTTGTGATTCAACGGGTGTTTTTATTTGCTCTTTTGTTATTAAAGGAAACAACAACAAAGCAAACACATTTTTTTAAATTATAAAAGCATTTTATAGCGAAAATATGTAAGAACTATTTATAATAATAAAAATAGCTGTTCTACAGCCCTAAAGTTGGTCTTTATGTGTTTCCAATTCATCAGAGTACGTACTCAGCCCTTCAATTGTTAGTGTCACCCACCCACACCATCTGGGAGGAAACATATGTAAAAGGGAATGACTGACAATGCAGTAGTTTCCTGTTGTCTTACGCACTGAATTTATTTGAGCGAGCTAGTAAGAGCCGGAAAGGTATCACATATACTTGACAGGGATCTCTTGTGTGCCACGATCGACATGGAACCGATAGATTTACTTCCCCTCCAAAGAATATGTGCTATGGATTTTCATTTATCGTTGACTTGGACTGGTTATGAACCCTCGAGCATCAGGTCTTGGGACGAGCACTTTACCTCCAGACAAATGAGGCCATCTTTACATATCAAGCTCTTAAACGAGTAGCTCGAGTGTAATATTATTACAAGGCCAAAAAAATATATCAATGAAAATCTATGTAGCCGATCTCAAAATTATTCTAGAAAAAAATTCAGAAATCAAAATTTATAGAATATTTTTATAAACTGCGAAATTAAGTTTTATTTACAATGTTTGGTACTAATTGTCTGGAATATCCTCATTTACTCACAAAACTCGTGAAATGAAATAGATTCTACTTTTCATAACCATTCAAATAAAAAAACTCCCACCCTTAATATAGTTCAAATTAATGAATAATTTCAGAATATAAAACTAAATTCATCAACATGTGTTAGGAATTCTTTTCACACACCTGGGTGATCATTTATTTATCTTTTATGTCATTAACTACCAAGATCTTTTGTTCACAATCCCCCACCCCTATTGCAAATACTTGTTAAACATAACAACTTAGAGGACACTTTCTTTCTCTCTCTCTTTTCTGGATCTTGATGGAAACATGATGGAAACGCGATGGAAACATGATGCAAACATGGTGTAAAAAAAGAGAAAGAATATTGCAGAATGATTTCTTTAGAGCTCTATACTAGAAAAAAGGCTTCCCTTCCTCACTCAACTTACAACCTTACTGTAGAACGGTCCGCGAAACATTGATCTCTTTAAATTTAATTCGATCCACAACTACCCTCAATAATACATCTCATTACAAAATAGCTTCGACAACGCGGGACTTCCAACAACAAGGGATCCCCATAAACATCTCATTATAAGCGTTAGAGGATGACGAGGGAAGAATTATAAGTAATATCTTGCATTTGGATAGAAATATTTGGAAAAGTGTTTAGGATAAACTACCTTAAGTACACTTGAACTCCCAGTCACCGGCAAACTAGATCATAAAAGCTTGACGTCTCAGTCCACGTGTCCACCAATACAAGGGCTGGAATTAAGTTGTTGGTGTCACTATTTACAGCCCTCACCCCCACCCCCAGAAGTCCCGTTATACGATCCTACATCAGGCCCTGAAACATTAGACTACCTTGTTGAACATGAAGGCTGTACCGCCACACACCTCCACTGACTTACCAATCCCTGATGTCGTAGTGTACTTACATGACTTGTATTCAAGCAAATAACATGCACTCACGCCAACTATTAAAGCCGGAGACTGACTTAAACCGAGCTTTGTAATGTAATGTTCGATACAAGCACGTCTCGAAAGTGCTCCGGTTTTTTCTCATTTCTAGCTGAAATGTTGGACCTACAAGTCCAGCGTTTTTTAAAATTTAGTACAATGTTGTCGATCTTGAGGATCCCACAAAATAGTTTGCTTCCTGTATTGTTCAATAAAAATAAGTATTTTCTTGGTTTCACTCCATTTTTTCTGACACTTGCTGCAAAATTGTTAATAACACAAAACACGTATCTCCTCCATTATTCAGTTTGATGACTGGATCAGTGTGCTCAGCGCATGAACACAGGTGCACCGGCACTAACTAGTGTGTTACTTTATAATGCTCGTGTTACATTACATTGTTCTGTTACAAGTAAGTCGCAGCCACATTACAATGCTCGTGTTACATTACAATGCTCTTCTTACTTTATAATGCTCGTGTTACATTACATTGTTCTGTTAAAGTAAGTCGCCGCCACATTACAATGCTCGTGTTACTTACAATGCTCTTCTTACTTTATAATGCTCGTGTTACATTACATTGTTCTGTTACAAGTAAGTCGCCGCCACATTACAATGCTCGTGTTACATTACAATGCTCTTCTTACTTTATAATGCTCGTGTTACATTACATTGTTCTGTTAGAAGTAAGTCGCCGCCACATTACAATGCTCGTGTTACTTTACAATGCTCTTCTTACTTTATAATGCTCGTGTTACATTACATTGTTCTGTTACAAGTAAGTCCAACCCCATTACAATGCTCATGCTTCATTACAATGCTCTTCTTACTTTATAATGCTCGTGTTACATTACATTGTTCTGTTACAAGTAAGTCACAACCACATTACAATGCTCATGCTTCATTACAATGCTCTTCTTACTTTATAATGCTCGTGTTACATTACATTGTTCTGTTACAAGTAAGTCACCGCCACATTACAATGCTCATGCTTCATTACAATGCTCTTTACTTTATAATGCTCGTGTTACATTACAATGTTCTGTTACAAGTAAGTCGCCGCCACATTACAATGCTTTCTTACTTATAATGCTTCGTGTTACATTACAAATTTTTCTGTTACAAGTAAGTCACCACCACTTACAATGCTCATGCTTCATTACAATGCTCGTGTTACTTTATAATGCTTGTGTTAGGTTACAATGCTTGTGTAGTTACAATGCTTGTGTTAGGTTACAATGCTTGTGTTAGGTTACAATGCTTGTGTTATGTTACAATGCTCGTGTTATGTTACAATGCTCGTGTTACGTTACAATGCTCGTGTTACGTTAAACTTACTCGTGCTTTCATTAAAATGCTATTGTGACGTTACAATGCTCGTGTTACTTTACAATGCTAGTGTTACATTACAATGCTCTTGTTACATTACAATGCTCATGCTACATTACAATACTCATGCTACATTACAATGCTCGTGTTACTTTACAATGCTACGTGTTACTTACAATGCTAGTGTCATTACAATGCTCGTGCTACGTTACAATGCTCGTGTTACATTACAATTCTAGTGTTACATTACAATGCTAGTGTTACATTACAATGCTCGTGCTACATTACAATGTTAGTGTTACATTACAATGCTAATGTTACATTACAATGCTCATGTTACGTTACAATGCTCGTGTGACGTTACAATGCTCATGTTACATTACAATGCTTGTGTTAAATTACACTGTTCTGTTACGAATCAGTTGCCACTTTAACAGAACTAGAGGAATTAATTTCCAAAATATTTGCTATATAGCTCACTTCGGTGGCCGTGTGGTCTAAGGCGCTACTCTCTCAATAGAAAAGACGGAGAGATCAGGGTTAGATCCCTGTCAGGTGTACTAATGGTGGTTCATCCTAAATGGTTTCCCACTCTCTCTCCACGCAAATATAGGTACAGTTCCTCTAAATTCAACATTCCTCATTCCTATTCCACTAGCGTAATTAGTACATTTCAAGCGTATAGCCCGAACAGATCGTAAGAAGCGGTGCTAATTAAAATCCTATCTAGATGACTATTCTTGTACCTTTTTCTGACTAATTCCATCTTTGACACCCACTCGATTGGAGGGCCCTTGTAGAGGGAGGGAGGGGGTTGGACTTCTTTGAGTCGGGACAAGGCAAGCAGAGAGGCAATATTCATACAATATATATTATTTTATTGGACGTTAATCATAATAATTGCTCTAATTGACAAGGGTAACTGAGGTGGAATGCATCAGTGTTTACCTGGAGATAGCATCATTGGAATAAACAGCTCCAATGCAACTGAGTGTGACCGATTGGCCTGAGCTCTAGGGTCAAGGTCAAGTCCGTCAGTCGAACACACAGAGTGTCAGTTGCAGAGGTTGTAACACTCTCAAATAATCACACTTGAGAGTAAACCATTTCAAAATCTCTCCAATAATAAGTCTATAGACATAGTTTGAGTTATCGGGGCATTTATAGATTATTTAATATATTAACAATTTATTTATAAAGCGAAAAAAAGTTTTCCTTATAGATAGGCTATATAAAAGATTTACTTTAAATTTATTATTAAAGATCTTTAAATTTGATCAGAATTCATAAAAAACGAGGGGGGGGAATATAATCATGAGTTTTTTTACAAATTCTATAAAATATGTTGATTACGATTGTGAGGGCCTTCATTCCATTTCTATTGTGTCAAAACGGCATTAAATTTCATGCAAGAGAACGTTTTTGTTGGGAAATAGGCTAATGCGATATTTCCCCCAACTAGCTTCCCTACTGCATTCTCTCTCTCTCTTTCTCGGTCAATCTCATTCCCTTTCCCTGCCAACCATTATTCTCTGTTGCTTCTCTTGCGAGAGAACAGAAGAAGGAAGGACCAACAAAGGCAAGTCTGGCTCCCAAATTGGCTTCCACGTCACCGATGTTCAATGAACAGATGACAAAGCGCCCGTGTACAGCACTATCCATAGAAACATCGGAGGTAGGTATTTCTATCTCTACAGCTAAAGGCCTGTTGACACGATATTAGTTGACTATTGCAAGTACATTAACTTGGCTGCGCGCGCACAGCTTGCACCGTGTAAACAGACAAGCAAGCTACTAACAAACAAGTCCCCTTGTAAGTGAAAAAGTTGGTCACCTTCCAACTTTACTAATGCAAGTAGACAATTCAAAATGGTGACAAATAAAATATTGTGTGTCCGGGCTGCGTATTAACATTCCCTAACCCAGCCAGAGCACCACGCATTTAGAGCGATATGATTGGTCCCTACACCACACCGTCTCTCTCTCTTTCCCCTACGCCGCCTTTCTCCTCTCACGCGCTGTGTCACGTTACAGTGCCTTGAACGGTTAATAGTATTAATTACAAAGTATAGTATGATTTTGGTAGGAAGAGCAGTAAAAGTTAGTTACTAAAGTTATTAAAACAATTTTAATATATTCATACATCAATTGATGTTATCTGCAGTTGTTTCTTTTGATAGATATTATCAATATCTATAATAGTAAAATGTTATCACTGTTGACTGCAAATAAATATGTTTGAGTTTTCTCTACCGTTCTTCCAACCAAAATAGGGTGTATGTATAGTTATTATGTATATAATTTATATATCCGTCGCATACATATAAATTGTATATATATTATAGTAAAGACTATATATGCATTATGGTATATATTTAGATCTTTAGTGAAAATACTATAGTACCAGTAATATATAAAATATATTATATTATAATACCTATAATATGCATTGTAAATATGTATCACATATCAAAACACATTAATCATGTTCCCTTTCTGTGATCTAATACATGTGCTACTATGAATGTGCTGAATGTGATGAGTTTGTAAAGTCACCGGTGATTCTACAAATCTACTGGTTCACTTGGGGAATGTAAAAAATGTATTTACTATTTCACATACTGACCGAACATTTTACGAAACTACCATCAACCCCCAATGAATGTTAATAAGTCACGTCAAGATTAGGTTTGTTATGTTAGTTTAGGCAAGTTAGGTTAGTTTAGATAATCTTGACGTGTTTATTTTAGCTTAGGTTAGGTTAGGTTAGGTTAGTTTGGATTTATGTTCTATATTTTTATCCAGATACACAAGCTAGGCCGTAGTTCGATGGGGGGGGGGGGGAGATCAACCCCCCTCCAAAATTTTATGAACAAAAAATGTATGGAATATCCAGAATTTTTTCTTACCTTCGGCAGTTATGGTGTTATGTTGCCATAAAAAAAAACACTTCGGGTAGCTTCTAGACGTGTTTAATATTTAGAATTTGCCCAAGCCTTCGGCAGTTAAGGGGCTATGTTGCCATAAAAAACACTTCAGATAGCTTCTAGAACTGTTTAGAATTTAGAATTTTTTCTAGCCTCCGGCAATTGGGGAATGGGCCCACCAAACTCCTCCAAAATTATTGGCTGGCTACGTTCTTATACACAAGATTTTTTTTTTTTAATATCACCGGTAAGTGTAGATAATACAGTTCATATTTCATACTTTCACCAAACTGCATTGGTAAATTAATAAAATCATTGGTAAATTTAGATAAATCCTATAGTTTGTTAAATAAACCATCGCTTTCAGTGATTCTATATATTCACTGGTTATTTTTCAAAATAATTAAGCACATTCACAGTAACATATATATTTTATAGCACCGCGTTTTACTAACCATTAGGGTTGTACGCCTATGCACTAATTACGCTAATGGGTTAGGGATAATGTAGGTGTTATTTATAGGAAGTGCACTCAAAGTTGCATGGAGAGAGTGGGAAAAACCATTTATAAAAAACCACTATCAGTGCACCCTACCGGGATTTAACCCCGATCTCCCCGTCTTCGGCAGTCTTGTTTAACACGAGACTAGCGCATTATACCATGCAACCTCTATTCTAATATTATCTTACTATAATTATATCTTCAGAATTAATTAATGGGAGGAACTCTTGTAATGTAATGAATGTATTCTAAATAATTTGCATGACTACTTATAATGTTTGAACCTTTCTAAAGTATATTTAAATGTGCTTTTATTATTTTGTAACTATTTGTTATGTTTGAACCTTTCCTTAGAGTGTATTTAAATGTTTTTTAGTTATTATTTTGTAATTACCTGTTATGTTTGAACCTCTTCTTTAAGTTTATTTAAATATTTCTTTATTATTTTGTAACTATCTATTATATTTAAGTATTTACTTAATAGTATTTAAATGTTTTTTAAATTATTTTGTAACTATTTATTATGTTAGAAATGTCTCCTAAAGTGTAATTAAATTGTTATTTTTATATTTTTGTAACTACTTATTATGTTTGAAACTTTTCTTATTGTGTATTTAAAGGTTTTTTGAAATTATTTTGTAACTGCTTATAATGTTTGAACCTAATTTGCGTAGCAACATATATTATTTAAACCTTCCTCTAAAATATTGTATATTGTTGTTTAAGCCTTTCTTTGAATTGATTTTACGGCATTTAACTATTTTATTTTAATAATACATTTTTAACAATAAATATAGTAGATCACGTCATTATCTTATTAATAATTATGATCTTATTAATAAATACTCCTAGTGACCATAGATGAATTTTATATGCGTTCTCTCTTTCACCTGAAATCCTCACCTCATAGTACGTGTCTGAAATTGAGTATTTTCTAGTATATATGTTAACACTTATGCCTTTGTTGCGCTTGGTGATTGACCGCTGTTTGAAGACCGCGCTAAGACCTAGAGCCAATCATATCGCTCTAAATGCATGGTGCTCTCTACTGGGTTAGGGAATGTTAATACGCGTCCGGGGGACACCTATTTGTGGAATGTTATGAAAAGAATGCGTTTTTGTGGAATGTTAAGCACCGGATTTATAAAGATAAGAATGAGAGGGATATTGCACTAGAGGACATTGTAAAGTGATATCAGGCGTACATATTCTCAAGAAGTGTTCAAAATAAAAGTTACGTAAATATTGCAGATGTGTCTTGTGAGAGATATTATTTAATATCGGTAAACAAACGTTATAAATAATTTTATCAAACTATCATTTCCTCCTACCAATCAACGTGGCATGTGTAATTTTTTTTTACATACAATCCAAAATTGTAGTACCGTGACTAGTTCCGGCAACATAATATTCGTGTTATCGGCAAGTAAGGTATGATTGGCCGGCTGTTTTCACGCGAAATCACCAGCACGCTTTCCAATCTCCGTATTTGACACTTTAACCAATCTTAATAAGTTTTAATTAATAATGTTCAGCCCATACACTTCAAACACTTTGTGGTAATGCTTTGGTAACTTGAGTAGATACACAACATTATATTATTGTCTCATGGCAAACCAGATAGTTTATATTCAAATCAATCTACAAATTAATTTATTATTATTTAAAAAAATATTTTAGGCCTAGCTAGCACTTAACAAGATATTTTGTTAATAGTATACCAACATTTAAAACAGGGTTGAAAAAACCTGGGTTAGGTCTATTTAAAAATGCCCAGCCGAGTTTGGTTGTATTGGGATTTATTGACCTTATTTGAGTTTAATTTTATCTACCATTTATGCTAAGTGAGTTAACAAATCAAGCAAATTAATTTAATTACTATTCTTGATCAACTGAAATATATTTTAATATATTAAGGAATTAAGAAATAGGAGACATACTAATCACTAACTTTTTTATGTTGTCTATATAAAACAATTTTTTTAAATAGGTCAACTAATTATGATAAATTGCGTTTACTGAAAAATTGTAATTTATTTGGCCACCCATTCTTATTCTAAATTCCCCCTTCCTAGCTCCTAACACATAAGCATAATTAGTATTTGCGTTTAAATAACCCGAACGAGAAATGAGACGTAGTGATAAAAAAAAAGGCTCCAATGGAGAGACCAGTTAGCACGACTTCATATTCAGCCAAGTTTTTAGAAGCGATATTAATACAAGGGGAAAATGCGTGTCAACACAACTAGAATGTTAATAAGATAATACTAGTAAACTTGCATTAGTCCACTAATACCGTGTCAACGGGCCTTACCGCCGTATACACTCATCATGAGCATTGTGAGATGAGTTCAATCGAGGTACGTTACTATGTTTAGGACATTAAGCTACAACTGTAGCTCCCATGACTCATCTTATGAACGTATTAAATCGGTTGTTAGTATATTTTGTAGCTGTCAGCCAAACCCATACCATAGAGAAATGAATACTATAGAGAGGACATCAAAGGTTAAAATAATCAGTCAAGTTTTTTTGGGTGGTTTTTTCCACTGAGTCTCAATAATTTTAGTTCTGTCGAGTGACCGCTTCGAACGCTAGTGTTTCAACTTTTGGTTTCCTCAGAAGCGTCATGTTACTATGGCAACCAGTCCCTTGCAGTGTTGTCTATGTTTACCTTCATTTTCATCATTCAGTGAGTTAAAATATGTCTGGCCCGTAGTGGTTTTGAGAGGTTTGAGGGGTGAGGGGGTGGCATTCACAAAAGACTTACAACAGACACTTGGATAATAAACGCAGGAAAGAGCACAACCACTTGCTTTAGGAGGGGATGGGGGGTACGAGTCCCAGCTTATTGTATTTACAGTTTTAAGCAAACCATCCCAAACCAGCAGAGTTAGTTTCATGTCTGTGGGCCTGGCTTTGATCAAAGAGGTCAGGGCTCGAATGTTGGAGTACCGGCGGGTACAGTGGTATTTCATATTTAAACATATTTTCGACAAATTTAAATATATTTACTTTATCGAATGGTGGTCCAAATAAAGACATGCTAATTTTGATAAGTACAATTTCAACGTTGTTATTAGATTTATAGCGCCATATGTGACTAAAATAGTTATTTTTTTTACTTTGAACATCTTTGCCCCCAAAATAATAGTCTAAAGTTAGATCAAAAATCAAAATATTTTGTCCCTCTTGAGTGCCTATGTTTGTTTCGATTTTAGTTGAAATATATCAATCTGTCCAAATTTTACGAAGAAACAAACAGAAACAGTCGTCACATTTCTCTTTTTATCTTGAAATGTAAAGAGCTTAATAAATCATACATAAGATATAGTTTTCTTAGAATATGTTAAAATAAGGTGGAACATCAAAAACACAAAAGCTCTACATTGAAGTGAATGATAACACCTTGGCAATAATTAATTAACTAACTAAAACGAACACGACTTTTAAAGTGGGGATTTAGGGGACGCGAGAAAAGTCTGGTGTTGAGTTTTTATATCAAAATTTTCCTGGCCTAAATAAATAAAATTTTGCTTCAATAGAAACAAAGAGTTTAATTTTCTTCACATGGTGATGTCAATATTTGCTGAGTATCCATCATGAACATAAGGGCTACAAATAGTCTAAAAAACATTTTAAATGAAAAGTTGTCATTAAATTCCAGGACACCAATGACAGATGTTCAAGAACTATCAACATCACCATTTGGAGAAAAGTAAACCCTATGTTTTCATCAAAGCAATATTTTATTTATTTCACTTAAATAAATAAGACGAATAAACACAATATTTACACAAAATAATACATATGTAGCTCAACTAAAAATTATAGTTGTAAAAAGGGTAAATATTATAATGTACACATTATTTTCATAAGAAATTAAATTTGAGATAAAACATTTCTATGTTAATTATAGTAATTATGAATGATATATTCTGGCAAATATATTATTTTTATAAGAATTGGAACTAATATTAATATTAGTATGTTTTTATAAATTATACCTAACAAATTTCTTAAACATATTAAAAATAGTATCATTAATAAATCATTTAGACATGCTATGTACAATATAAAATAGATTAATTAGAGATTAGTATAAAGTTATAGACATTCATGATTATTTCGTTGAAAATGTTGTATTTGGTTGGTAGATTTGAGTTAATATTTTCTTATGTTGTTTAAAAAAATTATTGCTTTATTATTCCTTTGGTTTCTTTCTCCAAACCAATCATGTAGAATAAATTTTTTTAACATCATTAGAAAATAATAATTTCACTATATTATCTCACAATATTTTCAACGAAACAATCAAATGTCTTTAATTTTATACTAAGCTTTAATTAACATGAAACTTAAGTAGTTAAAATAAACATAATTTTCATGATAACTAATATTAATATAGCCTACATTGTTAATGCACCCAATTTTAAAGCAGTGGAATTAAATAGTCAATCACGTGCACAAGTTTATAATTTAAATATTTCATTATGTAATTATTTGTACCTCTAATAGGTCGAGCGTTAGAAAAAAATCACTTTCTCAAATTAAAGATTGAATAAATACAATATTCGTGACAAAAAACCATCTAATTGGTTGTAATGTAGTTGGTAAGTCCAATAATAATAAATAGTCAGGTTAAAAAGAAAGGGGGTGGTGAGGGGAGGCTAGCCCAGAAGAAATTGCAACAAAAACAATTTCATAAGATTTATTGTTAGAAATATATTTAATACAATAATTCAAAAGTTTCGACGAACTTTCATGACAGGAAGGTTGTGAAAGTAATTTTTTGAAAATACAAGTGTGGCACATGTTTTACACTATATTTTAGGCCGATTATCATTTTATTTGGCCTAAATTTTCATTCAATAATATTAAAATTAAAGGTATAAATTAATGGTATAGGGGGGAAAATTAACGGAACATTATACAAATAATATATTTAGGCTAAATGTAAACTTTAACGAATTAAATTAACTGTTGCTAATAATAAAAACAGAAAAATGAAAAGTAATACAACAATGTTCAATGCTCAGTTTAGTCTTTTAATCAATGTCAAGAGTTTTTTGAATTTCTCTTTTAGAAATCTTGGTAAAACGTTCTCACATCCAGTCTAATAAATTTGACATAATTAAAACAAGTCTCGATGAGGAAGCAGATTTAACATTACGCTTGTTTGGTTTGGTTTGTTGGTGATGGGGAGGTCAGAATTCGAATCATAGCCGAATGTACTAGGAGTGATTTTTCTAAATTATTTTCTCATCTTTCCTTTTTTAATCCTACCTTACTTCGTTAGTGTAATTAAATGTAGATATTCCGGACGGGTAAAAAGTAGTGAAAAGATTAATCTATAAACTAGTATTTGAACGCCTGGAGGTTTTTTGATAAATAAGGTTACCATTTTTAAATACTTCAATAGGCCTAACTTTTACTAAAGATTCAACAAACTAATATGTTAATATTATGAGCCGAGTAGGAAAGGCTAACTTTGAGAAGTGTAACGACAATATTTTTATTACTTTCGAGGTGTAAAAGATGATCAAAATCATTTATTTATGTTAAATTAAAAATCCTGGACCAAAGGTTGAACGAAAATTAAAAAGTCTGCGCTATTATTTTAATGTAGAGTGCCCCCATGTGTCCTCCTGTTTGGTCGAGGTTCAAAAATGAATTCAAACGTGTGTGGGTGACACACATAAACAGCGAGATATAATCTTTCGCTGTGAGGTTTACTTTTAAATTAAAATCATGTGAACGCAAACCAATTTTATCGAGCCAAATATTTTCAGATGTTCAGTATTTTATATGGCTTGGGAAATTGTTTTTACACTGCGCCCTACTACCCAACCGGCCTATACGCATTTTAATAACAGCAATCGAATGGGGATGAGAAAAGTAGAGATTTTAAGAAAATTCACCAATTTTTATGATCAAGGAGATTATAAAATCATTTAGGAAATAACGCCTATGTAGGGGCCCCACCCTACACTGAACCAGGGGTTGAACCCTGAGTTCTCCATCACTGACAAGTCATACTAGATAAGCTTGATACTTATTCAACCTGCCCACTGATCCGGTAATTTTATTTTCAAATTTGACATACATCTAGGTGTACTTAATAAAAGTAAAATACCAACATCTACCACACCAAATTTACTACCAAAAGCTAAAATTGAAGCATATACTTTAAATTATAGACAAATAGTTCATATTAATTTCTTAGAAATTTTAGTTTATAATCAATAGCTAGTTAAATATAACATGTTATTTAATTCTTTTAATGTCTACATATATTTAATTTGACTAGTTTAGCCATGGTACAGCTATTTTTCAAAATGGATGAAAAATCCTTGGTACTTCTAAAAAAAAATACAGATACAATTTATTGAAAAGATAGTTCTCACTAGGCAGAATCAAGAAGAACCCACACAGTTCCACGCAAATTTAATATTTATAATTCTAAATAAGAATTAATCCAATAAATATTTACTTTAATGAAAATTACTAAAAATAAAATAAATCAGGAATTTCTAATAGACAATAAAATCACTTGTATATATATCATGCTATATACTGTTATGTTTATTCAGTAACAAATTCAGAATTTAAAAATT
This sequence comes from Timema podura, assembly GCA_033556935.1. Classification (NCBI taxonomy): domain Eukaryota; kingdom Metazoa; phylum Arthropoda; class Insecta; order Phasmatodea; family Timematidae; genus Timema; species Timema podura. The sequence goes on from JAVRXN010000011.1 coordinate 2,789,008, forward strand.
GGAGGATAGGGGACACTAAATAAAATATGGGTTGTAAGGTGAGCCACTAGAGACTAGGAGGGCTTTCTTAGAACTTTAGCAGGGAATGCCTTCATAAGCTGAGGCCATATCTGTCATAGTTAGATATGATAGGATTATTACAAAGTTATTTGAAACTTGAAGGACTTTTATATTGTGATCGGGAGTGGAACTGTAAATAATAGTTTTTTTTACATTTTTGTATTGTAGATTTGGTATAAAATAAGAACATTATACCGGTGAACCTGTAAAGAATCATGGGGAATAGAATCTAGAAATATGCATTAATTTAACGATTACAATAAACCAGCATGCACTGATATATTATGTTACCCTCACTTAGGCTCACGCCCATTAAAGGAGTAAGAATATTATCTAATTAGTGGCCAGTGACGGAAGCATTGAGATGAATTAGATCCATATACACTAAGGATGGCTTTTCCATAATGGCCTTCCATCTTCTCCAAGCAAAAGCGACTACATTTCCGAAAGGCCTTAGGTTTCTCGTCACTACCCCATTAAATTAATCTGTAAATATCTCGTAGGTTTAACGAAAAACACTATTTTTTGTTAATATTTACGGATACCAAGCTATAAAACAAAGAAAGAAATTCACATATACACAAAACATTTTATAGTTTTAAAAGAAAGATCAGACAAATTAAAATATTAAATCAACAAAATTTGCTAAAATTATTGATCAGTCTTGGTAGTGGGATTATTTTCAAATATAATAAATGCAATTAAAATAATCAGGTAAGGTGGTCTTGTGTAGAAGTATTTAGCACTATACAGTATTTATTTTATGTTTACTAAACATTAAGAAAATAACTAAAAACTTTCTACCTATCTTTATCACAAACTGTAAAAGTAAACATTAATAATTTGTTTCCAGTGTTGAAACGTGTGTTTTCATAGCCTGTAACAGGACATTTGTCTCTTCTTTTACTAGTTTTTTCCTCCAAACTAGAATTCATCCTTTACCGGACACAGTACCTACTGAATAGATGGTAGTATTTTTTCTCTCTAGCAATTATTGGTATTGGTGCTGTTTGGTGTGGCAGCTTAGTGATTCTGGTCGGTGGAGTGGAGGGGGGGGGGAATACAGGAGGGCATGAATGGGTGACATTGTGAGCACTTCTTATTCGCCTTGCAACTCTCCTTTTGGGACAGGCTTACTATCTTTTAACAATGCTGATGGGTCATTTACAACGTTGCCAGTTCCTCTAGGAAAACTTACTCTTTACTTGGGAACCTAAATCTAATAATGAATGGTTTCGTGGCGCGAAAACATGAGTTCAAAATTGAAAGTACGTTTGTCAGCGCTCCTCTGCGGTGAATCGACAGAACTACAGTTTCCATTGTTCTCAACTGGACTGAGTTTTTCCCTATCCTTCGTTCCCTCTAGTGGTATTCCTTTCTCTATGCCCATACTATGATAACGGATTAAGATAGGATTTTTTTACAAGTTAGATACACATTATTCATGTATTCATTGGTCAATACATGTTATCTGTAGTTATCAGTATTGATATATATTATAAATACCTATAAATTAGTTATAATAATATAGTTGCATGCTACAAATGTTGTCCGATAAAAGCTATGTTTGTACTTAATACAAGTTCCATCCTAGCAAAATTCAGCTTTAGAAAGTTGTTTATGTTGATCTGCCCTTACTAACTAACCAATCACATAAAACAATCAAACGTCAGAAGACCAGGAGTCAACTTTGGACCAAAGTAATCTAGTACCCTCTGAGACAGGGTAGAACGTCTCTAAGGGGAGGGGGGAGGAACACAAGCCAAGTGTATCAGTAAATTACATAATGAAAACAAAGTTTGGGTGTTCTAAAACAAGGTACTTAGGAAGATATTCTGTCCAAAAAGGGATGAGGCTATATGAGTGGAGGAAGTTACATACTGATGAGTTACATGCCCTGTATTCACCACAAGACATTGTTAGGATGATAATCAAGTCTTGTAGATTACGGTGGGCAGGACATGCCGCGCAACTGGGAGAATATAGAACCTAGTTCATGCTACTGACTGCCAAACCCAATGGAAAGAGGCCAGTGAGAAGACCTAGATGCAGATGGGAGGATAAAATTAGAATGGACTGGAAAGAGATAGGATTTAATGACTGGATAGAGGAGTTAGCTCAAGATAGGGATAGGTGGCGTACTTTTGTAAGTGTGACAGTGCGTCAGTGTACCTTTGAGTTGCTAGTGCCATAGAGTAAATGAAGTAAGAAATGTTCTCGTGACATAGAATACATCACGTCTTACTACCCATTTGGTAGACGCGCAATTCAGAATAAAATACATGGCATGCTGACATCAGGGATTCTTCTTTTGCACGACAATGCTCGAGCCCACACTGCAGCTCAAACTGTTCAGCTGATTTAGCAGTTTGGATGGGGACTGCTGGACCACCCACCCTACAGCCCAGACTTCGCTCCAAATGACTATAGCTTTATTTTGAACATGAAGCAGTGGCTGCCCTCTCAGCGTTTTGCAGAAGATGATGAACTGAAGAGTAGTGTGATTCACTGGCAGCAGATTTTTTGAAAGGGGTATAAAGAAGTTGCTGTCAAGATATTAAAAATATCTCGAAGTCAATGGAGACTATGTTGAAAAATAAAGGAGGAATGCATGTATTTTTAGTTCTTTATAAAACTTTTCTATCCCTAATTGTTTTTTATTAATTTTTCGGACCTTACTTTGTGGACGCGCCTCGTATTAAGAATGTTTGTGAGGACATGATTGGTGTGCAAATGGACAATTTGAATGTGAGAGTGCTGTTATATGCAGATGATGCTTTATTAATGGATGAGAGTCAAAGTTACTATCAGAAAGCATTAAATCGTTTGATTGTGGTGACAGACAGAATGGATCTTCGTATAAGTGTTTCCAAAACTAAGGTAATAGTTCTTGATAAGAACTGATCAGGAAATGATTGTTAGCTTAGTATAAATAAAAAACTGTTAAAACACGTGAGTGATTTTGTCTATCTGGACAGAATGTTTTGTAGAAATGGAAAGATGGATTGTGAAATTGACACATGGGTGAACACATCTTGGAGTATAGTTGGACATATGTACTATTGCAGAGAATGAAGTAGTATCGAAAGAGAAAAAGATGGCAGTATATTATAGTGTATCAACGCCAAAATTATTTTATATATTTGAATCGTGGGTTTGTCAGGAGAAACACAAGAGTAAAGCGAATGCGGTTGAAATTAGATATAAAAGTAATATATGAGAAAAAAAAGTATGGACAAAGTCATTAATGAATGTGTGCTGAAGGAGTGACTTTGAAAAGGGATTCAATAGGTCAAAGTGAAAGAAGCGTCTTACATTGCATTGGTCATGTTAAGAAGATTAGTGTGGATTGAATGATGGTGCAAATATATGATGGAATATTGTGTGGATGGAAAGGAAGGGATAGGCCATTTAAGACGTGGATGAATGTTGTAGATGATCTTATAAAATTTATTAAAAAGATAAAGGAAGACGACTCTTAAAATTACCTATATATAATATATACTAACATTGTTGTGTATGGGGTTTGAACTAAATTTGGTGGGCTTCACTCCAAGAGATTACACCTAGAAGAAATAAAATAAAATAATTTTTCCTTGGCTATCTTTGACGGTAGCACGATTGTCGTAAATGTTGTTCACATTTACCCTTGGTGTTAAGTTTAGTCTTTACGGCTTCTATAGGCTTGGCGTCTAGGTGTCTTGGCATGCTAATCTTGGTTTAGAATGTCTGCGAGGTCCAACTGGAATTTATCTCATGGAATGGGGTATCCTGAAGAATCTTGCTTCCTAAGAAATGCGGCTTCCCGTTTTCTCGCGGGTTGCCGGGGATCCATGGGTCGTGAGTTTGACGCGGTGTTCTCAAGGGAGCGAACGTATTCTGAATGGGGTCAATGAGAAGTGATGGGCAGAGGGGGAACAGGTAATTTTCGTTGGAATGGTAATTGACGTAGGAAGAGGGTGTAAGTGTTGCTGAGTTGGTATTGATGCTGTAGAGAAGATGTTTGCTGTAAATTTTCTTCCGGCGGTGTCTCTGGGGGTCTTTCCTGGCATATTATAGGGAACTAGTGGAGTGGAAGCATCAATGGAGACGTGAGTGGAATAGGTAGTGAGGGAAGGAGGGTTTTGAGGGACTGCTGAGTGCTGAGGGCCTAACTCAGAAAGAGAGGGCTAATCTTAGTATTTACCAATTGAAACGAGTCGAGTACAGATTACAATTCAGATGGGTAATACTCACGCTTTCCATTTAATTTATTTAGTTCCAAACCAAGTCAATATATGTTACATTCATTGCCATTGACGAATTATTACACTAAGGCTTATTCTACTTAATCCTAATGTTGTCTTAATTTGCTATCTGATTAACTTATGCGCATATCCACTTCGTTAATTTACACTGTTCTGCAATGTTTATGTCTTCCTCATTTTTACGAAAAAGAAAAAACATTTACTTCTGAAATTGCTACTTTTTGCAAGTTAGGGGTTGGTGCTCTCTTTCTGCCGCACATGACACAGTTCATTTAGAGTAGAGTGGAGCCGACCCCACAGGCTCAATCGGTAAGGTTTTAAAGACTGGCAAAAGTTCATTTTCTAGCGTGTATGAAGGTTGAAATGTAGGACATGTCCAGATAGAGGAGGATGTCTGGTCACCCTGCTATCAGACAGAAGGTTGAAATGTAGGACATGTCCAGGAAAAGGAGGATGTCTGGTCACCCTGCTATCAGACAGAAGGTTGAAATGTAGGACATGTCCAGATAGAGGAGGATGTTTGTCACCCTGCTATCAGACAGAAGGTTGAAATGTAGGACATGTCCAGATAGAGGAGGATGTCTGGTCACCCTGCTATCAGACAGAAGGTTGAAATGTAGGACATGTCCAGATAGAGGAGGATGTCTGGTCACCCTGCTATCAGACAGAAGGTTGAAGTGTAGGACATGTCCAGATAGAGGAGGATGTCTGGTCACCCTGCTATCAGACAGAAGGTTGAAATGTAGGACATGTCCAGATAGAGGAGGATGTCTGGTCACCCTGCTATCAGACAGAAGGTTGAAATGTAGGACATGTCCAGGAAAAGGAGGATGTCTGGTCACCCTGCTATCAGACAGAGAGTTGAAATGTAGGACATGTCCAGATAGAGGAGGATGTCTGGTCACCCTGCTATCAGACAGAAGGTTGAAATGTAGGACATGTCCAGATAGAGGAGGATGTCTGGTCACCCTGCTATCAGACAGAGAGTTGAAATGTAGGACATGTCCAGATAGAGGAGGATGTCTGGTCACCCTGCTATCAGACAGAAGGTTGAAATGTAGGACATGTCCAGATAGAGGAGGATGTCTGGTCACCCTGCTATCAGACAGAAGGTTGAAATGTAGGACATGTCCAGATAGAGGAGGATGTCTGGTCACCCTGCTATCAGACAGAGAGTTGAAATGTAGGACATGTCCAGATAGAGGAGGATGTCTGGTCACCCTGCTATCAGACAGAAGGTTGAAATGTAGGACATGTCCAGATAGAGGAGGATGTCTGGTCACCCTGCTATCAGACAGAAGGTTGAAATGTAGGACATGTCCAGATAGAGGAGGATGTCTGGTCACCCTGCTATCAGACAGAGAGTTGAAATGTAGGACATGTCCAGATAGAGGAGGATGTCTGGTCACCCTGCTATCAGACAGAAGGTTGAAATGTAGGACATGTCCAGATAGAGGAGGATGTCTGGTCACCCTGCTATCAGACAGAAGGTTGAAATGTAGGACATGTCCAGGAAAAGGAGGATGTCTGGTCACCCTGCTATCAGACAGAGAGTTGAAATGTAGGACATGTCCAGATAGAGGAGGATGTCTGGTCACCCTGCTATCAGACAGAAGGTTGAAATGTAGGACATGTCCAGGAAAAGGAGGATGTCTGGTCACCCTGCTATCAGACAGAGGGTTGAAGTGTAGGACATGTCCAGGAAAAGGAGGATGTCTGGTCACCCTGCTATCAGACAGAAGGTTGAAATGTAGGACATGTCCACATAGAGGAGGATGTCTGGTCACCCTGCTATCAGACAGAGGGTTGAAATGTAGGACATGTCCAGGAAAAGGAGGATGTTTGTCACCCTGCTATCAGACAGAGAGTTGAAATGTAGGACATGTCCACATAGAGGAGGATGTCTGATCCTCCTGTCCTCTTCAACAGCGCTGACATTGGGGAAGAAGAATTGTTTTTAATATTAGGCCCATTATAGTTTATTCAAGCATATTAATCTAAATTAATATTATGTTGATATGTAGTTATTTACCTATATTATTTACCTCTCTCACACAACATGATATCCCTTAAAACTCTAGACTACATAGGGCTTACAAGAATATTGGTCTATTGGCTTATAGCTCAGAAATTATTGGTTTTATAAAAATATATTTCAAATAAAATATTGTATATTTAATAGTACTACAATATTACAAAGATAAGTTATTTTGTATCTCAAATAGTTGTGGAGAAATGTTCAATGTCAGAAAATGTCTCCCTATGTAAAGTATCCTCAAAATTATTTCCATGAGAAAATTAGAATTGCCATCTTGTGTATGGTGAAAACAGTGTCTAGACATAAAAATTAAACAAAGTCGTTAGAGCAAATTTTGATAAAACTGATATGTTCTCTTTTTGTCCGTCAGTAAACTACACTTAAATATAGGGCTATATATCTAAATTCCAAAAATCCCTCGGGGAGATTTTATGAAAACCCTAGAGAGCAAGCTTTAGTCCAATCGGTAAAATAGTTTCAGCTCTAACCTAGGCCACAGACAAGGAAATAACAGATACGTAGCCTTACGGGAGATTTGTTGCGCCCCTCGAGTCAGGTAAAACTTAAAATATCCAGTGATAACAGCGCTTCCAAGTGAGAATTCTTTAAAACAACTCACTTGCAAGATGTTCCTATTGAGAAAGACAAACTGAGAGCTGAGAGCTGAGAGCTGAGAGCTAAGAGCTGCCGTCACTCCCAGTACAATAGTCCAGGTAGCGGTAATCCTTTACCCTGCCTCAACCTCCTTTCATTGACCAAAACTTTTCAAACAATTGAGTGTGTTGGACCCAAATAAACAATGCCAGAGCTTCTACAGTTTAAACGTGACAAGTGGTCTTGGAAACGTACTTTTAATGAATTATTAAATATTTTGTGACCAGATTCTGCAGTCACAATTCTTTAGGATTCACTTCTTCGGTAGACTGGACTGCAAATAACTGGGATATCAGTGTTCGAATCCTGATCGGGTAGAATGAGATTGCTTTTTCCTAAGATTTTTATAATTCTCCTTAAACGCAAATACGGGCACATTTCCCAAACAATTTACCTCCCTCATTCCTTATCCATCAGAATAAATACGCGGATAGCCGTAATGGAAAGTAAGACACGGCGCACAAAATATATCAGTAATTAAAATTAAATACTTATGTTGGAAAGGTTGCATTTATTTTTACATTTTGTTGTCAAATTAATACAAACAAAATATACAAGTTATATGCTACTTTATTAACTAAAAAAAAAGTTAAAAGCATGGAAAATACAATGAAAAGAGTTTCCTAAGCATATATTTGTATCGGCAATACCCCCTTATTTTAAACACTAGAATGATTATATTCAACATTATTTTATACTAACCCACCTCGGTGGTGTAGTTAGCTAACGCGCTAGTCGTGTAGAGCCCGACTGCCGAGGACGGGAAGATCGAGGTTCTAATCTCGGTCGGGTGAACTGGGGGTGGTTTTTCCTAAATGGTTTCCCACCCTCCCTCCACGCAAATGCGGGTTCACTTCCTCTACATTCAACCTTCCCAGTTCCTAATCCATTAGCGTATAACCCGAACGGGTAGTAAGACGCGGTGCTAAATAATAATAATAATAATTTATACTAATACCCACCTCGGTAGCATAGTTAGCTAACACACTAGTTTAGTGTTGAGCTAGACTGCCGAGGACGGGGAGAGCAAGGTTCGAATCTCGCTTGGTTGAACTGGGTTCCCTAAATGATTTTCCACTCTCCTTCCATGCAAATGCGGTTTCACGTCCTCTATATCCAACCTTCTCAAATCCTAGCCCATTAGCGTAATTAGTACGTAAGCGTATAATCCGAAAGTGTAGTAGACGCGGTACTAAGTATCAGTATTATTATTTTATATTAATGTGCAATGAAAGTTAACAAATCAGTTTTAAATCAGTTTATAGTAAAATCAAGTCTAAAAATGAAGCTTATCTCCCAAAACGCGCTTTAGGATTACACAACAAAAAGCTCATAGTGTTTTGTCCAATTACACTTGTCCAACACCTTTTCGTGTCTGTATGGAAAATTAAATATATCTTAATTTTAGTATAGTTATTAAGTGTTTGATATTAAAATTATCTACTAAAGTAAAGAAAAAAGGTTCTGATTATGTAGTTTGGATGGGTTTGAAGCTAAAATTATGATCACTATCATAAAACAATTAATACAATAATAATATAGAAATAAGATTTAACATAAATTTGATTCAAATATGTGTCAAACAAATTTGGACATTGAAATATTTCTTAATATTCTGGTCACTTTGATTTCGTAATGTACTAGATCGAGCTTTGACGTATTTCGCTATTGCATTCTTTCTTTATTGGTGAACATCCAGTTGTCGTAATTTTGAAAGTTCCTTCGTGTACAATCCTAAGCTAACCATGGCAATCCCAAACAAGTTATGGAAATTAACAATTAAAAAATCTTAGAAATAAAATATTACCTAGTCTACAATCTGAGTGCACAAACGAACGCAATCACAGGGCGGCCGTCACACTCCAATGACAATGCAAACTTTACCTAAGCACGATCATAGAAACATGTTTGAAAAAAGAGCATCACATTTCACCAACGAGCATAAATTAAATATTATACTCTTTTACAGAAACATATTAAATATGAAACATCATTATTATCCAAAGAGAATCATGGTCATCAAGTTATGTCGCCTGAATTGGTTTATTTTAATTGCTATGTTGCTCCTAGATATGCTATAATAGCTATATATTTGTAAATCTAATGTATCCACTTTAAGATAGGTTTTAGTTTGTGTGTTGATTTACTTTTAGTACTTTAAACTTTTTTACTCTGCCTTTACAAATTTAGTGTTCCAAATGTCTTACTAAAGTCCAATTTTTATTAAAAGAGCCTTTTAGAAAGTATTTTTTTTATGTCAACATCAATTACATTTTCTATTTTGTTATTTTTGTTAGCACCGTGCCTTAATATTCGTTCGATTTATACGCTTATGTACTACTAATTACGCCATTGCGTTAGAGATGAGGGAGGTTTAATTACTATAAAGTGTACCCGCATTTGGTACATATCAATTTTTTTTATAGCTTAGGAAATTTTAGAGGCCCCTTCCATTTTTCAGCAGTAAATTTTCGAATTCCAAACTTTCTAGCTTTTATGGTTATGCGGGATGGTATTTTTATCAAATTGGCAAATTTAAATTTTCTTTCATACATAAAAGTATATTTTCTCTGTAAAGATGGCAATTTACTCTAATTTTCCAACCCCTCTGTCCCCCTCACCCTCCTTAGCTTCCACAATTCCAATTTGAAATTTTAAGACTTATTTGGTTATCTTATATGATATTTTACGTAGCTACCAAATGTCAACCTAACCACATCGTACAGAATGTTTTATTTTGGTTGTATACATTTTAAGCGCTACTGTTTACAGGGCTTCAATTTTGAAATTCCGTTTGTTCAAGAGTGTAGGAAACGCGAGAAAATGCCAATGTTTTTACATTTTTTTGATCACAATATTTTTTTGACCAAAATAAATAAATATAGCTCCAGTAGAAATATATAATTTAATTTCCTTCCTAGGTGATATCAACAGTTGTTAAATATCTTCATGAGCATAGCACATTAGATGAGAAACTTTTTAAATGAATTAACGTGAACAATGTATCCCTGTCTAGTGACTCAAACCTGTTTTATTATTAAATTGCATGGCGACATTTCAAGCTTTTATATCTACAAAAATTGCATTTATATAGCTTTGTAAACATTTTGAGGGGACCATCCTTCCCTATTTTCCGAGCCTTCATTTTTAAATTTAATAATTCAGGCCTTATACTGTTTGAGTTGTTCTCTAAACCCACCTGACTTATGTCAATCATCTAACACTTTGAGAAGTGTTAGCCTTTTAGTTTTAAAAATTTGAAACCTCCTATATCACCAGCCTCCTTAGAAATAACTAATATTTAAAATGTGTTTGTGGTTATTTGAAGTTAACTCTCTACATTCTTGACAATTTAAATATTTCTACCTCCTACATGTGACCCCTATCCCTCCCCTATACCCCTCATTTGCTATTTCCTGTAGTCTCATTTTGAAATTTAAAATGTTCAGCTTTATAGTTAATTTGGGTGGTCCCTATCTCTGCTTGACGAATTTCAGTTTTATACCACACATACAAGTAGTTTATCCACTGGTTTTGAAAATTTTTGCCTTCCCCTCCCCATTTCTATAGCTCCCACTTCAAAATTTCAAATTTAAGACTTATTAGGTTATCTGAAGCCGTTCCTCTACCAGCATGCAAAAATTTAGACTTTCTTCCATACTTAATTAGTTTATAAGCTCCCCTTTTTTTCCTGGACTCGCACTATAAACTTTAAATTTTTTAGACTTTTATAGTTATTTGAGTGGTATTTGCCTATATGCAGAATTTTAGTTTTATACCACACTGAGAAATGGTTTTTCTAATAGTTTTGTAAGTTTTTAACTACTCAACCCACTTTTCAACCCACTTGAGAATTTTTAAATTATAGATTAAATTTTGATATCTGCAGTTTCATTTTATACCTGTCTTTCAAATTTTAATTTTAACCTCGTCTCAAAAGTTATTTTAGCTTTAACTTCCCCCTTCCCCATTTCATCATAGTTTAAAATTTAAATTTTTCAATTTCTTTTTTGTTTATTTAGAATAATCTAACGAATCTAACTCTCTACAACACAGAGAAGTAGTTGAATGTATTATTTTTTGTAAATAATGATCCCGCCCCCTTCCACTACCATTTATTCAACGCCCACTTATAAACTTCAAATATTAATATTTATTTGGTTATTTTGAAAGGGCATTCTGCCTACTTACAAATTTAAATATTCTATCACAGATAAAAGTAGTTTTTATTTTTATAAATCCTTACCCCCTCCCATTCCCTATTTCCCGGGTCTCATTTAAAATTAAAAATATACAGACTTATAGTAATTTGACATGTACCTTTACTTTACTTATACATTTCAATTTTCTACCACACTGGGAATTAGTTGTTTCTATTAGTTTTGTAAATATTTAAGCTCATTTTTCTAACTATCATTTAGAAATTTCCATTTTTAAGACATTATTTGGTTATTTAGAGTTGTTCTCCTAAACAACTGTAAAATTTAAATTTCTAGCCACATAAAAGGTTTTTATTTGTTTATATCCCTTCCCTATGTCCCAGGTTCCCACTTATTAAACAAAAATGTTCATATTTTATAATTATTTGGAGTGATTCATTGGCTTATCTGAAAATTTCAATCTTCTATCACCCTGGAAAGTATTTATTTATATTAGTTTTGGTAGTCTTGAACACACTTTTTAACCAACGTGCCTCGTGTGGTGCCGTACATAAATTAATTTCATATGAGTACTCTGCGACCCTATACACCCCCATATATCAAATTTCATCTTAAAAGAGGACATAGAATTTACTGCCCTTTTTTCCCCTTTACAACCCTTTAGGCGATTAAATTTGAAAAACCCTAAAAGTTTCTCACCCAATTATATAAAGACACATTCATTTTAAATTTCAAGGCTCTATGTCCACTAGTTCAAAAAATACAGTCTGTGAATTTTGAAAACTTTTGAAATCCCTTTTTCATCTCTTACAGGTTGATGAATTTCACAAAATTTGTCCCTATCTCTGGTCTAGAGCCAAAAAGGAACTTTTACTAAAAATTTCAAATGTCTATGTTTGAAATATACAAACCACAAATTCCCCATCATTTATTGTCTCTACATGCAAAATTGGCCTTGTAGTTTGGAATTTTAACCAATAATTGTCTCATACCCGTATATCCACACTCGTGTTAATATTATTAAATCAATACTTAGTTTAATATAAGAAAGAAAGCATAATAAATCCTCATTTTGTGCTTTATACCTCTAATATTTAGATATATTATTTTTAAATTGCAGTTGGAATGGACTATTTGGTCGAAATTAACTTGTAGATTAATGTTTTAATAGAATGATTCTTCTATGATATCAGTTTTGGGATCCACTAAGTGAGAAATAATGTTTGTAATAAAACGAAACTACAAACAAGTTTATAAGTTGTATAATATTAATTTGTGATCATATTATTAAGGCTAATAACTAGGACCTACCTCAATAAATAAATGAATCGTGCCCACACAGACTTTCTCTCTCCTTTGTCTAAAAATGGAAACACTTACTTAAAACTCGTAAGATTTGTGAAACCAGATAATATACTTCTTTGCAGAAACATGATGAGGAAAAATGCATCACTTCCACAAAGAGGCATAAATGAAAGAAACGTATTGATAACTAGTCATATTTTAAAGATTTTACACATTTTCTTCAAAAAGCATAATAATAAACTCCGTTTTCCGAGACCTCAATTAAGAAAAAAAATATTTACCAATAGCTCGGAAGCTAGGGACCATTCAAGAATTTCGTAAGGATTTTCTTGGCGTGGGGGTGATCAGTAATTTCCTTCGTTTTCGTGAGGGTGGGCAGAATTCATCTTAACTAAGGATTTTATCAATGTTAATGGTGAGACAAAATCTAAAAAAACACTTCTGAATACGCGTGGTCAAAAAGGTTGCACAAATGGCGCTGAAGGTAGTCTATAGACGTACACTGGTATACATAACTATAAAATTTCATTTATTTATGATGTGTTACACCTAATTTTACTGCGATAAGTATTCTATAATTTCACATCACCAATCCTTTTGTCTAAATAATATAATTTACCAAATCGTAAGAAAATTACATAAGATCGATAGGGGAAAGGGGGAACGAAAAATCTTACGATCCCTTACGTAGGGAGATTTGGGGGGAAGGGGGTTCGATATAATGAAAAAAATCCTTAAGTAATTTGTGGGCAGCCCCCTATTGGTTTTATAAAAATATATTTCAAGTAAAGGGTTTTTTAAATTTTAATTTCGTTACAACCTTACAATAATGAGTTATTTCGTGTCTCAAATATTTGCAAAGATATGTTTAAAATTGGCAATATCTGCTTATATGAATTACCCTTAAAATTATGTTCATGGGATGATTAGAACGGCCATTTAGTTTATAATGATAAACGAAATTTAATAAAAATGGTTACAGTGGATTTCGAGATAGTTTGTTTTTTCTCTTTTTTACCTTCAGTAAACTACCCTCAATTTTAGGGTAAGATTTCTATCTCCAAAAACTCCTCTGGAGAACCTTATATGAACCATATATACTAGGTTTTAGCCTTATCAGTAAAATGGTGTCGGCTCTAAGCCTAGATATAGACAGGCAGACGTTATTGCAAAAAAACACCTTTTCGGTTTGGGGGGTTGACAATTATCAAAATTTGGACTTTTTACGAGCAAAGTACTTTTCTCTTCAAGGTTTTGAAAGAAAGTAAAAATTGTCTATTTACGTAAAGATGAGCACAAACTGTGGAGGTCACCAACATGGAGTCTTGACATGATTATATAATTTTTATACAGCATATCTCAATAAAGAGCATAATGACTTAGGGAATATCAAATCCCCTACAGATATGTTCACACACATGTCTTAGAAACATTTATTGAGCAATTTCCTTATGTGCAACACAAAGAAGGGGTAAGGTGTCAGACTTCTGTGCTGGGGGTCCGTGGTTCAATCCTCGGTCCCGGCACAGATTTATCTGATTGCCATACCCATCCTTCACCTCTGACAAGACGTGTATTAATCACAACTTGTGAATGTGAGGAATGCCAGGCCTCCACCGTGGTTTGGATTCCAAGTTAAACTATAGGATCTCCATTTCATCTTCACAATCACCCTACCATTACACATTAGCGTAAGTGCGTATAATCTGAAAGGGTAGTAAGACGCGGTGCTAATAATAATAATAATAATAATAATAATAATAATAATAATAATAAATAATAATAATAATAATAATAATAATAATAATCAACTCCATGTTGCATCACACTGTTAATGTATCAGTGATCCTAGTCCTTATTAAAAACGTCCATTGTGTTCAAGTTCTGTAATGTGAGTCAGAGTTAACTTATTTGTGTGGCAGGATTAGGGTACTTATTGACGAGGGGGGTAGGGGTTAGAGACGGGAGGGTGCTACTTGAAACTTGCTTCGGTGACCGCCAGCCGACAGGTTAACTCGAGGTGCTCATATTTTGTATCTGCCTTCTCCAACATTCGAGTTTAAAGTGAGTCGTTTAGAAAATGCTCACTTGATTGCACTGTAGTCACTGGTGATCGCACCTAGCGATCCCAACGTTGAAGGAGTAAAGCCTCGAAAAGGAGCGCAACACGTTAAACCTAGCGGCTGTGGCTCTGTTCTTTCCTTGTGCCCGAGGTACAAACAGACGGCATTTCGAATACAACTTATTTGGTTTCAGGGGGTCATTAAAAGTCAACCTTTATCAAAATATTGATTTTGAGATTATTTTTTTAAATCACAATAAATTTCTGTCCGAGGTATCGAGAGATAGTAAAAAGCTACATCACAGTTGTAAAATAATCAACAGATTCTAGGCCCATTACTAAACAGCTGCCCAATGTGTACACACAGTGTATTAAAACAATCTTGAATGTATTAAAAATAGAAAAGAAAATGAATACATTGAAAGAATAACTGAAGTGGAAAATTTATATAAAAAAGGACAATAGGAAAGGAAGAAGAAATATTGAAACGTAAATATGAAACAAAAAACTTGAATTTGAAAAATATAAAAGTATTATTTTCTGAAAAAATAACTAAAGAAATCCTAAGGCTTTGCAGTAGAAGAATTTGCAAGAACCCGAACTTGCCCAAACAATATTGGCAAGTGTTTGCCAAGTACAAAACGAGGAAGAAATTACTAAAATAAAAACAGACAGTCCTAAATAGTAAACTGAAAATGCAAAACAACTTTAATAACTTCATCCTTTGATTAAAATAAGATAAAATATGTTAATTCACTTTTGTAAATATTTTTAAAGGTTAAAGAAAACATTCCCAGCATATGAATGGTAAAGCATCTTCCTTTTAGAATTATTAAATGTTGTTGCAAAGTATTCCATCTGTGTTATCCTCCTGTAAATGTACTTCCTGCTAGCACATTCATCTCAAGATTATTCAAACCAAACGGTGGGCAGAATTGGAACTACAATGAACCAATTACTGCCCTTATTTTGTTTTATTCCACCAACATTTTAGTGATACAAATATTTACTCTCAACATCTTTCACACCATAGTGCTACGATATCCCCTCGTTAAGTTTACTAATAGTTACATTCGTCACGTTTGTCTGGTATTCTTGTTACATTTGTGAATTTTATTAAGTAAATTAGTGTTATCCGATGATATTATTTTACTCAGTATTTAAAGATCTGCATCTTGTTTGCGACTACCGTACGCCTCTTTAATACAAAGATTCAAAGCGCAACCATTTATTTTACAAAAATTAAATGTCCCATTTTAGGACGTTCAAAAACACATCTTACTAAGTCAATATTCTGAGATGAGGGCAGGTAATGAATGATACCCAGCGTACCTTGTCCATGTACTCCCTGTTCCTTTATATCCATCGATACACCAGTTATTACCGAGAGATGCGGAAAGTAACAAGAGCGGTGAAGCCTTCACTTGACTCCCGAGCAGGTGTTTTACACGGATGTTTAATCGAACGCCAAGAAAATGTAAATATATTCATTCTGGACTTACTTTAAAATTTATAAACTATGAGGATACGATATCTAAACATAATTTACGCTAAAAAGATTAAATTTTCAATAATAAAAGGGATAGGCCATTTTAATAGTAACAGCCATGGCCTGTTTCAAATTTCACAGTGTTATTCAAAACTGTCTTAAGATAATTCACTTGATGTTACCTCAATCATAGAACAAACATGCCCGTTCTTTGTTCCTTGTCCTCCCTGACCACGTCTTGTTGTTCCAGCACTTTGTACCTTGTTCTCCTCGACCACGTCTTGTTGTCCCAACACTTTGTTCCTTGTTCTCCTCGACCACGTCTTGTTGTCCCAACACTTTGTACCTTGTTCTCCTCGACCACGTCTTGTTGTTCCAACACTTGGTTCCTTGTTCTCCTCGACCACGTCTTGTTGTCCCAACACTTTGTACCTTGTTCTCCTCGACCACGTCTTGTTGTTCCAACACTTTGTACCTTGTTCTCCCAGACCACGTCTTGTCCCAACACTTTGTACCTTGTTCTCATCGACCACGTCTTGTTGTCCCAACACTTTGTTCCTTGTTCTCCTCGACCACGTCTTGTTGTTCCAACACTTTGTACCTTGTTCTCCTCGACCACGTCTTGTTGTCCCAACACTTTGTTCCTTGTTCTCCTCGACCACGTCTTGTTGTCCCAACACTTTGTACCTTGTTCTCCTCGACCACGTCTTGTTGTTCCAACACTTTGTACCTTGTTCTCCCCGACCACGTCTTGTCCCAACACTTTGTACCTTGTTCTCCCCGTCCACGTCTTGTTGTTCCAACACTTTGTTCCTTGTTCTCCTCGACCACGTCTTGTTGTTCCAACACTTTGTACCTTGTTCTCCTCGACCACGTCTTGTTGTTCCAACACTTTGTACCTTGTTCTCCCCGACCACGTCTTGTCCCAACACTTTGTACCTTGTTCTCCTCGACCACGTCTTGTTGTCCCAACACTTTGTACCTTGTTCTCCCCATCCACGTCTTGTTGTCCCAACACTTTGTTCCTTGTTCTCCTCGACCACGTCTTGTTGTCCAACACTTTGTTCCTTGTTCTCCCCGTCCACGCCTTGTTGTCCCAACACTTTGTTCCTTGTTCTCCCCGTCCACGTCTTGTTGTCCCAACACTTTGTTCCTTGTTCTCCCCGTCCACGTCTTGTTGTCCCAACATTTTGTTCCTTGTTCTCCCCGTCCACGTCTTGTTGTTCCAAAACTTTGTACCTTGTTCTCCCCGACCACGTCTTGTCCCAACACTTTGTACCTTGTTCTCCCTGACCACGTCTTGTTGTTCCAACACTTTGTACCTTGTTCTCCCCGACCACGCCTTGTTGTCCCAACACTTTGTACCTTGTTCTCCCTGACCACGTCTTGTTGTTCCAACACTTTGTTCCTTGTTCTCCCCGACCACGTCTTGTTGTTCCAACACTTTGTTCCTTGTTCTCCCCGTCCACGTCTTGTCCCAACACTTTGTACCTTGTTCTCCCCGACCACGTCTTGTCCCAACACTTTGTACCTTGTTCTCCCTGACCACGTCTTGTTGTCCCAACATTTTGTTCCTTGTTCTCCCCGTCCACGTCTTGTTGTCCCAACACTTTGTACCTTGTTCTCCCCGACCACGCCTTGTTGTCCCAACACTTTGTACCTTGTTCTCCCCGTCCACGTCTTGTTGTCCCAACACTTTGTTCCTTGTTCTCCCCGTCCACGTCTTGTTGTCCCAACACTTTGTACCTTGTTTTCCCCGTCCACGTCTTGTTGTTCCAACACTTTGTGCCTTG
The DNA here is from genome assembly GCA_033556935.1 of Timema podura. NCBI lineage: Eukaryota > Metazoa > Arthropoda > Insecta > Phasmatodea > Timematidae > Timema > Timema podura. The sequence continues at coordinate 2,806,816 of JAVRXN010000011.1, forward strand.
TTCTCCCCGACCACGCCTTGTTGTCCCAACACTTTGTACCTTGTTCTCCCCGTCCACGTCTTGTTGTCCCAACACTTTGTTCCTTGTTCTCCCCGTCCACGTCTTGTCCCAACACTTTGTTCCTTGTTCTCCCGACCACGCTCTGTTGTCCCAACACTTTGTACCTTGTTCTCCCGCCACGCCCTTGTTGTCCCAACACTTTGTACCTTGTTCTCCCGACCACGTCTGTTGTCCCAACACTTTGTTCCTTGTTCTCCCCGTCCACGTCTTGTTGTCCCAACACTTTGTTCCTTGTTCTCCCCGACCACGTCTGTTGTCCCAACACTTTGTACCTTGTTTCTCCCCGCCACGTCTTGTTGTTCCCAACACTTTGTTCCTTGTTCTCCCGACCACGTCTTGTTGTCCCAACACTTTGTACCTTGTTCTCCTCCGACCACGTCTTGTTGTCCAACACTTTGTACCTTGTTCTCCCCGACCACGTCTGTGTCCCAACACTTTGTACCTTGTTCTCCCGACCACGTCTTGTTGTCCCAACACTTTGTACCTTGTTCTCCCCTCCACGTCTTGTTGTCCAACACTTTGTCCTTGTTCTCCCGACCACGTCTTGTTGTCCAACACTTTGTCCTTGTTCTCCCCGTCCACGCTTGTTGTCCCAACACTTTGTACCTTGTTCTCCCCGTCCACGTCTTGTTGTCCCAACACTTTGTTCCTTGTTCTCCCGTCCACGTCTTGTTGTCCCAACCTTTGTTCCTTGTTCTCCCGTCCACGTCTTGTTGTTCCAACACTTTGTACCTTGTTCTCCCCGACCACGTCTTGTCCCAACACTTTGTACCTTGTTCTCCTCGACCACGTCTTGTTGTTCCAACACTTTGTACCTTGTTCTCCCCGACCACGCCTTGTTGTCCCAACACTTTGTACCTTGTTCTCCCTGACCACGTCTTGTTGTTCCAACACTTTGTTCCTTGTTCTCCTCGACCACGTCTTGTTGTTCCAACACTTTGTACCTTGTTCTCCTCGACCACGTCTTGTTGTCCAACACTTTGTACCTTGTTCTCCCCGCCACGTCTTGTCCCAACACTTTGTACCTTGTTCTCCTCGACCACGTTTGTTGTCCAACACTTTGTACCTTGTTTCTCCCCATCCACGTCTTGTTGTCCCAACACTTTGTTCCTTGTTCTCCTCGACCACGTCTTGTTGTCCAACACTTTGTTCCTTGTTCTCCCCGTCCACGCCTTGTTGTCCCAACTTTGTACCTTGTTCTCCCCGTCCACGTCTTGTTGTCCCAACACTTTGTTCCTTGTTCTCCCCGTCCACGTCTTGTTGTCCCAACATTTGTTCCTTGTTCTCCCGTCCACGTCTTGTTGTTCCAAACTTTGTACCTTGTTCTCCCCGACCACGTCTTGTCCAACACTTTGTACCTTGTTCTCCCTGACCACGTCTTGTTTCCAACACTTTGTACCTTGTTCTCCCCGACCACGCTTGTTGTCCCAACACTTTGTACCTTGTTCTCCCTGACCACGTCTTGACCACGTCTTGTTCCCCAACACTTTGTCCTTGTTCTCCCGACCACGTCTTGTTGTCCCAACACTTTGTTCCTTGTTCTCCCCGTCCACGTCTTGTTGTCCCAACACTTTGTACCTTGTTCTCCCCGACCACGCTCTTTGTCCCAACACTTTGTACCTTGTTTCTCCCTTGGTCCAACACGTCGTCCCTCTGTTGTCCCAACACTTTGTTCCTTGTTCTCCCCGTCCACGTCTTGTTGTTCCCAACACTTTGTACCTTGTTCTCCCCGACCACGCCTTGTTGTCCCAACACTTTGTACCTTGTTCTCCCGTCCACGTCTTGTTGTCCCAACACTTTGTTCCTTGTTCTCCCCGTCCACGTCTTGTTGTCCCAACACTTTGTACCTTGTTTCTCCCCGTCCACGTCTTGTTGTCCCAACACTTTGTACCTTGTTTCCCCGATCCACGCCTTGTTGTCCCAACACTTTGTACCTTGTTCTCCCCGTCCACGTCTTGTTGTCCCAACACTTTGTTCCTTGTTCTCCCCGTCCACGTCTTGTTGTCCCAACACTTTGTTCCTTGTTCTCCCGACCACGTCTTGTTGTCCAACACTTTGTACCTTGTTCTCCCCGACCACGTCTTGTTGTCCCAACACTTTGTTCCTTGTTCTCCCCGCCACGTCTTGTTGTCCCAACACTTTGTTCCTTGTTCTCCCCGACCACGTCTTGTTGTCCCAACACTTTGTACCTTTTCTCCCGACCACGTCTTGTTGTCCCAACACTTGTCTTGTTCTCCCAACGCCTTGTTGTCCAACACTTTGTTCTGTCTCCCGCCACGCTTGTTGTTCCCAACACTTTGTACCTTGTTCTCCCCGTCCACGTCTTGTTGTCCCAACACTTTGTACCTTGTTTCCCCGACCACGTCTTGTTGTCCAACACTTTGTTACCTTGTTCTCCCCGTACCACGTCTTGTTGTCCAACACTTTGTACCTTGTTCTCCCGTCCCACGTCTTGTTCCCAACACTTTGTACCTTGTTCTCCCCGACCACGTCTTGTTGTCCCAACACTTTGTTCCTTGTTCTCCCGACCACGTCTTGTTGTCCCAACACTTTGTACCTTGTTCTCCCCGACCACGTCTTGTTGTCCCAACACTTTGTTCCTTGTTCTCCCCGTCCACGTCCTTGTTGTCCAACACTTTGTTCCTTGTTCTCCCCGCCACGTCTTGTTGTCCCAACACTTTGTACCTTGTTTCTCCCCGTCCACGTCTTGTTTCCCAACACTTTGTACCTTGTTCTCCCCGACCACGTCTTGTTGTCCCAACACTTTGTACCTTGTTCTCCACCGACCACGTCCTTGTTGTCCCAACACTTTGTACCTTGTTCTCCCCGACCACGTCCTTGTTGTTCCCAACACTTTGTACCTTGTTCTCCCGACCACGTCTTGTTGTCCCAACACTTTGTTCCTTGTTCTCCCCGTCCACGTCTTGTTGTCCCAACACTTTGTCCTTGTTCTCCCCGTCCACGTCTTGTTGTCCCAACACTTTTGTTCCTTGTTCTCCCGACCACGTCTTGTTGTCCCAACACTTTTGTACCTTGTTCTCCCCTGACCACGTCTTGTTGTCCCAACACTTTGTTCCTTGTTCTCCCCGACCACGCCTTGTTGTCCCAACACTTTGTTACCTTGTTCTCCCCGTCCACGTCTTGTTGTCCCAACACTTTGTTCCTTGTTCTCCCGATCCACGTCTTGTTGTCCCAACACTTTGTACCTTGTTTCCCCGACCACGTCTTGTGTTCCAACACTTTGTACCTTGTTCTCCCCGTCCACGTCTTGTTGTCCCAACACTTTGTACCTTGTTCTCCCGCCACGTCTTGTTGTCCCAACACTTTGTTCCTTGTTCTCCCCGACCACGTCTTGTTGTCCCAACACTTTGTTCCTTGTTCTCCCCGACCACGCCTTGTTGTCCCAACACTTTGTTCCTTGTTCTCCCCGACCACGTCTTGTTGTCCCAACACTTTGTTCCTTGTTCTCCCCGTCCACGTCTTGTTGTTCCAACACTTTGTTCCTTGTTCTCCCCGTCCACGTCAATACGTACTAATATTTATACTAATAGGGCAGGGATAGCTTAGAGTAAATGACCTGCATTCACGCGGAGAGAACGTGGAAATAAACCATCTTAGTACACCCAACCAGGATTCAAACCCAGATGTCACCCGCAAAATAGACCAGACAAGTAGCCTACAGACCTATCTCATGAATTGAAAGTCTATCAAAGTCTATTTATGTCTATGAAAGTCTGTGAAAGTGTTTGTGAAATAAACATTTGGTTTTTAAACACTCTGACTTCGAATGATTGTATGGGACAAACTTTTGTAACAATAACAAGGAATGTAGCTTATTGAAAAACCAATTATTTGTACCCCCTTTTTGACGTAGATGATAAAATGTTTCTACAAAATATTGTTAGCTGAGCCCCGATCGAGTGTAATCATGCTATCAGGTAATCAAAATAGTTGATTTTTTTGTTTGTTTGGACGAAAGGCATTGCCCCCTTTATGGAGGTGAAACGATGGAAACGTCAATTTGTTAGCAAAATTACATTCTTATTGGACAAGTGACTCATTCAGGTGAAAGAAATTAACAGCCCTGTCATGCTACATCCTGTCAAATAACACATGATGTATGATTATGTTTTTAAGCGGGTATTTCTGAATATACTGCTGATGTCAGCACACGCCTTACAATAATCACTATAATGTTTTAAGCCCTATCTCTGGTTGTACTTCAATAGTTAATCTTGTTTTGGGGTGTACGACGCAAAATATTGCAGCCACAAAATTAGGTATATGTGTATGTAAACATACAATTATGTAGCGATATATTTGGTTAACTTAAGCTTTCTGTGTTGGTGATTGATTTTTAAGTTAGCTTGTCCATAAGTCTTAGTAGAATAAAACTGATGACCAACTTAGAACAGGCAAATATGGGTTGCATGGATAGTGTAAAAATATATAATTTTGAAGACCAGGGTTCGATAACTGACCAAATACACTGAAATATTTCTCACCCCCTCTCAGTGTTGTCTTATAATCTCTTAGCATGCAAATGGGGACTCATTTTCTTCTCACACAATCTGTAACCAACATTTAATTAAGTCAATTTAAGACGGTAATGATACTAGAGATTAATAAAATCAACATGAAGTTCATTAGTTTTCCAAAACAGATTCAGTATGCTGGAAAAAAAAAACCGCACCTCCGCCAGTGGGGTAATTAATTGAGGCCCATACACACCAGGTACAAGAGCCATTTCAATTTAAAGGTGATTTCTAAGAAATAACATAACATATACCAAAGCCATTTCAATTAAAAAGTTTTTTCCAAGAAATAATTTAACGTATACAATTTTATCTAAAAAACATTTTCGTTGTGGATCTGGAAAATATCAAACTAACATAGGGTCACTCTTGTGACCAAACATTCTGGAGAACTGAGTGTTATGTCAGGACTGAGTGTTATGTCAGGACTGAGTGTTATGTCAGGACTGAGTGTTGTGTCAGTACTGAGTGTTGTGTCAGGCTGTAGAACTGAGTGTTGTGTCAGTACTGAGTGTTGTGTCAGTACTGAGTGTTGTGTCAGTACTGAGTGTTGTGTCAGTACTGAGTGTTTGTCAGGCTGGAGAACTGAGTGTTGTGTCAGAACTGAGTGTTGTGTCAGTACTGAGTGTTGTGTCAGTACTGAGTGTTGTGTCAGGACTGGGTGTTATGTCAGGACTGAGTGTTGTGTCAAGACTGAGTGTTATGTCAGTACTGAGTGTTGTGTCAGTACTGAGTGTTGTGTCAGTACTGAGTGTTTGTCAGGCTGGAGAACTGAGTGTTTTGTCAGGACTGAGTGTTATGTCAGGACTGAGTGTTATGTCAGGACTGAGTGTTGTGTCAGGACTGAGTGTTGAGTCAGGACTGAGTGTTATGTCAGGACTGAGTGTTATGTCAGGCTGGAGAACTGAGTGTTATTTCAGGCTGGAGAACTGAGTGTTGTGTCAGGCTGTAGAACTGAGTGTTATTTCAGGCTGGAGAACTGAGTGTTGTGTCAGGCTGGAGAACTGAGTGCTATTTCAGGCTGGAGAACTGAGTGTTTTGTCAGGACTGAGTGTTATGTCAGGACTGAGTGTTATGTCAGGACTGAGTGTTGTGTCAGTACTGAGTGTTGTGTCAGGCTGTAGAACTGAGTGTTGTGTCAGTACTGAGTGTTGTGTCAGTACTGAGTGTTGTGTCAGTACTGAGTGTTGTGTCAGTACTGAGTGTTGTGTCAGTATTGAGTGTTGTGTCAGTACTGAGTGTTGTGTCAGTACTGAGTGTTTGTCAGGCTGGAGAACTGAGTGTTGTGTCAGAACTGAGTGTTATGTCAGGACTGAGTGTTGTGTCAGGACTGAGTGTTATGTCAGGACTGAGTGTTATGTCAGTACTGAGTGTTGTGTCAGTACTGAGTGTTGTGTCAGTACTGAGTGTTGTGTCAGTACTGAGTGTTGTGTCAGTACTGAGTGTTGTGTCAGGACTGAGTGTTATGTCAGGACTGAGTGTTGTGTCAGGACTGAGTGTTATGTCAGGACTGAGTGTTGTGTCAGGCTGGAGAACTGAGTGTTTTGTCAGGACTGAGTGTTATGTCAGGACTGAGTGTTGTGTCAGTACTGAGTGTTGTGTCAGTACTGAGTGTTGTGTCAGTACTGAGTGTTGTGTCAGTACTGAGTGTTGTGTCAGTACTGAGTGTTGTGTCAGTACTGAGTGTTATGTCAGGACTGAGTGTTGTGTCAGGACTGAGTGTTTATGTCAGGACTGAGTGTTTGTGTCAGGACTGAGTGTTATGTCAGTACTGAGTGTTGTGTCAGTACTGAGTGTTGTGTCAGTACTGAGTGTTGTGTCAGTACTGAGTGTTGTGTCAGTACTGAGTGTTGTGTCAGGACTGAGTGTTATGTCAGGACTGAGTGTTGTGTCAGGACTGAGTGTTGTGTCAGGACTGAGTGTTATGTCAGTACTGAGTGTTGTGTCAGTACTGAGTGTTGTGTCAGTACTGAGTGTTATGTCAGGACTGAGTGTTATGTCAGTACTGAGTGTTGTGTCAGTACTGAGTGTTGTGTTAGTACTGAGTGTTGTGTCAGTACTGAGTGTTGTGTCAGTACTGAGTGTTTGTCAGGCTGGAGAACTGAGTGTTGTGTCAGAACTGAGTGTGTTATGTCAGGACTGAGTGTTATGTCAGGACTGAGTGTTGTGTCAGGACTGAGTGTTGTGTCAGGACTGAGTGTTATGTCAGTACTGAGTGTTGTGTCAGGCTGTAGAACTGAGTGTTATGTCAGACTGGAGAACTGAGTGTTGTGTCAGGCTGGAGAACTGAGTGCTATGTCAGTACGGAGTGTTGTGTCAGGCTGGAGAACTGAGTGCTATTTCAGGCTGGAGAACTGAGTGTTTTGTCAGGACTGAGTGTTATGTCAGGACTGAGTGTTATGTCAGGACTGAGTGTTATGTCAGGCTGGAGAACTGAGTGTTATTTCAGGCTGGAGAACTGAGTGTTGTGTCAGGCTGGAGAACTGAGTGCTATGTCAGTACTGAGTGTTATGTCAGGCTGGAGAACTGAGTGTTATGTCAGTACTGAGTGTTGTGTCAGGCTGTAGAACTGAGTGTTATTGTCAGGCTGGAGAACTGAGTGTTATGTCAGTACTGAATGTTGTGTAAGGCTGGAGAACTGAGTGTTATGTCAGTACTGAGTGTTATGTCAGTACTGAGTGTTGTGTCAGGCTGAAGAACTGAGTGTTATGTCAGGCTGGAGAACTGAGTGCTATGTCAGTACTGAGTGTTATGTCAGGCTGGAGAACTGAGTGTTATGTCAGTACTGAGTGTTATGTCAGGCTAGAGAACTGAGTGTTGTGTCAGTACTGAGTGTTGTGTCTGTACTGAGTGTTATGTCAGGCTGGAGAACTGAGTGCTATGTCAGTACTGAGTGTTATGTCAGGCTGGAGAACTGAGTGTTATGTCAGTACTGAGTGTTGTGTCAGGACTGAGTGTTGTGTCAGGCTGAAGAACTGAGTGTTATGTCAGGCTGGAGAACTGAGTGTTGTGTCAGTACTTAGTGTTGTGTCAGGCTGAAGAACTGAGTGTTATGTCAGGCTGGAGAACTGAGTGTTGTGTCAGTACTTAGTGTTGTGTCAGGACTGGGTGTTATGTCAGGCTGGAGAACTGAGTGTTGTGTCAGGCTGGAGAACTGAGTGTTATGTCAGGACTGAGTGTTATGTCAGGCTGGAGAACTGAGTGTTGTGTCAGGCTGGAAAACTGAGTGTTGTGTCAGGCTGGAGAACTGAGTGTTATGTCAGTACTGAGTGTTATGTCAGGCTGGAGAACTGAGTGTTATGTCAGGACTGAGTGTTATGTCAGGCTGGAGAACTGAGTGTTGTGTCAGGCTGGAGAACAGAGTGTTGTGTCAGGCTGAAGAACTGAGTGTTATGTCAGGCTGGAGAACTGAGTGTTGTGTCAGTACTTAGTGTTGTGTCAGGCTGAAGAACTGAGTGTTATGTCAGGCTGGAGAACTGAGTGTTATGTCAGTACTTAGTGTTGTGTCAGTACTGAGTGTTGTGTCAGGCTGTAGAACTGAGTGTTATGTCAGTACTGAGTGTTGTGTCAGTACTGAGTGTTATGTAAGGCTGGAGAACTGAGTGTTATGTCAGTACTGAGTGTTATGTAAGGCTGGAGAACTGAGTGTTATGTCAGTACTGAGTGTTGTGTCAGGACTGAGTGTTGTGTCAGGCTGGAGAACTGAGTGTTATGTCAGTACTGAGTGTTGTGTCAGGCTGGAGAACTGAGTGTTATGTCAGGACTGAGTGTTGTGTCAGGCTGGAGTACTGAGGGCTGTGTCAAACCCACATCAAAGATATCCTTAAGAGGGCAAAGGAGATCCACAGCACACAATGTAACCATCATAAATGTAGGAAGGGCTTACATTGCAATTTCATAAGAAAGGCCTTTGAGATACTAATAGCCTATGTTTTTGTGGCCAGCAATGATAAATATTTTATTATACTCTAAGAGTTATATTAGAGAGGTTTGTAAATTCCATCAAAAGTGACCGCCACTCATTACATTACTTGATGTATAATTACGTGAGAATAGGTCTAGTAATTGTTGTTTTTATCAAATAAGGCTCTTCCTATTAAAATTGGACTGTATCTATAATTTTATTTTAGGAAAGAAGGAGAGTGCGGAGAGGATATTGGGTTATAGGTTTGTAGGGTGTGACGTTAGTTCATCCACTTGGTTAACATGCAATAACATTCTTATTTATAAACTTGGGGCATCCTATAGTCAAACATTTGATGAGGAAGAGTCCAATAATCTCCTTTGAAGTGGGTCAGGGGTGCGGGAGGGTTGCGGGTGTTGAGGGGCTGATAAAGCACTTCAAAATATATATTTTGGTTAATTTTCTCCCTCCTCCAAACGAATAAGGTTCCGTTGTACCGCCCAGGGTTGTGGGAGAACACATTAATGACGAGCCAAAAAGTTTCAATACTACACACTCAAAGAGTCTAAAGAAATATTTAAGATATTTCTGTTTTGTTTACAAACCTCGGAGCTTGCCAACACATCCCGCACCTTGTTGAAGTTAGCCACGTAGCTTACAGGCATAGGCAGGCGTGCGCAGCGAGGGTGCCGTGGGTACCGCGGGTGCCGGAGCACTCCCACTGGACATAAAATAAGAAGTTGGAGTGACCAAAGACCAGCTTTCAAACTTTTTTTGTATAAAACGCGTCAATAGATATTCCAAGGTAACGGTTAGGGGGGGTGGGGTGGAAGGGGACGCGAGAAAATATCAGTGTTTTTACAATTTTTGTATCAAAACCTTTTATTTTGGCCAAAGTAAATACAATATTGCTCCAGTAGAAACTTGGAGTTTAATTTTCTTCACACGGTGATATCAAGAGTTGTTGAATATCTATCCTGAGATTTAATGAGAACTTTTTATCTTGATTTAAAAAGTTTGTCATCTAATGCCGCCATGTTCATGACAGATATTCAGGAACTGTTGATATCAACATGTGAATAAAATTAAACTCTCTGTTTGCACTGGAGCAATATATTATTTAATTAGGGCAAAAAATGTTTTGATACAAAAAACTGCAAAACACCCACCTTAGCTCACATGCCATTGATCCCCACGTTAATTTAATGCTTTATATCCTGTTCAACACCTCATGGCTCCATTCATCGAACAAAGGCTAGCTGTGCATACACACTGGGATGACATTATTGAAGGCGTATAAAAATACGGGCATTGTACATTTTTAATGTTTGTATTTCAAAGAATAATCTTGCAATATAAAACATTTAATAATTCTTGTTTGAAATATATTGTAAGTGTTTGGAAAAAAATCTCAGTGAGAGAAGGACATTGATCCCACCCCCTTCATCTTTAAACTGATGTCCACATCAGCCACACCCTACGCACTTAAAGTGGGAGGATCGGTCCTTCGATCGATATTAAATAGAATTTAGAATCGACACGTCATTCAGTGACATCAATCTGTCATACGCATCGACCAGCAATCTACCTTAGTCACGTGGAATGACGTCATAAATTAAGCTAATAATAATATTGCGCATCTGGGCTACATCCCTCGTAACTCAGTAGGTGGAAGGACCAGCCAGTATTAATGTACCGTTGACCAGGGGACGCCCGAATGTACTAATCGTACAGCTTTTCCGTGGAGCCTCTTTCCATGTCCCGATGAGATGAGGTGATAATGATAGTTAATATGAAGATGTGGAACCAGAATAAACACTTAAACCCAATTAACCAAACCTTGGTGACCGTTGGGGTATTTTTCTCGAAAGGAAGAATACCCAAGGTATCAGACGGAAGTTGAACCCGGTACCACAAGGCTCGTAGCCAGGTACATTGACCACAACACCATGGGACCGGTTACGTCTGGAGACGGGAAAACAGGAGTATGATGCCATGGCTGGTAGTGTAGTCTAATTTGGTGGGGTGCCTTATGTTCAGTACACTATGACTAGTACTTTAGACTCTGGTGATGATGTAGTAAGGGTCATGACACTCATGGCGGTTACTATATTTTCCCTATCCTGTTCCTGACACACAAAATCACCTCCAAAGAATTCCCCATTTGACTCCGGAAAACTATCGAAATTGCTTAGATCGCTCACCTCCTGTGACATTGTTGTAGAGCCGTCATCCTCAAATATAGCCTCTTGGACTCCAGATTCCAATGTGGTCTGCGTTAATAGCGTCATCCTAATTTTGGTAAATTGATTACTAATCTTACTTCTTGTATAGTATGCTCCGGTGTTTATACGCTACTAAGACCACTAGAACCCCTTATATGCCCCACGTTGGGCGCCAACTGTGATAAATCAAATACAACGAACAAGTTAAGTGGGCACGTGGGCTTGGCTAAACTAAAAATACGTCGGCGAGCCCGAAGAAACTTAAGTCTCGAGAAAACTGGGTAAAATGTTGGGATTCCTGGTAGGGCAACATAGTAGGACTTGAACTTACCATAATCAAATACAACAATAACAGCCAACAAAGAGCTTACCAACGAAGGACCGCAACTCCAACAAATATAGTACTTAAAATAAAATAAATAAAATTAACCAGGATAATGAAATGTTTCACTCTAAATCTAATGAACTGTAACAGGGTTACAACAAATACAATAAAAAAAGACAGGTAAATGTGGATTATTGTTTTTGTAATTATATTGTTAATATTTTCCAACTCCACCAAACTCCTACCTGTAAGTACTCGTTTATATATAAGTCTAGAATTACAATAAATAATAAAATATAATAGTTTCAAAATAAAGAAAAAATTAAATTTATGTGTCCTTATAAAAGATTGGCTAATTCATATAATTATAAAATTAAGTGAAGAAAAATAATAAATCTGATGTTAATGAATTCCAAATAGTATTTATTTAAAAATAACAAATGAGAAAAGGTAGTAATTATTTTTCTAATTGCTGATAGCATGAATATTTTTGAGATAAAGAGTTTGATACAAACTCACGCCTTGATATGACAAAAAAAAAATTGCCAATTTTGCCCTTTTCGATTGCTTCATAAAACTTCAAGCTATCACAACTCTTGATGGAAATCACATTCAACACTGCTCTGGGGATTAGTCTTGCTATTTACACAGGTGTAATTTAGTTTATTAAAATTATTTCTTTAAAATTCTACAATCTTCCATGCACGAACAAACATTCATGGACATTGTTAATAGAAGGTCTTGTTTTTTCACAAAGATGTTCCAACTAAGATCTTGTTTTTCCCCAAGGAGATCTCATTCCTTGCTAACCTCACATATAAAAGGTATATATACAATTAACTAACGGGAACAAGGTTTATTTCCAATGATTAAACCGAGGAAGCTTAAAAATGATATCAAACTGGATGAGAGTATTTGTATTAAGATCTAAAAATAAAATTATAAGCACCTAATTTTTTTCACTGGTAATGTGAAAACTAATACAATATTTTTTCAACATTCTAATCTTATAATACAAATTTGTATTTTCATCTCAAACTTATAAATCTCACGATATATTTTAATAGGATATTTGTTTTGAATAATGGATTAGATTAATTAAAAATAAGTTTTTATTTGCATTATTTCTCAAAGTGTATTTTTATCTCCTATATTACAGGTTACAACAAGGGCGGATCCAGGGCCCGTTGTCAGATTGTGGGGGAGACGAAGGAGGGGTGAGTTGTTTTCCATAAGGCACCTTTCAGAATAAATTTAATAATATAACTAATCAAGATTTTTATTTATAATAATTTTGATTGTAGTAACAATATTGCTAGGCTATAAAATAATATGTGTTAGTTATAATAATAAAAATAGCACTTGCAAAAATTACAATTTTGATAAACAAATTTGTAATTTTTATAAAAACAACAATAAACAAAAAGTTACTTTTTCAACAAAAGTAATAAATATATAGATCAGCCTAAAATGTGTTATTAGATGTTAGTAAAAATATATATTTTTTCTTCAGATAATTGGTTATGACTTATGATAGATACTAAACTTACTGGAGAGTTTTAGTTCTAAGCCACTTGCTTTACTGGCCATTAGAGCACAGGTTGAAAGAGCTATTAACTAGGTCATGTAGGAGATAGGACTAGGGAGGTATTAGGTCATGTAGGAGATAAGACTAGGAGGTATTAGGTCATGTAGGAGATAGGACTAGGTAGGTGTTAGGTCATGTAGGAGATAGGACTAGGGAGGTATTAGGTCATGTAGGAGATAGGACTAGGGAGGTTTGGTCATGTAGGAGATAGGACTAGGAGGTGTTAGGTCATGTAGGAGATAGGACTAGGGAGGTGTTTGGTCATGTAGGAGATAGGACTAGGTAGGTGTTAGGTCATGTAAGAGATAGGACTAGGGAGGTGTTAGGTCATGTAGGAGATAGGACTAGGGAGGTATTAGGTCATGTAGGAGATAGGACTAGGGAGGTATTAGGTCATGTAGGAGATAGGACTAGGTAGTTGTTAGGTCATGTAGGAGATAGGACTAGGGAGGTGTTAGGTCATGTAGGAGATAGGACTAGAGAGGTATTAGGTCATGTAGGAGATAGGACTAGGTAGGTGTTAGGTCATGTAGGAGATAGGACTAGGGAGGTATTAGGTCATGTAGGAGATAGGACTAGGTAGGTGTTAGGTCATGTAGGAGATAGGACTAGGGAGGTGTTAGGTCATGTAGGAGATAGGACTAGGAGGTATTAGGTCATGTAGGAGATAGGACTAGGGAGGTGTTAGGTCATGTAGGAGATAGGACTAGGGAGGTGTTTGGTCATGTAGGAGATATGACTAGGTAGGTGTTAGGTCATGTAAGAGATAGGACTAGGGAGGTGTTTGGTCATGTAGGAGATAGGACTAGGGAGGTGTTTGGTCATGTAGGAGATATGACTAGGGAGGTGTTAGGTCATGTAGGAGATAGGACTAGGGAGGTGTTTGGTCATGTAGGAGATATGACTAGGGAGGTGTTAGGTCATCTATAAGATAGGAACCCGCCTCGGTGGCGTAGTTGGCTAACGCGCTAGTCGTGTTGAGCCCGACTGCCGAGGACGGGGAGATCGAGGTTCGAATCTCGGTCGGGTGAACTGTGGGTGGTTTTTCCTAAATGGTTTTCCACTTTCCCTCCACGCAAATGCGGGTTCACTTCCTCCATTCAACCTTCCCAATTCCTAATCCATTAGCGTAATTAGTACTTAAGCGTATAACCCGAACGGGTAGTAAGACGCGGTGCTAAATAATAATAATATAAGATAGGACTAGGGAGGCGTTAGGTCATCTATAAGATAGGACTAGGGAGGTGTTAGGTCATCTATAAGATAGGACTATGGAGGGTTAGGTCACCTATAAGATAGGACTAGGGAGGTGTTAGGTCATCTATAAGATAGGACTAGGGAGGTGTTAGGTCATCTATAATATAGGACTAGGGAGGTGGTAGGTCATCTATAAGATAGGACTAGGTAGGTGTTAGGTCATCTATAAGATAGGACTAGGGAGGTGTTAGGTCATCTATAAGATAGGACTAGGGAGGTGTTAGGTCATCTATAAGATAGGACTATGGAGACGTTAGGTCACCTATAAGATAGGACTAGGGAGGTGTTAGGTCATCTATAAGATGGACTAGTGAGGTGTTAGGTCATCTATAAGATAGGACTAGGGAGATGTTAGGTCATCTATAAGATGGGACTAGGGAGGTGTTAGGTCATCTATAAGATAGGACTAGGGAGGGTGTTAGGTCATCTATAAGATAGGACTAGGGCGGTGTTAGGTCATCTATATAAGATGGGATTAGGGAGGGTTAGGTCATCTATAAGATAGGACTAGGGAGTGTTAGGTCATCTATAAGATAGGACTAGGGGGTGTTAGGTCATCTATAAGATGGGTTAGGGAGGTTTAGTATCAGTGACAATGTTCTATAAATAATAACTTATCATCATAAGCTAGGATGAGTGACATTTTAAAAATTCGCTGACATGTTTCTATATTTTTCATTATTTTCTATGCCACCACTTGCTGGCATCGGAATATTGATTTTAAAATTCAGCCTGTCTGACACATTATTCTAGTAGTGGCACTCAGCTAAATTTCAAGAAACAAGTATTAGCCTTTATTATTATAATGCTATTCTTTTATTATCTAATAACCCTCTTAATATTAGGAAATTTAAATCTATGTTCTGCAGTAAAATATATTTTGGTTTTTAAAAAATGTTTTTAAATTAGCATCGATATTCCACGCGAAAACAGACCCACAAAACATCTGCACATCGAAACAGTTTTATATTTAAAATAACTTTCATTGCATTAATACATTATTGATAATAGTTATTCAACATAAATATATTTTATTGCAATTCTTTTACATTTTCTAGCGTGTCCGGAGTGAAGTAAGAAAATTTCCCCTATCGTTTTCATTCCCCTCTCGCTCCACGACAGAAGACTGCGCATGCGCGCTGGACAGCTGTAATGCAGCGCTCTGCTGTTCTGATATCTCTCTAACTGTTAGCTTCACTTCCATCGCCATTCGCTGTTCCTGTACAGTTGCTAGTCGAGTGTTGTCGATAAAGGTGCGTGTAGCGTGTTGTGGTTTTGTGACGAATGGTTACTTCACAAGAAACATTGTTTACAAATAAAAACTTTGTATCAATAAGTGATTGTTGTACGTTGTAAATAAGTGATCGTGAACAGGTTAATAAAGCCATCATTGCTTCAAATAAAAGAACAGTTGAATCGAAGTGGTTTGTTTATTGAACGATAACGGTAATAAACTCGTTCAAAAGATGGAATTCGTAATAATCTGAGTTCTTCAAGCGTCTCCTCAGAAAATTTGAGGTATTTATTTAAAATGAGTTCTAGCCTGATTTATTTTTATGTATTTAGTGGATTATGTGTATTTGAAATTTAATTAAAATATTAAAATATATCATTGACACAAATGATTGTTTAATATAAATTTAAAATTCAAATTGCTAGGTATGCCATTTTAAAATTCAATATGGATAAATAATCTGCCAGAGTAGGCTTCTATTTAAATCAACACAAGCTAGAATTTTCGAACAACTAAGACTGTTTTATTTATGAATCATAATCAATCAATAAAAAAAAATCATGTTTAGATAATCTACCTCTATACATGGTCATCATCCTTGTTCGAATCTCTTTTGAGATTAACTTCGTGTACCTACAATTTTTCTTCGATTCAAAAAAACCAAAACAACATATCATGCCGGTCATGGCGTATTTTGAGGGTTTTGCATTATGTGCTAAATTGTACAGGTGTCCAATTCCCTCCATTTCACTTGCCATATTTAATATCACAATAAATTGTTAACCATATTTAGTAATTTTAATGGTAAGGTTAATTTTGTGTAGCATTCACTAGTTTCCAACGTTGTGTAATTTGTCAGCGCATTTTGTCATCTTATATTTACGAAAGAGAGAAGCTTTTAATACTTATATAATTAGATTAATTATTTAAATATATTTGATTAATTAAAAAGCTCAATAAAATCGTGGAGAATTCCTGGCATAAACGTAGATTTGTCGGGGCTTAGGCCTGCCCTCCTTTACATAAGCTGAAAAATCAAATTTTATTCAGCCAACATAATTGAACTTAAAATCTCAAAATTAAAAATCTCTTGACACAGTGTTGGACGAGTTTGGCAGTTAACCTTCACATTAGGAACTCACATTAATATTTTCAATAATAGTTTCCATAAAACTGGTCTTTGACGTAGCCCTAGTTGAGTGTGATGAGCATAATATGACTTGAACCATCCAACACCGAGACACTCTTTGAATCCCGGCCCGGCCCGGCCCAATTTCAATCTTTATGATTAGCAAAAGCTGGTAAGGTACGAGCAATTTCGAGTCCATAATAGGTTCAATCCCAGACGCTAATAGCCCACTCTTAAGTTAACACTTTTAAAAGTAATAGTAATGACGGGCGTTCTATTATTCATACATAGCTTCCTACATCCGAACTATCTGAATATTTACATTAATGGGGTAGATATGAAGGTAGAATTTAGAGGAAGTGTACCTTCATTTAGATAGAGAGAGAGAGTGGGATACCATTTAAGAAAAAAAACCCAAGTAGGCTTTATAACCGGCCGGAATTTGAACCCCAACGTTACTGGCAAGCCATTCAAGACGAGACTAACATCCTTGTCAGCGCGGCCACTGGTGCGGTTAAAACTTGTGTTGAATTAAAATATAGGCCTATACGCCCTTCATCCATTCTTTTAGTTGCAAATATGACTACAGTCCAAGTTTAATAGGAACAATCTTTTAGAAAATACAAACAAGTTTTGTTGCTGTCAACCTTAATAATTTACTAGACCTATATATTATTAGTGCTATTTTATAAATATTGATAAAATATATAAAAATGTGACATGGTTTTATCTATGAATATGTTAAAGTAGAGCTAGTAGATTTTCCATCTGTCTTCCTATGAAACTTGGATTGTAGATCTAATAACTTTCCTGTCAGATAAAGCTATTCCTATAAAATTGGACTGTAGATTAGTTTTAATATGTTAGCACGCCTGCTCCTTTGGTTTTTGGCACGCAAACTATGATACTGTCACAGTCACTAGCGAGTTTTGGCACTCGAGTGCGTGAAAACATTGTTCACACATTACCCAACACGTGGTGACATTTTGGAATGATGCCTCAAAATTAATATAGAACCACACTTTATTTAAACCTACAGTAAATGATCAAGGAGAAAACAATAGATAATTTTCATTTTTCAGGAAACTAGTTTGAAAGTTTTGTATCAATAAAATTGCTCACTACTCTTTTAAAAATGCCTATTTACTTTATGAATTATTTTTTTTAAGTAAATACAATTATTCTCATTGCCAGAAAAACCAATCCCTTAAAGCAACCCATTTTTACTTGAGTTATGACTCTCTTTATGCAAAAGTTCCATTTCAACTGTGAATTATTTGAAGCTATGTAATTGTTGTAAAAATCATATTTCAAATATATCCCTTTAACTTTGATTTTCAATTGTGTTGTTCTAAAAAAAGATGTTTGCACGTGTTAAATTTTAATCACACATGATCATATAGTTTAAAAAACTGAACTAATTAAAAATAATGACAATAGGACAGCGAAAAAAACTTTATTAACACAAAACACAAAAAAAAGTTCAATTAAACAAACAGTCCTACAATGTTAATTAGTAAGCTCAGTAATAATTTTTATCAATATAAAAGCGTTTGAAAATTCAACAAAAAAACTTAGTACATCTAGTTTTCATATTTTATTACAAAGTATTATAAAAGTAATTGGCGTATTTTGATATGAATTTTTTCTCTAGAAACTCCAGGTGGTCAGATTTAATCCTTTCAGAAATTCCAGAGTTGTGGTCCTAAGCCTTCTTTAGCTCGATCTCAACTCTTCTTCTTTTTAATAACAATGGCTTCTTTAAATACTTGTGTGTCCATCAACTTCATTGCCTCATTCTCTATATTCTCTGTAAAATTGACTCACAACTGGATATTCACATTTCCCAGTCTTCTGAGCGCAATTCATACACGTGGAACGGTATCCCTGTTTTATCTAACTGATCTCACAGCTGAGATTCAATATTCTGGAGTAGGCCTATAAATACATAGGCCCAATTTTCAGGTGTTTCCCCACGTGTCTCTCTATTAGTGAATTAGGCTTAATTTGCATACTATTTCCGGTTGGTGGTTGTTCACAAGTGGAAACAAACTCAGTTCTCAAGGGGTCTCGTGCACGTTATGAATTTCTCTTCGGCCGAATTGAGTTTCAAATGAGTCAGGCTGATAAAATGACCCTCTCTAAGAAACTCCTCCCCTCCTAAGACACTGATATAAATATGCTATGGCTCTCAAAGACACAGTTTCGAGCAAGTCTTTCCAGGGCTTGGGCCTTTGTTTGTTACTCATCAACTCACTACCACGTGATAAAAATAAAGGTACTTGAGTCCTTTTAACACAATATATAAGCAAAATATTACTATCTTCTGTGAGGCAGGAAACGCAAGTCTGAAAGTGGGCTGGGGAAAGAGAGAAATGAATGGGTCAAACAAGGATAGCAGAGTTTCCATTGACCCTTGACCCTACAGGTCAGAGCCACAAGTTGTGCTTGAAGAAACTAAACAAACAGATGAGAGTACCGTGATTGACTCCCAGCTGGGGACACTTGACGTGATTTTCCACTTATTATTTTGAACGCTATTAACATAAAGAATAATAATATAGTTTATATTAAAAAGCCGTACTTTACTCGACCCATAAAATGAATTAATAAATGAAAATATAGCAATTTTATTTGTAAAGTTAAACGGTAAGAACGCGGAATAAACGTCAAGCTCGCTTGGTCCGGTTTAATGGTGACGGAGAAGTTTGGGCTCGAATCCCAGCTGGGTGTTCTGAGGGTGATTTAATAAATGTTTTCCCACTCTCCTCTACGCAAATTCAGGTAAATTTCCACTCAATTCTAGCTTCCTCATTCCTAGCACAATAGCACAGTTAAATCTGGGTAGCCCGAAAGAGGGTGAGACGAGGTCCAATATTTACATTTGTATATTTCCTCTAAATCAGGAATTATCAACCTTTTAGGTTCGCGGCACCCTTGTGAAGGGGATTAGAATCTCGTGGAACCCTTGTGAAGGGGATTAGAATCTCGTGGCACCCTTGTGAAGGGGATAGAATCCGTGGCACCCTTGTGAAGGGGATTAGAATCTCGTGGCACTCTTGTGAAGGGGATTAGAATCTCGTGGCACCCTTGTGAAGGGGATTAGAATCTCGTGGCACCCTTGTGAAGGGGATTAGAATCCGTGGCACCCTTGTGAAGGGGATTAGAATCTCGTGGCACTCTTGTGAAGGGGATTAGAATCTCGTGGCACCCTTGTGAAGGGGATTAGAATCTCTTGGCACCCTTGTGAAGGGGATTAGAATCCGTGGCACCCTTGTGAAGGGGATTAGAATCTCGTGGCACTCTTGTGAAGGGGATTAGAATCTCGTGGCACCCTTGTGAAGGGGATTAGAATCTCGTGGCACCCTTGTGAAGGGATTAGAATCTCTTGGCACTCTTGTGAAGGGGATTAGAATATCGTGGCACCTTGTGAAGGGATTAGAATATCGTGCACTCTTGTGAAGGGATTAGAATATCGTGGCACTCTTGTGAAGGGATTAGAATCTCGTGGCACCCTTGTGAAGGGGATTAGAATCCGTGGCACCCTTGTGAAGGGGATTAGAATCCGTGGAACCCTTGTGAAGGGAATTAGAATCTCGTGGCACCCTTGTGAAGGGGATTAGAATATCGTGGCACTCTTGTGAAGGGATTAGAATATCGTGGCACTCTTGTGAAGGGGATTAGAATCTCGTGCACCCTTGTGAAGGGGATTAGAATCCGTGGCACCCTTGTGAAGGGATTAGAATCTCGTGGCACTCTTGTGAAGGGGATTAACATCTCGTGCACCCTTGTGAAGGGGATTAGAATCTCTTGGCACTCTTGTGAAGGGGATTAGAATATCGTGGCACCCTTGTGAAGGGATTAGAATATCGTGGCACTCTTGTGAAGGGGATTAGAATATCGTGCATCCTTGTGAAGGGATTAGAATATCGTGGCACTCTTGTGAAGGGGATTAGAATCTCGTGGCACCCTTGTGAAGGGGATTAGAATCTCTTGGCACTCTTGTGAAGGGGATTAGATATCGTGGCACCTTGTGAAGGGATTAGAATATCGTGGCACTCTTGTGAAGGGATTAGAATCTCGTGGCACCATTGTAAAGGGGATTAGAATATCGTGGCACTCTTGTGAAGGGGATTAGAATATCGTGGCACTCTTGTGAAGGGATTAGAATATCGTGGCACTCTTGTGAAGGGATTATAATATCGTGGCATCCTTGTGAAGGGATTAGAATATCGTGGCACTCTTGTGAAGGGGATTAGAATATCGTGGCACTCTTGTGAAGGGGATTAGAATATCGTGGCACTCTGTGAAGGGGATTAGAATCTCGTGGCACCCTTGTGAAGGGATTAGAATCTCTTGGCACTCTTGTGAAGGGGATTAGAATATCGTGGCACCCTTGTGAAGGGGATTAGAATATCGTGCACTCTTGTGAAGGGGATTAGAATCTCGTGGCACCATTGTGAAGGGGATTAGAATATCGTGGCACCCTTGTGAAGGGGATTAGAATATCGTGGCACTCTAGTGAAGGGGATTAGAATCTCGTGGCACCATTGTGAAGAGGATTAGAATATCGTGGCACCCTTGTGAAGGGATTAGAATATCGTGCACCCTTGTGAAGGGATAATAATATCGTGGCACCCTTGTAAGAAGTTTCGTAAGTGGTTTGTTTTTCACATTCTTTATCCACAAAATATATCACAGCAGCATATTAAACAATTAAATGTTTTAATTTAGTAACTAGTCTATTTAAAATTAAAATAAACATTCTTACCTACTTAACTGGGTTAATTGAAATATATAAATAGCAATAACCCTGAATCAACTACATAATACAGTTATAAAGTAAAATAACTTTGTAAATCAATTAACTAGCACATTAATTAACCTCAATGTGAGGTCACTAATGATTAATAACACCAAACATATGTAATATGAAGTCATCAAAGAGGAAACAACTGTTTCACATCGTGTGTCATGGCACGTGATATTTGGATACAAACTAAAATACAAAACTTTCTTCTGTTTATTTATGTTTAGTATTTTAATGTAATATATTTTCTTTATTATATTTTCTTGCCATTTTCCCATCTAAAAACCTCGCGGCACACCGGTTGAGAATCCCTTCTCCAAATTGACTAAAGGCGTTCACTTTGTCAACTCATAATTTAATTAAAATACTGAGTTTTCATATATTTCTTGCTGGCGCTCATTAAGGATTTTATTTTCTTGTGAGGAAAATATAAACTGCAAAATTGGACATTTCAGTTTTCTATTAAATTAATTATTATTATTATTATTATTATTTAGCACCGCGTCTTACTACCCGTTCGGGATATACGCTTATTAAATTAATTAAAAATGTATGTCTTCATTACATAAAATGACCAAACTTATGGTAACAATTGTATGTTTTTATTCATGGGCTTTGAATTTACTTCGGAAATATATTTGGTGGGGGGAGTAATATAGTCCTAGGCCCCCCAAATATAAAAATTGTTCCGGAGCCATTGGGGTCATACTGCGAATCCATCCTGGTACTCTTAGTTCTAAAGGCAAATGCGTTACTGACTAAACTAATGTATCAGACTTAATCTTTTAAAATAGAAGTTGGTGTATGCTTGAAATATTAGTTGAACTGCGCATTTTGTTCGTCGATTGTTTTCGAACTCCATACAATGAATACTCCTAGAGATAAACTATTCAGTCGGATGTCCTGTGATTGCCAGGCTATCTATAACAAGCTCAGCTTCCTACTGGCAAAGGATGTAATGCCAAGTGATAGTCATTAATACGTTGTGTCCAAACCACCTAGATGTAAACTATTAATGGCCCCACACACGATCAGTTCGGACTGTCAGTACAATCTGTCAGCTTGGACTGAACTGAATGTTTGCATAGTCACGGTCAGTCTGAAATAGAGCTTGGTTGATGTTGGACATGGTTTTTTTAGGCTTTAATATGGATGAAACATTGTGTGTGTGTGCAATTACACTTTTTGTTAAATAGCGTAAACAAAAGAGGGGACGGAAAATAAAATTGCGGGTGAAGGATTGGCTTTTGAAGCGAGGACAGTATTCTCACTTTAGTTTTTACATTTCACAAGCATGCCTCAATAAATTTCAAAAGAAAGTGTTTCGACCAGGAAGCCATTGAACACTCACAGGCACAAGCATGCAAGTACAATACTAATTCATTTATTAAAACAATTAAAATGTAATATAGTACTTTACTTCTCACTAAAATATATTGTATCAATAAACATAAGAGATCCACAGACAATATTGTTTGCTCCAGAGCACTTCCGTCTGACAGGCACCACGGTCTGCAGGTAGAACTGTCTGAATTCCCACAGTCCAACAGTCCAAACGATTGGCTGGCCGGCTTGTTGTTGTTGATAGGGTGGTGCGAGATGGGATGGAAGATGCTGGTTGTTGTTAATAGGGTGGTGCGAGATGGGGTGGAAGATGCTGGTTGTTGTTAATAGGGTGGTGCGAGATGGGGTGGAAGATGCTGGTTGTTGTTGATAGGGTGGTGCGAGATGAAGGGGAAGATGCTGGTTGTTGTTAATAGGGTGGTGCGAGATGGGGTGGAAGATGCTGGTTGTTGTTAATAGGGTGGTGCGAGATGGGGTGGAATATGCTGGTTGTTGTTGATAAGTTGGTGCGAGATGGGGTGGAAGATGCTGGTTGTTGTTGATAGGGTGGTGCGAGATGGGGTGGAAGATGCTGGTTGTTGTTAATAGGGTGGTGCGAGATGAAGGGGAAGATGCTGGTTGTTGTTAATAGGGTGGTGCGAGATGGGGTGGAAGATGCTGGTTGTTGTTAATAGGGTGGTGCGAGATGGGGTGGAAGATGCTGGTTGTTGTTGATAGGGTGGTGCGAGATGGGGTGGAAGATGCTGGTTGTTGTTGATAGGGTGGTGCGAGATGGAGTGGAAGATGCTGGTTGTTGTTAATAGGGTGGTGCGAGATGAAGGGGAAGATGCTGGTTGTTGTTAATAGGGTGGTGCGAGATGGGGTGGAAGATGCTGGTTGTTGTTAATAGGTGGTGCGAGATGGGGTGAGATGCTGGTTGTGTTGATAGTTGGTGCGAGATGGGGTGGAAGATGCTGGTTGTTGTTGATAGGTGGTGCGAGATGGGGTGGAAGATGCTGGTTGTTGTTGGTAGGGTGGTGCGAGATGAAGGGGAAGATGCGGGTTGTTGTTAATAGGGTGGTGCGAGATGGGGTGAAGATGCTGGTTGTTGTTGATAGGGTGGTGCGAGATGGGGTGGAAGATGCTGGTTGTTGTTGATAGGGTGGTGCGAGATGGGGTGGAAGATGCTGGTTGTTGTTGATAGGGTGGTGCGAGATGAGGGGAAGATGCTGGTTGTTGTTAATAGGGTGGTGCGAGATGGGTGGAAGATGTGGTTGTTGTTGATAGGGTGGTGCGAGATGGGGTGGAAGATGCTGGTTGTTGTTGATAGGGTGGTGCGAGATGGGGTGGAAGATGCTGGTTGTTGTTGATAGGGTGGTGCGAGATGGGGTGGAAGATGCTGGTTGTTGTTGATAGGGTGGTGCGAGATGGGGTGGAAGATGCTGGTTGTTGTTGATAGGGTGGTGCGAGATGAAGGGGAAGATGCTGGTTGTTGTTGATAGGGTGGTGCGAGATGGGGTGGAAGATGGTGGTTGTTGTTGATAGGGTGGTGCGAGATGGGGTGGAAGATGCTGGTTGTTGTTGATAGGGTGGTGCGAGATGGGGTGGAAGATGCTGGTTGTTGTTGATAGGGAGGTGCGAGATGGGGTGGAAGATGCTGGTTGTTGTTGATAGGGTGGTGCGAGATGGGGTGGAAGATGCTGGTTGTTGTTGATAGGGTGGTGCGAGATGAAGGGGAAGATGCTGGTTGTTGTTGATAGGGTGGACGATGCTGGTAGTTGTTGATAGGGTGGTGCGAGATGGGGTGGAAGATGCTGGTTGTTGTTGATAGGGTGGTGCGAGATGGGGTGGAAGATGCTGGTTGTTGTTGATAGGGTGGTGCGAGATGGGGTGGAAGATGCTGGTTGTTGTTGATAGGGTGGTGCGAGATGGGGTGGAAGATGCTGGTTGTTGTTGATAGGGTGGTGCGAGATGAAGGGGAAGATGCTGGTTGTTGTTGATAGGGTGGTGCGAGATGAAGGGGAAGATGCTGGTTGTTGTTGATAGGGTGGTGTGAGATGAAGGGGAAGATGCTGGTTGTTGTTGATAGGGTGGTGCGAGATGGGGTGGAAGATGCTGGTTGTTGTTGATAGGGTGGTGCGAGATGGGGTGGAAGATGCTGGTTGTTGTTGATAGGGTGGTGCGAGATGGGGTGGAAGATGCTGGTTGTTGTTGATAGGGTGGTGCGAGATGGGGTGGAAGATGCTGGTTGTTGCTGATAGGGTGATGCGAGATGGGGTGGAAGATGCTGGTTGTTGTTGATAGGGTGGTGCGAGATGGGGTGGAAGATGCTGGTTGTTGTTGATAGGGTGGTGCGAGATGGGGTGGAAGATGCTGGTTGTTGTTGATAGGGTGGTGCGAGATGGGGTGGAAGATGCTGGTTGTTGCTGATAGGGTGGTGCGAGATGGGTGGAAGATGCTGGTTGTTGTTGATAGGGTGGTGCGAGATGGGGTGGAAGATGCTGGTTGTTGTTAATAGGGTGGTGCGAGATGAAGGGGAAGATGCTGGTTGTTGTTAATAGGGTGGTGCGAGATGAAGGGGAAGATGCTGGTTGTTGCTGATAGGGTGGTGCGAGATGGGGTGGAAGATGCTGGTTGTTGCTGATAGGGTGGTGTGAGATGGGGTGGAAGATGCTGGTTGTTGTTAATAGGGTGGTGCGAGATGAAGGGGAAGATGCTGGTTGTTGTTGATAGGGTGGTGCGAGATGAAGGGGAAGATGCTGGTTGTTGTTGATAGGGTGGTGCGAGATGGGGTGGAAGATGCTGGTTGTTGTTGATAGGGTGGTGCGAGATGGGGTGGAAGATGCTGGTTGTTGTTGATAGGGTGGTGCGTGATGGGGTGGAAGATGCTGGTTGTTGTTGATAGGGTGGTGCGAGATGAAGGGGAAGATGCTGGTTGTTGTTGATAGGGTGGTGCGAGATGGGTGGAAGATGCTGGTTGTTGTTGATAGGGTGGTGCGAGATGGGGTGGAAGATGCTGGTTGTTGTTGATAGGGTGGTGCGAGATGGGGTGGAAGATGCTGGTTGTTGTTGATAGGGTGGTGCGAGATGGGGTGGAAGATGCTGGTTGTTGCTGATAGGGTGGTGCGAGAAAGGCTAATCTCCATGTCAAATGCTTGGAACACAATTACAACACAAGGTCTTCATAGACTAAAAGTCAGATGGCTTTTAATTAACAAAACACAGGCCTGTTTTGGTGGTTGCCTGGTTTAAAGAGCCTCTCACATTTGACTGAATTCCCGATGACGTGGAGATTGGGGTTCGAATCCTGGTTGGTGTATTGAAGATGATTTTATTTAAAACTATCCCCTCCCCCCTCTCTCTCTCTCCACGCAACTTCAGGTACATTCCCTCTAATTTCAACCTTACTCATCTTTAACTCAATTGTGTTAATATGCGGATATCCCAAACGTGTTTTAAGAGACGGTAAAAATAGATACAAAAATAATGGTATGGACACACAATATTATTCCATCATGCTCAAGACTAAGCCTAATCACAACTTTATCAATAAGTTTTTCTAGCTGTCAACTAAATAAATGCTATGGTGCACTGCTCAGACTTTCGCTAGCTTTTATCTTAAAATATACATTTACTAAAAACTCGTAAGATTTGTGAAGTGAAATAATAAATCTACACATGTTGTAGGAACACTACACCAAAGATCATAAATTAAATAATATAATATACTGTTACTTACTTACTCTATGGCATTAGGAACTAGGAACACTGTCACAAATATTGAGAAAAAAGAAACATCTTTGTCCTCCAAAGAGCATAAGAATCAAAATCATTTTCAAAGACCTGAATTAAAAATTATATAGATATATTTGCTTATAGCTCATAAACTATTGGTTCTATGAAAATATATTTCAAATAAAAGATGTTTTATCTTTAATAGTACTACAATTTTATATTGACAAGCTATTTCGTATCAATAGTTGCAGAGAAATTATCAAATTAAAAAAAAATATATATAAATGCACAGTTTCTTTACTACCCTGCTAGGTAACGGCGCGAGTATGTATGTAGTTTTATTTTTAATAAATGACTTACAATATATCTTAGTATAGTTATTTTGTGAACACTGTAGTGTTCTTTGGTATCCCTGTCCCCGATCCTTCGACGACTTTCACCCTTAGGCCTAGTCTGTTGAGCTTCGCACCCTGTACAATACCAACCCTATCCTAGGTTTGACCTCGTGACCTGTTAATAGTCATTGAGAAGGCTAGTTTAACTGAGAAACGACTCCGTCTAGATATCAGGCTCTAGGCTGAATCAAAAGTCATGGTTTGAAAAGGCTCAAAGAAACACATTTCGCTAAATAACATGAATACAAACCAACCTCACCATAAACACAGGTCACGGTATTATAATCTGACATTTCTCTTTGGATTTGAGATTAGAATCTATATTATGGGTTTTCTTTGCTTTTTAAATGTAAATAACCTTTCGATGAATTAAAAGGATTAAATAAATAATGTTTTTATTTTTTTAATAATTTTATATTTGATAAATTTTCAAGTTTTAAAACTTGCGCATCACAAAACTTCAGCCTTCTATCGTATTGAGACGTACTAAAAGTTATCTGGACAAATATACATACATAATGTTATATATATAAAATATAATATATATATATATATATATATAACCCATTGGACTTTTACTATAGATATGCATTGTCTTATGTTAGCGTTACAGAAAAGAATTCGAATAAAATATTGAATAAATAAATAACGTTTTAAGCTATTTTAAAAATTTTTTATTGCCTTAACATTATATGGTTCTATTGAATGGTCTTTACAGCTTTATTACAAGTAAGCCTAACACTTACATGTAAATGTATTATTTGTTTTATTCTTGCTTCTTATTTTCTGTTCTCGTAATACCGTCAAATAATCTAAGTTGAAGTGCTTTGCAGTAAAAATAAACATTTTGGTTTGTAAATGGGAGTTTTTAGACAGAGATATTAACAAAAACAAAATTACTGGTACAGTATAATTTTAATAGGAAGAACCTTTTAGAAATTATAAACAATTTTTTTTCCTACCAACAATGATGCCATTTTACTATGATTTTATTACATAGATAACATCAAATGTGACCTATACGTATGTGACAGCTGCAGTTTGCGTCAATATACGTATTAAATACGTGAACTATTTAATTTTGTTTCATAAATATTCTTCAAAAATGACATATTTTTACTGTATTATTTTCTAATGAACAGCTTGTGATGAGCTATTACAAAGACTCGCCATTTTCATCAAACACGCTCGTAGATGAGCCTTTACCAAGAACTCGCCATTTTCACATCAACACGCTCGTGATGAGCATATTACAAAAACTCCGTTTCACACAAACACCTGTGGGGCATACTACAAGAACTCGACAGTTTTCACACCAAACACGCTCGTGATGAGCACTATTACCAAAGAACTCCAGTTTTCACACAAACACGCTCGAGATGAGGCATATCACCAAAGATCGAAGTTTTCCACCAAACACGCTGTGAGAGCATATTACCAAGAACTCGCAGTTACATCAAACTCGTAGTAGGCATCTCAAGAACTCCACCAGTTTTCAACAAACCGCTGTAGTGAGCCTATCTACAAGAACCACAGTTTTCACACAAACACGCTGTGAGAGCCTATTACCAAGAATCCACAGTTTTCACCAAACACGCTGTAGTGAGGCACTTTACAAGAATCGAGTTTTCACCAACCGCTCGTAGTGAGGCATATTACAAGAACTCCGCCAGTTTTACATCAAACGTGAACATATTAAGTCTTCATAATTTCTACAAAAACCCGTAATGAACTATTTACTGTATTATTTTCTAATAACACGCTCGTAGATGAGGCACTATCTATCAAAGTACTCCCCAGTTTTCACACCAAACACGCTCGTAGATGAGGCACTATCTATCAAAGACTCCGCCAGTTTTCACACCAAACACGCTCGTAGATGAGGCGCTATCTATCAAAGCACTCCACCAGTTTTCACACCAGCCACGCTCGTAGATGAGGCGCTATCTATCAAAGCACTCCACCAGTTTTCACACCAGCCACGCTCGTAGATGAGGCGCTATCTATCAAAGCACTCCCCAGTTTTCACACCAAACACGCTCGTAGATGAGGCACTATCTACCAAAGCACTCCACCAGTTTTCACACCAAACACGCTCGTAGATGAGGCACTATCTACCAAAGAACTCCCAGTTTTCACCAAACACGCTCGTAGATGAGACACTATCTATCAAAGAACTCCGCCAGTTTTCACACCAAACACGCTCGTAGATGGACTGTCTGTCCAACACACAGCCGCACCAGGCCCTTCCTTGTAGGGCTGTTGGTCGCAGTGTGTGCAAACTAACTGTATCTGTCAGGCAGCGAGCTTCGTCCTAGAGCGTACTTCTCTTCCAAGCCACGATACAAATATATGGGAAATAGAAATGCAAATTACCACTGTACCGTTTGAAATCGGAATATGGACATGTGGTGTTATTTACGATTATTTCATGCATCAAAATAGACTTAGTTTTTTTAAGTTTTACGAATGCGATGCTATTTGTGTTTGTATTGAAATACGGCGAATATCGACCGATATGAACGTGGTTACTCGATGGTAAAACTGTATTATTTAATTGTTAATCTGCAGTAAGTTTTACCCTCACCAATAATATTGTATATATTACATAATTTTAATTGACCTTGTGTAATACGCGGTGATCTTTACCGATTACGTTTTCGGAATAGCTTTCATTTTGAAGACGTTCGATAACGATTTTTTAAATTAATCATATCAATAATACTAAATCCCTGCTCCTCATGACACGTGTAAAAGGCGCCAGTCTCGTCTAGTCTAGCGTGTAGGCTCAGACGGAGGTTGGGATTTGAATCCCGGCCGGGCGTTTTGAGATTATTTTCCTAAGTAACTTCTCTCCTTCCACACAAATGGGAGCACATTTATTATAATTGATACCTTCCTAATTCCTACCCTCTTAAGTGTTAGGCTAATATGCGAATAGCACGTCTGGCTGTAAAGGTGTGTTTATGCTGGATCATCGCTGAGCTGTGCACGGGGGTGTTTGGTGATGATGAAACAGTACCAGTCATCTTCATCCTGTTATCCTCTATCATCACTGAGCTGTGCACGGGGATGTTTGGTGATGATGAAACAGTACCAGTCATCTTCATCATGTTATCCTCTATCATCACTGAGCTGTGCACGGGATGTTTGGTGATGATGAAACAGTACCATTCATATTCATCCTGTTATCCTCGATCATCACTGAGCTGTGCACATGGATGTTTGGTGATGATGAAACAGTACCAGTCATCTTCATCCTGTTATCCTCTATCATCACTGAGCTGTGCGCGGGGATGTTTGGTGATGATGAAACAGTACCAGTCATCTTCATCCTGTTATCCTCTATCATCACTGAGCTGTGCGCGGGGATGTTTGGTGATGATGAAACAGTACCAGTCATCTTCATCCTGTTATCCTCTATCATCACTAAGCTGTGCACGGGGATGTTTGGTGATGATGAAACAGTACCAGTCATGTTCATCCTGTTATCCTCTATCATCACTGAGCTGTGCACATGGATGTTTGGTGATGATGAAACAGTACCAGTCATCTTCATCCTGTTATCCTCTATCATCACTGAGCTGTGCACATGGATGTTTGGTGATGATGAAACAGTACCAGTCATCTTCATCCTGTTATCCTCGATCATCCAAACTTGCGCTGTGATTGGTTCCTTCAAGATTGCTCTCCCGGCCCGCTGCGGACCTCACTTCTCATTTTTATTTCACCTGATCATGTTGTTTTCAAAATTTCTGTTTTATGACTATCAAAAATATATTGAAAAGTTAGTTACGACATGTTTATGTACCTGAAAAGTCAGTTGCCACATCCTTAAGTGCCTGAAACCCCCTCTGAATATTTTCTTTTAGCACTAGATCTTACTGTACTACCAGTTCGGACTATACGCTTATGTAGTAGTTATGATAATGAGGTACGAGTAAGGAAGAATGAAGTTAGAGAGGGTGTACCCACATTTACATGAAGAGAAAGTGAAAAACTCTTCTCAGCACACCCGACCGGGGCTCGATCCCTGATATCACCATCATCATCAGTCCAATCTATTGTGAGAGCCACGCCTTAGATCAAAATAGTTTGATCGTAACGACCACATTGGAACTAGAGAGGGGGCCTATTTCTACCCATAAATATGAAACTTGTTATGTTTTCAGCAATGGTGTGAAGAATAGGTTTAGATCCTGTGTTGAAGTCACGTTATTAAATGATGACATATTTGTGTCCGTTGAAGTGATCTATCTGATGTTCGCTCTGTTTCATAAGGTACATTATTTCTCCACATAACTTATGTTCTGCCAAACATTGAACACACTTGGTGCGAAAATACAACTTTTTATTAAATTGGAATCGATTTCTAGAGAGTAAATAGTAAAAATCGGTACACCAACCTCACTTGGTAGCTTTCCCAAAATAATGCTCGATTTCCGAATGTAATAATCCCAAATGATGTTTCATTCAACGTTTATAAAAGGAGAATCTGCCCCATTGTGTGTTGGTTCTCAGAAGTTTGACATGACGCCTGCCTGCCTGCCTATTAACACTCGTCAGGGCTATATGTGAGCTATATAAACATATGATACGGAGGGCTTATTTGTAGGAAGTTACCGACATTGACCTGTCCCAACGATGTAAATCTAGGAAACATGTGTATCGAGTTTGTCGTGTTTTAGATTCGTGCAGAATGCACTGCAAAAAACAAATAGTGCATAAGCCACAGAGCATATTAATGGGGTGGGGATGAGGAGAGAAGTATTTTAGAGGTAGAAGGTGAGTGGGAGACCATTTAGGAAAAACTCAGTAGACCTGACTGGGATTCAAACCCCGATTGCCCCGTCTTCAGCAAGCCAGAGAGTGATGCCTTAGACCATTCGGCCAGTGAAGCACATATAAAGTTGAAATGTTCTTTATTAGATGTGTCAGCCAATACTATTGGGAGGAGATTAGAACATCGAGCGAGATACACAATATACTTGTACATGTTTGAAGATTGTCGTGTGGTATCCATAAGCTTACGTGTAAGCTGTTTTAGTGTCAATATGAACTGTGACATGCTCGTTTCTGTTGCAGAGAAGTAGGTTAACTCTAATATTGACATTAATCAAATCAGAACCAAAGGAGGCTAAGCCGGTTTTGAGAAATAAATGTTTCTGTCCTTAATCAACGCTTTTTGTTTTGTTTGCACCTAGCTTCACTTACGTACGCGCTAATTCCATTTAATTGCACTAATATTGTGGAATGAGTAAGGTATAATTAAGGAAGCACGCACCAGCATTTACGCGGTTAGGAAGTTAATTAAAAACCATTCCGGTACACACGTTCAAGATTTGAACCGTTATTTTTCTGTTACGGGCAAACCAGACTAGATGAGCTTGAAGCTTAGTCGATGCACCCACCGATTCGGATGCTATATCCTCTTCGCTGTTATAAATGTATTATCTGGAAATTTAAACTCTGTCTAAGGAAAAGTGTCCGTCATGTTAGGTTAAATCAAGGGCAACAAACACATTACTGCTGTTAATTTTAAAATGTGCGGTGTATCCTGGAGGTGGGGGACAGGATCACCTGAAAAGTTTGTCCGACGTTAACGGTACTTAACATTCTGGCCGTAACATTCCTTGGTGTCGCTAAAATCTTCTGCACATCACGGAAAATATCCTTTGATGTGGTGATCTGCAAGCAACAAATACAAGAATGGCCACTAAAACTTCACGTACAATAAATAAGTCAAAGAACCAACACATTTTAAATTTCATATTCAAGTTACTTTTTGTCTATCATTAAAATTAAACATTTAAAATGTTTCCATCCGTTGTAAACGCCCTCCAACTCCACACAGATACTAATGAGATGAGACGCTCGAAACTATATTAGCTCTGTGAAGTGCGCATGTGTGCTATACACATTAAACAGAAAGTTTACTACTCACCCCACAATAATATATGCCCCACATTGATGTTCTCATTTAATATGGTATGCCGGTACGGAAGAGGCTGGAGTTTGAATCCTGGCTGGGTGTGCTGAGGGAGTGACATTGAAAGTGACCTTAGCCGATTTATTTTTAAGAAGGGAAACCATTCACGGGGACGCTGTGAGGGTTGCAGGAAACCCTCGTGACAGCCATTCGTGTTCATACCATCATACAGATAGTACGTGTGTTAGACTCTCTTGATCATACCATCATACAGATAGTACGTGTGTTAGACTCACTTGATCATACCATCATACAGATAGTACGTGTGTTAGACTCACTTGATCATACCATCATACAAATAGTACGTGTGCTAGACTCTCTTGATCATACCATCATACAGATAGTACGTGTGTTAGACTCTCTTGATCATACCATCATACAGATAGTACGTGTGTTAGACTCTCTTGATCATACCATCATACAGATAGTACGTGTGTTAGACTCTCTTGATCATACCATCATACAGATAGTACGTGTGTTAGACTCACTTGATCATACCATCATACAGATAGTACGTGTGTTAGACTCACTTGATCATACCATCATACAGATAGTACGTGTGTTAGACTCACTTGATCATACCATCATACAGATAGTACGTGTGTTATACTCTCTTGATCATACCATCATACAGATAGTACGTGTGTTAGACTCTCTTGATCATACCATCATACAGATAGTACGTGTGTTAGACTCACTTGATCATACCATCATACAGATAGTACGTGTGTTAGACTTTCTCGATCATACCATCATACAGATAGTACGTGTGTTAGACTCTCTTGATCATACCATCATACAGATAGTACGTGTGTTAGACTCTCTCGATCATACCATCATACAGATAGTACGTGTGCTAGACTCTCTTGATCATACCATCATACAAATAGTACGTGTGCTAGACTCTCTTGATCATACCATCATACAGATAGTACGTGTGTTAGACTCTCTTGATCATACCATCATACAGATAGTACATGTGTTAGACTCTCTTGATCATACCATCATACAGATAGTACGTGTGTTAGACTATCTTGATCATACCATCATACAGATAGTACGTGTGCTAGACTCTCTCGATCATACCATCATACAGATAGTACGTGTGCTAGACTATCTTGATCATACCATCATACAGATAGTACGTGTGCTAGACTCTCTTGATCATACCATCATACAGATAGTACGTGTGTTAGACTCTCTTGATCATACCATCATACAGATAGTACGTGTGTTAGACTCTCTTGATCATACCATCATACAGAGAGGACGTGTGTTATACTCTCTTGATCATACCATCATACAGATAGTACGTGTGTTAGACTCTCTTGATCATACCATCATACAGAGAGGACGTGTGTTAGACTATCTTGATCATACCATCATACAGATAGTACGTGTGTTAGACTATCTTGATCATACCATCATAATGATAGTACGTGTGTTAGACTCTCTTGATCATACCATCATACAGATAGTACGTGTGTTAGACTCTCTCGATCATACCATCATACAGATAGTACGTGTGTTAGACTCTCTTGATCATACCATCATACAGATAGTACGTGTGCTAGACTCTCTTGATCATACCATCATACAGATAGTACGTGTGTTAGACTCTCTCGATCATACCATCATACAGATAGTACGTGTGCTAGACTCTCTTGATCATACCATCATACAGATAGTACGTGTGTTAGACTATCTTGATCATACCATCATACAGATAGTATGTGTGTTAGACTATCTTGATCATACCATCATACAGATAGTACGTGTGTTAGACTATCTTGATCATACCATCATACAGATAGTACGTGTGTTAGACTCACTTGATCATACCATCATACAGATAGTACGTGTGTTAGACTATCTTGATCATACCATCATACAGATAGTACGTGTGTTAGACTATCTTGATCATACCATCATACAGATAGTATGTGTGTTAGACTATCTTGATCATACCATCATACAGATAGTACGTGTGTTAGACTCTCTTGATCATACCATCATACAGATAGTACGTGTGTTAGACTCTCTTGATCATACCATCATACAGAGAGGACGTGTGTTATACTCTCTTGATCATACCATCATACAGATAGTACGTGTGTTAGACTCTCTTGATCATACCATCATACAGATAGTACGTGTGTTAGACTATCTTGATCATACCATCATACAGATAGTATGTGTGTTAGACTATCTTGATCATACCATCATACAGATAGTATGTGTGTTAGACTATCTTGATCATACCATCATACAGATAGTACGTGTGCTAGACTCTCTTGATCATACCATCATAATGATAGTACGTGTGTTAGACTCTCTTGATCATACCATCATACAGATAGTACGTGTGTTAGACTCTCTCGATCATACCATCATACAGATAGTACGTGTGTTAGACTCTCTTGATCATACCATCATACAGAGAGGACGTGTGTTATACTCTCTTGATCATACCATCATACAGAGAGGACGTGTGTTATACTATCTTGATCATACCATCATACAGATAGTACGTGTGTTAGACTATCTTGATCATACCATCATACAGATAGTATGTGTGTTAGACTATCTTGATCATACCATCATACAGATAGTACGTGTGTTAGACTATCTTGATCATACCATCATAATGATAGTACGTGTGCTAGACTCTCTTGATCATACCATCATACAGATAGTACGTGTGTTAGACTCTCTTGATCATACCATCATACAGATAGTACGTGTGTTATACTCTCTTGATCATACCATCATACAGATAGTACGTGTGTTAGACTCTCTTGATCATACCATCATACAGATAGTACGTGTGCTAGACTCTCTTGATTATACCATCATACAGATCATACGTGACTTATACACTCGCGCAGTCACTCCTACTCAATTAAATTCTTTATATTCATTATTTAATAACCAGAACCAAAGTGTGGATTAAATTAATCCCAATATTAATATGTGATGTTTAATTTATTGTATATTTCATTTAAATCCAGCCCAGTCTAGTTTTTGGTAGAGATCATGAACTACCTGGTACCCGAACACAATATATTTAAATATTTAGATCTAGCGCTAAGATATAACTGACGCACGTGAATCCAGGGCGATCAGGCCGGATACTAACCAGGTCAGGATCCGAACCAAGGACGGTTGGACGGTGTGCCATCTTTAGTGTCGATATTTTATATTCATAATGTACATATAAATATTTTAAAAATACAACTTTTTTTAATATTCATTTATTTATTTAATAGCACATTTAAAAGTGAGTTTGTTTTAACTAGCTGTTGGTACACAAGGTACATGTGCTGGTCGCAAATGCCTTCCCTCTCTCTTTTATTTGCTAAACAATATGGGATACCACAGAGATCCATATTGAGGATAATCAAGACGCGCAGGCCGAGGTGGGGTGGTCATGTGAAGTGTATGGGTGATGACAGGCGTGTTGAGGAACCTGAATATACACGCTCCCGTGATAGGCTGAGACTTCATTGCGTGTCAGGTTAGGGTTGAATGGAGAGTTCACGTTCTGGTCCGAGAGTTAGATAGTTCACATTATCACAGAAAGCTTCGGAAGAGCTATTTATATAACAGGAAAACTACTTCGTTAGTTGCATTGTCTTAAACTCTCTATCACACGGAACCCTATAAAAGGCACGAAACCCACTGAGGAACACCTTCCCTATGTGTTCATATCTCACCCCATTTCCCTCTACAACCATACCACAGGTCTTTTAGTTTTGAATAAAAAGTATATATTTGAGGAGTAATCTCATGTTTTAAATTAAGTCTAGAACAAAATTAATTTAGTTTTTATATTGGTGCTACATACTTTGCATGGGAAAAATAATATAGTATAACTTCAAAATGTACTGTTCTTTATCCACTTTTTAATGCTTTTTTCTTAACATTTATTAATGTTAGTGTTAAAATGTTATTTAATTTTATTTTCATCGCCAAACTAGATATGCTGCAAATGAGATGAGTGTTTATGAATGCTTAGCATAAAAATTTAAAAGCATTAATAATGCTTTTATCGCCATTACGCATAATTGTCTCACGGAACCCAGTTTGAGAACCACTGGTCTAATACATCACTTTCTCAATAGACTGGATTGAAGATGACTGAGAGGTTGGGTTTCGAATCTTGGCCGGGTGTACTCAAGGTGGTTATTCCTAATTGTTTTCCCACTCTCACTCCATGCAAATGGGCATACCTTTTCTATAAATTATACCTACATAATCCTTACCACCATAGTTTAAATATGCGGATATCTCACATGGGTTGTAAGCCGTAGTGCACAAAAAAACACACATTAAAATGACACCTGTATTTATTTACCTATCTCGGCATCATTTTTATGATGTATATTTTACACAATTTTAATTTTAAAATATGTTATTTTTCATATATTCGTTTATTTATCACATACAACTTTAAATTTCTTAACTCACTAAAATGCCCTTGAAAATATTAAGGCACAGAAACACCGTTGTACTTAATGCTTTATATGAGGATATAAAATATATTTTAGTTGAAATTTGATACTAATAAAGGAAGTATTGGAGAGAAAATAAAGGGGCGACAATTTCAAAGAGAATTAGATGTAACTACAGCTTGTATTAATCAACATTAATTTAACAACACAATCCAATACAATTGCAGGCAAAACGTAAAACTCTTCATTAGAAAATGTATGTAGCTAATTTCAAAGAGAATTATAATCAGAGGCAGGTTTTTATGGTGAATATTTTTTAAAAATTCTCATTAATTTTTCAAAATGGTGGTGTTTGTGTTGAAAATTTGACACAAATATTTACCGGCATATCACTCTAATCTATATCGCCAAACTGTAGCATACAGCATGTGGTAATATTTTTTTCACTCGTCGTGGTTCGTCTATCAGTCACTACCAAATTGTACGTTGAAAAATACCGTTCACTGTCTTCATTTGAAATGGGCAACCAAAGAGATTGAAGCGATTTTTCTACAAAAACATTAAAATGTTCACCTTTGTGTTTCAAACCTATTAGATATTTTATCACATCCACATAGTCACTGTCAATTTGTTCGGAAATTAATGTGCACAGTTCTTTGCGGCCTAGTTGAAAATCACACTGCAAGTCTCGGAAAGCAGGAAGGTCCTTGAACATTCTTTCAAGTTCCCTCCCATCACTTGAACTAGGCCTGCTCAGTAGATTATTAGGGTCAAACAGGTACCTAATGCTTTTATTACTTTTATTTCATCACTATTTTTGGCTAGCATTGAATATAGCTTGGCACAAGTTAGTGCACCACATGCCTTCAAACACTCCTCAGTTTGTCCTCTACATAGTGGTGAAACTATGGCTAACATCTGTACAACGTTGATACCAAACTGACCATCTCTCACTAATTCACACTTCGCTTTCAGTGATTCAATTCTTGATTGTACTAAATGTGCCACAGGCTTATCTTTACTTTGAAATTCTATTGAGTTTTATTTACTTAATCATTCCAAGACTGCAAGATGGCGGTGGTGACATATGGTAGTTGAAATCTCTTGTTTGAGATATTTTTATTGGGTTTAAGTGAAATATAAAATAAACCTAGTGCCCAAAATAACTTAAATAAATACCTGGCATGCATCAAATACCTAACAACGAGTATGAAAATAAAGCAGGATACGTTTTTTTTTTTTTAAACTTTGAAGTGAAAAACACGTTTCTTTCCAGTCTTGTTTCAGTTTTAAAACTACGCATGCGCAAAATATATGATCCAGACACATTCTTAAGGCTTGTGAGACTTCTGTGAAAATAAAATGGTGGCAAATTTTACGCTGTGAAGGAATGTTTATTCAATAAAATATTGTTTGAAATACTAAAGTGTGAAAAAAAATTATTTAATTTTTCGCGTTAATCGCGAGAATACTAAAATTTCGTGAGAATAGCAAAATTTCGCGAAAATTCGCGATTTGAAAATATGTTGGATCACTTCATAAACATTGTGAAACGTGTAAATATAGATTTTGAAGCTACAGAAAAACAATTCGCGTTTATCGCCAATAACAAAAAAACTGCCTCTGATTATAAGTAACAACAGCACAGTATTAATCAACATTAATTTAACACCGCAATTAAACAACATTGCGGGCAGGACTTAAAACTCTTCATTAGTAAATTTATATACCTACTTAAAGGCAAAAACGATGATTTTTGGTTCACAAGTTTTTTAAAAGTTTAATAGTAGTAATTATACACTTCAATACATACCTTTGTGTGAATTACAGACATCCACCAACACATTTCTAAATAATAAACTTGAAACAAACATTAAGGTGGTGCGCAAATGGACAGTGTGAATGTGAGAGTGCTGTTATAATCAGATGATGCCGTATTAATGGCCGAGGATTAAAGTAATGCACAAAGCATAAAATAGTTTGACTGTTTTGACAGGCAGAAAGGATCTTTGTATAAATGCATCAAGACTAGTAATAGTTTTTGATAGGTACGGATCAGGGAATAATTGTCAGCTTAGTATAAATGTAAAACCCCCAGTCCTAAATCTCCCCAAAGGAAATAATAGAGAGTGGGTAGCAAGATTAACATTTATCATATAAACAAGGAAAAATAAACACTAACAAAAATCAAGATAGAGAGGTGCAAATAGAAGGTGTGGCCCTCTACCGTAGTTAAGGTTGACGCTAGAACCCATTTAGTTATAAAGTAATACATAGGTGATGCGAATACTTGCATAAAAAAGGAAACAATTGAATAGAGCAAATTCCCTTGTGAACGACTTGTTATATAACATTATCACTAACTCGTTACTCTAACATCGACAGTTATATCTGCCCCCAATGGGCCCACAAAAGTTAAATTATAATTATATGGGAAGCGAGAAACCTGTAAACAAAGTAATTAAATATGACAATTTACAAACAACGTAATTTTGTGATGGCCACCTCAACTAACATTAGTTGATTTAAGTAGACAAAGTGATGACACGTCCATCAAACAATTGACTAACCAAAGGGTATAGATGGACCCACATCATGTAACAAAATAATATAAGGTATACTATAACATAATTAAAAGTAGCATCACAAAGTACTTATTAAATTGAAAGAGACTTATAAAAATTAGTTGCATATAGATAAATCTAGTCACCTAGTGGCGCTGTGATGAATTACAAACTAGCGTATTACCAGCGGTCTGAATAAAAGTTACCAAATACACCATCTTAAGGTGACCAAACAAAACAAACAAGATGGATAGAGTCCATTGAACACGTTTAGACAAGCCGTATCGTGGCGAACTAACGAATCAAATTTAAGTTTAAGTTTCAGATGATATGTCAACAAAGATTTTAATCCCAAAACGAATTTACTAATAATTAGCCCCACAATTATGTTCAAAATAAAGATTTAAGCCCAAAGTGAAAATTTTAACAAACTTATTATTTAAGTCCCAAATAGATAATTTTGAAAAATATTTAAAGTGTTTTAGGCCTAAAGAGAATTTATAAAAATATACAAATAACATCTGCTGCAAATAGCGCCGCTTACCTTCGCTGAAGTGGGTGGTATAATGAGTACCCACACAGGTTAAACATGCCCATATATAGCCCATAGCCACAATCACGTGATCTCAGTGTTGTCATAGACGAAGCGAGAGGACTGCAAGGGAAAGTTGGTGAGAGGAAAAGGGGAGGGGGCGGAGGTTACCATGGCGCACAGGCAGAATTACTGGAACCTACGATGTTGATCCAGAAGTTCGTGGAACATAGTGGGTCAGTCTAGATCATTTCATACTAGTTCAGAGCGTGACACACAATGTTGATATCCACTGCCCTCGTTAGTCTGATGGTAGGGCGTGAACGGGCAGCATTTGGGTGGGGTCAGAGCATACGTGCTTCTTCAGGGATGATGAGATGAGTTTTTTTATAATAAATGTTATTTTCTTCTTTTGTAACATGCATGGCATGTTGTATATGTAAAACTATTTGAACAAGTGAATGATTTTTAGTATCTGAGCACAATGTTTTGTAAAAATGAGAGGATGAATGGTGAAATAGACAGACAGGTGACTGCATCTTGGAGAGTAGTTGGATGTATGTGGACTATTGTAAAGAATGTAGTAGTATAGAAAGATGCAAATATGGCAGTATATAAAAATATGTTGACGACAACATTGTTGTATGGATGTGAAGCGTGGGTTTGTCAGGGGAAACACAAGAGCAAGGTGAATACATTTGAAATATGATATCTAATAAATGTAAGCGGAAAAACTCGTATGTACAGAGTCAGTAATGAATGGGTGCTGAAGGAATGAGATTTGAACGGGAATCCAATCGGTTAATGAAAGAAGTGTCATACGTTAGTTTGGGCATGTTGAGGGGGTGAGTGTGGATCGAGGGATGAATCAAATAAGTGAAGGATGAGTCTGTGTGGATCAAAAGGAAGGCGTAGGCCATGTAAGACGTGGCTAAATATTGTTGACGAATGTGTGAAAAAGAGAAACATTAAGCGTTTTAAGAATAAAAGAGCGCGTATGACTTAGTGTATGGATGTTGTTGAAGCGAAGGGAGCATGCAAGGATAGGGAAGTGTGAAGTAAGTTAGTGAAGCTAGATTAAATATGAAGTTGTTTTTCGAGCTATTTGCACAATTTATTGCCTACCCTGTAGGGGACCGGAGTGATTTTGTGTGTGTGTGTATCTATGTTATTTATGATTTTGGTTTTAGGCCATGTTTGATTGAATTACGTTCATATTCGAGTCATTTAAGGCATTTATGTTGAATAAGTATTTTTTAAATACTGTCGATTATTTTTAATTCATTTAAAGGCTACTCAAATATATACATTTTCACACATGGTTGTCGTAGTGAGAATATAATGTAATAAAGTAGACATCTAATTAGCCTAGTGCACTCTTATTTGCAAGGCTAGAAAATTCACATTCCTTGTGGCAACTGCAGAAAAGGTGGAAAAGTTAGTGGTAGGAGGGTGTAGCTATTTCTTTTGAAGCAGGTATTTGTAAATCAATGTTCATACTTACCATAAGTCAAGAATTTATTTAAGGATGTTCCTTGCACACATATATTTTTAGCTTCGATTTGAAAAAGGCGTGTTTGATTTGGTCTTATGCTTCATTACGAATTTTAGTTCATATTTTCGAGTAGTTTCATAGGCTATACTTTTTTTAGATCATCAGAGTCCATGTTATGCTTATTCAGACATTTAATAACAATATCACCCGCTCGTGGCGTAGTGGCTACGCGCCAGTCGTGTGAGCTCTACGCCGAGACGGAGATCGAGGTTCGAATCTCGGTCG
The DNA here is from genome assembly GCA_033556935.1 of Timema podura. NCBI lineage: Eukaryota > Metazoa > Arthropoda > Insecta > Phasmatodea > Timematidae > Timema > Timema podura. Next base: position 2,848,655 of record JAVRXN010000011.1, read on the forward strand.
GGTGAACTGGGTGGTTTTTCTAAATGGTTTTCCACTCTCCTCACGCAAATGCGGTTCACTTCCTCTAAAATTACCTTCCCAATCCTATCCATTAGCGTAATTAGTACTTAGCGTATAACCCGACGGTAGTAAGACGCGTGCTAAATATTATATTATTATATAACAATATCAATGCCATGAAATAATATAGCAAATGGAACAAATATAAAAACTGGAGAATTAAATAAGTATATATTATTGCATGTGAAAAATAATAATATAATTTTTTAAATAAAAACTACTAGTAATTTGTATGATGATCCAGATGTATATCATGTTTTAAAAATTATAACCCAGTTGTGGAATGTCCGTTAAATTGGTGGAGACAAGATCTGATAATAATTCTCGGAATTTACGTATATATTACTTTTATATATGATTCATGACAAAACATATCTATTGGAAAAAAAAAATTCTAGCTTAAAGTTTACCGACAAATAATTTTCCTATTTGAAATTTAAAGGAAAATGTTTATCTCTACTTTTGACATTTAGTATAGGTTTTGACAGCCGTAAGCTAAATAAAGAAACCTTTTTATCAATGTTTACTAGCTAGATATCTGGTCTTAAGGGACTCAAAAGTTCATGGCCACCAGAACGTCAACCATAGCCTGACACCTCCAGGCTATCTATAACCTGACACCTCCAGGCTATCTATAACCTGACACCTCCAGGCTATCTATAACCTGACACCTCCAGGCTATCTATAACCAGACACCTCCAGGCTATCAACAAGCGTATCAACCTACTAAGTGGTCTTGTATCTTCAGATTTACCAACTAAAATGTTGTGTACTCTCCATGAATTATGTTTGTTTACCTCCTCTTGAATCGCATAACTGCATGTTGGCACAATTCCCAAGTATTTGAATTTATCAATGTGTAGTGCTCTCCATTAATGTAATTTGTATCCCAAAAGGTTATTTTTACGGCTATTCAGCTATACGTGTGAGAACATGTTGTTTCTTGATCCAAGTTGTTCCCGGGGACGTGTGGGTGACTGCACCAAGGGACCACTCATTTCCAACCAAAACACTTTTTTATTCTTGTTATTGTTATTGAATGTCGTGCCAGATGTCGCTGGCTTTCTTCCAGCGGCGCAACAAACGAGGAGTATGCGGTACAGACGTTGTTCCCTTAATTACCTCTAATTACTTCACATTTGTACTAATTATTACTACCACAATGTGGGCAGTGAGCAATATTAATTAATTGAACTGTTAACAATGGACTGATTTAATAATGAATCCTAACATTTATTTTGTCTTTTAATTATTGTTGCATTCACCCCCTCCCGGCAACCGATAGATCTAATCTTGAGTGGCACAGCATGTCACACGCTAAACACGCTATTTGCACAGTTTCTTGCCTACCCCGTTATGTATGCTATGTATGGATGAATGTATTTATGTATGTATGTTATGTATGCTATGTATGTATGAATGTATTTATGTTATGTATGTTATGTATTTTATGTACATATGGTATGCATGTTATGTATGTATTTATCATACATGTGTGTGTATGTATGTATCTTGTGTATGAATGTGTGTGTGTACGAATGTGTGTATGGGTGTATGTGTGTATTTATGTATTTAAGTATGCTATGTATGTTATACTATATTTTGCTGTGTATGTTTTGTTATGTTATCTATGTACGTATTATACGTATATAAGAATATTTCCAGAACCAGGTGATCATGAACAGAATTAATGTATACATGAGGATTAGATGAGCTGAAAAAAAATTACATTTCATCATAATTTGAGCTTTGGTTATAAGCGAAGAAATGAATTAATAAGTAAGTTTGCACTTTCTAGTGTCGTGCCACTGTCTGCCTTGTATTGGAACCAAAGAGCTGTAATTCTGCAAACCACTGACGGAATGATAGCCTCATCAATAGAAAATGACTCAATTACTCGTTGCATTGCCTAAGGCAGGGCTATTCAATAAGTTATCCAAGCGGGCCACTCCAAAATATAAAAATTTGGCGGGCTAGACATTTAATTGTACTTTATCAAACAATAGCCTTCGTAACTTACAGCTTTTTAGAGACGGCCTCTCCTATATCAATTGGACTGTAGCTTTACATTTTAGAAGAAGATAATGCAGTATCTCGTGTATATTAATAATATTATTTTATATTGTGCTCACAAAAGTGTCTTATATTCATAAATAAAGCCAAGCAAATGTGTCAAATATAAACAATTCAGCGACAAACATGAAGAAAATGGCTAATGTTTCAAACAAGTGATAAGCTCTACTAATGTTATGTAAGACATTGAATTGTTATGTGAATATTTGTAAACAAAATATCATTTTAAAATTTTATTCTCTTTTGGCTCAAATATTTATTCTTTTCTGCTTATATGTTTATAAACCTAGTTTATTTATATCATAATTTTTATTTAAAAAAAGTGTGATTTGAATTATAATTTATATCACTCAGATTTAAACTATTCAACTGTGACATCAAAGGTCATGACTGAGGAATAAAACACCCCAATTAATTAATTAGATTATATAGTGGGGCTTAAGCTGATAGTTAATATAAAAGCCAAACTCAAAACCATTTTAAATTGAAACACGAAAAACTATTATAAAATATAATGTTTTGTTGTGCTTAGCGGTCTACGACTTTTCCGTGCTTTTCCATATTCACACCACTGAACTAAGGATAAGGAAGGTGAATTTAGAGGAAACACACTTGCATTTGCGTGAAAGATAAGTGGAAAACTATTGGGGAAAAAACTTCTCATTGCAGCAACTGGAGACTTGAAGCCCAACCTTCTTGCCACTGGCAAACTAGACTAGACGAGGTTGACGTCTTAGCCCGCGTGCCCACCGAGGCAAGTGTCTGATTAATTTAAAAGGCTCAATAAGACTATCTATCTACTTAAAAAAGCTGATAAAGACCGAATTAATGTAACCTTGTGCCTTAATGTAAAAGTAATAAATCCGTCGTATCAGTTTATTTTGATGGGACAGCTCTTTAGCCAATGGGGGCAGATGTTTGGTTGATAACACGCGATACTCTTCATAAAACTACTTCATTAACAAGGTGAGTCATGAAAAATGATCCGTGCCATTAATTTGATAAAGGTAATTGAATACTTTATGCATATTAGGTGTAGTATGATATATCTCTTACGTGTGACACAAATGACAGCCGGACTGAATGGTAACGAGAACAACTACATATCTTTATAGCCCAGGTTCGAGCACAGTTGCTGCCACTTTGTGCATCCTTGTAACAAGCATGGGAAACTAATAATGTTGCCTTATCAAAAATAAGAATATTGTACATGAAAATAATCGATTATTATCATTAGCACCGCGTCTTACTACCCGTTCGGGTTATACGCACCTCAATAATTATCTGAAACCTTACAGTCAAAGTTTTAGGAGGAAGGGCCGTTTATAAAACACAAACATAATTTTTGGCGACCAATATGATACAGTTCTAGTACTATTATTGTTATTTATAGGTTTTCTAGCTGTGATATTTGGAACATGTTTGAAAATTGGACTGTTGCTGTGTTGTCACACTTCCATCCAAACGTTGGCACACTCGGCTACAAAGCTGTGAGGTTGTGTGCAATGTACATGTATCATGTGTGTGTGATGTTATTGGACATGTGGCTGAACATGGACTGATAGTAGACAAGGTCTCACTTTATAAAACACCTTTCTGGAAACAGCAATCCTAGTTTTCAAATATAAACACAACTGAGCGCGCTTGATGCAGCTTAAATATATCAATGAAAATAAGAGTAAATTAAGTACGTCATTGTATAATTAAGCGACATCCTATTCAAAACAAAAATTACCTAGATTTGATCCAAACAAAAAAAATTCTAAAAGGAAACCATAGCTATATCCTTAAAAAATAACGTGTAGTCAACTATTTTAATGGTAAATATCAATATCACCATTGGTGGTCGCGTTGTGTGGATATCAATATCACCATTGGTGGTCGCGTTGTGTGGATATCAATATCACCATTGGTGGTCGCGTTGTGTGGATATCAATATCACCATTGGTGGTCGCGTTGTGTTGGATATCAATATCACCATTGGTGGTCGCGTTGTGTGGATATCAATATCACCATTGGTGGTCGCGTTGTGTGGATATCAATATCACCATTGGTGGTCGCGTTGTGTAGATATCAATATCACCATTGGTGGTCGCGTTGTGTAGATATCAATATCACCATTGGTGGTCGCGTTGTGTAGATATCAATATCACCATTGGTGGTCGCGTTGTGTAGATATCAATATCACCATTGGTGGTCGCGTTGTGTAGATATCAATATCACCATTGGTGGTCGTGTTGTGTAAATCGTTAGGTTTTCCCTGCAAGGGTCGCTGTTGACAGGAGGGTCGGGGCTCCAAACCGGTTAAGGTTTCCCGCATGCAATACATCACTTTTGTTTTCCTTTTTTCTAGTTTCACACTAATGCTGGTGCATTATCTCAAAAACTTTAAACTAAGCCGTTGAATATCCCATATGTTAAAACCTAGTTGAGTTTAATTTAGTAAATAAATGTATAGTGGTCTACCTACCTGCTTGAGTGATCGTATGGTCTAAGGCGTCACTCACGTAATATACTGAACTGTCGATTAATGGGAGATAGGGGTTCGAATCTTGGTAGGGTGTACTAAGGGTGATTTTTTCTAAATTGTTTTCCACTCTCCCTCCACAACTGTAATTGACTCCAACTCATCAGAAGATGAGCCCCACAACTGTAATTGACTGTAACTCACCAGAAGGTGAGCCCCACAACAATAATTGACTCTAACTCACCAGGAGATGAGCCCCACAACTGTAATTGACTGCAACTCACCAGGAGATGAGCCCCAACTGTAATTGACTGCAACTCACCAGGAGATGAGCCCACAACTGTAATTGACTGCAACTCACCAGAAGGTGAGCCCCACAACTGTAATTGACTGCAACTCACCAGAAGGTGAGGCCCCACAACTGTAATTGACTGCAACTCACAAGAAGATGAGCTTTACAACTGTAATTGACTGCAACTCACCAGAAGATGAGCTTCACAACTGTAATTGACTGCAACTCACCAGAAGGTGAGGCCCCACAACTATAATTGACTGCAACTCACCAGAAGATGAGGCCCCACAACTATAATTGACTGCAACTCACCAGAAGATGAGCTTCACAACTGTAATTGACTCCAACTCACCAGAAGATGAGCCCACAACTTTAAATAACTACGTGTAGTTTTATAAACGGGCGGGACGAAAAGCGCCCGACTGAAACGGAATTCAAGTGTTCCATTCAGGTGTTGAGACGCTTTCAAAAGCACTAACTCAAACTTTCTAATAACCAAACCTAACGGGAATTCCAAACCGCTGAAAGGTTTATTTAGGATCTCCGACACGTGATAAATATCTTGGGTATCCAGATGTTTGACAGCAATAAATAAATCCCCATGAGCAGTAAATCACAGTTAATCGCCCGGTCCGGACAAATTGGGAGGCTGAGTATTTTCCTCCAGTATCTTCATTGTGGCGCGACTTGATATCTAATCTAGAGGGAGGGGAGGAGCTATCACATATAATTGTGTTTGTTTGGAGGAGGGAGAGAGGTGTGGTAGTTAGGGTGGGCTCTCAAGGGCAGTGTTTGTTTGGAGGAGGGAGAGAGGTGTGGTGGTCAGGGTGGGCTCTCAAGGGCAGTGTTTGTTTGGAGGAGAGAGAGAGGTGTGGTAGTTAGGGTGGGCTGTCACGGCAGTGTTTGTTTGGAGGAGGGAGAGAGGTGTGGTAGTTAGGGTGGGCTGTCACGGCAGTGTTTGTTTGGAGGAGGGAGAGGGGTGTGGTAGTCAGGGTGGGCTCTCAAGGGCAGTGTTTGTTTGGAGGAGGGAGAGAGGTGTGGTGGTCAGGGTGGGCTGTCACGGCAGTGTTTGTTTGGAGGAGGGGAGAGAGGTGTAGTGGTCAGGGTGGGCTGTCACGGCAGTGTTTGTTTGGAGGAGGGAGAGAGGTGTAGTGGTCAGGGTGGGCTGTCACGGCAGTGTTTGTTTGGGAGGGAGAGGGGTGTGGTAGTTAGGGTGGGCTGTCACGGGCAGTGTTTGTTTGGAGGAGGGAGAGAGGTGTGGTGGTTAGGGTGGGCTGTCACGGCAGTGTTTGTTTGGAGGAGGGAGAGAGGTGTGGTGGTCAGGGTGGGCTCTCAAGGGCAGTGTTTGTTTGTAGGAGGGAGAGAGGTGTGGTGGTTAGGGTGGGCTGTCACGGCAGTGTTTGTTTGGAGGAGGGAGAGGGGTGTGGTGGGTCAGGGTGGGCTCTCAAGGGCAGTGTTTGTTTGGAGGAGGGAGAGGGGTGTGGTGGTCAGGGTGGGCTCTCAAGGGCAGTGTTTGTTTGGAGGAGGGAGAGGGGTATGGTAGTTAGGGTGGGCTGTCACGGCAGTGTTTGTTTGGAGGAGGGAGAGGGGTGTGGTGGTCAGGGTGGGCTCTCAAGGGCAGTGTTTGTTTGTAGGAGGGAGAGAGGTGTGGTGGTTAGGGTGGGCTGTCACGGCAGTGTTTGTTTGGAGGAGGGAGAGGGGTGTGGTAGTTAGGGTGGGCTCTCAAGGGCAGTGTTTGTTTGGAGGAGGGAGAGGGGTGTGGTAGTTAGGGTAGGCTCTCAAGGGCAGTGTTTGTTTGGAGGAGGGAGAGGGGTGTGGTGGTCAGGGTGGGCTGTCACGGGCAGTGTTTGTTTGGAGGAGGGAGAGAGGTGTGGTGGTTAGGGTGAGCTGTCACGGCAGTGTTTGTTTGGAGGAGGGAGAGGGTTGTGGTGGTCAGGGTGGGCTCTCAAGGGCAGTGTTTGTTTGGAGGAGGGAGAGGGGTGTGGTGGTCAGGGTGGGCTCACAAGGGCAGTGTTTGTTTGGAGGAGGGAGAGAGGTGTGGTGGTCAGGGTGGGCTCACAAGGGCAGTGTTTGTTGTGAGGGAGAGAGGGGAGGTTGTAGGTGTTGTTTGAAAGGGTGTGAGGGGCTGTCACGGCAGTGTTTGTTTGGAGGAGGGAGAGGGTGTGGTGGTCAGGGTGGGCTGTCACGGCAGTGTTTGTTTAGGGGGAGGGAGAGGGTGTGGTGGTTAGGGTGGGCTGTCACGGCAGTGTTTGTTTGGAGGAGGGAGAGGGGTGTGGTGGTCAGGGTGGGCTCTCAAGGGCAGTGTTTGTTTGGAGGAGGGAGAGAGGTGTGGTGGTCAGGGTGGGCTCTCAAGGGCAGTGTTTGTTTGGAGGAGAGAGGTGAGGGGGTAGGGGGTGTCAGCAGTGTTGGGGGGGGAGGGGTGGTGGTCAGGGTGGGCTCTCACGGGCAGTGTGTTTGTTTGGAGGAGGGAGAGAGGTGTGGTGGTTCAGGGTGGGCTGTCACGGCAGTGTTTGTTTGGAGGAGGGAGAGAGGTGTGGTGGTTCAGGGTTTTTGGGCAGTGGTCATGGGCTAGGTTTTGTTTGGAGGAGGGAGAGGGGTTGTGGTAGGGTGGGCTGTCAGGCAGTGTTTGTTTGGAGGAGGGAGAGAGGTGTGGTGGTCAGGGTGTGGCTGTCACGGGCAGTGTTTGTTTGGAGGAGGGAGAGAGGTGTGGTGGTCAGGGTGGGCTGTCACGGCAGTTGTTTGAGTTTGGAGGGGGAGGAGGTTTTTTGGGTGGTCAGGGTTGGGTCTCTCAAGGGCAGTGTTTGTTTGGAGGAGGGAGAGAGGTGTGGTGGTCAGGGTGGGCTGTCACGGCAGTGTTTGTTTGGAGGAGGGAGAGAGGTGTGGTGGTCAGGGTGGGCTGTCACGGCAGTGTTTGTTTGGAGGAGGGAGAGAGGTGTGGTGGTCAGGGTGGGCTGTCACGGCAGTGTTTGTTTGGAGGAGGGAGAGGGTGTGGTGGTTAGGGTGGGCTGTCACGGCAGTGTTTGTTTGGAGGAGGGAGAGAGGTGTGGTGGTTAGGGTGGGCTGTCACGGCAGTGTTTGTTTGGAGGAGGGAGAGGGTGTGGTGGTTAGGGTGGGCTCTCAAGGGCAGTGTTTGTTTGGAGGAGGAGAGAGGTGTGGTGGTTAGGGTGGGCTCTCAAGGGCAGTGTTTGTTTGGAGGAGGGAGAGAGGTGTGGTGGTTAGGGTGGGCTCTCACGGCAGTGTTTGTTTGGAGGAGGGAGAGAGGTGTGGTGGTTAGGGTGGGCTTAAAGGCAGTGTTTGTTTGGAGGAGGGAGAGAGGTGTGGTGGTTAGGGTGGGCTCTCAAGGGCAGTGTTTGTTTGGAGGAGGGAGAGAGGTGTGGTGGTTAGGGTGGGCTCTCAAGGGCAGTGTTTGTTTGGAGGAGGGAGAGGGTGTGGTGGTTAGGGTGGGCTGTCACGGCAGTGTTTGTTTGGAGGAGGGAGAGAGGTGTGGTGGTTAGGGTGGGCTCTCAAGGGCAGTGTTTGTTTGGGGAGGAGAGGAGAGGGTGGTGGTTAGGGTGGGCTCTCAAGGCAGTGTTTGTTTGGAGGAGGGAGAGAGGTGTGGTGGTTAGGGTGGGCTCTCAAGGGCAGTGTTTGTTTGGAGGAGGGAGAGGGTGTGGTGGTTAGGGTGGGCTGTCACGGCAGTGTTTGTTTGGTGGAGGGAGAGGGGTGTGGTAGTCAGGGTGGGCTCTCAAGGGCAGTGTTTGTTTGGAGGAGTGAGAGAGGTGTGGTGGTTAGGGTGGGCTGTCACGGCAGTGTTTGTTTGAAGGAGGGAGAGGGGGTGTGGTAGTCAGGGTGGGCTCTCAAGGGCAGTGTTTGTTTGGAGGGAGTGAGAGAGGTGCGGTGGTTAGGGTGGGCTGTCACGGCAGTGTTTGTTTGGAGGAGGGAGAGAGGTGTGGTGGTTAGGGTGGGCTGTCACGGCAGTGTTTGTTTGAAGGAGGGAGAGGGGTGTGGTAGTCAGGGTGGGCTGTCAGGTATTGAGAGTCAGGGGCAATATTTTTGCAGTAAAAAAATTCTGTAAAATAAATCAAATATGTCTCCAATGGAAACAGTTTCTCTCTTTGTTCACACGGTAATCGCAACAATTGTTGAATATCTCTCGACGGTGTCCTGTAATTTGGTGAGAACTTTCCTCTCTATTTAAAAAGTTTCTCATAAAATGCTCATATGGCTGGTTCATAACAAATACTCAACAACTTAATGTTGAAATTACTTACCGTTGAGATGTGTAGAAAATTAAACTATTTTGTTTTTACTGGAGCAATATTTGATCTATTTTGCCGAAAAAATTGTTGTCAATTTAAACTTCCAAAAACCCTGACCTTTTCTCGTCTCCCCTTCCATCGATCACACACACGCACACACACGCACGCGCACACACGCACAAACACGCACGCACACCCACACACGCACACGCACACACACACACGCACACACACGCACACACACACGCACACACACACGTAATGTCGAATGGTTTGGAGAGTGTTATTGTATTGATGAATATTATTATTAAAATGTGTATTGTGTCAGGTTTATTAATTGTTTGTTTTTTCAATCTAACTTAACGAACGTCTTTTATAACTTTCGTTTGTGGAAAGTTGTTCAGGGACTATTTATTACCACTGTGATAAGTTTTATTTCGTTTCATTTGCACCGCTAAATAGAAAGTGCTGACCTTTGCTATGATAAACGAAATAAATTAAAACTCCAGACATAAAATAACCCGTTGTCGTAAGACGATAAACCCAACATTAACAAAATCTAATTTGAACCTAAAAATAGTTCGGGTGAGCACTTAAAATAATCATATAGCCTACAATATCGTAAAATTTATATTTTAAGGATGTTATAAAATACGTGGCTACCGTTTTACTGATCTAGGCTAATAAATCCACTTTCATATTATCTTTTTAGCACCGCGTCCTACTACCTGTTCAGGTTATGTTCTAATTACCTTAATATAATTAGAGATGAAGAAGGTTCAACTCAGAGGAAATATACCCGTATATACCCGAAGAGAAAGTGCAAACAATTTGGTATAACCACCCTCATACGGGACTCGAACCCCGATATCTCAGTCATCGGCAATATAGCTTAACACGAGTGTGACACCTTATACCATGCAGCCACTGAAGCAGGTTTCATAATGTTAGCTATTTTAATAATTGTTTACGATATTACGAAATATTAACGATCTATAAAATCACCAAATTTAGAATACACTCGAGTGACCTGGCGGTCTAGGGGTAAGATGTCAGACTTCTGTGCTAGGGGTCCGGCGTTCAACCCTCGGTCCCGGCACAGATTTATCTGATTGCCATACCCATCCTTCACCTATGACAAGACGTGTATTAATCACAACTTGTGAATGTGTAGAATGCCAAGCCTCCACCGTGGTTCGGACTCCACGTTAAACTGTAGGTCTTCATTTCATTTCACAATCACCCTACCGTTACACATTAGCGTAAGTGCGTATAACCCGAACGGGTAGTAAGACGCGGTGCTAATAATAATATAATACACTCAGATCAGAATATTTATTGAGCATTTTCTTTTGAATTGGTTATTGTTTAGAAAATCAAATCACTGGAGGATTGTCACTGTTCTGTTTGTTAGTATCCCTCCTGTGTGAGCCTCTCGACCGATACTCACTGGAGGATTGTCACTGTTCTGTTTGTTAGTATCCCTCCTGTGTGAGCCGCTCGACTGATACTCACTGGAGGATTGTCACTGTTCTGTTTGTTAGTATCTCTCCTGTGTGAGCCTCTCGACCGATACTCACTGGAGGATTGTCACTGTTCTGTTTGTTAGTATCCCTCCTGTGTGAGCCGCTCGACTGATACTCACTGGAGGATTGTCACTGTTCTGTTTGTTAGTATCTCTCCTGTGTGAGCCGCTCGACCGATACTCACTGGAGGATTGTCACTGTTCTGTTTGTTAGTATCCCTCCTGTGTGAGCCGCTCGACTGATACTCTCTGGAGAATTGTCACTGTTCTGTTTGTTAGTATCCCTACAGTGTGAGCCGCTCGACTGATACTCACTGGAGGATTGTCACTGTTCTGTTTGTTAGTATCCCTCCAGTGTGAGCCGCTCGACTGATACTCACTGGAGGATTGTCACTGTTCTGTTTGTTAGTATCCCTCCTGTGTGAGACTCTCGACCGATACTCACTGGAGGATTGTCACTGTTCTGTTTGTTAGTATCCCTCCTGTGTGAGCCTCTCCACCATACTCACTGGATGATTGTCACTGTTCTGTTTGTTAGTATCCCTCCTGTGTGAGCCTCTCCACCATACTCACTGGAGGATTGTCACTGTTCTGTTTGTTAGTATCCCTCCTGTGTGAGCCTCTCCACCATACTCACTGAAGGATTGTCACTGTTCTGTTTGTTAGTATCCCTCCTGTGTGAGCCTCTCGACCGATACTCACTGGAGGATTGTCACTGTTCTGTTTGTTAGTATCCCTCCTGTGTGAGCCTCTCCACCATACTCACTGGAGGATTGTCACTGTTCTGTTTGTTAGTATCCCTCCTGTGTGAGCCTCTCCACCATACTCACTGGAGGATTGTCACTGTTCTGTTTGTTAGTATCCCTCCTGTGTGAGCCTCTCGACCGATACTCACTGGAGGATTGTCACTGTTCTGTTTGTTAGTATCCCTCCTGTGTGAGCCTCTCCACCATACTCACTGGAGGATTGTCACTGTTCTGTTTGTTAGTATCCCTCCTGTGTGAGCCGCTCCCCCATACTCACTGGAGGATTGTCACTGTTCTGTTTGTTAGTATCCCTCCTGTGTGAGCCGCTCGACTTATACTCACTGGAGGATTGTCACTGTTCTGTTTGTTAGTATCCCTCCAGTGTGAGCCGCTCGACTGATACTCACTGGAGGATTGTCACTGTTCTGTTTGTTAGTATCCCTCCTGTGTGAGCCGCTCGACTGATACTCACTGGAGGATTGTCACTGTTCTGTTTGTTAGTATCCCTCCTGTGTGAGCCGCTCGACTGATACTCACTGGAGGATTGTCACTGTTCTGTTTGTTAGTATCCCTCCTGTGTGAGCCTCTCCACCATACTCACTGGAGGATTGTCACTGTTCTGTTTGTTAGTATCCCTCCTGTGTGAGCCTCTCGACCGATACTCACTGGAGGATTGTCACTGTTCTGTTTGTTAGTATCCCTCCTGTGTGAGCCTCACCACCATATTCACTGGAGGATTGTCACTGTTCTGTTTGTTAGTATCCCTCCTGTGTGAGCCGCTCCCCCATACTCACTGGAGGATTGTCACTGTTCTGTTTGTTAGTATCCCTCCTGTGTGAGCCGCTCGACTTATACTCACTGGAGGATTGTCACTGTTCTGTTTGTTAGTATCCCTCCAGTGTGAGCCGCTCGACTGATACTCACTGGAGGATTGTCACTGTTCTGTTTGTTAGTATCCCTCCTGTGTGAGCCGCTCGACTGATACTCACTGGAGGATTGTCACTGTTCTGTTTGTTAGTATCCCTCCTGTGTGAGCCGCTCGACTGATACTCACTGGAGGATTGTCACTGTTCTGTTTGTTAGTATCCCTCCTGTGTGAGACTCTCGACCATACTCACTGGAGGATTGTCACTGTTCTGTTTGTTAGTATCCCTCCTGTGTGAGCCGCTCGACTGATACTCACTGGAGGATTGTCACTGTTCTGTTTGTTAGTATCCCTCCAGTGTGAGCCGCTCGACTGATACTCACTGGAGGATTGTCACTGTTCTGTTTGTTAGTATCCCTCCAGTGTGAGCCGCTCGACTGATACTCACTGGAGGATTGTCACTGTTCTGTTTGTTAGTATCCCTCCAGTGTGAGCTGCTCGACCGATACTCACTGGAGGATTGTCACTGTTCTGTTTGTTAGTATCCCTCCAGTGTGAGCCGCTCGACTGATACTCACTGGAGGATTGTCACTGTTCTGTTTGTTAGTATCCCTCCTGTGTGAGCCGCTCCACCATACTCGTGCTGCTCTACACCTGGTTCTCATGACGATCCCTGAAAGCAACAGCCAATAACTAGAGGCTATTGTTGGGCCGGACGGAACTCTATTGTCTTTAATTACTAGACTCTTTTCATTTACATGAACCAAACCTTGATTATCTGACAAGAAACGGCAGATAGCGGGATCTGGTACTGGAGGTCGTGGTTCAAGACTGGCTGGGCCTTCGGGAAAATGACATTTTTCAGTGATAAGCGACTTTCTTTCGAGTAAACTCTTACAATTCCAGGACACAAGATAAAAAATGTGCATTTTAATAAATATACCTGGTATCATTCACTTATGGAAATAATGGAAAGCCCGCATCAGTGGGATACACGAGGAGCTGTCCAGTTTGAAATGCTTTTGATCGGGAGGTCGGGGCTGAAATCCCGGTTTGTCGTATTGCGAGTGTTTTCCCTTAGATGATGTTCCATTCTTCCTCCACGTTTTCCTCTAAATTATACTTACTTTACTCCAATTCTATTAGCGTTGTTAAATACGTATAACACGTTTGGGTAGTAAAAGGCGATTAAAAAAAGTGTGATTGTTGAAAAACCACCCTTTAAGCACTCGGCAAAGAGCAAATCAGTCAAGGGAGCTGGTGTCTCGGCTAGCTCTTTGCCGGTTACATCCTCTCTGCACACAAATTCTGATGCGTATCTTCCTCACAAGTTTTCTTTAATTGATGCAATTTGCCATTGGTAACTTGTGCACGAAAGAAAAATGAAACTTGTCCTTGCACAAAAGCGTGAGGTGTTTTTAGACTCTGAACTCACGATATTTAAGACCTAACAAGACGCAATCCCAATCTCCCGAAAAGACTAGAAATTGTAAAACAGACGCTAGATCTCACGTTTGAGTTCCTAAGCGACTTCACTCCTCTCTTTTCTAAGATATAGTCAGTCAACAGATGACCACAACACAAACTTCTGGAAGGAAACAAGCCATTTCCTGTGACGTGAGATATGGAGGGAAGAAATTAGTATCTTCTCTCCATCCTGGAAGATATGGTCTTACTTTGACCTTGATTTGTGGGGAATGAAATGATGTGATTTTGTAAAATTATCATCTGAATCTCTGTTCACATGCAGCTGAATATAAAACACAACAAAGATAGGAGGTTAAAAATATCTCATTTAGTTAACTTAAACACTGTTTCTTTTTTATTATCTTTATCTCTATCTCTAAATATCTGCCTTTGGTCACAAAATGGCGTTAATGGTAACCGGTTCAAACACATCTTTTACCAATGGTTTTGGCTGTGGGAAATACATTTTTTAAGCTAATGGAACTTGTTTTGGTTATTGGAATGTTACAATCAATAATTCACGTTTAAATTCACAAAATATACCATCTAATCTAAAAGGTGAAGTAATTAATTTCGCGAACAGGCTTAGTTTGGAGACCCTATTATCTATTAAAAGAAGTTTAAATGGAGTGTACTCTAATAATAGTTGGATGAGGAGGGTGAATACTGATGTTACTATAATAGTTTATTGAACTCCTCTAAAATACAACATTTCAAAGCTTTACTAAAGCAGTAATAACGAAAAGAAATGTAGGCCTTATCGTTATAAAATCAAATTAGGTCCAGTTTATTGTGTGGTAAATTAAAAGTCTGGCCCTATTCGAGCGATATCGTTAAAATTAGCTGCTTCTATCAATGCCTAAACAATAATTAAATTAAAGTTTAAAGGGTTTGAAAATAAAGGCGTTTATGTTTGGAAAAATATATATTTCCTTCGTTAGATACGTTATATTTTTAACATTTATCGACCGGGTGTATCGAGGTTCTTTTTTACCTTGACCATTTGGCATATCGAGTGTCTGCCTGGAGGTATGTTCCACAATAACTTTCAAACGCGTGGACCAGTTTTAACGACATTTGGTTTGGACATTCTTAGAACTTGGCCTAAAATGACTTATTTACACAGTTGTTAAATCTGGCCCTCTGTTTCAAGATGGCGACCGCTCAAAAGGTTGTTTGTTTAATATCTCATCTCAAGGGATTTGAATTAAAAATGTTAAGAATTCGATTGAGTACCTAGGGCATATTTAGTAAATTTTGAAATATTGTGAGGTTTATTTGTTAAACCACGTGAACAGCGGTTATTTTATATGAATATAATTTACTAATGAATATAGTTGTAATTTATTGTCTGTACAACGCGACCATTAAGGGAAGGTATTAACTTATAATCCAAAGGAGAAACTATAGGAGAAATTTCAACTTTGAATCCAATGAAAAATCTTAAGAAAATGACATAATGTTATTCTTAAAATAATGTGCTTAGCACTTTTTGAGTGGAGGGAGCGAGGTCTTCTGTTCACATAACTTCTATTAACCGTGTTTTTGTTTTGTCGTACTAGCATTCAAGCAGAGAAAAAATTATGGTTATACCTTAAAAAATATTTACAAATTTTAACGAAAATTTGTGTTTCTCTGACTGGTCTTATGCCATATCTGTGTATTTGTTTGTCTATGACTCGCTGTTCTTCTTTAAGGACTAAACTGTTAAACCCGTGGTATTTATGTAGTATTTATAAATATTTATATCATATTTCTCTGCTTAATGAATAGTACATTTGGCACGCGTAATTTAATTGGTACGTTAATTGTACGTAACACTAAAAGTAGTTTTGATAAAATACAACTTTTATCTCTTTTAATTAAAAACAAATAATTCATATAGAAAAGAGTACAAACTAATAATTCATATCTTTAAAAAATAACACAAGTATGTCCATACGTGATTTTTCTTCTTTAACACGCTCATTCTAAGACATTAATCATAATTTGTTGGTAAGTAGAGTGAGAACATTGATAATTTGTTGGTAAGTAGAGTGAAAACATTGATAATTTGTTGGTAAGTAGAGTGAGAACATTGATAATTTGTTGGTAAGTAGAGTGAGAACATTGATAATTTGTTAGTAAGTAGAGTGAGAACATTGATAATTTGTTGGTAAGTAGAGTGAGAACATTGATAATTTGTTGGTAAGTAGAGTGAGAGAACACTCATAATTTGTTGGTAAGTAGAGTGAGAACATTCATAATTTGTTGGTAAGTAGAGTGAGAACATTGATAATTTGTTGGTAAGTAGGGTGAGAACATTGATAATTTGTTGGTAAGTAGAGTGAGAACATTGATAATTTGTTGGTAAGTAGAGTGAGAACACTCATAATTTGTTGGTAAGTAGAGTGAGAACACTCATAATTTGTTGTAAGTAGAGTGAGAACATTGATAATTTGTTGGTAAGTAGAGTGAGACATTGATAATTTGTTGGTAAGTAGAGTGAGAACATTGATAATTTGTTGGTAAGTAGAGTGAGAACATTGATAATTTGTTGGTAAGTAGAGTGAGAACATTGATAATTTGTTGGTAAGTAGAGTGAGAACATTGATAATTTGTTGGTAAGTAGAGTGAGAACATTGATAATTTGTTGGTAAGTAGAGTGAGAACACTCATAATTTGTTGGTAAGTAGAGTGAGAACACTCATAATTTGTTGGTAAGTAGAGTGAGAACACTCATAATTTGTTGGTAAGTAGAGTGAGAACATTGATAATTTTGTTGGTAAGTAGAGTGAGAACATTGATAATTTGTTGAGTAAGTAGAGTGAGAACATTGATAATTTGTTGGTAAGTAGAGTGAGAACATTGATAATTTGTTGGTAAGTAGAGTGAGAACATTGATAATTTGTTGGTAAGTAGAGTGAGAACATTAATTTGTTGGTAAGGTAGAGAGTGAGAACATTGACATAATTTGTTGGTAAGTAGAGTGAGAACATTGATAATTTGTTGGTAAGTAGAGTGAGAACATTGATAATTTGTTGGTAAGTAGAGTGAGAACATTGATAATTTGTTGGTAAGTAGAGTGAGAACATTGATAATTTGTTGGTAAGTAGAGTGAGAACATTGATAATTTGTTGGTAAGTAGAGTGAGAACATTGATAATTTGTTGGTAAGTAGAGTGAGAACATTGATAATTTGTTGGTAAGTAGAGTGAGAACATTGATAATTTGTTGGTAAGTAGAGTGAGAACATTGATAATTTGTTGGTAAGTAGAGTGAGAACATTGATAATTTGTTGGTAAGTAGAGTGAGAACATTGATAATTTGTTGGTAAGTAGAGTGAGAACATTGATAATTTGTTGGTAAGTAGAGTGAGAACATTGATAATTTGTTGGTAAGTAGAGTGAGAACATTGATAATTTGTTGGTAAGTAGAGTGAGAACATTCATAATTTGTTGGTAAGTAGAGTGAGAACATTATAATTTGTTGGTAAGTAGAGTGAGAACTTCATAATTTGTTGGTAAGTAGAGTGAGAACATTGATAATTTGTTGGTAAGTAGAGTGAGAACATTATAATTTGTTGGTAAGTAGAGTGAGAACATTCATAATTTGTTGGTAAGTAGAGTGAGAACATTTATAATTTGTTGGTAAGTAGAGTGAGAACACTCATAATTTGTTGGTAAGTAGAGTGAGAACACTATAATTGTGTTGAGTAATGGTAGAGTGAAACATTTATAATTTGTTGGTAAGTAGAGTGAGAACATTGATAATTTGTTGGTAAGTAGAGTGAGAACATTGATAATTTGTTGGTAAGTAGAGTGAGAACATTGATAATTTGTTGGTAAGTAAGTGAGAACATATAATTTGTTGGTAAGTAGGAGTGAGAACATTGATAATTTGTTGGTAAGTAGAGTGAGAACATTGATAATTTGTTGGTAAGTAGAGTGAGAACATTGATAATTTGTTGGTAAGTAGAGTGAGAACATTGATAATTTGTTGGTAAGTAGAGTGAGAACATTGATAATTTGTTGGTAAGTAGAGTGAGAACATTGATAATTTGTTGGTAAGTAGAGGTGAGAACATTGATAATTTGTTGGTAGTAGAGTGAGAAATATAATTTGTTGGTAAGTAGAGTGAGAACATCATAATTGTTGGTAAGTAGAGTGAGACATATAATTGTTGAAGTAGAGTGAGAACATTGATAATTTGTTGTGTAAGTAGAGTGAGAACATTGATAATTTGTTGTAGTAGAGTGAGAACATGATATTTGTGGTAAGTAGAGTGAGAACATGATAATTTGTTGGTAAGTAGAGTGAGAACATTATAATTTGTTGGTAAGTAGAGTGAGAACACTCATAATTTGTTGGTAATGTAATGGGTAGAGAACATTGATAATTTGTTGGTAAGTAGAGTGAGAACATTGATAATTTGTTGGTAAGTAGAGTGAGAACATTGATAATTTGTTGGTAAGTAGAGTGAGAACATTGATAATTTGTTGGTAAGTAGAGTGAGAACATTGATAATTTGTTGGTAAGTAGAGTGAGAACATTGATAATTTGTTGGTAAGTAGAGTGAGAACATTGATAATTTGTTGGTAAGTAGGAGTGAGAACATTGATAATTTGTTGGTAAGTAGAGTGAGAACATTGATAATTTTGTTGGTAAGTAGAGTGAGAACATGATAATTTGTTGGTAAGTAGAGTGAGAACATGATAATTTGTTGGTAAGTAGAGTGAGAACATTGATAATTTGTTGGTAAGTAGAGTGAGAACATTGATAATTTGTTGGTAAGTAGAGTGAGAACATTGATAATTTGTTGGTAAGTAGAGTGAGAACATTGATAATTTGTTGTGTAAGTAAATTAGTTGTAGTGAGTGAACATTGATAATTTGTTGGTAAGTAGAGTGAGAACATTGATAATTTGTTGGTAAGTAGAGTGAGAACATTGATAATTTGTTGGTAAGTAGAGTGAGAACATTGATAATTTGTTGGTAAGTAGAGTGAGAACATATAATTTGTTGGTAAGTAGAGTGAGAACATATAATTTGTTGGTAAGTAGAGTGAGAACATTGATAATTTGTTGGTAAGTAGAGTGAGAACATTGATAATTTGTTGGTAAGTAGAGTGAGAACATTGATAATTTGTTGGTAAGTAGAGTGAGAACATTGATAATTTGTTGGTAAGTAGAGTGAGAACATTGATAATTTGTTGGTAAGTAGAGTGAGAACATTGATAATTTGTTGGTAAGTAGAGTGAGAACATTGATAATTTGTTGGTAAGTAGAGTGAGAACACTCATAATTATATGTAATGATTCACACTGGAGCACACCTTGCATGTGAACGGGGTGAACGTTATATTAGTTAGAACACTGTACTTCAGTCCCATTTTATTAGCTAGAACACTACTTCAGTCCTATTTTATTAGCTAGAGCACTACTTCAGTCCTATTTTATTAGCTAGAACACTACTTCAGTCCTATTTTATTAGCTAGAACACTACTTCAGTCCTATTTTATTAGCTAGAGCACTGTACTACAGTCCCATTTTATTAGCTAGAACACTACTTCAGTCCTATTTTATTAGCTAGAACACTACTTCAGTCCTATTTTATTAGCTAGAGCACTGTACTACAGTCCCATTTTATTAGCTAGAACACTACTTCAGTCCCATTTTATTAGTTAGAACACTGTACTACAGTCCCATTTTATTAGAAAGCGCCTTTTATAGAATACTAAGAACGTTTTGTGTGTCCATAATCGATAATATTTTACTAATGTTTTTCCATGTATATTTATTATATCTATCAAAAGTGACAGCTCCAGATTACATGCCTTGACATATGAATACGTAAAACTATTTTTAGTAGCTTTTCCAGATGTCATATAAGGGATTTCCTGGGACTGTGGGGCTAGTTGTTCTAGTCAATTTTAGTTTTTCGACAGAAACCAGATATCGAACTTCGATCCTTAGCTACCGCGGCAGACACGTTACCGATTGAGCTGAGGTATCAGACACAAGGATCATGAACGACTTAATTAAAGATAGGAGGATACTTTTGAAGAGTTGCACTCTCAGCAACGTGGAAAGGGATGTAAAATGGAACGTGTTAGACAACTCCCAGCAATGTGGAAAGGGATGTAAAATGGAACGTGTTAGACAACTCCCAGTAACGTGGAAAGGGATGTAAAATGGAACGTGTTAGACAACTCCCAGTAACGTGAAAAGGGATGTAAAATGGAACGTGTTAGACAACTCCCAGTACAGTCGACTAGGATTTGATCCCCGATCACACATTAATGGTGACCAATATAATTCTAAGCGTCTTAGACCGCTTGGCCACCGCTGCGGGTGCTGAAAGTTTTTGAGTTGGTTACAGATCTTACAAGAGTCTCTAGAATTTTCTAAATCGATATTCATACAAATAACATAGCACATAGTAAGCGACATGTCTAACACTTGAACTTGAACCTACATTGATAACATTACATGAGATACCTTAATATCAAGAAATACTAAAGTTTTACTAAATTATTGATAAGAGTGGACTACAAGATTATAATGGAGGTCGTAGCACCTCAAATTTTCACACAAGACTAAACTAAAGCAATTAGTTGATAATGAGCCTTTTTTTTACACAATTTTAGTTTTTCTTTTTTTCATTTTTCTATTTCCTAACAGCCTTATTTAAAGTCTAAAATGGTATAGTTTTTTCACGCATCGCTTCTCCCTGTCCGTCCAGACTACCTGCATATTTGCACTAAGGGGCTATAGTTGCGTGGAACAAGAGCGGGAGACACACTAGATAGAGCTCGGGACTTTGTCACCAGACGAGCCTGACGCCTTTGTCCACTAGTCCACTGCACATACTCAGCCCTGACGTGATTTTAACCTGAACCTATCTGTGGTGCCTCTAACTTCCGAGCTCAGGAGTCCGACCGAAATATTAGTCATTGGTGAAGATTGTAATTTCCCCCTTTCATTGTAATAAATTGACGACTGAGTGACAGATGGCTGTGTATATTATAGATTTAAGTATACCTCAGTTTTAGCTTCTGTGGTGCTGACTGACAGCTCACAGCTGACTTCTGACGGCTTTGAAAAGCTACCAGACCAAATTATGTATCCCTACGCCGAACCATATGATCTGCAAAAACCATGTCTTTATCAGTTGTCACTTCTGACAGTCAAAATTTAGGTATATACCTAACTGTTGACTTTCAGAAGTCAGCTGTGCGCTGTCAGTCAGCACCACAGAAGATAAAACTGAGGTATAGGTTTGTAAGTCATGTGGAAATATAATCAGTTGTTTCTTGATTTGCACTAGGCATGTTGTCAATCAAACATTGTCTTACCATTTGTGTGTGTGTGTGTGTGTGTGTGTGACGTGTAAGTCTTGAGCAGTTGATAAACATTCTGGGAATGTAACCAACAAACAGTATACTCGGAATCTACGGGACCAGCATATTATTTTCAAACACAATAACATACTTTATTTGGTATAACTAAATACATTATTGCTCCAGTAAATACGCTTAGTTTAATTTACTACGTCATAATTATAATCTAGTGATCTCAAACATTCTCTAATAATTGCCAGGACCTGTTAGAAAATTAAAATAAACTTATTTTATAAATAAATATTTAATTAATTTTGTCCTAGACAGTTTTTCCCTACACAACTACAAACAAATGAATCTTAGCGCACCTTTCATCCCGCCTTAAGATGGGCTCCAGCAAATGAGCTTAATCTTTACATTTACTTTGCTTCGAAATTATTATGATTATAATATGATACGATATGATTAGGATGGATATGATTTTCTGTGTTTTCATTAGTTTAAAGTTTTTGTTTAGTCTTTATAGTGTTATTTTTTATGAATTACAATATTATAAACACTTCTCGGTAGTTATTTTCTCTTATTAAAAAAGATTAGAAAAACATTTAAAATTGCACGTTGTCACTGAGCATCTCAAGTTGGCTACAATTGTCATTGCGTTAAAACACACTTTTACCTGTACGTTGATAAGCTGAACTAATATATTTAAAAACTGTAAACCCAAGCTGTTGACTAAACCAATCGTGTAGTTGTGGGAGAACATTGGACATTTTGTTGACAAGATCTTGGATAGATTATCCGAGGTTTAGTTTCGTGGCAGGCACATTTTTACTGTATAAAATAATATATCAAATTGAAATAAGTGGAGCATTAATTTAGACAGGAGATTACTAGAGTAGCAATTAACCAAACACAGTTATCGCCAATTAGTAAAATACTTTCTACTCTCAACATTTTAGGGTTTGACATAAATATTGGTATTTTTTTAACAAAATTTCTTTAGAAAATATCAGTAAAACGTGACACATTTTTTAATAAGGAACGTTTCCAATTATACATATGGTCTCTAAATAAATGTTGCGACTGGGGAACTATTTTTCATTATTTTGTATTCATTGTAAAAAAATAGTCAATTGGTATACTACTATGCTATAAGGATTTTTTTCTAGCTTTAAGACGTCAATTATATTTGTCAAACATTGCAAACATCAGACCGTATTTACGACGGAGGACTTTCTAAGCTAGCAAGATTTGTCGAAATTTCGTAACTCAATACTAGAGATAGATAAATTATCTAGTGTTTAAATAGAATACAAATTTTATAATTTAAAGTAACGTTTCATTATTGGAAATATATTTAATTAGGAGTAATTCATTTACATGTAAAAAGTTCCTTTTCATAAGTAAATAGCGACTTTTTTTTGTTTAAAAAAATACCAATAGTTAACATTAGTTTCGTATATTTTATAAATACTTGTAAAACTTAAGTTTGTCAAAAAAAGAGTGTAATTTGAAAATCTGATTCGCGGAACGATTTGCACTGTTTAGATTTATTTTCTTACCTCTATCAATTAAAAATCAAATATGTAACATAAATCTAATTAAACTCTATGTGTACTGGAGACTTGAACCCGTTTTCCCGCCTGAATGGAAGACAGGAGGAATTTATTAAAATTCCCAGGGGAGGGGGGTCATTAATACTACAGATCGCTCGGCTGACCCAAATTAATTTCACATCCATCCATCAAAGTGTCACTCAACAAGTTTATGGAAACAAAATTCGTCATCGCCCCCCTGGGCTAATGACATCACGGGTTTCAAAATATCCCCACGTCACAGTGTTTGCGTGGTCTAGGCCATCATGTCGGTGACGGGAGGTCAAGGTTCGAATCTCGTCCAGTTTCACTGACGGTGGTTTTCACATTTGCTCAGTATTGGTTTTTTTAACTCTCGGATAAAAATCCTCGAATTACCTTTCTAATCCCTACCTCATATATTAAGCCGTTAAATATTATCCGTGTTTTTAAACATATAGACTAAAACATACTTTGTTGGGGGTTCCAGGCTCGATTCTTGGCAAGGCCGAACACCTAGTCATCACTGAAATTCGTCCTTTCATTTTAAGAATGATAAATTAATGTCCAGAGGATTGACTTGTGTTTATTTTAGAACTAAGTTAGATTATTAAGTTGTATGCTGATATGATTGATTGGTTCAAGAAATATCTCTCTAGTAAAGAAATAAAATGATACATTTCACAACTAATATCTTGTAGGCTGTACCTGTTTCCCTTATATTACACGTGTAACTTATATGAACATACATGAAACAAAGGTTATCTTAAATGTAAATTATCTGGGATTAATATTAATAGATTATTAAAAAAATCCATACGTGAACCTACCACGACACATAACAGGCCATCGTTGAGGCGGTGTGCGTCAAACGATGTATACGCTTTGCTTCGTATCCCTGCTTAGGACAATATTTTATTTTCATGTAGTCCAAGAGGAGGTGAAGCTGTTTTTACAATTATATTTATAACAATCCACCAATATGGTAAAGCGCATCGAATCGTTCTTAAATATGAAACAACAGCGGCCAAGCAAATTAAGCTGTAGAGCTTAGGTAGGCAGAATCAGGTGTGCAAAACTTTTTTTATAGAATCTCAAATACATTTTTCCAGTACTTGTTTTACAAGATGTATTTATTGTTTAACTTGAGTTTAAAGGGGGGTAGTGCCTAAGGACCACACTTAGGAAATATATGAATCTCTAGATTTCTTTAGCTTCACGCGGAAAAATAAATCTACTCGACAAAGTCGAACAAAGTATTTTAGAGTTGGTCGGACATATTCTGAAGCACAATGTCTAAATGATCTACTGTTAAGCACTGTTTTTCTGATTAAATTCCATATTTGGCTGCCAAATGCATATTTATCAATCAAATTTGAATAAAATAATAGATCATGTTTACACACTAGAACAGTGCATGCTTTACAAAATACAAAACACCACTTAACTCACTCTGTTTCTGTATCTGAAATCCTTGGTATCTCAATACATAAGTTAAACGTATTCAAAATAATTTCAACCGTTTTCGAACAAATTTTCGTGTGTGTGTGTTGTGTCAGATAAAATCATCTCTCATGTATCTTTCTGTATTCATACACGTCGTTCACACTGAAACGTACCAAGCAATCTTACATTATTGGATTACACTATTAGTTTGAGATAGGATCATAGTGTAGTCACTCAAGGTAAGATTAATATTTTTAGGATAAACATATTAGGAAATAAATACTATTGAATATCATATCTGAACAAAATTGGTCGAAAGGGTTAGGTTCTACAGAAACACAAACGATATGCCAAAAACTTTTTTTTTAATATATCAGCAGCACAAAATATATTTTTCCGTCAAAACAAAATAAAATCGTCAAATTGGCCAAATATTATTAAAATTCTGGCTCAAGGGTTTGGTGTATGGTATCAAGTTTTAGTATTCTTGGTTCTGTCAGTTTAATAGATCTACCTTCACGTATTTATGTGATCTGCAGCGGTCACTTTCCTTATACATTTTAAACAATATATAAAATAACACTAATAAAATACAGTATGTTATCAATTTTATCTGTAAAAAAATTGTAATTTTTAAAAGGCCTATCCTCTGAAAATGTCACTGTATTAACCAGCAAAAACCGCCATTACGTACATTGGAGATTATTTGATCCCGCTGCGAAACGGTTATCACGAGCTCACAATTCGAGATAACAGTTGACAGGTATCTTTATGAAACATGTGTGGCATGACAAACTACTTTGAACGAGGCTTGCACACACACGCACACACACGCACACACAAAACACACACGTCTTATCAGCGTTGACACAATTTGCGCGACTTCTTAAAACTACCGGATAGAGATGTTATTAATTCAAAATTAGGGGGCTTACAACGAAGTTGGGACATGGCCATTTTCAGATTAGTGGATCATTTTAATGCCTCCGTAAAAAATACATCTCACTAAAACTCGTATAACAGAGTCAGTAATGAATGGGTGCTGAAGGAGTGCAGTTTGAAAAGAAATCCATTAGATTGGTCAATGCGAAAGAAGCGTCTTACGTTGGTTTGGGCGTGTTGAGAGGATGTGTGTGGAATGGTGTGTATGAATGTGTGTAACGTTTTAACTGACTTGGTGTATGGATGTTGTTGAAGTGAAGTGTGGAGAAAGTTAGTGAGGAGGGATTAAATACGGACTTGTGTTTTGAGCTATATGCACAGATTATTGCCTACTCCGTTAGTATGTTTGTAGAAATGTATGTGTGTATATATCTGTGTATGTATGTGTAACTCTGACGTAACAAGGCCATAACTAACAAAGTCCATTGCACCTCATAATTAACAGTATAAGCATATATTTTAACGTTTTATTAATTAAACTTTAACCCGCTTCGGTGGCCGCGTGGTCTAAAGTGCTACTCTCTCAGTAGGCTAGACTGCCAATGACGGGGAGATCGAGGTTCGAATCTCGGTCGGGTGTACTGAGGGTGGTTTTCCAAAATGGTTTTCCACTCTACATCCACGCAAATGTGTGTGCACTTCCTCTAGATTTAACCTTTCTAATCCATTAAACCATTAGTGTAATTAGTATATAACCCGAACGGTTAGTAAGACGTGATGCTAAATAAATAAATACGTTTCAAGTCTTAACTTTATCAGAACTAAGTAATCAGTAATCACCAATCACCAATTTAATATACTTAGTCTGATTTTTAAAAATTGTTGTTTGTGTGTTGACAGGAATATATTTGAGTGCAAGGATTATGGGAAAACATTTAGTAAATACCATTTTCAGAAATTGGCCACAATTTGAACCCAGACTCCACCTTAACTGGAAAACCATTAAAATGAACTTCGCACTATCTCTGAAAAGTAATACTCAATATAATACAAGGAACACAAAAATTAAATTAAAATAAATGACAGCTGGACATGGGAATCCAAGCCAAGACCATTGACTTATGGCAACATTGCTCTACTACTGAGCTATCCAGGTTCGTCAAGAGCCAGCGTCATTCTAAGGTATTATCTCTGATGGAAGTGTGGGATTGCTAGCTACTCGGAGCTATCAGAAATACAGACCAAGCGGATCTATGTACAAATTATTAAAAATATGTGTCCTTTATTGTACACTTTTATTTATAAATACATTTTGGAAAAATTTGGACTCGACAATGTGTCATTCAAAAAGCTTATTTTCTATAAATTTGCTTTCTATAAAATGATTTGAAAAACTAATAATAAATTTACTTTTAATTAATGAATTTCTATTAATTTACTTTTGATAGATTTACCTTCTCTAAATTTACTTTTAGTAAATTGATTTTTCCTATCTTTGTTTCAACAATATTATTCTCAATAGACTGTTTTTTTAAAACATAGAAAATCTTATTTTGGATAAATTGGTTATAATCTAAATTTGTTCTTCAAAATTACCTCATTTATATTTTAGAATGATGTGTGTTTAATAGTGATTATGAACTGTTTGAGGAGGTCATTTAAGAGGCACTACACTATAATCCTCCTGGAAGGAGATTGTAAAACCATTGTTCTTAAAGAAGCAACCTCGCTGCATCCAGCCGGTATTGAAACTCAGCCTCCCAAGTCGTATCCGTGCACTCAACCTAAACTCTCCATCTAGGAGCTATGTCTCTAAGAATGATTACACCTTCTATCCTGATTGTATCATAGATCACAATCGACTGTCGAGGCTCGAATCTCTCCTTGTCTGGTTTACCACCAAGGACTGATATACATGTGTATTATACTTTTAGCCGATAAAACTATATATCGACCCCTCACCTTTTTATGTGCCCTTGTTTCTCACAATCCCTTGCAAATGTATGTACAATTTCTAATTGCTATTTCCTCGGTAATAATGCGGCTAGCCCGAACTGGCAATAAAACGCTCTGCCTAACAAATCCAAGGCGTTAATTTACCACTTTGTGAGCTAGGATGGGTTGCCTTTCCTCGACTGAACCAGAGACCACTCCAACTCTTCACTAGGTCGTTCCACCGGAACGAAGAGGCAGATATTTAGCTGAGCTTACCGTACATCCGTGACATACCGTACATCCTTCTAAAATATTCTCAATGAAGGACATCCATTCATTCTAGTTTCTCTTCAGGGTCAAGGGCTGGCCTACATTCATTCTCGTTGGAAAACTCGACAGACACTTGATACGTCACGGATATTAATATTATAACATTATTGTATTACACTTTACAAGCTTATATTTTGTAATGCCTTTAAAATGACCCACCTAAAATATATTATAATTGATCTAACAATTATACTACTCTAATGGAGTAGGGTTAAGCAAATACTTTTTTTCTAGATAAAATGAACCCGCATTTTAGTGGAGGACAAGTGGAGAACCATTAAGCGAAAAACACCTCAATATACCTGACCAAGATTTGAACCTCCTCTTGTCATGGCAAACCATATAAGATAAGACTGACACCTTTAACCGCGTGGCCACTGGTATATTCAAGATAGTTCCTCATATTTATATAATTTACCTTGGTCATTTTTTAGTGTGTAGAACCGGAAATTGATTTACTCATGAGCCTAAACTTACAAACGGAAAAATTTCAAGACCCCAAGGATATTTATTAAATATGTATTTTCTAATTCAAATTTGAGATAGTCTATTTTACTCTAATATGCTATTTTTACCAAATAAACAGCTGAAAAGAATAAAACAAATACTCATACTTGGTTTTTAATGTCATCTTTATTATTTTTTTACTCTAACGTTTTGAAAAATATAAAAGTAATTGAAGTAAAGATGTTAAAAATAATTTAAATTTTGGTAAATATAAATACTATTTTTATAGTCTAAGAAATATCAACGTAAACATTTGTTTATCAGCCTATTGTATTGCAATTACTTTTTCCACACTAGGCAGTAAAATTACTAATACAATTAATAATATTAATGAAATGAGGTAGTTTAACATTATTCTACATCCATTATTGTTTCCAGGATGTGGTCCGGGTCAGTTTTTTATTCAAGCCATATATTTTCCACTACCGGCTTGCTAGGACTGTCGTATCTTCATATGCCTTATAGTTTAACTTAAGACTAGGACAGGCACAACATTTAGCCCCCAGCCATTAATTTATCACTGTGAAAGCGTAAACCCACATTCCCCCAATCATACGTTCTTCGGCCATGCCGGGAATTGAACCCGGGACCCTTAGCGCAGAAGACAAACACGCTCCCGACTGAGCTAAGGTGTCGGCTTGAATGATTTAATATATTTAACAAAAGAAAGTGATAAGTAATTCAATAACTAACAAAATATATGTAGGAAGTTAATTTTGATATAATTTACCTATAGGTAAAGATTTGAAAACACAAGATTTGTTTGAATTATAGTTAAGATTAAAAGAATAAAGTAAGCCAAATACAAGTTTTTTGAAACATTTAAAATTGATAAGCAAAATAAAATGATTAATAAATTATATAATAAGTGTTACAGTGTCATCGGTTAAAGTTGCTGCTTTTGTTGTTTGAACTTAACAACTAACCGCTGACACTGTGATGGGACATTTTGGCAGATTGTCCCATCTTTTGTCTCGTCGTGTCAAAAATAGTTTGATAAAAAGAATGGCGCTGCGCAGTTTATTGAGCTTTGACCTCAAATGCAAAATATGCTTATTAAAACTATCAAAGTAGGAGAGCGATTCAACTATCAATGTAGGAGAGCGATTCAAACTATCAATGTAGGAGAGCGATTCAAACTATCAATGTAGGAGAGCGATTCAAACTATCAATGTAGGAGAGCGATTCAAACTATCAATGTAGGAGAGTGATTCAAACTTAATCAAGTCTAAACGTATTTTTTAAACAAAAATTAATGCAAAATAAATCATAAGTAATATGTTAGGATAGTCTAGATTAAATTCATACTTATATCAACATTAGGCCTACAGAGAAACATCCATTTTTTGTTTCGGACAACCAAAAAGGCCACAGGTTTATTCGTGACGCCTCGAATTAGCTCTCCACTATATAGGAGGGCCACAGTCAGGGAAAACATGGAGACTGCCAAAAAAAATTAAGGAAATGTCAGGGATTTTTATATTTGATCGGGGAAAATAGTAGGCCTATATTTAAAATTATTTTTGGGTGCGTTTAAAAAATAATGATCTATAATAAATTGAGTATTTTGATATTTTAACTCTCGATATGGGGCTTATAAAGAAAATTTTGATTTTTGGATCAAGGAATTTGATTTCTGATAAAAAAAATTGCCACCCTGCTGCTATTCCCCTATAATTTGTCCACTGTTTTGTTACTGAACAACCCTAAAAATAGCCTATCAAAACTCACTAGCAGTCTTTAAATTTGTCTGTTTAAAATTTGACCTGTTTGTATTTTAGGTTAAGCTGTTAACTCGTTTGCTGATGTTACGCAGCGTTTAGAAAGTGCAAGTTAAATAAGCCATAAAGTAATACAATGTTATGTAAATGATTTATATTGTTTGATAGTCGTCTGATATCTAACATCGATCCATCTCCCAAGGTCATCGCTCACGCCATCCAATTAACGATGGAAAAAAGTAATTGATTGGTTGATTGAGTTTGGGCGGCGCAGGCCAACTTTTGCTTTTCCAATCAAAGAGAACGTAAATAATTTAACAGCGTATCAAGAATTCCGTGCAAAAGGTCTACTGTCGGTCAGGCACTCCCTTGTAAGTTATGGAAAACGGTTTATCAAAGAAAATATTTCAGACTACGAATTTTGGATGAAGTCATTTATTAAATATGCACATTTATACAAGAAAACATAATATATTTAATTTGTATACAATTATTAATATATACTCATTTACAGAGCGCATCACTTTAATCCCCTACTGGAATTAGATTTCATTGATATGGTTTAAAACTGTACATTTAATAAACCATAAACAATTTTAATTATTTTATGGATTGAAAATAAATTATAATTGTTCTTACAGTGGCCTATATAATGATAATTTACAATAAAACTCTAAAAGAAGATTTTTTCTTTAGTAATTAGCGCTCGATTATGTTATTAGTTAATTATTGTTGAATTGGAAGATTAGATAGGGCTAATAATATTTAAGTCTTATGTACAATTTTTCTTATAATTAATACACATTAAACTACATTTCTAGACAAAAGCTTGAGTGAATTCTGATTCCAAATACCGTGCAGTGTGCACCCAATGGTTTTTGCACCCACTGTTTTAGTTTTACACCAAGCTGGCAGTTGGAACTCTGATCTCACTCTGGTATAGTTATGATGACCAGATATTTTTTTAGACAAAACAGCAAACAGGCCATGTTTATGTTGCAAAAAAAAAAAAGAGGAAAAATAGACTTGATAGAGGGAGAAAAAAAAAGTTAACACAAAACAATTTATTAAAACTCCCATTGATTGCTAATTTAAGATAACACTGAGTTACATCAAGTCAAATAATATTTAAAAGAACATTAGTTTAGTCACAAATTTAGA
This sequence comes from Timema podura, assembly GCA_033556935.1. Classification (NCBI taxonomy): domain Eukaryota; kingdom Metazoa; phylum Arthropoda; class Insecta; order Phasmatodea; family Timematidae; genus Timema; species Timema podura. The sequence continues at coordinate 2,879,261 of JAVRXN010000011.1, forward strand.
GGAACAAATGTTAATGTTAAGAAAAACTCCGGTACCCACTTCGGTGGCCGCATGGTCTAGGACGCTACTATCGCAGTACACTATACTGCCGATGACGGGGAGATCGAGTTTCGAATCTCGTTCGGGTGATCTGAAGTGGGGTTTTCCAAAATGGTTTTCCACTTTTCTTCCGTGTAAATGCGGGTACACTTCCTCTAAAATAACCCTCCTACACTCTAAAACCATTAGAGTAATTAGTACATAAACGCATAACCAAAACGGGAAAAAACCTCTTTACCTAAGTAAATTTAAATATTAACTTTCTTTTCTTTCATCATTGAATCTCTCCCGCCCCTCATTTATTTTAATTTTAACATGAGCTGTGGGTTATTAACACCTGGGATTGCATTTAGAGCTAACTCAGATTCATTCGTACCATACTCACGCCTGCTTTTGTACCAGGCAATTTTTAAGATTTCGACCCCACCGGGATTTGAACTATACATTTAGACATGAAACCCTTTGACCAAAATATCCCCCTTAAATTTACCCTCATGACTCCCAAGTTTTTATAGCATGCATGGTTCATTTATAATGAAATATTTACACGCGTTCTTGTTCAAATAAGACTACTTGCGTCTGGTGTGTGTGTGTTCATATGACCAGAAGGTCCAACGAACTGCCTGCCACTATCACTGGTTGGAATGGTCACAACTATCTGCTCTCAGTTGACCAGAAGGTCCAACGAACTACCTGCCACTATCACTGGTTGGAATGGTCACAACTATCTACTCTCAGTTGACCAGAAGGTCCAACGAACTACCTGCCACTATCACTGGTTGGAATGGTCACAACTATCTACTCTCAGTTGACCAGAAGGTCCAACGAACTGCCTGCCACTATCACTGGTTGGAATGGTCACAACTATCTACTCTCAGTTGACCAGAAGGTCCAACGAACTACCTGCCACTATCACTGGTTGGAATGGTCACAACTATCTACTCTCAGTTGACCAGAAGGTCCAACGAACTGCCTGCCACTATCACTGGTTGGAATGGTCACAACTATCTACTCTCAGTTGACCAGAAGGTCCAACGAACTGCCTGCCACTATCACTGGTTGGAATGGTCACAACTATCTACTCTCAGTTGACCAGAAGGTCCAACGAACTACCTGCCACTATCACTGGTTGGAATGGTCACAACTATCTACTCTCAGTTGACCAGAAGGTCCAACGAACTACCTGCCACTATCACTGGTTGGAATGGTCACAACTATCTACTCTCAGTTGACCAGAAGGTCCAACAAACTGCCTGCCACTATCACTGGTTGGAATGGTCACAACTATCTACTCTCAGTTGACCAGAAGGTCCAACAAACTGCCTGCCACTATCACTGGTTGGAATGGTCACAACTATCTACTCTCAGTGAAATTGAATGTTTCACTCTCAGCACGTTTTGATGACATTTCACTAATTACGAGCTATTTGAGGGTGCTCGGACCAGGGAACAAAATGAACAGTTTTCATAACTGTTACTTTTTTGCTAGCCTAATAAATGAGTAATGTGTATGGTGATACATTTAACTCTCTTCACTTCCTTAGCACTACATTTCAGTTGATAAGATAAATTATCCTCAGCAGTCCAACGAAGAATTTTACCTTCTTTTTATAGTTGAAAAAACTCTACATTTGCAATCAAGGAAACGTCATTAGACTTCAATAACTACATGTACTGTACCAACATTTTTACAACTCAACCGGCTTTTTGAGTTTGTCGAAACCGCTAATATGAGCATCCCTTAAATATTAATTGAAATAGTTTAGCAGAACACAATCACTTTCTTTATTATGGCCATGAGGAGTCAAATTATTTTAGTTCTCTAAGATGACTGGTTCACTTCTATAAAATGTTTGTGTAGCCTATTTTTGAATTCTTATCAAAGTGTCACATACAATGCATCTCACCTCCACTTTATCTATTCTATTATTATATGATAATGACATACCAAGGAAAGTTTTCTTCACCTTTATTTTTCATCACAACATCAGTTTTTAATTAGTTTGTCATAAAGAACAAGACTTTTCTGATTAAAAAAAAGTGAGATATATTTTAGGTAGGGGTGTGCTAAGGATGGAAACTTCGACTTCGCTTCAAAAAAAATCTTGCTTCAACAATCACGAATCTTTACCAATGAAAAAACTGTATTGAGAGCTAAAATACTTAATTTATGGTCATATAATCCCATTCTGAGTTGTTGTATACCTTAATAATTAATATTCATAAAGAACAAAATATTAAGTAATTGATTTGTAGGTTGTGATAGTAACTTAATATATGATATTCAAATGAAATATTACAAACAAAAGTGATATAAAACAATAATTTCAAGTACTTTAGTGCATAAAGTTTTGTATAAATAACCACATTGTAATATATTTTTTCAATCATAAAATAACTTAAATAAACTCATACTTTGACTTCATTTCGAGAATATTTCACATACTCGATTAGAGTTCACCTCTAATTGAAAAAGTGTACTTGGCACACCCCTGGTTTTAGGGCTGTTTGACGGCCCGCTATTGATCATGGCGGTGGTTGGTGGGCAGAGGGGAGGGGGTGTTATGTCTCGTTCAGACTCTGGCTATACTACCAAAACTTGACTTGGCTTTGTTTGATTTCCCCCTCCCCTTATGTCCTAATCTACTTTTTTATCCTTTAAATTAAAAAAGCTACGTTAACTTTATTTTTTAAATTGAGTAATCTGGTTGATTGCTAAAAATAATTGGCAGTTTTATTTATGATATTGTAGTAGTCTACAATTTTGAAATATTCTTTCGTCTATTTGAGTGATATCACTTCTTAGTTGAACTCTTGTGGTAAATTGCTCACCTCAGGACTAGATGTTCGTGGGTTCAAACCCAGCCGAGGTCTACGGATTGTTCTTTTAACGATAAAAATCCGTAGCACAACTATCTTCGAAGAGGAAGCAAAGCCGTCGATCTCATGCCGATCATGGCATGTAAAAGAAACCTGATAGTTATGTGAAAATACCTTTACAGGCAAAATTGGTAGGTTTTCACTCTCGCTTATAGAATTCTCATGTGCTGATATAATCAGTAGATTTAGAAAATGCACGTTACGTACCTAAAATAAATATGTTTACTTCAAACGCAAGACCTAAACCGACTTAATCTAAAATTTAGGGACGAGGAGGGTAATTCAAAGAACAGGGTTGCGATGCACCTGGAAAACAGGGAATTTGATTCTTTGTCTGTAAAAACCAGGAATTTGGTTTTAAGAAAATAGTGGCAGTGGTGAGAGAATATGCTCGAGTGGAAAACTACCCTATTGAACCTTGACTTCCCCGGTGAAACAGAAACTGGTGAATAGCGAATACTCTGGAGCATAACTATTGGGAATATTCCTCATAATAAAGATGATGGTCCATAACAATATTAAACCTTCATCACAGTTAATTCAACCCATGGTCTTTGGTGTCAGCCAATATGTCTTGGCTGGAATCTCGACCGGGTGCAGGGGAAGTTGTTTTTAATATAATTATATAGTTACTAACAGGGCTGATACACACTTGGAATATGGGGGCAGTCTGTAGAAGTTGGGGAGTTTGTGTGACGGGGAAAATACACAGAAATAGTAAACGAAATTCTATGAAGTCGACTGGAATCTTCATATTTACATTCATCTTAAAATAGACGAACATAACCCAGTTGAAGTCATTGGTTATATCTCCAATGCATGCGATTTTGCTAAGAGCAGTGACATAATGTCTTTCTTGTATCAAACATATAATATGGAACAGTGAAAATAGCGACACTTCTTATTTTTAACTTTGCACATAAACTAATGGGAAAGTGCAATTTTTTTGTCAAATTTTGAAAAGTCAGGAAATTTCAAAATTTAGGAAGTGTATCAAGCCTGATAGAAAAATACAATGTTTTAATTCAAATGAATAAATACATTTTAAATCAATTACATAAGTATTACTCTTTATTAAAAAAAACACTAACTTTACTAAACACATCAAAACATTTGTTCCTGAGAATATTGCTAAGGACTATGTGGAAATACCTTTCTGAAATTTATTTCTCCAAAAATATTTATTTTGAAAATATTCTCGTGTCCATCTAAAACAATGACCGAGTGCAATTTGAGGCTAACGGCTTATACAGCATGATCACCGCTTAGGAGCAGATTATGTATGTTGTGTTCCAAGTTAACGAAACAAATAATAAATTCGCAAGAAGAAAGTTTTCAAATCGCCAGTTTAGCTTCACTTGAAGTTTTTTTTTTCTAATCATGTGAGTTTGTGGTGGGAAGTCAGAGAATCAGTCATTAGGTGGTACACTGTTGTGATGGTAAATAAGCTGTTAGGAGTAATATCATACCATGCAATTAAAGCTATATTGTGTTCCGTTCTCCCTCCTTATCTTTATTGCTTTACCAAACCATCCATTCTCCATCTTTGTACCAACAACGTCATTTTGTGATCTTGTTTTCACAGAGATAGTAGGAGTTGCAGTTGTGCCGCTATGTATGTGTGTATGTGATATTGTTATATTCTGCAAGTCCACGCCGTCATGTATTCAATGTTTATAGGAAGTGCCACAATATCACAAAACTTGATCCCACAGCTATGTTACATCTTTTTACCCAGGCTACCAGTTTAAAATGAATGTCCAACTTTATATTGGTGTATCATGATATGGGCTGATCCAAGGAAAACTTTAGGGAATGGGTTTGGGAGGGAGGGGGCGAATAATTCAAGAAACTAAACTTTTTTTAACAGTGAACTTTTAGATACATTTTGAAATTTTGACAACATTATTATGTTTAAAAGGCTAATGAGTAATGAGATATGCTAAAAAATATATAGCAAAAGCGATATAAATCTATTTTATTCACTCTTCTTTTGGTATCACTTTGAAGATGAAACGCGTACTTATTTTAAGAACGCAAATGTAAGTAAAACATAATTTTAGTTTCATTATAACTGTACTAATACTGCATGCAGTCACGCAAACAATAAGGTATATTATTATTACCATGCAAGGAAGGGGTCTGAACACCCTCCCCCTCCCCCGCTACTCCCCCTGAAATGTAAACCTATAATGCATCTAATTAAAATTAAAAAAAAAACCTTTTCACTGACAGTAAACAAAAATTAAGAGTATTTATTGAGGCTTACGTAAGTTGTCATACTATTAATATCCGCTAGAACATGCTACGTAAGTTGTCATATTATTAATATCCACTATAACATGCTACGTAAGTTGTTATATTATTAATATCCGCTAGAACATGCTACGTAAGTTGTTATATTATTAATATCCGCTATAACATGCTACGTAAGTTGTCATATTATTAATATCCGCTAGAACATGCTACGTAAGTTGTCATATTATTAATATCCGCTAGAACATGCTACGTAAGTTGTCATACTATTAATATCCACTATAACATGCTACTTAAGTTGTCATATTATTAATATGCACTATAACATGCTACGTAAGTTGTCATACTATTAATATCCACTATAACATGCTACGTAAGTTGTCATATTATTAATATCCGCTAGAACATGCTACGTAAGTTGTCATACTATTAATATGCACTATAACATGCTACGTAAGTTGTCATATTATTAATATCCGCTAGAACATGCTACGTAAGTTGTTATATTATTAATATCTGCTATAACATGCTACGTAAGTTGTCATATTAATTAATTTAATTTTAGCACCGCGTCTTACTACCCGTTCGGGTTATACGCTTAAGTACTAATTACACTAATGTATTAGGAATTGAGAAGGTTGAATTAAGAGGAAGTGAATCCGCATTTGCGTGGAGGGAGAGTGGAAAACCATTTAGGAAAAACCACCCCCAGTTCACCCGACCGAGATTCGAACCTCGATCTCCCCGTCCTCGGTGGTCTGACCCAACACGACTGGCGCGTTAGCCAACTACGCCACCGAGGCGGGTAAGTTGTCATATTATTAATATCCACTATAACATGTTACGTAAGTTGTTATATTATTAATATCTGCTATAACATGCTACGTTAGTTGTTATATTATTAATATCCGCTATAACATGTTACGTAAGTTGTTATATTATTAATATCCACTATAACATGTTACGTAAGTTGTTATATTATTAATATCCGCTATAACATGCTACGTAAGTTGTCATTTTATTAATATCCGCTATAACATGTTACGTAAGTTGTTATATTATTAATATCCGCTAGAACATGCTACGTAAGTTGTCATATTATTAATATCCGCTAGAACATGCTACGTAAGTTGTCATATTATTAATAGCCGCTAGAACATGCTACGTAAGTTGTCATATTATTAATATCCGCTAGAACATGCTACGTAAGTTGTCATATTATTAATATCCGCTAGGACATGCTACGTAAGTTGTTATATTATTAATATCCGCTATAACATGCTACGTAAGTTGTCATATTATTAATATCCGCTAGAACATGCTACGTAAGTTGTCATATTATTAATATCCGCTATAACATGCTACGTAAGTTGTTATATTATTAATATCCGCTAGGACATGCTACGTAAGTTGTTATATTATTAATATCCGCTAGAACATGCTACGTAAGTTGTCATATTATTAATATCCGCTAGAACATGCTACGTAAGTTGTTATATTATTAATATCCGCTATAACATGCTACGTAAGTTGTCATATTATTAATATCCGCTATAACATGCTACGTAAGTTGTCATATTATTAATATCCGCTAGAACATGCTACGTAAGTTGTCATATTATTAATATCCGCTAGGACATGCTACGTAAGTTGTTATATTATTAATATCCGCTAGGACATGCTACGTAAGTTGTTATATTATTAATATCCGCTAGAACATGCTACGTAAGTTGTCATATTATTAATATCCCGCTAGGACATGCTACGTAAGTTGTTATATTATTAATATCCGCTAGGACATGCTACGTAAGTTGTCATATTATTAATATCCGCTAGAACATGCTACGTAAGTTGTCATATTATTAATATCCGCTAGGACATGCTACGTAAGTTGTTATATTATTAATATCCGCTATAACATGCTACGTAAGTTGTCATATTATTAATATCCGCTAGAACATGCTACGTAAGTTGTCATATTATTAATATCCGCTATAACATGCTACGTAAGTGGTCATCTGAGCTCTTCAGTCGTTGGAGGTAATCTTTTACGTGCGGCTGAAGCCATCTGTTGTGGAACTGTTCATTTAATAATCACCGACCAACATTTTATTCCATCATTGCTGAATGTGTTTCCCCTTCCTCCCCCCTTCTTTCATCCTCCTACCCTCCCCAACCATTTCCATCTTCTACCCCACGTATCACCCAACCTAACCAAAATATATTCTAGAGACATGTCTACATTGCTTGGAAGTAGGATTGAGTGCTTTCAAACCCCCCTCTTCCATATCCTCTGAAGTCTAAATTGAATCCTAAATACGTGGTTTCTTTCCACCTAGTAGGAATCAAATGGTTGGTTGGGTGGCTGTACATAGTCTATTCTACAACAACAACAAATCATTACTTATAAACATAGATACACTTCTATTTAATTTCACCCTTTTATTTTTGTGGAAAAATGTGCGTTCCCATATTCCCTCCCCGTTCAGATCCGCGACTGCATGATTGAATGGCTCCACGCAAATACGGGTACATTTCCTCTAAATTCAACCTTTCTTACCCCATTCCCTTAGTCTTACCTTGGTCCAACAATTGAGTTAAACATTGTGATCAACACCCCCTGGTAGGATGTTTTGAATCACCTATTACTTTGTTAGGACTTGAATGTGAATAATATGAACAAGTTTCAAATCAAAATGGTTTTTAAAACTATTATTACTAGACACATTATATCTTCATCAGTCATCACGCACCGTTTGTTTCAAAAGGAGACAATTCATCAATCTGCAATTTAAAACTTGAGCAAATTCCTTAGTAAAATAGCTATAACCTGAACAGGTAGTAAGACGCGGTCATAAAATATAACAAATACTTACAAATATTTGCTTTTGCCTTTCTAATGAAACTGGCACTTGTACCAAAAGATTTTGGGTGGGGGAAGGGAAGGAGGGTTAAGATAAGTATTTTTACATTTTTATGGTAATTAAATTTATGTTAAAACTAAATAAAATATTGCTACAGCATATTTGTTAATCTCCATAGTATTCCAAACCGTTCTTTGATATTATTTGTACTAGCTGAAGTACCCGGCGGTGCCCGGGAGAAATGTTTTCACTTTAATAAGGGAGCTCTAAAGTTCGTGACTTCGAGCCCTGTTTTGCCCGTAGTTTTTTTTTCTGACGCGATTTTTAATTAATTAAAAAACTAATCAACATTTTAAAATTTCAGCTTTGAGGTGCACATTTTCGTACACAGGGCCACAAATTTTTCAAATTTCAAACCTCTGCGCAGGCCCGCCACAAAAAAGGGGGGTATTGGTACCATGGTACTGAGCCCGGGCCCAGGATTCAGAATAACAAATTTAAAAAAAAATTAGATGAAATAAAACGTAACATGAATGATAATCAATAAAATGCCCCCCACGAGCTGTGGTCTCCTTCGAAGCAACGACTGGCATTTGTCACAAATATATCAGTGGTCCGGTACAGTCTAGTTTTTCTTTTATGTACAAGGGTTTGAAAGTTTCACAGAGTCTATCATTTTGTACTTACATTAAATTTGGTGCGTGGACAAAGTCGGTTAGTGAACAAGTTCAATTTAAATTTAAGTATTTTATTATTTTAATGTTAGGTTACGGATTAATTTACGTACATTGCTTTTATTTTGTAAAAGCTAAAAACAATTTTTACAAACTAACGTACAAATTTAAGTTGAGCAGTGGTGAAATAAACGAAGAGGTGGGTGATTTCTCCCCTTGGAAATAATTTGTACCCCCTTCTCCCGATCGGAATAAATTTGCCTCCCTCTAGATTTATTTTACTCCCTTGGATGTTATCAAATATTAAGTTGAAAAATGGTCTTACTCAAACTCCAAATAACTTCTATTAGCATTAAATTTTCAAAAATTTGGCAGGTAAGGACATCTCCAAATAGTAATGAAGGGGGAAAAAAACACAAAAAACCTCTAAATAGTTTCTAGAAGCATGCAATTTTAAAAAATTGGCTGGGCTTAGATCACTCTAAATAGCTTCTAGAGGCGTCTAATTTTCCAAAAGATTCCATACAAAGACCACTCTTAAAGAGCTCATATATATATATATATATATATATATATATACACACATATATATATATATATACACATATATATATATATATATATAAAATAATTCCGATATTAGCCACCCCAAATATCTTCTGGGATATTCATATTTTCAAATATTTGCATTTAGTCCCCAAGCACACCCCCTCCCCTTCTTTAGCTTTGAGGGTCAAAGTTCCTCAAAAACCCTTTTCACTTGCTAAACTAATATACGAATAGCTTCAAATGGTATCAGCGACATTTCGTACCACTCTAGAGGGGAAGAATATGACTAACCATGAGCCTGACTATGATAATGAGGATCATTGCATACATTGCAGATAAACATTACGAAACAACTCCCTATGTTTCTATGAAAACCTTTCGTACCTTTTGACGTCAAACCTGCCTTTCTTTCTTTCTATGAATAAAGATTGTTACTGCATTTTACTCACAAGTTTCCTTTATTTCGTCTTCCTTTATTTTCCCCATTATTAAACGTACATCAAGTTGGCCCGCCACTTTCTCAAAATGAATTGAAATTACTACAGTCCTTTGTGCTATGTTTGTGCTCATATGTGCCCGAAGCACAGCGTTTGTGCTATTTAATTACTCAAATTATAACGATTTTAATGTGGCGGGCCAACTTGATTTCAAGCTGGCCCGCCACATTTTTTAAAACAACATATCTTGATTTTGATTACGCCAGTTTTTTGTGCTCCATTTGTGCTAACATGTGCCCAAAGTTCAGCTTTTTTACTATTAAATTACGCGCGTGGCAACGATTTTAATGTGGCGGGCCAGCTTGATGTTCAAGTTGGCCCGCCACATTTTCGAAATCAAAATTTTCTTATGCCATTCGTTAGTGCTGCGTTTGTGCTCATATGTGCCCGAAATTCAGCTTTTGTGCTATTAAATTACGCCCGTGGCAACGATTTTAATGTGGCGGGCCAGCTTGATGTTCAAGTTAGCCCGCCACATTTTCGAAATCAAAATTTTCTTATGCCATTCGTTAGTGCTGCGTTTGTGCTCATATGTGCCCGAATTTCAGCTCTTGTGCCATCAGATTATGCTTGTTACAACGATTTTAATTCTGCTGTCCACTGTTGTGAGGCGAAGTCAGGCGGGGCGGATTGCTTGGTTGGATACTGAGGGGAAGATAGCTTTTTCGTCCATTGGAGCGAAGCGGGAAAGCTAACACTACACAACTGGAGCACAATAATTGATTGTGTAAGTCTACAATTGAACTTTTTTGTAGAATGAGGTGGTCAAAAATTTAGAGTAAATAAAAAGTGTACTTCAACTTAAATGCATAAAAATTGATAATAACACGACCCAAGAAAATACTAGAAAAAAAATGGCAATGGAGTTCTCAACCAAGAGCTTTTTAACATAATGTATGTACGTATGAGCATTACTTATAATGTGTAAAGAATTAAAATACATCAAACTCCAGGCCTTGAGTGCACCCAAAGAAATAAACTTCGAACCTTCAAACAATTTGAGTCCTAAAATCCGTGTAAGTGACAACCAGATTAAATGTGATTCCAATGTTTAATATGCTGTGGAATAAAGTGGATTCCTAAAAGTTCAATAAAGGCGCGCTTAGATGTATAAACTAAATTTACAACTTAGTTCAAGAGAAATTAATTTGAAAATTAATTTTAAACTTAAAAACCTATATTAGTACATTATAGGATTGTTTATTCTGTGACGACAAAATACATCAGCCCAGGTCTTAGATACAATACAATTTTACCGAGATGAAATATTATCTTAGTAAACTGTGATCCTGGCTTGTTGACCATCTCATTCTACAAAAAAGTTCAATTGTAGGCTTACAGAGTCAAATTATTATTGTGCTCCAGTTGTGTAGTGTTAGCTTTCCCGCTTCGCTCCAATGGACCCAAAAGCTATCTTCCCCTCAGTATCCAACCAAGCAATCCGCCCCGACTGACTTCGCCTCACAACAGTGGACAGCAGAATTAAAATCGTTGTAACAAGCATAATTTGATGGCACAAGAGCTGAATTTCGGGCACATATGAGCACAAACGCAGCACTAACGAATGGCATAAGAAAATTTTGATTTCGAAAATGTGGCGGGCCAACTTGAACATCAAGCTGGCCCACCACATTAAAATCGTTGCCACGGGCGTAATTTAATAGCACAAAAGCTGAATTTCGGGCACATATGAGCACAAACGCAGCACTAACGAATGGCATAAGAAAATTTTGATTTCGAAAATGTGGCGGGCCAACTTGAACATCAAGCTGGCCCGCCACATTAAAATCGTTGCCACGCGCGTAATTTAATAGTAAAAAAGCTGAACTTTGGGCACATATTAGCACAAATGGAGCACAAAAAACGGGCGTAATCAAAATCAAGATATGTTGTTTTAAAAAATGTGGCGGGCCAACTTGATGTACGTATTATTAATCGACTATTATCGACTAGTGTACTGAACACAAACACTGAGCAAATTACTTGAATTTACTCAGAAGTATCGAATTTTCAAAACTTAACGTGCGTCTTCCGAGGTGTTCGGCAATTAATTTCGGTCTGCCTTTTTGCATTTACACTTTTTGGAATGTTCTGAAACCAACGGTGTTCAAATCAAGATTAAAGCAAATAGTTTGTGTAGGGTTCAGTTTTTCGCGCTTTTTATGACGTCTGCCCCCGCTTTGGTCAATTCCAAATCGTCTGCCTTATCTTGAGCATTACTAGTCGACCATTGTCGACTAGTTTACAAAGTACAAACAATAAGCAAATGGTTTGACTTGTGTTCTTATTTTTAAAGATTTATGTCAATTTTTACACCTTTTCGTTAGGCGAACCGATTGGCAGACAAACATTTCCTGAAATGACCACTCCAGTGCAATGTGTTGTTATGCATTGTAACATGCCTTGACTATTTTTATCGTCGGCTCTAGATCTATTGGTACCGGGCCTGGTTTGACTACCTGGGGCGATTCCTGGATAGATCAGTGGTTAGAGTGTTGGCGTACTAAGCCAAAGGTCCCGGGTTCTATTCCCGTGTCTAGGTGTCATATTTCGATCTAAATAATATATTTAGATGTGGCTATAACCGTAATAAACAAATATAATAGTTTAGCTATTTAATCCTTCATAAATTCTTCTTGTTAAGTTTTTATAGTATTTGACCTATTTATAATTCCAGAATTTGAGTGTAGTAACTTTTTTATTATAATCACTACATTACTATAGTATTCATTTACTGGCCTTGAAAATACCTTTAAAGTTAGCACTTTATTGGGATCTATGGAATGAAAAAATGCATTCCCTTATCTAATTATGAGTACACGCTGCATTCCTCGTAATAATCATCGCACGACTTCGGTAGTGACTAAAGGGTCAGCTTCCTTGTGACAGAAACTGCCAGCATAACAACAAAACATAACTTTCTTTCAAAAACAACCTCTTTCACCCTCAAACCTTCTCAGTTTTTCATTTCTTAACTAGCTTATCAACACTGTTAGAATCACTTAATTTTAAAATTCAGCAAGAATCTAATCTAATTTTTAAAACCATTCTTTGTATACTTTTTAATGTAACGGGTCTTACTACCCGTTCGGGATATTCGCATTTTATTACACCAATCAGATAGGGATAAGTAAGGTAGACTTTAAAGGAACTGTACCCAAATTTGTGAGAAGGGAAAATTACCCACGTTACCCTGTACAAATCAATTAGACGAGTTTAATATTTAGTCCGCATGCTCACCTTTGCGTGTTATAGTGACTGTTTTATTTGTTGGATAAAAAGTTTACCAATACATAATTTACATAATTTTTTTCACAACATTGAAGTTCCAAAGTTAATATATTTTCATAAATTTTTTTTTATAGATGACAGTGTTTATTTATTAAATCAATAACTGAACTTGATTTAGAACTAAATAATACAAATCATATGTGGAGCCCTTATTCATTTCTAATTGATACAAGTTTTCACATGGTGGAATTTTAACTAGACAAGGAATTATTTGTCTTGTCGGCCAACCATTGGCATTCTTTCAAGTTTTTGCTTGGAACGGGATCCTTATAATGTTGTTCGTAAAGTTATTTTTTACAAAAGGGTACCTTATGGTAGACAAGAAACCTTAAAACCCATATAAATGTTTAGTATGATGCTCTGCTGAACCTAACTGAAGGAACATTCACCCGTAGATAACAGCGTTATAAACCCAGCCACATTGCACGCGGCTGTGGTCAAACTCGGGCCTCTCGAGTCAGTTCAGCTAACCACTCATTTAACCTAGCTAGTGTCAGTTGACAAAGTTTGTAATGGCTCAGCCAACACATCAAACCTGTACTAATTCACTACGTTTAAGAGGCTGCGTTATTCTGATTTATTGTAGTCGCTTTTACTTTTCAGAACTAATTGTGCTTTAAGGGGTAGTCTGCTAAATTCAGAATACCTTCAACATAACTTTTTTATTTTGTTATTTTTGTTAATTTATTTTGTATTAATTTTATTTTGCAAAAGTATTTTCTGGTTCACATTTGAAAATTAATTTTTCAGAAATAAATTAGCATTTAATGAAGGTTTGTAAAATTTAAATTTTAAGTAGCTCTCAATAGTAATTACAGCCAGAAGCATATCATAGCGAACAAATAGTAAAAACAATAAAAAATCAATTTCTTTTGACAACTACATCGAACTTCCCCCCCCCACCCTTTTTTTTAAAAAGGTGTTTTTTTTAAATAACATTTGGTTGACCCAACGAGTATCTTCATTCAGACAAACTCCGCATCTTTATCTGGTGAAGATTTTATGGAGAGTGTAAAAGGCATAAAAGAAGATGTTGCAAACTCTCCAGAAATTAAGAATTCCCGTGGTGAGTAGCTGGAATCTGTTGGCTAGAAATACACTTTAATTAAATTGTACTGCCTCGGTCTGTTTACACATGGAACACCACGTTCTGCGTGTGGCTTGACTAAAGGAGGCTTACGTTTCATATTTAGACGGAGTCAATTAATCAAACTAACGTGTTTGTTTTTTTGCTCTCAGTAAAAATAACTAAGAAATCATCTATCCGTCTCCCACTACACTGCAGGGCTATCCACACATTTACACTACTAGGTAAGAAAGATAAACTGTACCTGCATTTTCATAGCGGGAGGGTGATTAACCATTTAGGAAACAAAACATCTCAATACAACTGGCTGGGATTCGAACCCCGACCTCATCACCGGCAAATTATATCATCAAAACATTTTATTAGCGTTTATACAAGATTATAGATTCTTGTATGATAACGAAAAATTAAAAGATTACCCGCTATGGTGGACACGTGGTCTTAATGTCAAGCTCACTTAGTTTTGCTGCTGATGGGGAGGTCGAGACTTGAATCCCGGTTGTGGGTGGTTTCTACTAAAAAGTTTCCAACTCTCCCTCCACGCCATTGTTTCAGAGCTAAACAAGTATTTGGAGGCCCATCCTAACATTTTTCGTGGATGTCAAAGTTCTTAGATTGAACTGTTCAGGGTCTACTAATTGTTAGCTATATATAATCCTGAAATGTTTTAGAATACCTTCAGAATGTTCTCGATTCAATGGTACAACAGTATTATAAACAATAGCCAGTTAACAAAGACAAGCTATTGTCACTTTAACTTAATTATTAATTCAGTATTTAATCAAGGTTCTTCTACCCACACCGGTGGGCACACGGAATAAACGTCAGGCTCGTCTAGTTTTGTATATCGGTAAGCCTCGACTCGAACCCCGGATAGGTGCACCAAGGGGGCGTTACCTAGGGGGCTCCCCTTTCACGCAAATGTGGGGACATTGCCTATAGACTTTACTTTCCTACCCCTATCTTATTAGTCTCAATAAAAGTATGGATAGCTCGGACGGGTATCAATACATGGTACAGAAAATAATAATTGTTACTTTTGATTGTAACGTCTTCACTAGGATCTCGTTATTTTATGATCGCTCACATTCATATTTTTGTAAGCAATTGAGACAAGACACCATGTCGGATGATTGGCGACCGTCTGTTGTGTTGACATATCATACACTCTCCCGGGTAACAAACATGCTGTCATGTTAGACTGCGATAAGGACGTGTTAGTGTATATTCTATTCACTCTTTCACTTTGAAAAAATGTGGGTACGCTTCCTCTAAATTATACCTTGCTCATCCCCACTCCATTAGTGTAAATCTGTGGCTAGCCCGGGCGGGTAGTAACATCAAAATATTGAAATAATTATTTCACTTTTACACATGGTTTTATTCATAGTAAATATAGTATATATAATATATACATATACAAATATACATACACACTTACATACACACATACATACACACATACACACATACATACGTACGTACATACGTACATACACACATGAGGGAGGTTCGGCTAAAGGTGGGGACACATTGGCGTCACGTCACGTGAGGTCACATGAGCTCACGTAAGCAATCAAAGTGTGAGTAGATTTATTTCTGTTGATAAGAGGGGTGCGCATTCACACTGGCGTCACTACATACACATCACGTGAGGTCATGTCTCCTCATGTCTCGTCACGCCCTCACGCGCTCTCACAATATCTGTGGCAGCACATATTTCGTGAGCCGTGAGTCCGTTGAAGTGTCGTCAGTGGACAAGTCATTTAGTTTTCTTGGTTGTTAGAGTGTGTTAATTATGGAGGAAATGCTTATTGAAAAAGTGCGTAGCCGAGCTCCTTTATAAGATCATGTAAGAACTGAAATTCTTCCTTTGTCACTCTAAAATACATTTCATATCGACTTGGGTGTTCTTTAAGTTCCTTAACCAAATGATAAAACTCGCCCTTCTCCTTACTTTTCAAATTTATTTGATGCACCCACACCCTTTTCCTACGAGCCACTGTATTAGCCACTAATACTGGACAAGCATTTTCCAACTCTTCTTCAAACTCAGATGAACTGCTTGATCCACTTTTCTCCATGGTTAGTCCAAGAATGAAGAACTTTAGATAAGAAACGTATTACTGAAAACGAAACGAGAGCGCATGTTGAGTGACATGACGTGACTAAAGTGTGAGTATGTACAGCACGTCACGTCATATCTCTACTGTGTGAGGTCACATGAGCTCACGTGACGTGACGGCAGTGTGTTCCCACCTTAAGAGTACGCACCTAAAGAAAAAACGGCCATAACTTTAAACTTTTCTTCTAAAATTAAAAAGATAATATGTAAACAGTTACTCCAACAACCGGGTTCTTTAAATTGCAAACATTGTTTGGCTAAAGTTTTTAAAATAGATAGAAATTATTTGTAGTGTGCGTACTGTTGAATGACAGGCGGGCAAGTGTCCACGTCAAAGGCTACTGGCTTTGTACTTGAAACATACCTCATGCCGCCATTAACTGCGACTATTACACAGCGCTCAATCGTCATCAAAATCATATCCACATGTTACACCCCTCTCTCCAACCCTTCTCCTTACGACCATCGATAACTTAAAGGTAGAGGGAGGGTTGCAATCTACATATTTACAAAGGACATGAAATGCAAGATTTAAATAGTAATACTATAAAAGGTTTATTCAAAGCAAAAAAAAAAAAAAAAAAAACAGCAAAGAAGAATTCAATTAATTACATGGTCTCAATAATCGTACTGAGTTCAGTGGAAAATCATGTTAGAAATAAACAGCCATTAGCAGGCGCGGATCCAGCAAATTTTCATAGGGGGGTCAAGCTAATTATAAATAACATAATTACTAATAATGTAAGCTTATTATTTAAGTAAAATAAGAATATTTTAGAACGTTTGAAAATGCATTATAGCAATGTGATAGTTTTTTTTGTCTGATCAATTTCTCAGCGTAGTCACCTAAATAACTCTAGAAATCCACAAAAATTAAAATTATATAATGTCAATAGCAAGTATCTTTTTAAAGCAACAGTAATTACTACTACTACTACTACTAATAATAATAATAATTAATAATAATAATAACTATAAAACCTATACAAAACATTGTTCAAACGTACCTCATATTTTATAAATGCATTAATTGCATTTTCCTCTTATTCTTTTGAGCAAATTTCTCCAAAACTTCATCAGGATGAACTTCTATGCTTCGATGAATATTTAACATGGCCAAACCATTTAATCGTTCCTCATCCATATTTGACCTTAAGTATGTCTTTAACCTTCTTAGGGTAGAAAATGATCTCTCACTAGTGCAAGTAGTCACGGGAAGAACAGACAAAATGTGGAGAAGAACTTTAATGTTTGGGTAAAAACCATCTGAAGCATGCATTAAGCTGTCAACCGCACTAGATGGACACTCTGCCTTAGATTTATGTTTCCAGCGTTGTTGCCACAAGTCAATCTCTCCACGAAGTTCTGACGGAGTCCCAGGAAGGTCATTAGCATATGTTTGAGCTGCTTGTAATAAAATTTCATTGTCTTGGTTAGCAAATGCTGGTATTAAACCGTATAATGTGATAATATTATCATGTCCAGTTGATGAAAATCTAGTTGACAGTTCAGAAATAAGATAGTCCACAAATGGCAGGTAGACATTTAGTCTATAATATTCCTCAGGACTATATGCAGCAACATTTGGCCCATGAGTTTGTGTTCGAAAGGTCCTTGGTATAGTGATGTCAATTTCATGTTTTACAGCCAAATTCACCGATTCATTATAGACTTCTGTATATTTATTAGGGTTATTCCGATAATCTTTCAATGTCTCTAAAATATTTGCTACCATATTATAGCAGTTTTTCAGGTCTAACGAAGGGTTTTGAAGCTGACGAGACAACGTGACTGTTAGACTGAAGATAAATGAAACAATATGCAGAGTTATAATAAAGTCAAACCTGAGAACTGAGGTGAGTAAAAGTGCTGACTTTGATGATGGTGCTTCCGCATCAAATACTTGTAGGAAACATACAACTGCATCAAAAACATGTAAGAATTGTAAAAAATGCATCGTGTCGTTCTACCCAACGCGTCTCACAAAGCGTTTTGAGTTTGCACTTTGTTTCTTCAGGATATTGTTCATGTATTTTTGCTTTCATTAAATCTGTTCGTTTACTGGATTCTCTTACTTCATTTGTTACGTTACTGACCACAGCAATAGCGTTCCTTACATTTGTTAAAGAACATGCTTTAGAAATGGACAGATTTAGTTTGTGAGAAGCACAGTGCATATATATAGCAAGAGGCTGCTTTTCCCTAATACGAGCTTGCACACCTTTGATTTTACCAGACATGTTAGACCCTCCATCGTACCCTTGACCACGCAGGTTTTCAATTTTAAGTCCCAAATTGTTTAATTTTTCAAGAAGTAAGTTTGTGAGAGCCTCGCCGCTGAGATTTCTCGCTTCCACAAAACCTAAGAATTCTTCTCGAATTTTAAGTGAAACTATGTCCAGAAATCTAACACAAAGACTCATCTGTTCAACTGTTCCAACATCCGTTGTTTCATCTGCTAGTACCGAAAAAAATTGCCCTGCTTTAATGGACTTAACAATTTTACTAAGGATAACTTCTCCACAAGCTTCAATTAATTCGTTCTGAGTTGTTTTACTAATAAACGTTGCATTTTTGGGTGCTGTTTTTATGTGATTTTTTAAATCACTATCACCGGCATCAATACGGAATCTTAAAAGTGCTCGGAAGTTTCCCTCATTTTCTGTGCTATCATTTTCGCTAAGCTCTCCATCAACACGATGACCTCTTAGGGGAAAGTTTTGTCGGCCACATAGTATAACTGTCTTTATCATGGGTATAAAACGTGCACGATTTTCTTCAATTCTTTTTTTCACTTCACAATTTAGTCTGACTTCAACTGATTGTTTCCTGTTTTCAAATGTATTCTTAAATTCAGAACATCTTATAATTGCTGTTTTATGATATTCATTGGAGGCGTGTCCGCAAAGCATTTCATTTCCTTTTTTGTAGTTTAGAAACGGAGTCCGTACAAAGCTTCCGAGAGATATTCTACTCCTACCTCCTTCCTTTGATCCAAAAAGTACACATGCAATACAATAAGCGCCATTGTCCTTAGCACTGTACGTCAACCAAACAAACTTGTCCAGCCATGATCTTTGAAAATGTCTAATACCTCCTGACTGAACAACATTAGGGAACTTGTAGCTTAGTGGTGGAGTCCACGGTTCTACTAGCATGTGGTATTTTAAGTCATCGGAAATAGTTTCAGCTCCAACAAAGTTGCCAATATCAAATTTTTCTGGTCCTACACTTTCTATAGAGATTTTAGTATTTGAATTAAATCCACTGGTTGAGGGTGAGTCACAAACTAAGTTCACTGACGCACTATTTTCAATTAAATCCACAGTTTCGTTTCCTGTTGATTCAGGATTTTTTTTCTTGAAAAAACAAAATAAATCCGTCTGTCCCTTTCTTTTTGACATTATAATATCAATACTTGCATTCAAATCACATAACTAGCAAAGACAATAATTTAACACAAAATTGAATAGCAGGAAGAAGTATCACACTCACAGTTTACTAAGAGTAAAGAAAACCATCATAGGTCATTATAATCACAAATAGACTGAAATATTTATAGATTACACTTTATTGCACATAAGCATTAACAAAACGAAACACACACGTAAAATGTTCCTCGTCTAAGGCCACTCGAACGAATCGTTCCGGTATTCTAAAAGTAAATATTTCCAGCTACCTCTGACTGGTTTGAAACAGATTAGCGTACTTTTCACTGGAAGGGGGGGGTAAGTCTTTCTAAAAATAGCACACTCCACCCCTCTTTAACTCGGTCCACTACTTGTGTTGAAGACAGGTGTATGAGGTGAACAGCCTGCACTAGGAATTCAGTAGGGGTGTGCAAATCTTCGAAATGTCAAAGTCAAAGTTGAAGCCTAAGTCACCTTCGATTCGACTTCGTCACTTCGACAACCACCTTAGCATCTTGAGAAGTTTTGAAGATAAAATAAAACCTCTATAAATAACGAAAATATTTGAAAATCACTAATTACTACCCATTTAAATAAATTATAATAATCACATAACAGCAATAAAAAGTATTTTAACACTAACTTGATATTGAATTATATCTACCTATAACGCAAGCAGGAATAAACTCAGATATGTCAGCACAAAACAAATATAATATAGTGTGTTTTTTCCCTACTAAACTTTCTCTTTATTTAGAAGTATTATTAGATAATTTAAAAATTAATAATAGTGTTATTTGATAAAAAAAACTGTATTTGGTTTCAGCTTCAACCTTTCTTGGCATGCTTCAATCTTTGCTTCACCTGAGACTAAAAGAACATTCGCACATCCCTAGGAAAGATAAAAACTTGTATGATTTAATTTTTTAGTATTTTATTTCTAAATATACATTTTTTAAATTAATTTTCTAAACACCACAGGGGGGTCAGCTGACCCTTTGACCCCCCCCTGTATCCGCACCTGGCCATTAGTGTAGTTCCTTAGCGAGAACGTCTCTACTGTTAGACATATCAAACAATCAGATGGGCTAGTCTTTATGAGACAAACGACCCACAGTGTTCAAACGAATACAAGTAAACAAATAATAAATCAGTTAATAAATTTATAAGATTTATATAAGAGCCTTATGGGCCTTATTATACTGTTTCAAACGTGTCTGTACTGCATCAATTAAGCATACTTCAAACAAATTAAATTATAAATATATAAAGAATATTTATTAGACATTTTTAAAATACGCGAGAGTTTGGCTAACAGACTTTAGTAAACTCCCACGGGACTACCTGACCTAAACTTACAGTTTAGAAATTTCCAGTTTAGAAACTTCCATCTATTCATGGAATCAAAGTTAACAAAATTACTATAATCATAGTTTAGCAAAAACATTTAAACTACGATCAAAATATAAAATTAATCACTAATTAATTTTATCAGTTAAACAATTTACGTTTCAAAGTTAAATTTTATAAGTGTTCATTATCACAAAAGAAATCATAAAATTTTATTTACAACATTATTTCAGAATGAAATAATGATAAACTTCTTCATCACAAAAATATATCAAAGTTATTATAAAGTAAAGATCAAACTAAACAGCTGTCTCGAGCGCCCAAGTGGCGACAGACATTATATATTTTACTATTTGGCGAAGAAAATAAATACGGCTTATACAAAAGTTAAAGTTTTGAATAATTAAATTATAAAGTTCATAGTATACGTTGCCATTGTTAAAGTTTGTAGTTTATCATGGATGATCCTGGCATAATCCTGGTCCTAGGACTATGTTCCTCCGTCCAGTGTTGGTTTAATAGTCAATTTAATAATGCGCTCACAGGACTTTAAATAGGGGTTTTTCACAGCATGGAAACAAGGTTGGGGGGGGGGTAGAACAATTCCTTCTAGAAGGAATCGAACATGACGTGGATTGTTGATATTATTGTCCCATTATTCATTTTAAACAGCGATTCTTCAATCGGACGTAATTTCTGTAGTTGTGGAACTATCCACCAGGGTGCAGAATGGTAGAATTTTGTTGAACGTGGATAGTATTGCTTGGCGTGTCTTCAGTGTCTATTTGATTTAGTCGGTGTTGACTTCGGTGAAGGAGTCTCTGTTACTACCCGGTGTAGCTCGTCGTTGTCTACACACGATAGATTTGGTGAGTACAGATTCCAATGTATTCCATAGTTCTATTGAATTGATTTTATTGATTTTAATTGTCTATCACGTTGTCTCAATTTACAGGAACTACAATAGTGAAGAGTACTATTGTAAGGTTTAGAATATTATTGAATATTATTAGGGGCGGGTGGTATGATTCTTCGGCGAGTTGAGTATGAAGTTTAGCATGGGGGCGAGTTCAAATGTAACTCAATGTTACACACATCAGGGGCATTCAGGCATTTTTTTTCCGGCTTCTCATATTCAGACTCACTATTTAATTTTCGTCGTACTGACACAACTTTTGCCTTCATCTTATTCTCCCGTTTTCTTTTTCTTTCCTCTAGTATACGTTCCTCTTCTTCACTCTCTCTTTTCCTCTTCATGACTGTTCTTTGCTGGAGTTGATAAAATTAGTTGTGATTTTTGTGACCGTCTTTTTATTTTTCCTACTGAGGTTTCTTTTGGTGGACGTAGTCATGTGGGGTTGCTGAATTAGTGAACCTGTAGAAGTCCTAGGTTGGTCATGTGAGACTAATCCAGCCTCTTTATTAGCTTGAAAAGGGCATAATCATCTACTTCAGAGCTAACTTGATCCCCTAATATCGAGTTGCCAGAGCAGATACCTGTTGGTGAATCATGTTGATTACCACTGCCATCTTGCTCGCGGGAAGTGACCAGAGACGGTGCAAAATCGTTATATATCGTTGATATAAATAAAGATTTAGGAAGAATTGTACTGCCAAGAATGACACTAGCATTTAGTTGTGTAAGAATACGGAGAGAGTGCTGGTAGGAGTTCGCGTGAACTCTTAGCCGAGACCTTACTGAGTACTCAAACCCGAAATTGTAATAAAAAAAAAAAGCCGTTATATGCCATCACATGCCACTTTAGGGGAAAATGTTGCAGAAATTACAAGAGACACGCATAAAAAGATTTATATGCTACTGTAGAATGTATTTACTCCTTGTAGCGCACTAATTCCTTAAGTTTTAAGGCCAAAATATTTTTAAAAAAATTATGAATAATTGTTTCTTACCTGTAAATTCTTCAGATCACTCGTAAAACTGTCAACGCTACAATCATTACAACTACACCTCGTTGCACAATGGCTGGTCGTTACCAGTTTCCCGCCAATATTGCCAACTTTGTAGAAAGGGCATCTGTATTCTTAGACGATGCGTACTATTGGTCTAACCTCCCTTACATACATATATAAATACATACCTACAAGATACACATACATACATAAATAACTATATACATATACGTACATATATAAATACATACATACAAGATACACATACATATATACATACATATATACATATACATACATATATACATATAATACATATATACATATACATATATACATACATATATACATACATATACATACATATATACATATACATACATGTATACATATACATACATGTATACATATACATACATGTATACATATACATACATGTATACATATACATACATGTATACATATACATACATGTATACATATACATACATGTATACATATACATACATGTATACATATACATACATGTATACATATACATATATACATGTATACATATACATATATACATGTATACATATACATATATACATATATACAAATATATACATATATTTACATATATACATATATTTACATATATTTACATATATTTACATATATTTACATATATACACAATATATACACAAATATATATATACATATATATACACATCGCGGTGGTGTATTATGTGGTCTACACACGCGATCAAACAAAAAACAAACTATATCGACAGTCTACAAATCTTTTATAAAACACTAGCCTTATACAATATGCTCTAGGTTTTGATAAAAAAATACAGAATCTAAAATTTTAACCTATACATGAAAATCATTTAATAATAATGTAATGTAACTGTCAAATATGAAGCCACCAAGCCTGGTCTATAGCATAAGTGTGATTCTTTCTTTAAACTACTACAACAGCCTTGGTCACCAAATTTTAAAAGTTTCAAGGACCATTTATAAATACTGGCGTCCATTTGATATAATCTACTATACACATTTACTGTTTATAAACACTAGTGTAATAAGATGGGTGGTCTGGATATCAAGTTGTCAACTACTCGGGTAGATATAAGAAATACTTCCCTAACACGGGTTATATATTCGTACTCTCTTTATTTGTCTAAGGAGGAACTCCTCATGAGATACATTAGTTTGTAAGCTCCACTGAAGGCATATTTTCCGCATCCTACGCCAATACGCCATTTAATTGAGCCGCACTAGTTTCTGTGGAAAACCCTGAAAACGACGGATGCGGCTGAGAGCACAACTAACGACCCAATATTCGCTCATAATGTGATAAAATATGTAGAAGCGGTCCTAATAGTAACTGAAAATAATTGAACTACGTTTACAAAGTTTATATCGCCTGTCAAATGTGACATTCGCATGACTATCAGCCTTTATCATGTTAATACATGAATGTATGTTAATTAATGTATCATGTTAATACATGAATAATTTTTAGAACTGGCCAGTTGTGTAGTTTCTTTTTAAGTTTTTGTTATTTGTTTCTAGCACCGCGTTCATGCTATACGCATACGTAGTATTACTCTAATGTGTTAGGAACTAGATTAAGTTGAGCTTAGGGGAGATTGGTCAGCGCCTGAAGCTCGATACTCTCGACCGTCTCTCTTAAAGTAACTGGTCAGCACCTGAAGCTCGATACTTTCAACCAGTCTCTTTTAGAAGTAACTGGTCAGTGCCTGAAGCTCGATACTCTCGACCAGTCTCTCTTAGAAGTAACTGGTCAGCGCTTGAAAGTCAATACTCTCGACCACTTCTGTCCTATAAAAACTGACTGAAATCAACGTTTGGAATGTGTGTTAAGTGTGTTATACAGGTTAAGATAGTTTCTGTACGCTAAAATAGGTAATTATTTAAAAGCGTACGTTACAACTATAAAAATATTTGGTAAAATATAATTATTTACATGGTCTCGTTGTTAGTTTGAAACGGTATTGTTTTAATTTTCTAAAACCTTAGAAATAATGTTAACGTTTCATCACAACGTTCATCAATGGGCACACAGACTAAATATAAAGCTGGTAAATACGGGTTTGATGGTAACAAGTAGGTCGCAGCTTGAATCCCGCCGGGGTGACTGAGGATTATTATTCCTAAATGGTTTCCTACTTTTGCTTCATGAAAATGCGGGTACTTTAACGTAATATTCTGCCTTCTTCGCCTTCGCACCGTTAGCGTTTTTTTTATAGCCATGTCACCGGTTCAGGTTATACGAACATAATGATATAATAATTTCTCTAATGGGGTAGGGATGAGCAGGTCTGCATTTTAGAGGTAATCTACCAGCATTTGCGTGGAAGCAGAGTAGGAAACCATTTAGGAAAAACCACACTGAGTAGACTCTACCTGGACTCGAACCCTGGCGTCCCTGTCGTCAGCAGGTTAGTCTAACTCTATGTTGTCGCCTTAGACCGTTCAGCCACTGAAGTGGATACTAGCGTCGTTAATTGTGGATGGCACAATCGGGAAGTGCAGGGCGATGCAACAAACACAGAACATTGAGGAACGTTGTACCCTGTCAAGGGTACAAAACTTGCTCTGAACGATATTATACACCTTCAGGTACTCTGAGAGGATAAGCAACAGATGACCAGTGTCGCGACGTGTTCGTCACGCGTCACACAGATGACCAGTGTCGCGACGTGTTCGTCACGCGTCACACAGATGACCAATGTCGCGACGTGTTCGTCACGCGTCACACAGATGACCAATGTCGCGACGTGTTCGTCACGCGTCACACACTATATTAGTTTATATACCTTTTTTAAAAATCTGAAATCTATCATGTGAGTAACGTTCTAGGACCTGGACTGTCAGTTGTTAGTGACTTCTATTTTTTAGATTGTAGCCATGCGGGCTTTCCCTTTTCACCCAGTGAATTATGAGATGTTTATTTTACGGTATGACCGTTATTATTAACTAGCATTACCCGCGGCTTCGCTCACATTAAACAATACATCAGCACATACGAGCACTTCAAATGCTAGATGATAGTAAAACTTACTCAAGACTCGGCCCCGTCCCCTTCCCCTCCACACCACAGCTCATATCACGTGCCATCTTATGTAGCGGCAATACCAGCCGCGACGAATGCTCCCTACTTATGCCTGGTGTTTTTGCGACACTACCTCGCTCGCTGATGAGAATAGCGGGATACTATAAACTATAAACCTCCCTGGAAAATAATGAGTGCAACAAAAGACATCCCATATTGATACAATGAGTACGTTTTGAGTTTACTGACAACAAACAAACAAATAACTAGACACTTACATCCTAAAAATGGATTATTTGGTATTCTTATAGTTTGTACCACCCAGAAAAAAAGTAGAACGCCACAAAAATTCGAATGCGCAGATAACCCTTAGTGTTTTATTTAGTATGTAGATCTTCTATCTAAGAAACTTAAATAAAGTAAATTGAAAGACGCAATCTTTAGTAAGCACCCTATCACAACAAATATAACTGTGTTGTTGGTTTAGTATCAATAAACAAAACTAAATAAACTTAATTCACAAGCAACTGCTTAAAACTATTGAAAACATAACTAAATTTAAGACCAAAATGAAAACATACTAACAATGACTCTCTTACTTGAAGGCATTACTGCATTGAACACCAAATATTTACTATCAAAGAAACAAAACTAAATAAACATAAGCAACTTGCGAAACTATGAAATATCTGAAAAATACCTAATTTAAGAATCAAACGCAAGCATACTAACAGTGTCCCTCTTACGTGGAGGTGCCGTTGCGATGAACAATAACAGACTGTTAGACTTTCATCACTACATTTAATTACTATCACTAGTTGTATTTTAACTATGGACTGTGCACATGTAGCCTATACCTTGCCTGACCTAGTCTTATCTATGTAAATCAAAGGTGACAGGTTACTTAAGTGTTTTTTTTTAAAAAAAACACTATTTACCATCTAAAGTGAATGAATAAAATTATTGAAAAGATCTAAAAAAAAACTCGTTGCCAAGGAGACAGGTTTTGGTTGATATTTTCAAACACCTCATTGCCAAGGAGACTTACAAAAAATATTAATTATACACTTTAATATATTTGAATTGTTACAAACTTAAAACACAAATGTAACCACACCAACAATATGTTTTTTGGAGCCTCCTTAGTTCGCTGATGAGATATCGTGACGGTATACAGCTTACTCTTTATTCTGAAGAATAAGGAATACAACAGAAGTTCCGTCTAGATCCGATGAGTACTCTTTGAGCTTATTGGCAACAAACAGACAGAATCAAAGGCACAAATAGATGTGGAGTTCTATTATATGACGTATGGGGCGCAATAACTAATGGGTAGATGTTTTGTAGGGTTTAAATAACATTTTATATAACATCAAATATGATATATACTTTTAGCAACTTAAATTATATCTAAACTACTTATTCAAGAAAAAGCTATAATAATATTTTTAGAATAGGCCTATATACTAAATTTCTAGAGGTTTTTTTTTAGCGTGAGTACATATTTAAAGTTTTCTTAGGACACATCCTACATTCGAGCACTCGTTATAAGAAATCATTCCGTAGTATGTGGTTTTACTAAAAATCTTTCAAGTATTATATAAGACCTACTTTTTAGAAATATTTCTCATGGACTTTATAGGCACAGGATGCAAAGGCTATAACGTTAACAAACAAATTGAATACACAGCACTAGGCCTACACTTACAATTCAAGGAAACCAACAGTAACCACATGAAACTGTGATTCAAACAAATCTTATTTACCTTCATGCTGAGCTGGGATGGTTAGATTACTTCTAGCCTCATGAGCTCCCAACTTTCAACATTCAAATGGTACACAATATATTGAACGTTTACTTGAGGCTATTTTCTGGCCGCTACAAACGGTGCGATAAGCCACAGGTTTCAGTTCGATTCACATGTTCACTATCCAGGTGTATTTTTTCTGCAAGAATTTGAGAACTACTAGAATATAAAGTGCAACTATTTCATTCATCACCCGGGTTCGAACGGAGCTCCCCAGAACTGTGCTCTGACTTGCAGTATACGTTTGTCACTAGGGTTTGGAGTGTCCAGCTAGGTGTGATAAATGGTTTTGGAAACTTTACTGACGGGTTATTTATTAGTTTTCACCGACCTTTTATCTTCACCTTTTTGTTCATTAATCATTTTGTGTTTTACTATCGTTACTCACTAGAAACTTATTCGACGGTGCTTCGACAAATAATATTGCTTATCGCTCTAGATTGGTCCTAGATAATAACCCTAGGGACTTGATGTGATGTTGATACGATTGTGTATGTTGAGGCCGTGTTGATTGTTAGCGGGCATCACTCGGTAACAATAGTGGGGGGACTATTAATGGTAACAATGGAAACATTACCGGGTACAACCAGCACGGCCATTGTCGACTAATCTTCCTTGCAACAATGTCTGATGCTGATAACGAGGTCCATGTGTTTGTGAGTGGACTTATCTAATCAGCGACGTGTTCAACGCGGAGCACATCACCAGATGTCTGCAATGTTGAGGGAAGCTCCCTGCTGATGGGGATGTAGAACGTATTATTTCCTGGATCAAATCTATCGCGTTTAGATTGTACTTGTTTGGGCGACATTGCATATTTTAGGGCTATAGGGCTATATGCATTTAGTCGATTTAGGGCGAAGTCATATTTTTTCCTGGGGATTTATTATTCTGTCTCCATGATCCACTTTGTTCCATTGACTTTATATTTTATTGAATTGCCGAAGTTTTTATTCATTCATTACGTAGCCTACAGTTTGAAAGCTCTTTATTAAGGCTCATCTGCAGTCAGACTTTCATAGGAGGGACTTAAGTGACTGCTAGAAAAGCTACTAAATCCACTTTCATAAATTGAGAAGTTGAGAAGGTCTGATTTTCAAAATTTGGCCCTTTAAAAAAAATTAAGCATTTTTTTATGGCCAGAATTGATAATATATAGTTTTAATTAAATAGACTATGGTAGAGTGGGGCTATTTGGGTCGTTTCAACTTTAATCTAAGTTTTCACCTATAATATTGTTGTGAAAAAATGTTTAACATTTATTTATATTTTTATTCATTTCTTTTGAACAATACTGAATAATAGTTTTATTGAAAGAATCTAAAGATAAAATAATTTTAAAAATTGATTATAAAGTATAAATAACATTTTAGTAAAAACGTGGAGCTATTTGGATCAGGGATAGGGTTATTTGAATCACACATTTATTTTGATATTTTCCCACCATTATTGATCTTTTAAAATATTGTTATTAAATGTCTATACTACTAGATGCAAACAAAATGTTTATATGCATTTTCCTCACTTAAACTGTGTTGTGTTTTTTTCCAAAATCCCTGAAACTACGATTCGCAGGTTTGACACCAAATCCAGTATCCTTTTCCAATCGACTTTTTGTCATGAAAATTTAATTTACAAAAACCACATGGTACATTTTCTTCTTCAATTTCTGATTTATGACCGACGTCATAGTCTTCATCTGAATGGCTGGATGTGGTCAATTCAGCTAAAATACGTCTTTTAGACTTTTTAGGGACTCTGTATTTCAAGGTCCTACCAGTATTAGTACAGGTCTGTCCAAACTACAACTTACTAATACATCACATCTAAAGTATTCTAAACGAGACAAAAATACCTGCCCACATAAACTAGAACTATTCATCAACTTTGAATGCCAGGGAGAAATAATGTGTAGTAGTTCATTAGTTTAGTTTGATTTAAAATTTATTTTTAATTTTTAAATCAAACAACGCTAATAATTGGACAGCATATAAGCTCACTTTACGAAGTGTCGAAAAGCGATAAATAATTAATCTTATATTATAAAATAAATAAAACGCAAACAAAATAATGATTCAAATAGCCCCTTAAAAAGTGACTTAAATGGCCCCGTAAGCAAACTTTTTTTCGATATAAAATAACTCTAGAAGATTTGACTATAAGTTTAAAAAAAAATTACTTCAAAATATATGACTATAAGAGGGCAAAACCTTAGGACGCAAAGACAATTATTGACATCACTAGGAAAAGTATGTCAATCTCACTTCAAAGTGATTTCGCAGCCATTCAAACGTCTAGAAATTATTTTATACCAACTTACAGCGAGTAGATCATTCAATAAATGATAAGAACTAAACATTAACAAATAGGTGCAGAGTTGCTGCACAGTATCTTGAATTCTTATTTTGATTCAAATAGTCCCACCCTATTATATATGTTATGACATGACGTATGAATACGTGAAAGTAGATCTAGTAGCTTTTCTAATTGTCAGATAAAGCTCTTCCTATGTAAGTTGGACTGTACCAATGTTGGGAATCTTATTCTTAGTCAAACTGTTTATTATTTTGGAACAAGTTGCACTACGAAAAACTGCCAGACCTTCGCAACTTGCTAGATCCTCTTATCATGATGTTTTATCTCTCCTCAGGTGCCAGTACTTGATATCACTTATTATTTATCACTCTTTCTTTTTTTTATATTCTCTTTCTATGCGTTACATTGTATTAGCTCTTTTTCCTAAGTGTATTTGTTCATCAGTTTGAAAAGTATTTCTGATAGAGTTAGGGCTTTTTTTGTCAACATACCATTAAATTAAAATACTACACAATGTTTAAAAAACCATTGCAACTCTAGCCACAGTCCAATGTTCATAGGAAGAGTCACTTAGACGTGAACATAGATATAGTAACTTTTCAATCTGTTAGATAAGGTCCTTCCCTATAAAAATGTAAGTGTAGACGAGAATCGAAGCCTGACAGGCCGTATGAAAGTCATGTATTTTTATCACTTGTACAAATAGTTCGCCAAATCTTCGTATAAAGAAAGCATGGTGAATGTTTTGTTCGATTGAGAATGTTGCCCGCTGATCGCTCGCTGAGGCAACTGTTGTCTGCCGATGCATCACGAGAGATGGTGTCATACTATTCAACAAGACCGTGAGAGAGAAAGTCGTCGAGCCGGTGTTGCCTTGTCAAGGACTCTTGTGTTGTTCATCTCACCTTTCCGTCGATTGGCACGTTCAGGTTCTTTATACCCGTTCCTCAGGATCGTACCATCCTCCCTCCCTCACTATTACATTTCATTTGCAAACCAACTGGATACGAATTCGAAACTAACTTCTAAAACACACACAATCAATTCCGCCGTTGCTCGTGATCCAGTTTATGGCCGTGATGGAAATCATCTTGGTAAACAGATGCGCTACCTCCGAGCTCTGCACTCCTGAACGTCGACAACATCTCAAGTTGAAATAAGCAACAAGCTCACATAAATAAGTGATAATTTACATTTATTTTTAAAACGTTTCCTTTCACATGGAATTCTTGTATATGTATTAATGTATAATATATATATATATCACCGCGTATTACTTACTGTTCAGGTTATACTCGTATAATAGTTAAAAGCACTTATTTTTCTTAGATTGCGTAACATTCCTAAGAAACATTTTTATTTTTAAATTTGGACAAATACAATTTTATAGTTTATTTCTTTGAGTCTTTCTTAAATGGGTGCTAATAGCCTACTTGTTTTTGTTGGTGATTTATTTGTTTACACACACAATGAAAAAACAAATTAAATTGTAGCAATCTTTTAAAGTTTTAGATCCTTTCATATACTACATACTAATCATACTATACATGTGTATCACTAGGCCTACCTACATTTTCAAATAGCAAATTGTTGATACATTCACCCGAGATTTACTTGTACTCGGCCTCTCTAAATGTCAGGCCAGGGTTTTCAACCTGTGTGTCGCAGGAGTTTAGGGAACGAGAACAAAATTGAGGATTTATTTTTTATAAATCTTCGATTAACATAGTTTTTAAAAATAACGCAATTATTATATTTGTAGCTATTGAACTTTCAAACACAATTTAAATAGTAGTTTTTTTTCAATGGAAGACTCCATTCTTACAACTCTGATGGTTTTTCTTGACGATTTTAGCGCCTTGTTCAGTGGACAGTGAATTGAAAAAAGCTGAAAGTCGCTTCTCTAGGCTATTGCGTAAATAAAATGCTGATATATTTCCTATGAATGATCCCTAGCCCATTAGTGTAAATATGAGGATATCCCGAGCGAGCAGGAAGACGCGATTAAACCAAAAAACCCTTTGAACCCAAACTTGGTTTCTGTGCAACAGGTCAGGCTATCCTGCAATTTACACCAGATCTAACTATTTTAATGACAAAAGATTAGGAAAGTACATTTTAAGAATAGTCATCAACTTTCACTGGGATAAAGAATGAAAAACCATAAATAAAAAAAAAACTTTAGTGCATTCGAACAGGATTCGAACCCTAGCTTCTCGAGTCGTAAGCAAACACAGTTGTGCTAAACCAACTCAGCCGAGCTTTTGTGTGACCAGAACTATATTTTAAAATCTGGTTTAACCGTCCATGATCTGTGGTATTGTTACTACCCTCAACAGCTCTAACTCAAAGGTAGGCCTGTATCCTATTTCCTTGACTCGGATGGCGCGGGAAGAAGGTTGTCAGCGTGGATAATGAACGACCTTGCGCAAACTCGTATAGAAATATTGGATAGTATCGTCTCCTCGATGTCCTTCAACACTACTCACCTGCTCGACCACGTTGAGGTTGCGATGAGTCAGGTAGTGTAGTACTTACACCTCAAGTTAGAGCAGTAATAAAGCTGCATATTACTGCCCGCGAGGGGAAAACCCATCATTTAGTAGAGTGGGTTTTTTCTCCGGTTTTCTTGAAGATGACGATAATTTGGAACGTTTTACTTTCATCTCTTTTAAGTTTTTGACGGATGGCAATAGGGCTACGGTGACATTATACTTTTTGTTTGTACTTTTAATTAATTATGTAGATGCACTCCCCGAGTATGGCCATGAAACTAAGCAGGCTTACGAGCGCGAGTGTAATTTCGCTACGACAAGTTTTATAATGAATCTTTGATCGTCCAGCATGGTCCATAACATCGTGTGCAGCCTCACGAAAGATGCGCAGCAGGCCTACATGACGAGTTTTACCATCTATTATTAATACCGGCCTCTTTCTTCAAAGTGATGGGGCCTACATAGGGCTGTGTAGCTGCTCGTGAGCCATAAAGGAACAACGGTTTATGCGCCACCTATAGGTTATTTTATAATATCCTGATGAGTGTTTCTTTGGATGTTTCTGATAGTTTTTATGACTGTGGACTCTATACCAATATACTATAGTTAGGCTTTTAACTAATGGGAATTTGATGTGTATATGTCTTGTATCTAGATTAAAAGTTAATAAACTAATTTCATATATTGATACGTCATGGCATATGATCTGAAACTGGCACAGTTGATGGATAGTATACATTCCTCAAAAATAACGCTAATAATAAGCTATAGTAAAATGTTATCAATGTTAACCAGAGTAAAATCTTCTCGTTTCTACAGTCCTGCCATACTTACACTCGCACACACATCTAGCTCGGCTACATGAAATAGTACCCTTCAAAGTAATGTTAAAAATACTCACCTGGGGAGGTTATTACCATCGATTCAACATTTTAATTTATTATTTTACGCCCTTTACCCCTGGACTATCCGAATATTTACACAAATTGGGTAAGGGGGACGAAGGTAAAATTTAGTTTAATTGTACCCGCATTGGCTTGGAGAAAGGGAATAAATTTAAGGCGAAAGTGGTTAATTTATTTATTCTTCCTCAATTCGAAACCAAACCTCTTCATCCTCGGTAAACTAAACAAGATGAGACCTGATTCATTTGCCCACGTAACTAGACAATATTAGCCCTGATTCATTTGCCCACGTGCCCATAGGTAGCAGTTTGTATTATTCATCGAGCATCTATATATGCGGGCATATTTTCTTTAAATTCTCATATTCACTCCCACTCATCTAGTCAAATTAAATGCGTACAGCTATAGACAGCAAGATGCAGATTAAATAAAACAACTCTTGACGACTCGCACAAGACTAGGTCGTCCAATATAAACTTGGGACAGGGGTTGATTGGAAAGCAAGTGAGACAGCAGAAGGGTAAGGTATTATTTCAAATACAAATTAAAATTATATTCTTTAGAATACCCCATTGTCTAACTTTTCCATTATTTCGTACTTAAAAGTTTGTATTACATAAACTGTAAAATACGGTATATTCACTCTTGTAGCCTCTTAACTAAGGTTAAACGGGTATAGTGGCAGTAGGCCTCTTAATGGACAAACCATCATATATTGATAAGCCTGTGATTGGTTCATTTTATTTCTACTTGGTGTTTCTGGAGGAGGGAGAGGGGTGATGATACTAACGTTGTAGCCTGTGCACAGTTGTCTAAAACTAGCATACTCTCTGTGAGATCTTCTGGACAGAGTTGAATATACGAGGGATATCTCTGGAACACGCTCCTACTCAGTTATACACATTTAGAGAAAATGTAGCCGTATTTACACGGAAGGGGAATGGGAAAATATTCAGAACAACCGGCCGGGATTCAAGCCCCGACCCTCCAATTACTCTCCCCTTGGATTAAACTTTAAATAATCCTCTTATCGATACATAACCGCTTCGGTGGCCACATGGTATAAGGCGTCACTTTCGCTACAGACCAGACTGCCGATGAAGGGGAGATAGTGGTTCGATCCCGGTCGGATATACTGAGGGTGGTTTTTATTAAATGATCTCCCAATTTCTCACCACGCAAATGCGGATACACTTCCTTTGAATTCAATTTACCTCATCCATAATCCTTTTGCGTAATTGGTACATAGGCACATAGCCCGAACGGGTAGTAGGACGCGACGATAAGAGAAGTAATCAAACTAATATCGGCATATGCCTATGTTGTTGCTCCACCATTTACCCGAGTTCCCTCGCTCCACCATTTACCCGAGTTCCCTCGCTCCACCATTTACCCGAGTTCTCCCCTCCGCCCTCCCGCCATTTACCCGAGTTTACCCATCGCTCCGCCATTTACCCGAGTTCCCTCGCTCCGCCATTTACCCGAGTTCCCTCGCTCCGCCATTTACCCGAGTTCCCTCGCTCCGCCATTTACCCGAGTTCCCTCGCTCCGCCATTTACCCGAGTTCCCTCGCTCCGCCATTAACCCGAGTTCCCTCGCTCCGCATTAACCGATCCCTCGCTCCGCCATTAACCCGAGTTCCCTCGCT
This sequence comes from Timema podura, assembly GCA_033556935.1. Classification (NCBI taxonomy): domain Eukaryota; kingdom Metazoa; phylum Arthropoda; class Insecta; order Phasmatodea; family Timematidae; genus Timema; species Timema podura. The sequence continues at coordinate 2,914,434 of JAVRXN010000011.1, forward strand.
CCGCCATTAACCCGAGTTCCCTCGCTCCGCCATTCTATAACCCGAGTTCCCCCCCTCGCTCCGCCATTTACCCGAGTTCCCTCGCTCCGCCATTAACCCGAGTTCCCTCGCTCCGCCATTAACCCGAGTTCCCTCGCTCCGCCATTAACCCGAGTTCCCTCGCTCCGCCATTAACCCGAGTTCCCTCGCTCCGCCATTAACCCGAGTCCCGTCCGCTTCCCGTCCTCGCTCCGCCATTACCCAGTTCCCTCGCTCCGCCATTACCCGAGTTCCTCGCTCCGCCATTACCAGTCCTCGCTCCGCCATACCCGAGTTCCCTCGCTCCGCCATCTACCCGAGTTCCCTCGCTCCACCATCTACCCGAGTTCCCTCGCTCCACCATCTACACCCGAGTTCCCTCGCTCCCCATTCTACCCGAGTTCCCTCGCTCCACCATTTACCCGAGTTCCCTCGCTCCACCCATTTACCCGAGTTCCCTCGCTCCGCCATTACCCGAGTTCCCTCGCTCCGCCATTTACCCGAGTTCCCTCGCTCCGCCATTTACCCGAGTTCCCTCGCTCCGCCATTTACCCGAGTTCCCTCGCTCCGCCATTTACCCGAGTTCCCTCGCTCCGCCATTTACCCGAGTTCCCTCGCTCCGCCATTTACCGTTCCCTCGCTCGCATTTCCAGTTCCCTCGCTCCGCCATTTACCCGAGTTCCCTCGCTCCGCCATTTACCCGAGTTCCCTCGCTCCGCCATTTACCCGAGTTCCCTCGCTCCGCCATTTACCCGAGTTCCCTCGCTCCGCCATTACCCAGTTCCCTCGCTCCGCCATTACCCGAGTTCCCTCGCTCCGCCATCTACCCGAGTTCCCTCGCTCCGCCATCTACCCGAGTTCCCTCGCTCCGCCATCTACCCGAGTTCCCTCGCTCCGCCATTACCCGAGTTCCCTCGCTCCGCCATTACCCGAGTTCCCTCGCTCCGCCATTACCCGAGTTCCCTCGCTCCGCATTTACCCGAGTTCCCTACCCGAGTTCCCTCGCTCCGCCATTTACCCGAGTTCCCTCGCTCCGCCATTTACCCGAGTTCCCTCGCTCCGCCATTTACCCGAGTTCCCTCGCTCCGCCATTTACCCGAGTTCCCTCGCTCCGCCATTTACCCGAGTTCCCTCGCTCCGCCATTTACCCGAGTTCCCTCGCTCCGCCATTTACCCGAGTTCCCTCGCTCCGCCATTTACCCGAGTTCCCTCGCTCCGCCATTACCCGAGTTCCCTCGCTCCGCCATTTACCCGAGTTCCCTCGCTCCCGCCATTTACCCGAGTTCCCTCGCTCCGCCATTTACCGAGTTCCCTCCTCCCATTACCCGAGTTCCTCGCTCCGCCATTTACCCGAGTTCCCTCGCTCCGCCATTTACCCGAGTTCCCTCGCTCCGCCATTTACCCGAGTTCCCTCGCTCCGCCATTTACCCGAGTTCCCTCGCTCCGCCATTTACCCGAGTTCCCTCGCTCCGCCATTTACCCGAGTTCCCTCGCTCCGCCATTTACCCGAGTTCCCTCGCTCCGCCATTTACCCGAGTTCCCTCGCTCCGCCATTTACCCGAGTTCCCTCGCTCCGCCATTTACCCGAGTTCCCTCGCTCCGCCATTTACCCGAGTTCCCTCGCTCCGCCATTTACCCGAGTTCCCTCGCTCCGCCATTAACCCGAGTTCCCTCGCTCCGCCATTTACCCGAGTTCCCTCGCTCCGCCATCTACCCGAGTTCCCTCGCTCCGCCATCTACCGAGTTCCCTCGCTCCACCATCTACCCGAGTTCCCTCGCTCCACCATCTACCCGAGTTCCCTCGCTCCACCATCTACCCGAGTTCCCTCGCTCCCCATTTACCCGAGTTCCCTCGCTCCGCCATTTACCCGAGTTCCCCTCGCTCCGCCATTTACCCCGAGTTCCCTCGCTCCGCCATTTACCCGAGTTCCTCTCGCTCCGCCATTTACCCGAGTTCTCTCGCTCCGCCATTTACCCGAGTTCTCTCGCTCCGCCATTTACCCGAGTTCCCTCGCTCCGCCATTTACCCGAGTTCCCTCGCTCCGCCATTTACCCGAGTTCCCTCGCCTCGTCCGCCATTTACCCGAGTTCCCTCGCTCCGCCATTTACCCGAGTTCTCTCGCTCCGCCATTTACCCGAGTTCTCTCGCTCCCGCCATTTACCCGAGTTCTCTCGCTCCCGCCATTTACCCGAGTTCCCTCGCTCCGCCATTTACCCGAGTTCCCTCGCTCCGCCATTTACCCGAGTTCCCGCTCGCTCCGCCATTTACCCGAGTTCCCTCGCTCCGCCATTTACCCGAGTTCTCCGCTCCGCCCGCCATTTACCCGAGTTCTCTCGCTCCGCCATTTACCCGAGTTCTCTCGCTCCGCCATTTACCCGAGTTCTCTCGCTCCGCCATTTACCCGAGTTCTCTCGCTCCGCCATTTACCCGAGTTCTCTCGCTCCGCCATTTACCCGAGTTCCCTCCGCATCCGCCATTTACCCGAGTTCCCTCGCTCCGCCATTTACCCGAGTTCCCTCGCTCCGCCATTTACCCGAGTTCTCTCGCTCCGCCATTACCCGAGTTCTCAGCTCCGCATTTACCCGAGTTCTCTCGCTCCGCCATTTACCCGAGTTACCTCGCTCCACCATTTACCCGAGTTACCTCGCTCCACCATTTACCCGAGTTACCTCGCTCCACCATTTACCCGAGTTACCTCGCTCCACCATTTACCCGAGTTACCTCGCTCCACCATTTACCCGAGTTACCTCGCTCCACCATTTACCCGAGTTACCTCGCTCCACCATTTACCCGAGTTCCCTCGCTCCACCATTTACCCGAGTTCCCTCGCTCCACCATTTACCGACTTTATGTCCGTCAAAGTGACAAAGCAAGTGCTATATAGACTTTTAGTGGCTGTTCACTCCTATAAAAATAATGATTATAATGAAAAAAACTCTTGTTTGAGAACAATGATGGTTCATTAAAATAAAACATTTTAATGCATATTAACTAGTATTATTTGATGATACGAATCAGCTCAAGCTGAAATTATTGCTGAAACAATGGGGCTATAATGATTGTTCCAATCAACTCAATATGATGTCGTACTATGATGTCGTACTTTTTTTTATCCATACAAGGATTATTTACGACTAAATCTAAACAATAGAAGTGAAGAAGACCAAATTAAATAACTTAGCGGGAATAGAGGACTCAGGGCACCCGGACCTCCCTTTCATTGGTCACCAAATGATGTAAGGACTGTAAAAAGGTGTTATCTACACACACACACACACACACACACACACACACACACACACACACACACACACACACACACACACACACACACACACACACACACACACGTTGCTCCTCTCCCTCTCATTGAAATGTCACTTTGTTTAGCTCACTACACATGGCATTATACAGTACTAACTGTTCACAGTATCACTAGCCTGTGAGATGTCGGCATATCTCACGAATGGGAGTAGAATGTCACAATTTGTGTCACCCTAATTACAGGCGAACTTTCATAGAACCAACTTTTTATTGTACAGGCCAGCATATTAATAATATATATTGAAAGTGGCAAATGAAGATCACATGACTTGGCGTATAAATACGGGAAAGTAGATCTAGTAGTATTTATAGAACCCGCTTCAGTGGCCGAATAGTCTAAGGCGTTACTCTCGCAATGAACTGGACTGTCGATGAGGGGTAAATCGGGGCTCGAATCCCAGTCAGGTGTAATGAGGGCTACTTATCATGAACGGTGTTTCACTCTCCCTCCACGCAAATGGGGGTACAATGCCTCTAAATATAACCTACCTCATCACATTAGCTCTACTCGCGAGCCGGGATCAGCAGTATTTAACCACTAGCGCGAGTGGCCTCCCAAGCCTCATCTCGCTTTCTGTGCTACGAACCTGCCTCACAGTCACCAATTGACGGTACTCCTAGAAGAACCTGCCTCACAGTCACCAATTGACGGTACTCCTAGAAGAACCTGCCTCACAGTCGCTAATTGACGGTACTCCTAGAAGAACCTGCCTCACAGTCACCAATTGACGGTACTCCTAGAAGAACCTGCTTCACAGTCACCAATTGACGATACTCCTAGAAGAACCTGCCTCACAGTCACCAATTGACGGTACTCCTAGAAGAACCTGCCTCACAGTCACCAATTGACGGTACTCCTAGAAGAACCTGCCTCACAGTCGCCAATTGACGGTACTCCTAGAAGAACCTGCCTCACAGTCGCTAATTGACAGTACTCCTAGAAGAACCTGCCTCACAGTCACCAATTGACGGTACTCCTAGAAGAACCTGCCTCACAGTCGCCAATTGACGGTACTCCTAGAAGAACCTGCCTCACAGTCACCAATTGACGGTACTCCTAGAAGAACCTGCCTCACAGTCGCCAATTGACGGTACTCCTAGAAGAACCTGCCTCACAGTCGCCAATTGACGGTACTCCTAGAAGAACCTGCCTCACAGTCGCCAATTGACGGTACTCCTAGAAGAACCTGCCTCACAGTCACCAATTGACGGTACTCCTAGAAGAACCTGCCTCACAGTCGCCAATTGACGGTACGCCTAGAAGTACCTGCCTCACAGTCGCCAATTGACGGTACTCCTAGAAGAACCTGCCTCACAGTCGCCAATTGACGGTACTCCTAGAAGAACCTGCCTCACAGTCGCCAATTGACGGTACTCCTAGAAGAACCTGCCTCACAGTCGCCAATTGACGGTACTCCTAGAAGAACCTGCCTCACAGTCGCCAATTGACGGTACTCCTAGAAGAACCTGCCTCACAGTCACCAATTGACGGTACTCCTAGAAGAACTTTGTCAAAAACTCATCACTCACGAACGCACAGTGAGGCCGAATCCCGAAAAGCTGGCCAAAATATGAAAACTCTATTCAATTGATATTAAATTCAGTACATGGGGGTTTTCAAGGTCGTTGATTACGAAACCGAGGTCAAAATTGAAAAATAATAAAATGAGGGATCAAATATGGTGAACATTAATGTTTAAACACATAAAATTTAGTCAAAATAAAATATAATACACTTTATTAACCAGGAAAAATGTAATATGTAACAAAATAAAATATTTACTAGAAGAATATAAACGTTTATATATTTAAACCATAATCTTTAAAGCCTATAACCCAATAACCCACGAAACCGGGGGAAAACTTACTGTTTGTTGAAATTATACACTAGAATTGTAAAAACCATACACTTTTACTCCAACCCAATAATATAATACTGTACGTAACCGGGTGGAAGTATTATTTTTTTAAATTAAGTATTTAAACACTAAAAGCCATCAACTTTTAAATTAAATAATTTTGTAACCCACAAAACCGAGAGAAATCAATTTAAGGAACAAACTTTGTAAATAGGGGAGAGTGGGCAAAGTTAACATAATAATTAATGATAATAATAATAATAATAATAATAATAATAATAATGATAATAATTTTAGCTTTTAATTTTTTTTAAATTGACATTTTATTTAAATAGTAGATTAATTTAGAAATGATTTGGAAACTACTAAAATTTTTTAAATACTTCATTCTTCTTATAATCGACACGGTAACATTTAAAAAGAAATCATTTAAAGTCCAAATTCAACATTTACAATGTTTTGTACAAAAATGATTTATATAATTGTAGTCTCAATTTAAGTGACACTACAATTTTATTAGATAATTATTATGTAGATTTAAAAAAAGATGCCTGTGATAATCAAACCGGGAACAAACTTACAAGACCAGCACCTAGTCCACTCGACCATGGATTTGTGACTGTAATCCGTTTATTCGTAGGCGGCTTAAATTATTCATATAGAAAAATATTTTATCGTTATATTTTGTTACACATTATGTTATTTATATTAAAAAAATATTTTACATGTTTTAACCTTAACGATTAAAATATGTAAGTATCTTTTAATATGATTTATTAACGCGTATTTGTAATTATTTTTATCAAAACCTACACTTAAACCACAATGGCAGCTAATGGCAGCTGGCTTTTATATATTTTACTAAACAATAATATAAATTACAAATTAGAACAAGTTTCGTTGCAGAACTTTGCAGAACTTATAACTTCTTTTATAATTTATTTAACACATTCGCATGTAATTTTTCATTATTTTTTATTAAAAATATTGTTAAACTATTAACTTATATATTATTATTATTATTATTATTATTATTATTATTATTATTTTTTGTGTAATATATGATAATATTCTTCCTACTTTCAACAGAAAAGTTCATTTTACAGAATTAAAATTGATGAACTTTACGAATTTCTGAACATAACGTTATTTATCTCTCTTGTGTGGTTCAGATGCTACTCGTGCGAAGGTCACCTTGAAACTAAATTTTAACCACCAGGTTAACATGGTAAACCTATCCTAACTGTGTCATTAGACACTTCAAATATCATTCTATCAAACCCTACACTTTAAATACGCTAAAAAAGTTTTACTTTTGGCCAGCTTTTCGGGATTTGGCCCCAATATGGAACGGTTTGGCTATGCAAGCCAACATGGTTCATCTGACTGACAAAATCACACACTGTGAGTGCAGTGTGGATACAAGAGCTTGGTTCGTACCCTCCACACACGTGTGAGCCAATAGTGAGTTCCCTCCACACACGTGCGAGCCAATAGTGAGTTCCCTCCACACACGTGCGAGCCAATAGTGAGTTCCCTCCATACACGTGCGAGCCAATAGTGAGTACCCTCCACACACGTGCGAGCCAATAGTGAATTTCCTCCACACACGTGCGAGCCAATAGTGAGTTCCCTCCACACACGTGCGAGCCAATAGTGAGTTCCCTCTACACACGTGCGAGCCAATAGTGAGTTCCCTCCACACACGTGCGAGCCAATAGTGAATTTCCTCCACACACGTGCGAGCCAATAGTGAGTTCCCTCCACACACGTGCGAGCCAATAGTGAGTTCCCTCTACACACGTGCGAGCCAATAGTGAGTTCCCTCCACACACGTGCGAGCCAATAGTGAGTTCCCTCTACACACGTGCGAGCCAATAGTGAGTTCCCTCTACACACGTGCGAGCCAATAGTGAGTTCCCTCCACACACGTGCGAGCCAATAGTGAGTTCCCTCCACACACGTGTGAGCCAATAGTGAGTTCCCTCCACACACGTGTGAGCCAATAGTGAGTTCCCTCCACACACGTGTGAGCCAATAGTGAGTTCCCTCCACACACGTGTGAGCCAATAGTGAGTTCCCTCCACACACGTGTGAGCCAATAGTGAGTTCCCTCCACACACGTGCGAGCCAATAGTGAGTTCCCTCCACACACGTGTGAGCCAATAGTGAGTTCCCTCCACACACGTGTGAGCCAATAGTGAGTTCCCTCCACACACGTGTGAGCCAATAGTGAGTTCCCTCCACACACGTGTGAGCCAATAGTGAGTTCCCTCCACACACGTGCGAGCCAATAGTGAGTACCCTCCACACACGTGCGAGCCAATAGTGAGCCGAGTCTGACTCGTACGTGGATTCACCCTTAATTAAGTCGTGTTTATTCTCCCTCTGCAGCTCACTGCCCCTCTGGGATGTATGTATTTCAATGACGCTAGTGTGGCTATCGACCAGTAAGGTAACATTTAGTGAAAATGTACCTTTATATGCGTGGAGGGAGAGTGAGAAACCAATAATTAAAATAGCCAGTTGGGGATGGGAACAGACTAAACGTCAACCTGGTCTTATCTGGTTTTCCGGTGACGGGAATATCTGGCTTTTAATCCAGGTCAGGTGTACTGAGGTTAATTTCCCACGATATTTCTCCAGGCAAATGTGGTTGCATTTCTTCTATTTTTTCTCATCCGGTAAAAAAAAAAGTTTTATGTTTGGTTTAGTTACTTTCATAATATTCTGTCTCCAACCATACAGTAGATATGCCAGCAATAAATCAAATAGTTGGTAGTCTCTTATCAGTGGCGTGATGTGAAGTGTTGCCAGGGTAACCAGGCTACCTGTGAAGTGTTGCCAGGGTAACCAGGCTACCTGTGAAGTGTTGCCAGGGTAACCAGGCTACCTGTGAAGTGTTGCCAGGGTAACCAGGCTACCTGTGAAGGGTTGCCAGGGTAACCAGGCTACCTGTGAAGGGTTGCCAGGGTAACCAGGCTACCTGTGAAGGGTTGCCAGGGTAACCAGGCTACCTGTGAAGGGTTGCCAGGGTAACCAGGCTACCTGTGGAGGGTTGCCAGGGTGGCCAGGCTACCTGTGGAGGGTTGCCAGGGTAACCAGGCTACCTGTGGAGGGTTGCCAGGGTAACCAGGCTACCTGTGAAGGGTTGCCAGGGTAACCAGGCTACCTGTGAAGGGTTGCCAGGGTAACCAGGCTACCTGTGGAGGGTTGCCAGGGTAACCAGGCTACCTGTGGAGGGTTGCCAGGGTGGCCAGGCTACCTGTGGAGGGTTGCCAGGGTGGCCAGGCTACCTGTGGAGGGTTGCCAGGGTGGCCAGGCCACCTGTGGAGGGTTGCCAGGGTGGCCAGGCTACCTGTGGAGGGTTGCCAGGGTAACCAGGCTACCTGTGGAGGGTTGCCAGGGTGGCCAGGCTACCTGTGGAGGGTTGCCAGGGTGGCCAGGCTACCTGTGGAGGGTTGCCAGGGTGGCCAGGCTACCTGTGGAGGGTTGCCAGGGTAACCAGGCTACCTGTGGAGGGTTGCCAGGGTGGCCAGGCTACCTGTGGAGGGTTGCCAGGGTGGCCAGGCTACCTGTGGAGGGTTGCCAGGGTGGCCAGGCTACCTGTGGAGGGTTGCCAGGGTGGCCAGGCTACCTGTGGAGGGTTGCCAGGGTGGCCAGGCTACCTGTGGAGGGTTGCCAGGGTGGCCAGGCTACCTGTGGAGGGTTGCCAGGGTGGCCAGGCTACCTGTGGAGGGTTGCCAGGGTGGCCAGGCTACCTGTGGAGTGTTCTCATTGACTAGATTCCCATCAGCAGTATAAGGAGCAGAACCTATGAATGGCTGGTCAAATGGGTACCTAGTAGGTGAAATCATAACACAGCTTGAGTTTTAACAATCTCTGTGCTGATGACGGGAAGGTTGGAGTTCGAATTTCGGTCGGGTCTTCTGAGGGTGTTTTTTCCTAAATAGTTCCCCACTCTCCCTCAGCGCAAATGTGGGTGTATTACCTATAAAATACTTCCTTTCTCATTCCTACCCCATATATATTCGTATAACTTGAAGAGGTAGTAAAAAGACTTGGTAATCGTAACAAACAAGCTTTGGTTACCTTGACAACACTTGATGACATTGTTTCTTGACGGTAAGTGACCTCTGGTATTCTCCTGGTGTTTGCCGCGACACCCGCTCAAAGTAGTGAAATGTCGTGAAATGTCGCTGCACTAACTTTCACCTCGCCTTGGCTAGGAAGTCATCACCCAGCTCTCGCTGGGTCCATCGCGTGGCCGCCATTTCTACCGGATACAAACGTAAAGCAATTTGATATTGTCTCTCGAGAAAGTTTAGTTCTTTTCCTCCCAGGATTAACAACTAATCGAATGTTTGGTTAATGTTAACCAGCAATGCCGTGACAAAAATTCTTATTTAGAGGGCTGTTCTTAGCAACCTTTTCCCCTTGACGGCACACTAAAGATATTGCAGATCTCGTGGCACACCACCACATTGAGTGTTCCTGTATTAGCTCTAGCAAGGAGTGTTTTTCCTTTCGGGGAATGTTTTAATCAGCAATCATTTCTGGTTATTTTGACAGTATATATATATATATATATATATATATATATATATATATATATATATATTTGGGAAATACATTCTAATAGCTAATAAATAAGTTAATAGTTAGATCCGCTAACAACTTGTTTTGTGTCCATATACTAGTGTAGCTTATACTGGTGTAGCTAATACTGGTGTAGGTTATACTGGTGTAGGTTATACAGGTGTAGGTTATACAGGTGTAGCTAATACTGGTGTAGGTTATACTGGTGTAGGTTATACTGGTGTAGGTTATACTGGTGTAGCTTATACTGGTGTAGCTAATATGGTGTAGGTTATAACTGGTGTAGGTTATACTGGTGTAGGTTATACTGGTGTAGGTTATACTGGTGTAGCTAATACTGGTGTAGCTAATACTGGTGTAGGTTATACTGGTGTAGGTTATACTGGTGTAGGTTATACTGGTGTAGCTTATACTGGTGTAGGTTATACTGGTGTAGGTTATACTGGTGTAGCTAATACTGGTGTAGCTAATACTGGTGTAGGTTATACTGGTGTAGGTTATACTGGTGTAGCTTATACTGGTGTAGCTTATACTGGTGTAGCTAATACTGGTGTAGCTAATACTGGTGTAGCTAATACTGGTGTAGCTAATACTGGTGTAGGTTATACTGGTGTAGGTTATACTGGTGTAGGTTATACTGGTGTAGCTAATACTGGTGTAGGTTATACTGGTGTAGCTAATACTGGTGTAGGTTATACTGGTGTAGGTTATACAGGTGTAGCTTATACTGGTGTAGCTTATACTGGTGTAGCTTATACTGGTGTAGCTAATACTGGTGTAGCTAATACTGGTGTAGGTTATACTGGTGTAGGTTATACAGGTGTAGCTAATACTGGTGTAGGTTATACTGGTGTAGGTTATACTGGTGTAGCTTATACTGGTGTAGCTAATACTGGTGTAGGTTATACAGGTGTAGGTTATACTGGTGTAGCTTATACTGGTGTAGCTTATACTGGTGTAGCTAATACTGGTGTAGGTTATACTGGTGTAGGTTATACAGGTGTAGCTAATACTGGTGTAGGTTATACTGGTGTAGCTAATACTGGTGTAGGTTATACTGGTGTAGCTAATACTGGTGTAGGTTATACTGGTGTAGGTTATACAGGTGTAGCTTATACTGGTGTAGGTTATACAGGTGTAGCTAATACTGGTGTAGCTAATACTGGTGTAGCTAATACTGGTGTAGGTTATACTGGTGTAGGTTATACTGGTGTAGGTTATACAGGTGTAGGTTATACTGGTGTAGGTTATACTGGTGTAGCTTATACTGGTGTAGGTTATACTGGTGTAGGTTATACTGGTGTAGCTTATACTGGTGTAGCTTATACTGGTGTAGCTTATACTGGTGTAGGTTATACTGGTGTAGGTTATACTGGTGTAGGTTATACTGGTGTAGCTAATACTGGTGTAGCTAATACTGGTGTAGGTTATACTGGTGTAGGTTATACTGGTGTAGGTTATACTGGTGTAGGTTATACTGGTGTAGGTTATACTGGTGTAGCTTATACTCGATAAGAAAATGTGCTCTGCTATCTGCATATTTACACTAATGGTGTTGGGGAAGTTAGGCATAATTGAGAGGAAATGTATCTTCATTTGGGAGGAGAAAGAGTGAGAAATAATTTATATAAATCTTCCTTCAACACACCTGGCTGGGATTTGAATCCCGACATCGTCACCGGTAAACCAGACTAGACGCCTGCTTACTGCCACGGATAATAAATAAATTGTTTTGTTCTGAGATAATTGATAACAATAAAAAAGATTTGTTTTAGATCCATGATCAAATAACCTTGATCCATTCAATTTGTACTCAAAGTAGTTCTGATTTCATATAATGTATTCCACAAACACGTTATTACAAACTTTCTCTGAATTTATATTTCTGTATTAGCAAGCTAGGAGTTGTGTTCAAGTAAGCAGTAATAAAAAAAACACTATTTTTATTTCTAGCTAGTCAGAATTTTTTAAACAAAATTGATAATTAAAATTAGAGAAATGTTGAAGAGGGTCTTATTCGCGCATGGCTTTTCCATAATATCTTTAGAAGAATACTGATACATTTCCTTGAAATTTATCCTTCTCAATATGTGTTTTTGGAGAACAACGTGTACGGTAAGTTTCTGATAGGCAACATAGGCGGTAGGGTATGTACCATTAAAAGACAAACTAAAAAGTAGGTCTGTACATATTTAATTAGTTATTTGTGAAGTATAAAAAACATAAAACACATTTTCAAATTAATTTTAGAAATCTGACTTTCTTGATACTACCCACTCTCAGGCAGGTCCATTCCATTCTCTCTCAGCTCCAGTATGGAGGGCATGCTATTGTTCGGTCGAATTTCCTTCATGACATTTATCTTCCTCGGTCTCTTGTTCTCAGGTCTCCAGTACCATCTCTCTTCCTAGGTCTACTAACCGGTCTCTTGCCCAGAAGTCTCCACTGCCATCTCTTCCTAGGTCTACCAACCGGTCTCTTGTCCTCAGGTCTCCAGTACCATCTCACTTCCTAGTTCTACCAACCGGTCTTTTGTCCTCAGGTCTCCAGTACCATCTCACTTCCTAGGTCTACTAATCGGTCTCTTGTCCTCAGGTCTCCAGTACCATCTTTCTTCTTCCTCCGGTCTCTTGTTCGTTTAGTTTGATTCTAAATATTGTTTCATAAAATTAACAGTTGAAACTTCAACTGACGTATTATCCTAAAAGACTCTGTTTATTAATGTTTTGCTTAGTCAACACACAATGCAACGTCATCATACTAATTCATCGAAACTTTAAAAAATGCTGATATAAGTTGATAATTTTACCATACAAACCATGTCCATTTGTACAAGCTCATCCATTACCAGCATGTCCGTCTCAAATTATTGTTTCGTTTTTTTTATTTTCCAGATGGCATACTTTCACGAGTGTCGGCTAAACTCCCCCAATAGAAAACATGCAGATAAAGAGCTATAAAAACACATGTTTGGGCTGAAGGAACAACATGGAATGGACTTAGAGTAGAGGGGGGAGGGGGTTAGGTAATATGCCACAGGTAAAAAATACAAGAACCTCGCGTTAAAAAAAAGATGTGTAGAATCAATGGCACAAAGGTATTCTGTTGAATGCTTTCACGAGTAAGGAAAAAAAGTCATTGTTGGCTGCAGTGACGCTAGCTTTCTTGCCAACATTAGCCCCCACTCCCCCCCCTTCTTTCTGGCTTTCGACCCACCAGAGTGAGACAATGGCGACACTAGACCTATGAATTACAAGTAAAAAATAATATGTTCTGACCTTAACACATGACTTTGTCAGACGTGCGTCATATTGACCGACTTCTTCCAAGGAAAGGCAAGGACTATCGCTTGGTGCGTCTCTGGCTGGGGTGGTGGCACCACCGATATCAAGCACGTCTCTATCTATCTCGTCCAATTTTAGGGTGATGTAAGGCTAGTATCCTTCGTCGCATTTCTGTATAAAAATATGTGTCCAAAAAACAGAAAAAAATTAGGGAAAAGTAATTACTTAACCAACAAAAAAATAAATGTCATGGCACAATCGCAAAAACTTTCTCATATTGTAGCTTCGAAGATAGTTTTAAAACGTAGGTTTTGATTAAACTACTCTTAAATATTTTCCTCATAAGGACAAATACATCCTCTTTTTAATCACAACTATCACTCATCACTCTATACATACATTTTAAACCAAATTGTTCAATTATATTTAACAAAATTTTAAATTTTAAAAGTAATTTTTTTTTCTGTATTATTCATCATGACAAACTATTCTCAATTCCCATTTTGAATTCAACTTTCAAGGTCAATTTAAAAAAATCATATATTTTATATATTGTCGTAAGTTAACTATCCCTAAATTAAACTCTTTTAGATAAATAAACATAAATTATGAAATCTACTATTGATAATTTAAATTAGTCCCCCAATACCAATTTTGAACAAATTGCTAAAGTATTTTTTTAAATATTCAAATTAAAAAAATAAGTTATCAGTAAAATACCTGAAACAGAATTAACCCCCTTTCTACCCCACCCCCTATTAAGTATACATCTTTATTTGTCTGTTAATGTCAACACTCCTCCCAGATATATATATATATATGTATATATATATATAGCTAGCACAATTGTTTGAGCATTTGTAAAATATTGTAAATCCCCTTCAGTGGTGTAACTCGCTGCTCTCTCAATAGACTAGACTGCCGATGTCGGGGAGACTAAGGTTCGAATCTCGGTCAAGTGTACTAAGGGAGAATTTAACAATATGGTTTTCCACTCTCCCTTGCATGCAAATCCGGGTACACTTCCTATAAATAAAACCTTCCTAATCCCTAAAACTATTAGCGTAATTAGTACATAAGTTTACAACCTGAACAGGTATTTAGACTAGGTGCTTAAAAAAAGTTGAATAAAAAAATCAGTCATCAGTGAACTACCCGTGGATAAGTTTCCACCCCTAAAACCATTATACATTCGTATTTGTCATGCCACACAATTTCCGCGTCATACGTGTTATTTGTCATGCCACACATTTCCCCCGTCATATGTGTTATTTGTCATGCCACACAATTTCCCGCGTCATACGTGTTATTTGTCATGCCACACAATTTCCCGCGTCATACGTGTTATTTGTCATGCACACAATTCCCGCGTCATACATGTTATTTGTCATGCCACACTATTTCCCGTCTACGTTATTTGTCATGAAATTGGTTATGTTTGTCATGCCACACAATTTCCGCGTCACATGTGTTATTTGTCATGCCACACAATTCCCGCGTCTATATGTTATTTGTCATGCCACACAATTCCGCGTCATATGTGTTATTTTTCATGCCACACAATTCCCGCGTCATACGTGTTATTTGTCATGCCACACAATTCCCGCGTCATATGTGTTATTTGTCATGCCACACAATTCCCGCGTCATATGTGTTATTTGTCATGCCACACAATTCCCGCGTCATACGTGTTATTTGTCATGCCACACAATTCCCGCGTCATACGTGTTATTTGTCATGCCACACAATTCCCGCGTACATATGTGTTATTTGTCATGCCACACAATTCCCGCGTCATATGTGTTATTTGTCATGCCACACAATTCCCGCGTCATATGTGTTATTTGTCATGCCACAATCCGTCACACACAATTCCCGCGTCATATGTGTTATTTGCTCGATGAACGTAGTGAGTATGGAGTTAAAGTAGATGGGTACACATTGGTGGGAAATGTCATAGAGTTGGGGTTCGGGAGTTGTTAACTTTATTAGAAACAGAGTGTACAATTTGAAATCCAAGGCTAACATACATTGTGGAAGTTATAATAGATAATTTGCATGATAAAATAATCAAGAGCTAAGAATCCGGTTAGTACAAGTAATAAATGACTCCTACTATAGTTAACTTCCTCAGGAACATGTATCATGATAACACACTACCTGTGGCTTCTACAACTTTGTGGTTCGGTTATCTCTCTTTACCTACCTGCTTCACTCCACGTAATTAATCAGGGCGTAATTATAATATTTGGAATAACTCAAGAACAACGCTGTGAAGTCCTTTGAGGGTTTTATTCGCTCTGAAATTTGGAACATTTCTCTCTTCGGGACAAGTTAAGTACGCACCAATATATCTTAGGACGCTAGACTCTGGTTTGGGGGTCGATTGTTGCTTGACAAACTAAACAACTAAATTTGGTAGACCTCATGACACACACACACACATACACATTTGAATTTTAAATAAACAAATTGTGTTTATTTTTATCTAAAAAAATACATCAGCTCAAAATCATATATGGATTTCCAAAATATTTTAATCTGACAACTTTATTTGTATGTAAATACTAAGTAAACTAAATAACTTAAGCTTATTTGAGATATTTGATGAATGTACACAACTTCACAATAGTCCTTTAACCAATCACATACTACATATTGCTATCGTTATATCTAGTATCCTTGCGCAGACAAAATGTTTAACCCAAATGTGATTTATAGTACGACCTGTCTAACATTTACAAAACTACTATGAGTACGTTAATAAATTCGTAGTCAAGTAATATAATTAAGAAATATTGAACAGTTAAAATTTTAATATCTAATATATGTTAAAATGTCCAGTGCGTGGTACCTCAGTGTTCAGTATACTGACGTAGGCAGTCTTATGCGGTATGTGCAAGTGTGATAATAGGACTGAGCAGTTGACTGGTTATGACCTGTAGCATCCTATAGCAGGATACTGCTGTAGGCAGTCTCTATAGCAGGATACTGCACATGTAGCAGTCTTTATGAGGATACTGTAATGTATTTAAGGAATAGGATGCAAACAGTTGACTTGTGTATACTAAACCTGTAGGCAGTTTATAGCAGGATACTGACTGTACGTCTTTATAGCAGGATACTGTGCAAGTGTGATTGGATAGACTGAGCACAGTTGACTTGGTATACTGACCTGTAGGCAGTCTCTATAGCAGGGATACTGACCTGTAGGCAGTCTCTATAGCAGGGATACTGACCTGTAGGCAGTCTCTATAGCAGGGATACTGACCTGTAGCAGTCTATAGCAGGGATATGACCTGTAGGCAGTCTCTATTGGGATACTGACCTGTAGGCAGTCTCTATACAGGGATACTGACTGTAGGCAGTCTCTATAGCAGGGATACTGTGCAATTGTGATCAGGTAGGATGATAACAGTTGTACTTGTGGTATACTGACTGGAATGTGCCAACACCGATCAGGTACACCATCCTTACCATAAGCAGCGAATACGGTCGTGGCTAGTAATTTGGTCTACTATCAACCATTTACTAAAATAAACTGTACAATACTAGCTTTGGATGACCAACGAAATGATGGGCAGCTGAGGTTAAAACTGAAGGTGATAAGCTGACAATCTATATTAAAATGTTATCAATGCTGACCACATTAAATCTACGTTTATTTGCTAAATGGTGGTTTCTACGAGAATCCTACTATACGTTTGCTCGTCTTAGTCCTTCATGTGTGTAATGTTGACTGTGACGGCATCCAAGGAAACTCAACGTTAAGAGAATGATCGTAATTTGGAGCACTACGTTTACACTTGGCAAGGCTTGTTGCCCAATTCATAAATAGCGTCGTGGTGCTCGAATATAAAGTGGGGGCTTTTCATTTTCGATTATAAAATCATATGTAGGAAGGAATAATACGTGCGTAGAAAATACAAGGTCAATTCTTGGGTTCGATTCAACATAAACATTTATTTTTAATTTTTTTATTTTTTCTTATGAATAGTAGAAGTTTTTTCTAGTTAATTTAATATATTATATAACTCGTAGACTTGTCCTACTGTGGTTAGCAACTATACCCTCGACCTGCATGGTCTAACTCGTCACTCTAGCTAGAGAATGAATTGCCGGTGATGGAGGGATCGAGGTTCCAACCCAGTATGGTGTACTTGGGTGTTCCCCACTTCCCTCCTCGCAAACTCGGGTACATTTTCTCTAAAATCTTAGTTTCTTAATCCCTACTTTACCAGTGTAATTAATGTGTGCGTATAGTTTGACGCAGAGGGAAAAGTTATAGTTTTACGATGATGAGGGTACCTTAGATTATTATGTGCACTTGCATTAGTAAAAAAATGTGTTTTGGTGGACAGTGTGTCAAATTGCGCATATACCGTAACACAATGCTTAATGCACCCTACCAGTAAATGATGAATTAGCGCATTTACAATATTTTAAAAAAGACTTTTTTTTAATGAAAAGTTATTTCCAGGAAAATAAAGTAAGTTTACTTGCTAGAGTAGGCTATGTGGTAAATGTGAATATACAGTAATATTACAATTAAGTATGATGATAACCATGGTATTTTTTCTACGTTTAACATAAGGGCTTTTAATGGCTAAGGAGGCTGACTTAGAGAAAATATACTTCTATTCGCATGGGAGAGCATGTGAACACACAAAATTACTTGCTGGAAAACATCCTAAGTGTACTCGGCCGTAACTCGAACTTAGACCTATTTCCAAGTGCAATGTGAATCTAACGCCTTAGAACGTATGGATACTGCCACAGCTAAAGCTTTCCAAAGCGTACTCTCCATACTATAAAGAAAGGGTCTTGAATTCTATTCCCGGTTAGTCTAATAATTCTTCCACTGCGAAATTAAATTGATCCTTTTCATGGTTTGATACATTATTAGTTCTAGTTGGTGGGCTGTAGAACAATATTTTGATAACTTAAGTCGCTAATACAGGTCTAAGATAGCTTACTACAAACAACGAAATTAAGAAACTAGTGACTGTCCTTGCCGCGTCCTGAACTTGCAAACGGGCTTATGATCTTAGCTAAGGCAGGAATGCTGGGGATTTGGTGAGTAGAGATTGTGGAGTGGTTGAAAGGGGGGATAATAGAGCCACGGGAGGAGAATAAATGCGCTCCACTTCACTCAGGACTTACACCTACAGTCACAGTGGGGAATAAATTCGCTCCACTTCACACAGGACTTACACCTACAGTCACAGTGGGGAATAAATTCGTTCCACTTCACTCAGGACTTACACCTACACTCAAAGTGGGGAATAAATGCGCTCCACTTCACTCAGGACTTACACCTACAGTCACTGTGGGGAATAAATGCGCTCCACTTCACTCAGGACTTACACCTACAGTCACAGTGGGGAATAAATTCGCTCCACTTCACTCAGGACTTACTCCTACACTCAAAGTGGGGAATAAATGCGCTCCACTTCACTCAGGACTTACACCTACAGTCACAGTGGAGAATAAATGCGCTCCACTTCACTCAGGACTTACACCTATAGTCACAGTGGGGAATAAATTCGCTCCACTTCACTCAGGACTTACACCTACACTCAAAGTGGGGAATAAATGCGCTCCACTTCACTCAGGACTTACACCTACAGTCAAAGTGGGGAATAAATGCGCTCCACTTCACTCAGGACTTACACCTACAGTCACAGTGGGGAATAAATGCGCTCCACTTCACTCGGGACTTACACCTACAGTCACAGTGGGGAATAAATGCGCTCCACTTCACTCAGGACTTACACCTACAGTCACAGTGGGGAATAAATTCGCTCCACTTCACTCAGGACTTACACCTACACTCAAAGTGGGGAATAAATGCGCTCCACTTCACTCAGGACTTACACCTACAGTCACAGTGGGGAATAAATTCGCTCCACTTCACTCAGGACTTACACCTACAGTCAAAGTGGGAAAAAAATGCGCTCCACTTCACTCAGGACTTACACCTACAGTCAAAGTGGGGAATAAATGCGCTCCACTTTACTTAGGACTTACACCTACAGTCAAAGTGGGGAATAAATGCGCTCCACTTCACTCAGGACTTAAACCTACAGTCACAGTGGGGAATAAATGCGCTCCACTTCACTCAGGACATACACCTACAGTCACAGTGGGGAATAAATGCGCTCCACTTCACTCAGGACTTACACCTACAGTCACAGTGAGGAATAAGTGCGCTCCACTTCACTCAGGACTTACACCTACAGTCACAGTGGGGAATAAATGCGCTCCACTTCACTCAGGACTTACACCTACAGTCACTGTGGGGAATTAATGCGCTCCACTTCACTCAGGACTTACACCTACAGTCACAGCGGGGAATAAATGCGCTCCACTTCACTCAGGACATACACCTACAGTCACAGCGGGGAATAAATGCGCTCCACTTCACTCAGGACTTACACCTACAGTCACAGTGGGGAATAAATGCGCTCCACTTCACTCAGGACTTACACCTACAGTCACTGTGGGGAATAAATGCGCTCCACTTCACTCAGGACTTACACCTACAGTCACAGTGGGGAATAAATGCGCTCCACTTCACTCAGGACATACACCTACAGTCACAGTGGGGAATAAATGCGCTCCACTTCACTCAGGACTTACACCTACAGTCACAGTGGGGAATAAATGCGCTCCACTTCACTCAGGACTTACACCTACAGTCAAAGTGGGGAATAAATGCGCTCCACTTCACTCAGGACTTACACCTACAGTCACAGTGGGGAATAAATGCGCTCCACTTCACTCAGGACTTACACCTACAGTCACAGTGAGGAATAAATGCGCTCCACTTCACTCAGGACTTACACCTACAGTCACAGTGGGGAATAAATGCGCTCCACTTCACTCAGGACTTACACCTACAGTCAAAGTGGGGAATAAATGCGCTCCAATTCACTCAGGACATACACCTACAGTCACAGTGGGGAATAAATGCGCTCCACTTCACTTAGGACTTACACCTACAGTCACTGTGGGGAATAAATGCGCTCCACTTCACTCAGGACTTACACCTACAGTCACAGTGGGGAATAAATGCGCTCCACTTCACTCAGGACTTACACCTACAGTCAAAGTGGGGAATAAATGCGCTCCACTTCACTCAGGACATACACCTACAGTCACAGTGGGGAATAAATGCGCTCCACTTCACTCAGGACATACACCTACAGTCAAAGTGGGGAATAAATGCGCTCCACTTCACTCAGGACATACACCTACAGTCAAAGTGGGGAATAAATGCGCTCCACTTCACTCAGGACATACACCTACAGTCAAAGTGGGGAATAAATGCGCTCCACTTCACTCAGGACATACACCTACAGTCACAGTGGGGAATAAATGCGCTCCACTTCACTCAGGACATACACCTACAGTCAAAGTGGGGAATAAATGCGCTCCACTTCACTCAGGACATACACCTACAGTCAAAGTGGGGAATAAATGCGCTCCACTTCACTCAGGACATACACCTACAGTCACAGTGGGGAATAAATGCGCTCCACTTCACTCAGGACATACACCTACAGTCAAAGTGGGGAATAAATGCGCTCCACTTCACTCAGGACATACACCTACAGTAAGTCACATTAGGGTTCTCAAGAGGAAAGTTGCCTTTGACAGAAGCTGTGAATGGTTTTTATGAGCAGTCAGGGATGTTTGAGGGGCCTTTAATGGGTGAAAAATAAAAAAGGGCGAGCCTCAATATTTGTCTCTGAGGGGACCTTTATAGGGCAGAGTAGTGCGTGATGTAAGCACGTGTTTATTGTTCGTTCTCTGTTTATTGAAAATAAGTGGTTTTTATGTATTTTTTTTTAAAAATTTACATGATTTTGTAGTGCAATTTGCAACATAAAGAGCTATTATCGTTTTTGTGAATTTACTGGCAATAGGTTTAAATAAATAAACCTCTGTTTTCTCCATTATGGCAAGTAAAAATAAAGCTTCAACCAAAATACAGCCGACTGACGCTCGAGTTGATCTTGAAAGAGTGGGGGAAACTAGGGGTGAACAAGATCGTGCTCGTATTCATCTGGCGGCACAAGAAACACTCGCTGATTCCTTGAAGTCCACAGAGCCGAAGCTGGAACTGAGATAGTTACAAGGAAAGTAATCGACGTTCTCAAAGAAACGATGGACTTTATGGTGGGGTGGTAGGGGACGCGAGAAAAGGTCAGTGGTTTTGCAGTTTTTATGGCAAACATTTTTGGCCAAAATAAAAAAAATTTGCTTCAATACAAATATAGAATTTAATTTTTTTCTCATGGTGATATCAACAGTTCTTGAATAGCCTATATGTCATGAACACGGCGGCATTATCTAACAAACTTTTTAAATGAAGACAAAAAGTTGTCATTAAATTCCAGAACACCCTTCACAGATACTCAATAAACCTTGAGGTAACCATGTGAAGAAAATTAAATTCTATGTTTGTACTGGAGCAATATTAAATTTACTGTGGCCAAAAAATGTTTTGCTATAAAAATGTCAAAAACACTGTATTTTCCTCGCATCCCCTTCCGTCTCACCTTGATGGCCGCTGTGTCGACAGATGAGATAGCATCACTACCACAAGAATGTGCAACACGTGATGATGCACTCGAACAACATCAACCACGCTCGTGTGTTCGCATGTTTGGAGCTGAAGGAAACTGGTGTGTTGAAGATAGATATCTCGCCAATATTGGTAGGAGCGAGCCATCGTGTTGGGATAAGGCGGGAGGGCCGATAATAGTGAAGTTCAACAGCTACCGAGTCAGGGGTGAAGTATTTCACAAGAAGAAACAGTTGAAGGACACAGGTATCACAGTCCGAGAAGATCTTACTGCAGACTGCTTTCAGTATAATTATTTAGAGTGGAATCTGTGTGAACAAACGATGTTTAACCTTGTACAGGTGAGCTCAGATACAACGTCACTTGCCAAGAAGAACTAGACAGTCAACAACTAAGGTTGTTTCTCGTTTTAACAATGACACAACCTATTTTAGTTCCTCATTCAAACAATACCATAATTTATTTTATTTAATATTTTAATTTATTGTTTTGAAATTTATGATTTTATTAATTTAGTCCTATTCAAACAAAACTTGTATTTCACCAAGATATTTAATCTAAGCGAATTATTCTTTCCATTCGATTTTATTTAATTCTTAATTCAAGTTGTTTGAATCTGTTATATTAGTCTTAGCTTTAATTATTTCATTTAACTCCCAAATTGTAAGAGCGGTCATGAGCTGAAATTTGCAGAACCTACTCCACTATTATTCTATCCACTCAGGGGAAATTTGAAACCGGTTGAATCGAGCATTATTTTTTATTTACTCTAATAATTTTTTTCTTTTAATGTTGGGAATACTGCTGCTTTGGTTTACCTGCCCCTAAACGCAGGAGACGAACAATAATTCTTTGTGTGGTATATGAATACAACATTAATTAAACTGTAAGAATGAATCCATTAAATGAAATAATGTTTCTACTTTGTATAGCTAACAAGGGGAGGCCACGACGTTCGGATCACGAATTATCTTCAAACTTTGTACACTTTTAGTAGTCCATTAGGACAACATAATGTGCAAGTAGTAAGGCGTACTACTTAGGCGTTTTCAAGAAAATCACAAGAGAAGTTTTACGCGTCGAATATGTACCGATGCGTTGCGATTACGAGCACGATATGGTGGCGGTTGAGTGGTTAGCGTTCCAGCTCCATAATCACAAGATATCTGGATCGAGTCCCACTCATACTTTTTTTTTTCAACACTGGTCATATTCTTTCATAAATATTACAATTCAAAGGTAATATATTCTGACATATTGTAACTCATTGTATTATTGAATCAAGTTATTAACACCTTTATTTATCGATGTTTGACTTGGGCTTTCCAAGCCTGGCCCTCCCCTTATCCTTTCAAACCTGTGTCTGCAGGTCAAAGCGTCCAGGTGCAAAGCAGTTCCGGGTACCTTACCCGATTTCAGGTATGAGGGATTTCGCAAATCATGACAGGCATACATTTTCAGGAAAACTTTATGCGTTTGGTCGTTTACTTGTCGATAATTATAAATATAATTTTTGTTGTAGTAATAAAAATTAGTAAACAGCCAAATAACATTGTAAATTCAATAAAAATTCATGCAAATACACGTATTTTTTCATTATATTACATTTGAATTGTAATATATAGGAAAGAATATGACAAGTGTTGAAAAAAAAAGTATGAGTGGGACTCGACCCAGATATCTTGTAATTATGGAGCTGGAACGCTAACCACTCAACCGCCACCATATCGTGCTTGTAATCGCAACGTACCGGTACATATTCGACGCGTAAAACTTCTCTTGCAATTTTCTCGAAAACGCCTAAGTAGTACGCCTTACTACTTGCACATTATGTTGTCCTAATGGACTACTAAAAGTGTACAAAGTTTGAAGATAATTCGTGATCCGAACGTCGTGGCCTCCCCTTGTAAGTTTAACTCTAGAGCTATTAATGGCTTAATTTAAAGGGTAGGAATGAGGTATTATTTTAAAGAAAGTGCATTTACAGGGGCATGGGAAAAGGATGGGAACATTAACAGCGGTAAATCCTGTGTGCTTCTCTTTACCACTCCGGTCCATTCAGATGGGATTCGAACCTCTAACTCCCTGTCACAAGCAGTCAAGTGCAATGTAGTTCTATTCCCTTAGAAATCTAGGAAACTTATGTGGTACTCTACTGCACAAACCGATTTTCATTTAATAGCCATTTTAGAAAATACGATATTTTCTCTGCGGCCAACATTGCTCATATTTTAATATATTATTAGTGTTATTTTCACTGTATTATTAGTGTTATTATACAGGCATTGACACTAAAATGAAAAGTGATAGCTACAGAGTTGATATATGAATACGTGACAATATATCTAGACTTTTTCTAGCTATCAAATAAAGTTATTTCTATGAAAATTTGACTATAGTTATAAAGACTTTAATGCCAGAGATACAAAGCTTATTTTTACTGTTGTAAGAACCTCCTGAAAGGAAGTTCGTCCAACCAAAAGAACGCAATTCTTGGAACATTTAACATAACCTATTGGTTCTTGTAGAGGACGTTTTCTTATTCATGTAAAATCAATAATAATCCAAGTGTTCTTGGGCACAGGAGTTTTTACCGCGCTCTTGTAGTATAGATGAGAAAGATATCATTTAGAGGAAACATAATCGCATTTTCGCAGGGGGATAGCAAATCGCTCTCAGTAATCCTGATTGGGACTTGAACCCCAACCTTCTAATCACCGACCAGCAGAATTAAATGAGCAGGATATCTATTCCGCATGCCCACTGATTTGGTCCTTAGTATTTATTGAATTATATAATGTAGCAATAAATACCTATATTTTTTTATTCTAGGTAAAACGTCTTGATGCAACTAAATAACAAACTAAAATAAGTCACAGAATAACACGAACTAAAAAAAAGTATTGTGTTTTTTTAGCGCACCTCGTTGAGTAAGTGCTAGAATTTTTTTTTTTAGCATCGCGTTTTACTACCGTTCGGGTTATTATGCGCCCAGGAAAAATTGAATCAAAGTTTCAAAATAGTACAGTTTGCACTTATAAAACATTGGTTAAAAATGAATGCATTGTATATTATGTGGAGAATAGTACGTCGCATTATAAACGCACTGCCATCGTGTACCAAAGCAGTCATCATTTTTCTCCCGCTGGTCATACCATCGTAATTAATTGTTTGCACTAATATGTTTTAACGCTCGCTTCAAAGGAGTGAGCTGCTGTTCTGCTAGAGGGATACAAAATACGCTTTTAATCAATTAAATATGGTAAAGCCAAAAGGACGTCCTGTTCTATCGGTGAAATGATGTATTCTCTACTATTAAATTACAAGCTACGATTTCATTATGTTATATTTTTCAAGAGTAAATCTGAATATATTATTGCTGTACAGTTATAGTTGAGCTAAACATTTTCTCTAAAACACGAACACACTATATTATAAACGACGAGAAATTGTGCTTGCGCCTGTTATTGATGCATGTGTGTATTGCTCATGCGTGAGGAATCTATAGTGTTAATCGGTACCTTCAACTGTTTGCATGCTGGTTCTTGATCGGTGTGAGACCCGAACCACGAAGCGAATATCCGCCCAAGGAGGTACTAGGGTAATTGCCAGTGGAATGTTACTGGTGAATAATTGGACGGGAAACAGGTGGTCGATGTCAGAGTGGCCTAAGAGCCTGTCTCCGACCTAACGTGTGGCACAGAAGGCGTCATCTCCAATTCACGAAAAAATACCCGACTTTGCGTCATCGGAAGTCCAGTCTATTGTGAGAGTGATGCCTTAAACCATTCGACTATCGAAGCATACTAAGTTTGATTGACTCTATGACTTTTATTGATGTTTCAGTGAAGTTTAGTCCTGGGTTTGGTTCGCTGTAGGTCCAGTAATTTACCGTTGCAGTAGAGTTTGTGTACAAGGCTACGATAATAAATTAATGGCTTGGGGTTTGGTCTTTGTGTTTATCCCAGAACTAAAACTAGATAAGCCTCCTATAGACAACGCATTGGCACTAGAGAAGTGTAGCTATAAACATAGTAAGAAAATGCACCGGCATTAGTCTGAAGACAGGATGAAAAACCCACCATTCTAAGTTGAACAAGTTGGGACTGAATCTTGGCCCTTTTTAAATTTTGTAATATTTTATAAAATATAATAAAATTGTTTCACTGGTCACAATTCTACTGGTATTTTTTAAAGGCTGATGGTCCTGTAGTCACTGCATTTATTGGCTTGTTTCTACTTCCTTAGAGCCAGAGAAAGTCCTTGGGCCATTCTCCCTTTATATCCAAGTTTTGTCAGAGCTGTTGTTTCCCAGTTCCTTCACAAGGTTAGCCTGTATGTCGTCGATACGTAACAAAGAATAATGTTCAATTCGCATTCTGGTCACATTATTCGTGATTTCGTTAATTCTTTTTTACGCTTTTACTATTGTTTTATGGTTTAATGTATGATTGCGTACATGAAGCTGATATCGCGAGACGGTAGAGGACCGATCAATACCACTTGGCTATGTTCCAGTGGCGACACTTATCAGACTGAGCAGCGAAACGGCACAGGAATACACTAGTGTCTCGATAGTTTGAGGTGAGAACACGACCAGTGCACACACACATACTGATTACACTAATGTGTTAGGGATAGGGAAATCGGGATTAATATAATGTGTACCCGCAATTGCATGCATGGAGAGTAGAAAACCATTTCGAGAAATAGACAATAAGGGACCCTATTGGGATTCGAACCCTGATCTCCCCATCATTGGCAGCTTAGTCTGTAGCGAGAGTGATGTTTTAGACCACTACCGCGCAACCTTTTGGCGGGTGCGACTCCTTCGAAGCATTATTTTATTTAGATGACCCCATGCCACCATGTAAATAAAATTAACTTTTTCCTCCTACTTACTACTTCTGACACCCCGTCTACTATGACTTTTTGGTGCTCTATAAATGTTTCTAAGGCTGTCAAATGTCAACAGCCAAAGTTGTTAGTTTGAACATAACATGGATTACAAGGACTGGATATTACTTAAAAGGTTTTTTGTCTATCTTCTATGCCATCCATATAAAAAGTATGTGACCCGTTACTGACTTGGGACCCCAGGGTTGCACACCACTGCCTCAGACCATACGGATATCTACACGAGTAGGTAATTTACGTCCTTTTACATAGATAAGAAAAAATACACTAGATCGTTTTTAAAAACTCTAATATACGTGCACTCTCTGGCGATCTTACCTTGACGGATTACACTATGGTCCTATCTCACAAGCCACACCATAGTGGAATAATGCAAGGTAAGCTTGCTACCGTTCAAAGTTAACGAAGAGTAAGCCCCCTATATATATTTAGTTTAACGAACTTATTTTTGTGTAATGCACTTTAAAAAATATATATATGCTATCGACTTTTTACATCTAAAAATATGTTGGAATTTTTATTTTTTCTGGCTATTCCGTGTAGGTCGTGTTTTCTATAGTCCGAGATGGGCTCTTCCGTGTAGGTCGAGTTTTCTATAGTCCGAGATGGGCTCTTCCGTGTAGGTCGAGTTTTCTATAGTCCGAGATGGGCTATTCCGTGTAGGTCGAGTTTTCGATAGTCCGAGATGTGCTATTACGTGTAGGTCGAGTTTTCGATAGTTGGAGATGGGCTCTTCTGTGTAGGTCAAGTTTTCGATAGTTGGAGATGGGCTCTTCCGTGTAGGTCGAGTTTTCTATAGTCCGAGATGGGATCTTCCGTGTAGGTCGAGTTTTCTATAGTCCGAGATGGGCTATTCCGTGTAGGTCGAGTTTTCTATAGTCCGAGATGGGCTATTCCGCGTAGGTCGAGATTTCGATAGTCCGAGATGGGCTATTACGTGTAGGTCGAGTTTTCGATAGTCCGAGATGGGCTATTACGTGTAGGTCGAGTTTTCGATAGTTGGAGATGGGCTCTTCCGTGTAGGTCAAGTTTTCGATAGTTGGAGATGGGCTATTACGTGTAGGTCGAGTTTTCGATAGTCCGAGATGGGCTATTACGTGTAGGTCGAGTTTTCTATAGTCCGAGATGGACTATTCCGCGTAGGTCGAGTTTTCGATAGTCGGAGATGGGCTCTTCCGTGTAGGTCGAGTTTTCGATAGTTGAAGATGGGCTCTTCCGTGTAGGTCGAGTTTTCGATAGTTGGAGATGGGCTCTTCCGTGTAGGTCAAGTTTTCGATAGTTGGAGATGGGCTCTTCCGTGTAGGTCGAGTTTTCGATAATTGGAGTTGGGCTCTTCCGTGTAGGTTGAGTTTTCGATAGTTGGAGATGGGCTCTTCCGTGTAGGTCGAGTTTTCTATAGTTGGAGATGGGCTCTTCCGTGTAGGTCAAGTTTTCGATAGTTGGAGATGGGCTCTTCCGTGTAGGTCGAGTTTTCGATAATTGGAGATGGGCTCTTCCATGTAGGTCGAGTTTTCGATAGTCCGAGATGGGCTCTTCCGTGTAGGTCGAGTTTTCGATGGTTGAAGATGGGCTATTCCGTGTAGGTCGAGTTTTCGATAGTTGGAGATGGGCTATTCCGTGTAGGTCGAGTTTTCGATAGTTGAAACGACCGAGCTTGTAGTACCCACATCGGTGGACTAGCTGAATAAACGTCATGCTCGTCTAGTCTGATTTTCCTATAACGGAGAGGTTGTGGTTCAAATCCCTGTCGGGTGTATTGAGAGAGTTTTTTTCCTAAGGGACTCTCTATTCTCCTTCATGAAAATGTGGCTACATTTCCTATAAATTTTACTCTTTTCAGCCAAACCACATGTATATTAAAATGAGGATAACTTGAGCGTATAGTAAGGTGTGTTACAAATAAAAAAAACTTTAATATATAATCCTTTTGTGTCATGTTACAATTTGAGTTGTAAAAACTTTATTCTAGTGACACCTTATATAAATTATTAATGTGGTCCTAGTTACATACATTATTGGCTTGATTTAATTCCATTAAAACATCTTATATTTTATTGTTACTGAAATTATAGCGCATTTGTTACATTGTAATTGCCTTTCTATAACATCTACAAACAGGTACACAAATATTTATATTACAAATAAAGATCATCTAATTAACTCTGCCGGACATTTTGTGTTCATGAGCTGCCATGTTTCTAAAATTCCTTACGACCTACCTCCCTTAAATCTCAGTATATCAAAGTGATTGTCTCAATTGTTGCTTGGAATATAAACCAGTATGTTGGTGATTTACTGTGTCCGGTCACCAAGCGATCAACGGATACATATTCGGCAAGATATACTTTGGACTGCAGAGCTGAGAGTGGTAGAACCTTACCTTCGCTTCACCTGAGAGTTAGTCAGGGTGTTGAGAAATGGTGCAACCCCTCCAGAAGCCATTTCGAGCCTCTGTGGTAGTGCAGTGCTCTCATTGGGCTCAGCCTTGAACTTGTCTGAATCCAACAACGGCCTGTGGAGCGGACCGGGAGGAAGAAGAGGCAATGGACTATATAAGAGCAAGAGGCTTGAGAACCTTTCCCTTTCTGCCTGCATCTTTACTTCTCTTTTCTCCCGTCTTTCTCTTTCCTTTCGTCTCGGAGCTGCAATTAGCCATTTTTCCGGCCGGTCGGCCGGAGTGTAATTAGTCTAGAGTTCTTACTTTTGTTTCGCGCTCTCCCTCTCGCTCTAATGCATGCAGAACATCCGACACTTGAGGAGAGGGGAGATCCAGGTCCTATTTGACGTCGAAGCCAAATGTACCGTTCGTTTCGGGACGGATCAATAATAGGAGTCAACCTGTGTTGTAATGTAGAGTACAGTCAGGTACCTCACTGGAGACTGTACAGAAGTTTGTTTTTTAATTATTTCGCTTAGATCGATACTATTAAGGGCGCCGTCTTCTTGAAAGTAACCTTCCTCACACTGAGATATTTATTAAGGGAATGGCAGCTCCGTTGCTTTAAAACCACAAACATAATCTTCAAATAACTTAGAATATCATAAAATAGGCACAAAAAAGGCTGCTTTTGTGGCAATAAAACCTCATTTTATA
Source organism: Timema podura (assembly GCA_033556935.1). Lineage (NCBI taxonomy): Eukaryota > Metazoa > Arthropoda > Insecta > Phasmatodea > Timematidae > Timema > Timema podura. Next base: position 2,944,123 of record JAVRXN010000011.1, read on the forward strand.
CGGAGGATATTTATCTGACAGTTAAAACAGTCTTTTGTTTTATTTTTTAAGCACCGTAACTTACTACCGTTCAGGTTGTACACATATATACTAATTACGATTTCATGTTAGGGACTAGGTAGGTTGAATTAAGAGGAAATGTACCAGCATTCACGTGGAGAGAGAGTGGAAAAGAATCTAGGACTTACCATTCTCATTACATTCGACGGACAAATAAGTGAAAAATTTATTACTCTAATAGTCAATTAATACTAGGAATATATTGGTTATCATTTACAAGGCTAGGGTTTTTAAACTACATATTATAATCTAATATGATTACCGTATATTATTATTATTATTATTATTATTATATTATTTTTATTGCAAATAAGAAGTACTTTAAAGTTCCAAATACATACATTATATGGAAAATTAAAAAATCTTAGTAAATAAAACACTAATTTTTGGGTCTGTTCGTGGAATAGATATATTTGATTAGTTACTAGTAATTTCATTGCTGATTATTCTACTTTAATGTTTCATTTATTGCTCTAAAATGCCCTACATCAATGTCGATCCAAGGCTCTATTAGCCTTGAGGCGTACAGGTTGCAATAACATTTTGTCGACACTGGTTTACCGAAAACTATGAAGTATACAGTTATTTGTGACAGCGACTGTACGTCCACTCTTTCCAGAACACAGTTCGTCGTTTGTCAATGAACGTTGAAATATTTACAACACTTGTTTTATATATATCTCCTTGGCCACCCGATATAAGAAATAATTGAGATATTCATTTTTCGAAAACGCCCATCGTTGGTGCAATGCTAGTGCTGGTTAGTGCCCGATTTTTATATTTCTTCAAATTTGTTTTTTAATTTATTTTAATTTTGGCATACTAGTACCTTACATTTCATTTATATTAAGCAATAATATGTATATATAGAGAGGCGTATAGCCCGAACGGGCAGTAGTAAATACTTGATGATATATATATATATAAAAATATAATCAAAATACTTTATTTCTGGGCTATTATATTTTCTTATATTGTAAATATACTCATTTTAAAAGGGTTTTGTGTAATTTTAAATGTTCTACTATCTTATTCTTATATTTTATAGAATATGTTTTCAACTTACGATTTAATCGAGCTATTATTTAATGTTACCATTTTTACCAGCCTATAAATAAAAAAATCAATTATCTTATATAACGCTCGTTAGTATTAATATTTTAGAATGTCTTTTAAAACGTCCAACTTCATAGTAATATTAATTAACTATGCAGGGATCATTATCAACTTTATATTCACTTAGCAACTAACCATCATAATAAATAAATGGTACGGCGCACCGCACAGACTTTCTCTCTCTTTCTATAAACTCGTAAGATTTCTGAACGGAATAATGTACATTGTATCATCACCACTCCACATAAGAACACGCATAAAATAATATACAATGATATAGAATCAATGAGAAAAGAGGCGCATCTTTGTCCACCTAAGAGCATTTCAAACAGTTTAATGTCTTCCACAAGGGTCAACACTTCGTAATAAAATTTCGATTTCTGGTTAAAATTTTAACATTTTAAAAGGTGTTGCAGATCTTCAAGTCATCGCATTGATATTTAATTATTCATTTATACATTTTGACCAATAAAAAATGTAAATATTGACTATTGAGTCTAAAATGGAGATAGATCATTGCTGTGCAAACATTTCTCCTAAGAGATTTAAGGAAAAATAACATACTTTTTTAGATACTTATATTTAATCACTCTATGGCATTGGAGTATTATTGCGTTAAGACTTAAGAAGTATATGTTTACAACTAAAGCTCACAAAATACTATTAATATATTTGCAAATATCTCAGAAACTGCTGCTTTTATAAAAATATATGTCAAATAAAAGTTTTTTATTTCTAATAGTACTACAATTTTGCAATGATAAGTTGTTTAGTTTCTCAAATAGTTGTGGAGATACGGAAATTACCGCTTCTGTAAAGTACCCAAGAAATCATTTTTATAGGAAAATGAAAATAGCCAGTTTATTTATTATCTTAATCAACTCCTAGATACAAGTTTTAATCAAAATCGTTCGAGCAGATTTTGAGAAAACCTAATTTTTCTCTTTTCGCCCTATATAAAACTACTCTTAATTTTAAGTTTTAATAGACACACAGACAGACGGCATTGCAAAGACTATTTTTTAGGGTTCGGGGGGTCATGAGACGTCGACATACATCAACATTTCAGGTTAGTTTTTTTTTACGGTCGCAATATTTAAACTTTAATGTCCAAAAGTTAAAAAAATATATATAATTGCGTATAGATTGAAAGTTATTGATTTAAAAAAAATATGTTTCGAATAAAATATTTGTATTATAAATCTATATACATATTTGTAATGCTAAGTAATTTCATATCTCAAATAGTTTCGGAGCTATTATAGAAAATGTTAATTTTCGCATCAGACCGGAGCCCTTAAAGCCATTTTGCCGAAATATTGAGAGTAGCCATTTTGTTTGGAATATTTATTAATGTTTAAAATGAAATTTAATCAAAATTGTTATAGCCGATTTTGAGAAAATCGACTTTTTCTCTTTTTTCGCTTCAGTAAACTACCCTTAATTTTAGGGGTAGATATCCAATTCCAAAACCCCTCGGGGCAACCCTATGAAAACCCTAGATATCAAGTTTCAGCTCAATCGGTAAAATAGTTTAGGCTCTAGTTGGAGGTACAGACAGACAGACAGACAGACAGACAGACGGAAATTCAAAAACCACTTTTTCGGATTCAGGGAGTCATGAAACGTCAAAATTCATCAAAATCTCGAGTTCGATTTTTTTGACGATCACCATACTTTCTCTACCTGTAAGATAGAGAGAAAGTAAAAAGTATGATATTTTCAAAGAAAAGTTTAGTGCTTTTTAATGTTTTTTAGTTTTAACTTAAATCAATAAATCAATTTTGATTTGTCTTTATCAATTTATCATTTGCAATATTTTTCACGATTATTTTTAATTATATTTATAATAAATAATTATTGTAAAGTTTGAAAAAATTCATCTTCAAAAATAATTTAAAATTATTAAAATTTCAAAACTATATTTAGATAAATGTTTGCTGTTAAATTTTTACTGCTATAGCTAGGTTTTGTTGACCAAGTAGTAAAAATAAAACTATAAATGAGATGTTAAATTATAAAACGTGTCTTATCCATCATGTAATTTTAAGATAATCACGAAAAACTTATAGCTTAGTTCACATTAGTTTTTTTTTTACCCATTTAACTTGTAAGCTTCATTTTATTACCTACTTACCTTAAACATGTCATTAGGAAAAAACTATTTTTCATGATTAGACATTTTAATATCTATAATCAGGTGACAAGGTGGTCTAGTGGTAAGGTGTTGGACCTCTGTGCTGATGGTCCGGGGTTCAGTCCCGGCACATATTTATCTGATAGTCAAACCCTTCCTTCACCTCTGACAAGACGTGTATTAATCACAACTTGTAATTGTGGAATGACAGTCCTCCACCGTGGTTCGGATTCCACGTTAAACTGAAGGTTCTCCATTTCATCTCACAATCACCCTAACATTGCACATTAGCGCAAGTGCGTATAGCCCAAACGGTTATTAAGACGCGGTGCTTATAATAATATTAATAATATGTATTATCTTAAGTTTTTGTGCTAAACAATAGATAAGACGAGTTTTGGGGCTATATGAATAGGATTAAACAGGCTTTGATGCCAAAAATACGGTATTCAATTTTGCTTAGAAACTAAATTTTTATTTTACAAGAAAAAATTCCACAGCCGATCAACATTGAATTCAATTATTTTTAAGATTGTAAAAAACATTCCCATGTAAACAATATTGGATATTTTTTAAATTATACGATAGTATCATCAGCCTTTCTATCTCTGAGACTTGAGAGGGTCCTTCATTTGTCCCCATAATGTTTTAGGAGACATATTTAATCTTTAAGGGCCGATCCGACAACAGTTCACACCCTGCATGTTAACAATTATACATCTAAGAACCGTTGTCATTCGATTGTGCTTTATATGACCGGCCTAAAGTGTTTGACTGGAACTACATGTTTTAAAGGATTTGGGTCAATATTTTTGATTATTACTCTCGTGTTGGACTATACTGTAGCAGACAGGGAGATTGGGGTTTGATCTCATCGGGTGCACTCTAAGGTTTCTTCTTAGATGGTTTCCCAATGTCTCTTTACTCATGCAAATGTAAGTGCACTTCATCTAAATTGCACCTATCTCATCCCTAACCCATTAGTGTAACAATCACAAAGACGTATAAACTGAACGGGTGCCAACGTGGTGCTAAAAGAGCAATATTACCTCCCTCCATCTGCTGGACAGCTGCTGGAAATAAAATATTACCCAGGCCAACCAACGTGGTGCTAAAGAGCATACTACCTCCCTCCATCTGTGGACAGCTGCTGGAAATAAATATTACCCAGGCAACCAACGTGGTGCTAAAAAAGCAATATTACCTCCCTCGATCTGCTGGAAAGCTGGTGGAAATAAAATATTACCCAGGCCAACCAACGTGGTGCTAAAAAAAGCAATATTACCTCCCTCCATCTGCTGGACAGCTGGTGGAAATAAAATATTACCCAGGCCAACCAACGTGGTGCTAGAAGAGCAATATTACCTCCCTCCATCTGCTGGACAGCTGCTGGAAATAAAATATTACCCAGGCCAACCAACGTGGTGCTAAAAGAGCAATATTACCTCCCTCCATCTGCTGGACAGCTGGTGGAAATAAAATATTACCTAGGCCAACCAACGTGGTGCTAAAAGAGCAATATTACCTCCCTCCATCTGCTGGACAGCTGGTGGAAATAAAATATTACCTATGCCAACCAACGTGGTGCTAAAAGAGCAATATTACTTCCCTCTATCTGCTGGACAGCTGGTGGAAATAAAATATTACCTAGGCCAACCAACGTGGCTAGAAAATATAATTGATTTGAACAACCTTCATAGTAATTAAGCTTCTTTAAAGATAATTTTTCAAAGTGTAACCCCCCCCCTTTGATTTGATAGGTTCATAACACTATAAATAAAAGGTAGGTTGATTACAAGAGTTTTTTTTATTCACAAACATACAACTCGTAGAAAAATGAGAGTAAGACATGCCAAGAGTAGTCGAGTGAAAAAGTTAACAAGGACTGATAGAAATAATAAATAATGGGGCAAGACCCCCAGTCTTTGAGAGAAAACGGTAAGACAATAATAAATAATACATATAAAATTGATCCAGCGCAGAAGGCGACTAACTTAATTAAAAAGGTTAAATAAAGACAAATAGTAAAGGTGTACACAACTCATCGATGCCGATACAAATTCGGCATGAGTATGCTGGATAATTATTAACTGCCATTGCAAGGCGCAAAAGAGAAAATTTAACAAACAATCAATGACTAAGATCAACCTAATCAGTTTTAACAGACACCATTTAAATTAGATCAATCTAACTATTAACTTGGGCGAAGCGTTAAGTGCGCGGGCTCGTGGCCCCAGAGTTGAACACCAAGCTCATTTATTACAAAAGACTAAACCCTTAAAACTTTGACAAGCAAACCAAAGATTTCAATAAGTTTAACTTTAAATAAGATAACTAGCGCCCCAAGATGGCGGCGTAATAAACCCCAAACCCGTCCGTAAGGCGGGTCTGCAAAAAGAAACAGAGTTTAGACGTCAAGTAATCCATAATGGCTGACAGGCAAATCCTGCAGTCTCTAAAGAATTTAATTTCGAGTTACGTTTAAATAAATAAAGCCGAAACATATAAATTTAGAACATGAAGAGCCAAACATAGTTTATTTTTCGTCGTATATAAATTAAGTCTAAAGCTAAGACAAAGTGCCTCACCTAATTGAGCGCAGAGAAATGAGTGACATCACTACACAGTCCAGCCGTTATATACGAAACAAAGTCTATCACGTGTTCACATACGGCGGGAAAGACAGTTGTGACAAGGGGGAAGGGGCGTGCACACTTTTCGAGAAAAGTCTCCATTAGCCGCGTAATTATTCAAATCACGCGCCGGTGGATAGGTCTTATTTCACCAGAACACAATCGTTGGCGCATATGGGTCTGCGCATCTCGATGTTCACATGTTCGAGTCTAGCTCGGAGTTGTATCCCGAGCCACGGACGGTCAGTTGGATACTTGATGTGTTGCGGAGTGCGCGTGGTTTCGGAGTCGTGATGCAGACCAGTCAAAAGGGACCAGACTAGGTGAGCCAGACAGCCTTTCTAAGTTTCATGTCTATGACAACGTCACAAAAGAAAATGTAATGCAGGAACGAATAAAATAAAACAGGTTAATGTTTGTATTTATGGGTATTTTACTGTAACATTTGAGATATTTTATTAGTTTTAAGTACTAAGACTAGCACTAAGCAACTATAGTCCAATTTGCATAGTAAGGGCCTTTTATCTGGCAACAAGAGAAATAATTGCAAGTCCTTCACGCGTTCGTACGTCAAGTCACGTGAATTGAAACTTAACTGTTGATATAATTATAATACCCACACAAAGGCCGAGCTCATATACTATTCACAAATATACAATGTGCTAGCATAAAAAACATAACTTTTCCGCAGCCACAAATAATTTGTGAAGAGAGAATATACTAAACATTATTCATTTGTATGGAACATTAAATATTGTAGACATTCCCTTTCGCATCATTACAATTAAAGCTTGCGCCATAAAGTTATATTATTATTTTATTATTATTAATTTTAGCTTTAAACATTAAAGTTGTGATATTTGTATATTGGCTAAAACATTAATCTAATATAGGTCCTGTGAGGTAAATAATTCACAAAGAAAGGTGTAGTAAAATCACAATATAAAACATATTTTTGTGGTTGCAGGAATAAGTATTGTTTATTTCAGATGGAATATAAATCATAATAATGTAGCTAGCAAAATAGCTCATTATAGTGAGCACAACAATGGATATATAACAATAATATACTATGGATAACTGTTTTATAAAGCTGTGAGTAAATTAATGATTTAAATTTACAGCACTAACGATGAAAATCAAGCACTAGCCATCAATAACGTAGCACAAACGATGGCACTTTCAAAAACCGGGTGGCTAAAAGTCGGGTGGCCAAGGTGATACATGTTTATTCCCCAATCAGATTTCCTCTTTTAATACATACATAAATTAAATACCTGGGCATAATAAAAATAAACAACCCTTTGGGAAAAAATATTAATTAGTGAAGTTGATTTAAATATTTTTAAAACTGTCAAGCGAGATATTTAAATTTTATAATAACTAAATCCATGGAAAACATCACCTCATTTTTTTTACACAACATTTTACTACACATCGAGCCGGCTCCGGGAATATTTTACACTCATGGACAAAGATTAGGAGTTGTAATTTAGAGGGAATGTACCTACGTTTGAGTGGAGGGATTGTGGTTAGCCAGCCGTGTTTCTAACCCTGACTTACCAGTCACCGGTAACCAGCCGTGGGGGTGAGCGGGTATACTGCTGGTGCAGTCATACATTATGAATGCATGAAACTAGTTTTAATATAATTTTAACCGTCAAAAATGTTATTTTCTTTCATAATCAGTTTGTATAAATGTTTCAGATGATTCTGATTGTATTTGACGATGTTAATGTGTACATCCAACACGGGATGTAAACGAGCTAAACTCGGGACAGCTGAGCTACACCCATCTGGCCACTAGATCTGATCACGATACTTTTGATGGATATTATCGATACTTATAAAATTATATTAATAATATAGTGACATGTTCTCACTGTTGGAGGTTAAAATGATGTTTGTACATTATTTTAAAGGCCCTTTCTATGAAGATCGGAGTGCCACACCAAACATATAACCCCGGAGTCAAAAGTTGGTCCCGACTCTGTTCCGTAAGGCCGTGGTTACAAACCTGCCAAGCGCACCGAGTGTTTTTCCATGTGTACTTTTAAATCCTCTCTCAAGGCGAAATTGTTTGCAGTTTTTGTCAGTTAGACAAGGCAAGGATGAAGGAAATTCACGAATAAACTTGTATTCAATGTATAAAATAATTTTTAAAATCCAAGTAGGCCTACATTAAACTGTTTTGGCAGAATTCCTTCAATTTTTATATCCGGGTTTTTAACGGGGGAGGGTTCATTGGCCGACTTTCTAAGGCCACAGCAAAGTACGACTTGAAGGGTTACGTCAAACTATAGAGCTAACACTCGCGGCCGATCAAATGGGGCTCGTCTGCGATTCCTTACATTTTTTATTTTTAGTTTTTATCAAACAATGGATGTCTTCCTTGGACATCAACACATCCTGGGAAGCAATAACTTAGTGTACAGAAATAACAATATAATTTTAACCTTTATTTAACGATATAAAATATATATTTCACCCGCACTTGTGGTTGCACGGTCAAAGGTTTCACGCTCGCGATATACCGGATTTGCTATTATGAGTAGGTTGAGAGTCAAATCTCGGATGGATGTACTTTGGGTAGTTTTCACATTGTATTTATCATCGTGATATTCCAATCCACTCACGTTCTATAAACAACTCACCTCATAAATTGAACCGTTAATAAATATGGTTTATTACGTAAACTTAAAAAATAAATCATCTTTAATGTAAACTATTTTCTGTGAAGGGAGGGGCTGGGTGCAAATCTTGGTAGGTGAACCGTTCATAAATGGTTTCCCATTCTACCTCCACGCAAACGAGGGTACATTTACTCAATGTTCTACCTACCTCATTCCTACCCAATTAGTTTAATGCCTATATGTGTGACGGGTGGAAAGATGGAGTTCCATAAAATTATTTTTATTATTATTATTATTATTATTATTATTATTAGCACCGCGTCTTACTACCCGTTCGGGTTATACGCACTTACGCTAATGTGTAATGGTAGGGTGATTGTGATATGAAATGGAGGACCTACAGTTTAACGTGGAATCCGAACCACGGTGGAGGCCTGGTATTCCTCACATTCACAAGTTGTGATTAATACACATCTTGTCAGAGGTGAAGGAAGGGTTTGGCAATCAGATAAATCTGTGCCGGGACCGAGGTTTGAACCCCGGACCCTCAGCACAGAAGTCTGACACCTTACCCCTAGACCACCAGGTCACCAGTTCCATAAAAAATTACTCGTTTATCCTAATAGGCACCTTGACTGATAACACTATGTCTCAATGCTACAAGCTACTCCATAGTGGAACCAAGCAGGGTAGTAGTCTTACCTTGACTGATAACACTATGTCTCAATGCTACAAGCTACTCCATAGTGGAACCAAGCAAGGTAGTAGTCTTACCTTGACTGATAACACTATGTCTCAATGTTACAAGCTACTCCATAGTGGAACCAAGCAAGGTAGTAGTCTTACCTTGACTGATAACACTATGGCTCAGTGTTACAAGCTACTCCATAGTGGAACCAAGCAGCGTAGTAGTCTTACCTTGACTGATAACACTATGTCTCAATGCTACAAGCTACTCCATAGTGGAACCAAGCAAGGTAGTAGTCTTACCTTGACTGATAACACTATGGCTCAGTGTTACAAGCTACTCCATAGTGGAACCAAGCAGCGTAGTAGTCTTACCTTGACTGATAACACTATGTCTCAATGTTACAAGCTACTCCATAGTGGAACCAAGCAGCGTAGTAGTCTTACCTTGACTGATAACACTATGTCTCAATGTTACAAGCTACTCCATAGTGGAAACAAGCAAGGTAAGCTTGCTGTCTCTCAGGGGTAACGTAGAATACATGGGGAGGCTCTCTGCATTGAATTAGACCATCATAAGCTCACCATCAAATGTAATTGATATAACTTAGCTTTTTCTTTCCACATCTCACTTGGATTACTCGTTCGGGCTGTATACATATATATATTATTATTATTATTATTATTAGCACCGGTCTTACTACCCGTTCGGGTTATACGCACTTACGCTAATGTGCAATGGTAGGGTGATTGTGAGATGAAATGGAGGACCTACAGTTTAACGTGGAATCCGAACCACGGTGGAGCCTGGCATTCCTCTACATATATATAAATCACGTGAATAGAGTAGGGAGGGAGAAGGTTGAGTTTTGGATGATATATACTCTCATTTGCACGGAGGGTGAGGGAAAACAACTGGGCTAGGACTTGACCATATTAATTGAGCTTGACATTTATACCGCGTGTGTTTCTTTCTTGAATATACTAACATGATCTATGTGCATGGACCTTCAACAGTTTGATTGCTGTATTTTGTTTTCAAAGAGATGGTGTCAGAACGACGTAAAACTGGTCATAGCGTGAAGTCGTTCAGGTTAATTCATCTGTACATTTTCCATGCAAACCATCCAATAGGTAGTCTGTTGTTGACCGCAGTATTGGTGGGTTATTATGTCTGGAAATAAACTTTCATTGTTCTGCGGAAAACTACATACTTTTTGTTGTATTTTTTATAACCCTTGAGCGAGATGGAAATCGTGACAAAAGTTGTTGTTTTTTCAAATGATTATTTTCATTTCGATGTATGTGTGGACAGGTATGTTTGTGGTACAATTAACTCTGTTTTTCTCTTAGGTTCTCTGTTTGTCTAGTGATGAATGGTATATTTATATCTAAAGTATTTTGTCTTAGCATAAAATGAAATATAACATTTTTGTATACAAAACGAACAGTTTTTACGTGTCTGTACATCCACCCGATTTTAGTAAATGTTTTCTGTACACATCCTTATGATACAACTTTCAACTAATTAAACATCTCGGCTTGATTGTTGCTGGTGTGGACCCCGTTTTAGACAGTTTTATGGACGACATATTGTATCTCTGTCTTGTAGGACAAACGTGAATGAATGTCTCCTACTACTGTTCGTAACAACAGCCACATTTCAAGCGAGAGTTATGTGCAATAGTTCTCACTTAGCCTGGTAATATTAGAACACCCGACCAACATCAGTCACACCGCACCACACGCCCTAGCCCGCGTGACGTTCAAACTAAATTAATAAACACATTGTTTCTAGTCTTCTCTAGCCATAGCAACGTGTTTGGTACACACTTGTTACTTGAAACGACTATACATACTTCCCTTCCTTGGTTCGGGCGAGTCCATTAGTATCTGAAGTGAACTATCTTATAGTAAAGTAAGTGACGAGAGTCATGTGACCCGTAGTCACGTGCTTACTTTATAACCACACATTAATAACACTAGTAAATAAATGGTACGGCGCACCGCACAGACTTTCTCTCTCTTTCTATAAACTCGTAAGATTTCTGAACGGAATAATGTACATTGTATCATCACCACTCCACATAAGAACACGCATAAAATAATATACAATGATATAGAATCAATGAGAAAAGAGGCGCATCTTTGTCCACCTTAGAACATTTCAAACAGTTTAATGTCTTCCACAAGGGTCAACACTTCGTTTTAAAATTTCGATTTCTGGTTAAAATTTTAACATTTTAAAAGGTGTTGCAGATCTTCAAGTCATCGCATTGATATTTAATTATTCATTTATACATTTTGACCAATAAAAAATGTAAATATTGACTATTGAGTCTAAAATGGAGATAGATCATTGCTATGCAAACATTTCTCCTAAGAGATTTAAGGAAAAATAACATACTTTTTTTAGATACTTACTTATATTTAATTACTCTATGGCATTGGAGTATTATTGCGTTAAGACTTAAGTAGTATATGTTTACAACTAAAGCTCACAAAATTGTATTAATATATTTGCAAATATCTCAGAAACTGCTGTTCTTATAAAAATATATGTCAAATAAAAGTTTTTTATTTCTAATAGTCCTACAATTTTGCAATGATAAGTTGTTTAGTTTCTCCAATAGTTGTGGAGATACGGAAATTAACGCTTCTGTAATGTACCCTAAAAATCATTTTCATAGGAAAATGAAAATAGCCAGTTTATTTATAATCTTAATCAACGCCTAGATACGAATTTTAATCAAAATCGTTTAAGCAGATTTTGAGAAAACCAAATTTTTCTCTTTTCGTCCTTCAGTAAACTACCCTTAATTTTAAGTTTTTATAGACACACAGACAGACGGCATTGCAAAGACTATTTTTAAGGGTTCGGGGGGTCATGAGACGTCGACATCCATCAACATTTCAGGTTAGTTTTTCTTACGTTCGCAATACTTAAGCTTTAATGCCCAAAAAGTTAAAAATATATATATAATTGCGTATATATTGAAATTTATTGATTTTATAAAAATATGTTTCGAATAAAATATTTGTATTATAAATATATATACATATTTGTAATGCTAAGTAATTTCATATCTCAAATAGTTTCGGAGCTATTATAAAAAATGTTAATTTACGCATCAGACCGGAGCCCTTAAAACGATTTTGCCGAAATATTGAGAGTAACCATTTTGTTTGTAATATTTATTTATGTTCATAAATGAAATTTAATCAAAATCGTTAGAGCCGATTTTGAGAAAATCGACTTTTTTTCTTTTTGCCCTTCTGTAAACTACCCTTAATTTTAAGTTTTAATAGACACACAGACAGACGGCATTGCAAAGACTATTTTTAAGGGTTCGGGGGGTCATGAGACGTCGACATCCATCAACATTTCAGGTTAGTTTTTCTTACGGTCGCAATACTTAAGCTTTAATGCCCAAAAAGTTAAAAATATATATATAATTGCGTATATATTGAAAGTTATTGATTTTATAAAAATATGTTTCGAATAAAATATTTGTATTATAAATATATATACATATTTGTAATGCTAAGTAATTTCATATCTCAAATAGTTTCGGAGCTATTATAAAAAATGTTAATTTACGCATCAGACCGGAGCCCTTAAAACGATTTTGCCGAAATATTGAGAGTAGCCATTTTGTTTGGAATATTTATTTATGTTCATAAATGAAATTTAATCAAAATCGTTAGAGCCGATTTTGAGAAAATCGACTTTTTCTCTTTTTGCCCTTCAGTAAACTACCCTTAATTTTAGGGGTAGATATCAAATTCCAAAAACCCCTCGGGGCAACCCTATGAAAACCCTAGATATCAAGTTTCAGCTCAATCGGTAAAATAGTTTAGGCTCTAGTTGGAGGTACAGACAGACAGACAGACAGACAGACAGACGGAAATTCAAAAACCACTTTTTCGGATTCAGGAAGTCATGAAACGTCAAAATTCATCAAAATCTCGAGTTCGATTTTTTTGACTATCACAATACTTTCTCTACCTGTGAGATAGAGAGAAAGTAAAAAGGGATGGGGAATGTATCATTTGTGTGGAGGTAAAGTGGGAAGTTATTGAGGAAAACACATCAGTACACCCTCTAGGTTCGAATCACAACTTCTCGTCGCTGGCAAACTAGACTAAATGCGCTTGACATCTAGACCACGTGTCCACCGGCGTCGATTGTGAAGGATATATTCCAGAAAGTGTCAGCCAGGCCTAAGCTATCTGCCGAAACACGTGAACAATTCAACACTGGATTATAGTCACAGGCTGAGAGGTGGCAAGTGGGGGGTCGTGACCCCCATTTGGGCTCGGCTTCTAGGGATTGTTGAGATTGTAGTTTTATTTATGAAGGTGAAAAATCAAATATAGAGCTAAGCGGTTAAGATTATTAAAAAAAAAAGCTGGTTGGTTATCAACGGATGGCGGGGCTCAGAGACAAATGTTGAAAGCCACAGCTCAGAGCTTGGTAGGTAGCTCACAATAAACACAAGGACGTGGAAACTACCGCCATTTCATCTTGGCGAGATTAGAACCGGGTCCCGCCAGTGTTACCCATCAACACGCACCAAACCTATCTAAAGCTAAGAAAGATTTGACAAGACACAACCTTACTTAAATAATCTCCAAACAACTTTTTCATATTATGTCTCTTTGTAATCCCTTCATTCATAGTCTTATTTTCATAGGTAGATACTTATCTGACACACATGTTATCCAACACAAATATTCTAGTAAAATATTACCATTGTTAACCACACAACATATTCAATTGTCCTGTTATTTACCTTGTTTCTCATTGTTCAGAATTTGCAGACGATTCTCTAACGATCGACCACTTTGGTTTGGTATGTCGGACAAAACGAAAAGTTGTTTATGTTAAAGATCTAAACCGGTTTTCGGTGTACCGTCTTCTCTTCTGGTTATTGATCTCAAGATTTAAATATATATAAGGTCGTTTGTCTTTATTATCCAGATTTATAAACTTCGGTTCCTTTAAAACTCGCTACGATGTTATGGTCTGGGTCAGTTTTTTATTCAAGCCATGTCTATTTTCCATTACCAGTTTGTTAGGCCTTTCGTAGCTTCATGTGCCTTATAATCTAACTTTAGGACAGACACAACATCCGGTCACCGGCCGTTAATTTATCACTGTGAAGGGGTAAACCCACATTTCATCGATGATGATTTTTTGTGCCATGCTGTAAATCGATCCCGGGACCCTCAAATCAGTAGATAGACTCGCTACTGACTTAGCTAAGGTGTCAAATAATCTTACTAACAACGTAATATAAGGGAGGACCAGGTAGGACCAGGGAAGACGAATAACAACCAGTGTTGACTTGGGAAAACGAACGGGAAACCTAGGGCAGTCAGAATTGAATCTCTGCGTCTCGGATTATGGTCGAGTGCCAATCCAAAGAAACGGTGAACAAAATCACATGTGTTATTTTAAACCCCTACCCCTCCACCCCTTTTTTAAAGGTGAATTATCTTTTATATTTGGGTATGCTAATCACAGATCTATGAACCTTCTGTAATTATTAGCATTTGTCGCATGCCAATTAAAATCAAGGAACTATCTCTTGATACTTAAAATGTAAATCAACCAAACTGCTAAGCTCTCTTTATAACTAAGGATCCTGAGTTCTTGTCTCGTTATGACCTAAAATTTTTTGTCATTAGTGTCCTCGTTTGCAATGATGAATTGTCAATCAGGGACTGAGAATATAATTTAGTCGTAGTTAATGATTATAATCAGTCGGTTTAGAAAGTATACTTAATTAATAACAACTCTTTCCAATGCAATACTTTGGTCACATTAATCTTGGTGTGAGTTTGTATAAAACAATGTCTTACAGGAAACGACTAATATAAGAGCAAAGCTCGGTTGGCGTAAGTCAAAGCTAAAAACAGTATTCTACTTATTCTAAACATAACTATTTTACAACCAACATTCATCACATTTTTCTATATTCACTGGCAACTGCAGATCACATATCAATATGTTGAAGTAGATTTCGCGACTTTCTTGTCAGATAAGGTTCTTTCCATCAAAATTGGACTGTATATAGGCCTACATATATCACTTTCAATTAAATGAAAACTTTCGGCCTGGACACAGGAATCGAACCTGAGACCAGATTATAATTTTGCGTAGTTTTAATTGATTCCAGCATCAGCAATGATCCTCTGAACAACCATCTTGTATAAGCTATGATACTTGTGAATTAACTAATTATATACATTTATATTAATTGTTTGGTGCTGGATTTTAAACATCCGTGTTCGCGTAATTTATGGCGCTAGACTCGCAACACACTGATAATAGGTCTAATGTTGAATCCCGGTATGTCCAATGGCGGTGGTTTCTTCACAACATTAATGTTGTTGCACTTAACTAAACATATCCTTTTCAACTTTCATAAATTATCCATAGGAGTTTCTGCTTAAACTACAAACATATCTTATTGGTATATTGACAAGCTACCTTGTGTGTTTTATGAGGGTAAATATGAGTCGTGTAAGTTATTATACCTGCAATTTTATTCATAATTACTTATTTAAAAACACATCCTGCTATCAATATTTTTCACACATTTTTCTAACATATTTCTACGGTTTATGCCTAGCTTAAAATGGTAACTTCTTTTTTATGGCTCTAAAAAGAACGAAGTGAACTCTAAGGCCTTAGTCGTTTAATTTATTGTTAATATCAATGAAATTTCACGGAAATTGAAATGAAATAATAATTTTGATGGTTCTTTCCAGATGATTTGCCATCAACTTTCAATTATTTTGGGCGGCAAATGGACACAATGTTGTTGTTTTTTGGCACCAATCTTATTATATGTTTGGACTACTTACATATTCACACTAATGGGTAGGGTTGAGGATAGTTAAATTTAAAGGAAATATGCCTGGATTAGTGTGGAGGGAGATGGAAATATTCTTAATAACCCGGCTTGGATCTAAACCCCGATCTTTCCGTCACCACAATACAATCTAGTGTTAGATCATGAGGCCATCAATGCCAACTAACTATGTATCAATAATAGGATGATATTGACTATTCAGGGGGATTTGTGATTTACTAATGTTTAAACCACTTTAAAAACCAAACGGTTATTTTGAATAATTTTTGAACTGTCAGAAAAAGCTAGTATTGTCTTGTCTTGCATCAAGTATTTGCTCTGATAAAGCTTCTATTTATTCTTTGGGCTTGTCTATGGTACGACTTTACATGTATTGTCTGATTCGATAAGATTACTTCTATATTCTCTTTAGAACGGTTTCTCTTGGTGAACATGTATTTTACAAAGATAATGGTTTCATCTTTTAACAGCTAACTGCTGTGTCATTATTGTAGTAGAACTATCGGATCATTGTCGTAATTTACTCAGTAATTACTTCTAATGAATACTTTGTATTTATATTGATTAGTGTGGCGTAACATTATCGCAAAATGAACGTTCCTCACCACATGTTGGTTTACCAGAAAATCTCACCAAGATTATTGGTTTTTTTTCGGCCTTTACTCATACATACTAATTTAACTAATGTGGTAGGAATGAAGAGGGTAGAATCGAGAGGAAAGGTATTCGCAACTGCGTGAAAGGAAAGTGACACCACATTAGTCTATTTTATAAAAACAAATATTATTTTCTCAATAATCTCTATATTTGTCTAACAATCTGAAAACTGGAAGTCCCTTCTGGAAAACACAGATAATTTTGGATTTTGATGGAGTAACTCTTGAACCTTAGAGGGAATCGGGACGTTTTTGAAAAAAACAAAAAAATATACTTTTTTCTCAACAAAACTACCAATTCTAATTGTGTTTTGATTAAAAAAATTAAATTATTTTTATTTGCTTTAAAAGCTGTTTTAACTGAAATAAAATTAGATGTATCATATTCTCCAAACCTATTAACTGCAAGTATTTGATTTTTATATTTGATTTAATAATTTTCTATGAACGTGTAGATATTTCAACAAGATCGATGAAATACTTTCAAAAATATTAAATTATTTCTATTACACACATTTTGAATCAACAGTTTGTTTTTATTTATATATTTACTTTTTATTTTACTGTGTAAGGCTTTAACTGTGTTTCAAATTAATGGTGGATTAGTTATGATGTATTAGATGTTTGATTTTTGCCTTCAGTAGTCTAGTGCACTTAAACAAAAAAATAAGCGTAACCCGGACAAAATTATTAACAAAATGAAACCTTTGGGGATGTGTTCAGCACTGTCCCCTTGTTATTTTTTGAGAATTCCCAAAGTTTCCCACTTCAGCAAAATCCACCATCTTGAAAAAACCCCGCCAAAGCAGACTTTTACCCAAAATTTTAAATCTCAAGAAGAGAAACTCTTAGAAACGCCTGACTTGTGTCATTCTCTTCTATTTTAACTGTTTTATAGTAACAGGGTGTTAAGGAAGGTAGAGTATGAAATCAAGAGCAGTCAACATACTCTATCTTAAGTACTATCTTCTAATGATAATGTCACATCACAAGTTGCGTAATGCCAGCCGATAAGTTCGTGTAAGTGCTCTGCTCTGTGTCTCCCGCTGTTACTTCTGATAAGACACAGATTACACTATCAATACCTTAAATAACCTCTAGAAGCAAGTGATACCGAAATTTTTGGTTCAAGTGTCTCTTGTAAAATTAAATATAGTTGGAAAGACATGTGCTGCACACACACATATTTGGGAGATAAATTATATAACAATTATTTATTTTATTTGATAAACCATATATATATATTGCATAAAATATAATGAATTATTTTCCATAATATTTTAAAATAATGTAACAATTTGAAACAAAATATTAAATCATTAGCAATATTTCTTCACCTCTGACAAGACGTGTATTAATCACAACTTGTGAATATGTGGAGTGTCAGGCCTCCACCGTGGTTCGGATCCCACGTTAAACTGTAGATCCTCCATTTCATCCCACAATCACCCTACCATTACATATTAGCGTAAGTGCGTATAGCCCGAACGGGTAGTAAGACGTGGTGCTAATAGTAATAATAATAATTAGCAATATTTGTTTTAGAGATTCTAATTTTTTGGATGTCATTATAATGGAGTGATTTTATAAAGAAAAGTTACACCCAACAGGGATATGCACCTTGGTCGTCCATGGGTCGTTTATTCGTCGACCACTCGACCACTCTACCAACTGCTATATCCGCGATCTCGTGTGATTTAACATTTTAATAAATTCACATAAACGCTTTATCAGAATTTCATCAAAAAAGTTGCGTTTGTTTTAATTAAAGATTCCCGCTGTGAGCTATAAAAGATAACTCTCTGGATTCATGTGATTGTTGTAATGTAATAAGTAGCTTGTGGTGGGACTTCTTATCAATATTAATACAAATGAAGGTTTATCTTACTAAACGACACTCACTAGGATGATATTTCGTATAGTTGAGTTGGTAGGGCTGTCAACTCTTAAAGCCGGATGACTGGTGTTCAAATCCCCTCCGCTCCGGGAATAATTTTCCTGAACTTAGGTCCTTCATTGTTATTCTTATCCATGGTTCAACTTACTTTAGTAACAATAGCTATCCCGGGCTGTACACAAAAAGCTTTAGGGCAACATCTAGCCATACTTTGGAAACCCCTGTTTTAGAAAATATTAAATTGAATCCCAATGGAGAAGTGACGGTTACAAAAATGTTTAAATATGCTTTCATATATACTCCCTTCAAATCATATTATCTGCAGTGCTCTCTTTTGCGAGATATTATCAATGCCAATAAAATAATATATTAACATATAGTCAATATTTAAAACAAACATACTTTTTTACATGTTCTAACCTATCTTCCTTTCGTGATTCCATCATCGCAGCTTTTTATGCATCTGTAACAGGTTCTTCAACAGGCTGATCGACCTTACTTAGCTTAATCCAACATATTCTTAATATATATTTCAATATTTAATATGTTTGATATTGCGAAATAAAGCTTTATATATGTAGAATAAACGTGAGTTACACGTCTCTAATGGGCAATGCTCCCTCAGCAGGTTATTTTTATGTCTACATAATCGACTAGTAACGGTACTCTCCATTATACTTAAAACTTAATGGAATATTTTTACAGTCTTCCTTTGTACAGGTTGGGTGAACCTTACATAATGTATACTGACTGATCGTTAAATATACAACCTTGACCCCTTTGACAAAGGCAGGCTAGCTCTCAGGTCGGAAAGAATGAGTCGCGGGACAAAGTTATTAAACCTTAATTCACACGTTTTCTGAAAATAGAGAGCAAAATAGTCTTGAGTGGTACAGTAATTCACACACTAGCAGACATCTATGTTGATGCTTCTTTGCAAAGATAGCATCCGATTATCAACGTATTTTGTTTTCTAGTCGCTGAAAGAACTGTTTAAGATACTTGAGATTATTGTCATGATGGCATTTTTCAAATAATAAAACTGTGTCGTGATACTACTCAATATATCTATTACAGCTGCTTTACATTTAACAAGTTCAAATATCCTCATTACAGTCGATCAAGCTGTCGGATTGTCCCTAGTTTAACTTCCAAGCAAATGTAGTCCTACACTAATTTATGTCGGTTGGGTTTAAGATTTGATTTGATTTATTAGATACCTAATTTAGTACAATTTGAAGTTCATCCGCTGAAGGTACCTATGTTTAGTCATGTAACGCTCTGAACATAGCACGCTTAGTTTTTTTTTTTTTTTTTGCAATTGCGTAACCATTTCTTCTAAAACTTTATGCCATCTTTATTTAGTAAATATTGTATCAGGTTCAAATAGAATGCCATAAACGGTCTAATTTCTTTGTCACTATATATATGTGAATGTTGTTTCCATCTTATTGCCTCAAAACATATTTTTTGTTTTGATAGACCATCTAAATATTCAGAATTGATGCAATTGTTTATAGTGTCATACTTATTTTTTAAACTACTAAAAACACATATTATATACAAACCGCAGACCAAGTATGGTTTGAAATTCAAATGTAACACATTCTGAGTGAATTGTTTGGAACGGCAAATCTTGTTATCTCTTTTCGTCACTAAAACATATGTGGGTATCACTGTCTGCGCAAGGGTTACCAGGAACAATCTCTTCTATGATACGATCACTATCTTCGCTAGGGTTACCAGGAACAATCTCTTCTATGATACGATCACTATCTGTGCTAGGGTCACCAGGAACAATCTCTTCTATGATACAATCACTATATGCGCTAGGGTCACTAGGAACAAGCTCTTCTGTGATACGATCACTATCTGCGCTAGTGTCACCAGGAACAAGCTCTTCTATGATACGATCACTATCTGCACTAGGGTTACCAGAAACAATCTCTTCTATGATACGATCATTATCTGCGCTAGGGTTACCAGGAACAATCTCTTATATGATACGATCACTATCTGCGCTAGGGTCACCAGGAACAAACTCTTATATGATACGATCACTATCTGTGCTTGGGTTACCAGGAACAATCTCTCATATGATACGATCACTATCTGCGCTAGGGTCACCAGGAACAAGCTCTTCTGTGATACGATCACTATCTGCGCTAGGGTCTCCAGGAACAAGCTCTTCTATGATACGATCACTATCTGCGCTAGGGTCACCAGGAAAAAGCTCTTCTATGATACGATCACTATCTGCACTAGGGTTACCAGAAACAATCTCTTCTATGATACGATCATTATCTGCGCTAGGGTTACCAGGAACAATCTCTTATATGATACGATCACTATCTGCGCTAGGGTCACCAGGAACAAACTCTTATATGATACGATCACTATCTGTGCTAGGGTTACCAGGAACAATCTCTTCTATGATACCATCATTATCTGCGCTAGGGTTACCAGGAACAATCTCTTATATGATACGATCAATATCTGTGCTAGGGTTACCAGGAACAATCTCTTCTATGATACGATCACTATCTGTGCTAGGGTTACCAGGAACAATCTCTTCTATGATACGATCACTATCTGTGCTAGGGTTACCAGGAACAATCTCTTCTATGATACGATCACTATCTGTGCTAGGGTTACCAGGAACAATCTCTTCTATGATACGATCACTATCTGTGCTAGGGTTACCAGGAACAATCTCTTCTATGATACGATCACTATCTGTGCTAGGGTTACCAGGAACGGTCTCTTCTATGATATGATCACTATCTGCGCTAGGGTTACCAGGAACGATCTCTTCTATGATACGATCATTATCTGCGCTATGGTTACTAGGAACGATCTTTTATATGATATGATCATTATCTGCGCTAGGAACACTAGGAACAGTCTCTTCTATGATACGATCACTATCTGTAATAGGGTTACCAGGAACAATCTCTTATATGATACGATCACCATCTGCGCTAGGGTTACCAGGAACAAACTTTATATGATACGATCACTATCTGCGCTAGGGTCACCAGGAACAATATGTAGTAAATGTCGGGGCGTTTGGGATCAGCGCTGTGATTGGCTAGATTTGGTCACGTGACGATGGCCCCTCGCTCTCTGATAAGCTGTTGGCTTTCCCACTCGCCTCCCCCCTGACCACCCCCTAACCCCGTCCCCTCCCTCCTGTACACTTTCCAGCGTTCAAAACTTGTTTATTCTTGTCCAAGCTTGTTTTTTATGTGTGCTCAATGGTTTTTTATGTGTGCTCAATGGTTTTTATGAATGCTCATTTGCTTTTTATGAGTGCTCATTGATTTTTAATATTTGGGTAGGATTGGGACTGGCGTTGGAGTTTATTTATTGGCGTGCAGTCCACGGCGTTGGGCACTCCTCCCTCGGCATAGTTGACAAGAGTGGGGACACGCAGAATGAAGCTCTCCTGACGACTGTTTAGCGTAGAGTGTGAGAAATGGTTCCCAGCCGTGAGAACCCTTTCACTTCCCTCCTCCCTTTTCCCCAGGCAATGGGTTTTCCCGGTGTCAAAATCCCTACTCCACCCCTTCCCCATCTATGTGGTTATGGGGTTTTCCCCGCAACTAGAGAGAATTGACACAGCTCTGAGTATGCACAATCAGGGCTCTCGGAATCCTCAGTTAGAGGCCGCTATCCTCCACGGCAAAAGTATACTAAAATTGGTTGTATAGTATCGTCCGTCGACATGCGCGAATGTATGTATCAGACAACTACTTACACCGTCGCAACGCCCTAAGAAGAAGAAACTGAAAAGGGCGGACGAAAACATGAAGCTGCCGTTCCGAGCTTAGTGGATCGTTTAGCCGACATCTACTACGACCCTTCTCATCCTTCAGAGTTTGCAAGGGTGGCGTCGCTCATAAAGGCGTCCAAGAAAGATCCGAACCAAGTACGAAAATGACTTCGCGAGGAGGACGCTTATACGCTACACAAACTGGTAATAAAAAAAAGTTTCCACGTGACACGTACGTGATCTCAAACATTGATGATCTCTGGAAAGCCAATCTCAACGATATGCGAAGACTTGGAAAATACAACAACGGTGCCGTGTACTTGCTCACCGTCATTGACGTGTTTAGCAAGATGACCTGGGCAAGGACTCTTCTCTCAAAGACTGGGAGCGTCGTGAGGGACGACTTTCAAAGATTTCAAACAAAGTGGACGTAAACATCTAAGTTTACAGATGCACAAGGGGACAGAGTTCACGGCACGTCTTGTCCTGAAATTTCTCAATAAAGAAGGCGTATATTACTACACCATTCATAATCCGGACGTGAAGGCAAGCATCCTGGAACGATTGAATATAACTTTGAAAGGGCGCACGTTGAGCAACTTTACCAAAAATAGTACGTATTGCTATGTGGACGTCCTCCAAGATCTCATTGACGCCCACAATGGTGCAAAACTTTCCATTATCAAGATGGCGCCTGCAGACGTCACAGAAACCAATGTGCTTCAAGTCAAAGACAATATGTATGGCAATCGGCGCCCAAAATCGAATAGTAAGCCAAAAATCAAAGTCGGTGTCACAATGCATATAAGCAAATGCAAAATATTGTTTGAAAAGAGCTACGAAAGCAATTGGAGTGAAGAAGTTTTCAAAGTCAGTGGTGTCGTGTTGCGGCAACCGGTCTTCTACAGGTTGACCGATCTTGACGGCGAGAATGTGAAGGGAACGTTTTTCGAAACAGAATTGCAACGCGTACGTCTTCCCGAAACTTTTAAAGTTGATAAAATACTACCAACCAAGGTAAAGCGCCAGAAAGAAAGTGTACGTGCAGTGGAAAGTGTTAACCCAGCCAAGTTTAGGTCTTGGATTCCTGCCAATTACTTCAGCGCCCTACCATGCTCTCGCCGAATTCCAATTTCCGTGTTCTTTCACATCCGTACCCGAGGGGCAAAATATTGTAATGTGCAAATGGGTGGACGCAAATGGCGTGCAACGAATATTCAAAGATCATATCCCACCTCGAAATTACAGCACTAGCCATGAATTGGTCAGAGCCCTAAATGAAGTAGAGACGTTTAAAGGGGATTTTTGAGCTGTATTCAAGTATACAAACCCTAACAAAAAAATACATTGTTTCTTATTCACCAAATATACATCTGCTGACTCTATCTAGTAAACTAAGTCTACAGCTAGGTTTCAATCCTCAAACTAATTTGACAAAAGTCCTAAAGCCACCGTACCCCACCAACATTCTACTAGGCTTGCCCTCGCAAATGTATATCTAAACGGATATCGTTGATCCTCAGCCCGTGGGTGACATTGTTGCACAGCTTTTACGTATCGTCGGTATCAACAACATAAACTATCTCTACGGCATACATAAGACAGTTAGCTATACTCCGTTACACTACTTGCCCGTACTTATAAGGGAAATTGAAATCCTGGAAATCAAAAAGAAAAGACACTGGTGAACCTGTACCATTCGAGTTTGGAAAAGTGTGCATGAAACTTCATTTTTGACGCTGCTCAACATGAACTGTCTCTACCAAAGATACTACGTCTACCAGGCTGTAACAGGAATATCTTAGATTTACCCTGGTGTTCTCTATCAACGCGGGCATGGAATAGAAAGTTTTTTCAGTGGCCTTTTCAAGATAGTCGTACCGTTGCTGAGAAGTGGCGCTAAAGCCATTGGAAATCAGGCGCTTCACATGGATACCTACGTGCTTTTCGACGTCGCCAATTAGCGTCATCCTTTCAAAGAGGCTCTATGGCAGCGTGCCGGTGAGGCTGGAACAAACCTGAAACGCAAGGCGGAGTAGAAGATCGACATCCTGTTGACTGACTCAGGCTATAAAGGGCTTTGTAAGAAGCATCGACGTCAGTCTTCTGTCGTTGCCCGACATAAAAAGGTCAAGAGAGAAGTAGTAGATATTTTCAGTTGAAATGTTGTTTCTACACCCCCAGTCCTCCTAGTGTCCCAGCAGTGAACTTTATCTCTTTTCCGTCCCACCCCACGCAAACCAGTCTTGAAAGAGGACATTGCTCTAGTGCAAACCTGTCTCTTCCCTCACCGATTATTCGCTCATCGAATTTGTCGTTATCGGTCAAGGCTTGTTGTGTATCGATCTTTCACAGACCATGCTCTATCTCAGCGCTGCTATCATGAAAACCGACGGTGGCGCTTTCAGCGAAGTAGATCAAATCGCTCCCGTCAACAATTGGTTGCATTCGCTATTTACACAGGTGTATGTGTTTTTAAACATAAAACTAGTCTCACCGCCCCGCAACACGTATGTTTATAGATCATGCATTGAGACGTTGCTCAATTTCAACAGTGAAGCCAAAAGAACACATTTGACTTGCGGTCTGTGGTTCGCAGACAGCCCCGGAACCTTTAAGGAGGTTAACGCTGGCAACAAGGGATTTGAGGCCCGTTTCAGTCTCATTGCAAAAAGTATGACGGTGGATCTTTTGGAGTATCAACACGGTGATGTGTTTAACCAAGAGAAATGCCTTTTGAACGGTACCAAACTTAAAGTAAGTTGGCTCGTTCCAGAGACGGATTTAATCTTATGGCCGTCCCTGAAATCCCGCACTTTAAAGTTCACATCGTTGATACCGGTCTTCTAGTGCGACGTGTCAAAGTAGCACATTATAGATTGTTGGCACATGCCAAGGCATTAAATGTCAATCTCGCAGACTATCCCATCACCCGCGTGGAAGTAAAAACACTATTCCCACGGGTGTTCAAGGGAAATCACTGGACAATGTATTCACCGGACAATTACCCAAACGATGCATCGTGGCACTTGTATTAAACACTGCGTTCAATGGAGATACCACTAAGAACCCGTTCAACTCCCAAACCTACGAGATGAACCTTTTCTCCCTGTACGTGGACGGGGAACAATTGAAGAAACCGTTACAGTCCGATTTTTCAAATGGAAACTATGTCATGTCCTACCACACACTATTTTCTGGAGCGGGTATCCATTTCATGAACGATGTTAGTGACATCACACGGGGAGCCTTCCCTAAAGGATATCATCTCATGGCTTTCGATCTCACACCTAATCTGTCCGCCCATATGACATCGCATTGGAATTTGACGAGGCATGGCTCTCTTAGCATCGAAGTGATATTCACCAGAGCTCTAAACGAAACCATCAACTGTATCGTGTCCGGTGAGTTTGCCAACATCATCACCATCGAAAAGGACAGAAAAGTCCTGACCGATTATTGGAGTTAATATAAGTGAATTCCTCCCCCTTAAACCCGTAATTTAAATCATGGAACGTTATTGTAGATTTCCAGTGGTTTATCAACGACAGCAAAGAGTTTATAGTCAAAGAACTGAGTGTTTTATCTGTATGTGGCACATTACTTCAACATAGGTGTTAAAACCATATATACGCTATTGAGGAACTTTCCTCTACTGCTAAAAAGCAAGGTGACTATATCGTCAACAAACTTTACGATATTCCCTGGGATAGAGGTGGTGTGGATTACAGTGTGCTAGAATCCATCATCTTCCAAGCCGTGTGCAGAAACCGTCTACGTCAAGGGGGCAGAAAAGAAAAAGTTTCTAGCCAAAACACGCCCACGCCTATCGTAAATCTGTACGAAAGATGTTTTTCTTATTTGAAAACACTTAAATTGGGCCGCACCATTGAATGGTACATAGTTCTGTATGGAATATCTGTTCGGCCTTCATCGTTTGGGGACTTCTAGATTGGATGATTGAAGATGGACACGCACACCATAAGACGTTCGCTAAAAACAAACCCGTGGATCCTTTCTGTATGGTTGGGCTTTTTCCCTGTTGATCAACTACCCGCAAAATAACACGACCTGCCGCTTTCGTCATCAATACGGATCCACCCACCAAGCCTGGGAAGCATTGAGTTGCCATCTTTATCGACAAGAACGGCGCGGGATAATAATTTGACAGCTAAGGTTTTCCACCCCGTATAAAGGCAAATCTGGCATTTATATGCAAAAATATTTCCTGCACGTCTCATAATACGACACAACTTTAAAGCATAGCCTCAGGAGTTTACGGTCATTACTCTATCATGTACCTTCTCTATCGTGCCCAGAACATTCCAAAGAAATCTTTCCTTACCCTATTCTCGCCCATCAATCATACATGCAATGACGTTAAGGTGGTGAGATATTACAACACATTTTTCAAGACGCAAGTGTCATCCTTCCAACAGCGTGTCTGCCATAATCACTATCATCATCGAAGCGATCATACATTGTAGAAGGTCAAGACGTTTGCACCCCCAAAGCAAAGCAGGTGAAGCTGCTCGCCATTACCAGTATTTTCAACACTTTGTTTCCGCTGGACGTTTTTGACGCCAAACAAGTCATCGTTGGCATGAGTATCAAAAACAACTTTACGCCCTATGTCCATCTAGAAAAATGCAGAGGGTATTGTGTGGTGTTTAACCGTACAGAGTTGCAAGAACTGGGAAACTACAAGTCGGTCATATCAAAGTTTTTCAGCAACACTCAACTTCCTCAGAAGATTAGTCTGACTAATCATGAAATCTCTCTTAGACGCATGTGCGGTGACCGTATTGTCATCAATGTGAAACAAGACGCCGGACCTAAACGGGTCGCCTCTATAGCACATAGCTAGGCGCGTTTTTGTAAGGTGTGGGACCTCATCGACATCACCGTCGACCGCCGGGATATGTAGTTGACACCCGTCGCACGTTATTACAATGATTTGATGGACACACTCGTCGTGGATATATGCGACACGCTAACAGAATTAGCGGATGTCATCGAACTCGAACAGCCTATGGTGAAAACGCACAACATAAACCTGGATTTTATCAGTGCTACCTACTATACACGTAAAGTCATCGCTTTGGACTATTTGTATGCTGGATTGTGAACTAAAAACAATTTTACCAACTTATCTAAGTGACACTGTAGAAAAACGTTTGAATAAATATATGCGTCATTCCTGTAAAAGTGTATAATAAATATTATGTATGTCTGTGAAACTTTTAATGTATAATAAATATTATGTATGTCTGTGAAACTTTCAATGTATAATAAATATTATGTATGTCTGTGAAACTTTAAATGTATAATAAATATTATGTATATCTGTGAATCCTTTAATTTATAATAAATATTATATATGTCTGTAAAATCTTTAATGTATAACAAATATATGTTTTGTAATGTCGTGTTTTATTCACGCCAAACTATTTTGTCCCTTACACGTAGGGTAACCAGATACGTGTCTTGACTTTTCAAGCCGACAAACTAGCACCAATTAAGAACAGGGTCAATGATCTCTTGTACTAGCTTACGGTTTCAAAGTCGTGATATATTCATATCTAGACTTGTCTTGTCGAGCCGCCAAACTGTCACCATTCATCAGTCATCAGAGTTGCGACAGTGCGATGACGTCATCGGGAAACACATTGCCTGGGGAGTGTTTTTAATGTCAATGACCTCATGTACTAGCTCACGGTTTCAAGGTCACGATCTATTTATATATAGACTTGTCTTGTCGAGCCGCCTAATTGGCACCATTATTGAGTCATCAGAGTTACGACAGTGCGATAACCTAATGTACTACCTCACGGTTTCAAGGTCACGATCTATTCATGTTTTGACTTTTCTTGTCGAGCCGCCAAACTGACGCCAGGTATGAGTCATCGCGGCTGCAACAGTGCGTTGACGTCATCGGGAAAACCCATGGCCGGTGGAGAGTTGCCAGGGTCAATAAATTCATATACTAGCTCACGGTTTCAAGGTCACGATCTATTCATGTCTTGACTTGTCTTGTTGAGCTTCCAAACTCGCGCCAGTCATCAGAGAAAACCCATTGCTACAATATTCAAGGACGTGTTCTATTTCTGACTCGACTTGTTTTGTCGCACCAGGGCTGCGATGACGACACCGAGAAAACCCATTGCCTGGGGGGAGAGGGGAAGTGAGATATCAAGGTTCGAATCCCGGTGTGCACGCTGTCTAAATGTCCGGCTCTATTTCTGTTGGGGAAAGATTGAAATTGAATCCCCGCTGTGTATACTGTACTTATTTCTCCCTCCGGAACATTTTCTTAATCATCCCTACCGCACGTTAAGTCAGAAAAGGGTGCGTGTAGCATGGCTGATACCTACATCCGTGCATGTCGACGGACGATATTATACAACCAATTTTAGTAGACTTTTGCCGTGGGGGATAGCGTTGCACTGCCTGCCTTCCTTGCTGTTGGCCGTGGATATATTTCAGGGTTAATAACAACATTGCAGGTAGTGAGTTAAGACTGTAGTTTATTGCTAAAGTTACAAACACTTTAATATCTTGTGACGTGTACGTGAGCGTGGCGGACGGCGACTCTCTGACTAGCCCGTACATACTAGGCCGTGTTGACTCTACCAAGTCTTAAGCGTTACTTCCTTTCTAGTTCTCCCCGTTCGCCTCAGGTGAACTCTCTCTCTGACCTAACACAGACCCTAGCGCTATAGTTGTCAGCGCCTACCGCCCAACGCACACGTCACACACTCCCCCCCCTTAATTTTAGAAATACAAAAGAAAACAATATACAGCGTCTCATAAATACAATTTGTACTTAGACTAAACTTAGAATCGATATCATAAAGACCAAGTAAACATAATATACTAAACCTCATAAATACAATTTATAACTTGACTAAACTTAGCCTGGATATCATAAATACAAACTAAATATAATATAATACACCTCGTAAATACCTTTTATACTTTGACCAAACTTTGTATATAATAAATACAAACTAAACATAATATAATACACCTCATAAATACCTTTTATAACTTGACCAAACATTGTCTGTATATTATAAATACCAAGTAAACATAATATAATATACCTCGTAAATACCTTTTATAACTTGACCAAACATTGTCTGTATATTATAAATACCAAGTAAACATAATATAATATACCTCGTAAATACCTTTTATAACTTGACCGGCCGGTCATCTTAAGGATACACATTTAGAAAGATATAGCTAAGTGAATTTACAACACTATGTCAGATTATTTATAATTTCAGAATGTTTACAATTTTTAACTGTTCAGTCCGATATAGTCCCCTTTTTTTTTTTTTTTTTCTTGACGACACTTGATACACACTTAAGGGAGACTATAATGTTTTAGTTTTACCTAGAACGTTATTCATGATATATATATATATATATATTTTTTTTTTTGCACTTTTAGAAATATAATGACAGTACATATTTTACATACATAATTTTTCATCCTTTTATACCTTAAAAATTACTAGCCCTTAATTATCCGAACAAAGTTAATACCCGGTGTAACTAGAGTACCTAAAGTACTATTAGAAAGGCATCATCTAATTCTCCCTACGGGTGTCTTTTGAAACAGACCACCCACCTCTTTCCTTACGGATTCAGTCAAGGTCAGTCAGAGCATACATAAAATGTACCCGCAACCTAAATAACATCCTTTAACATTTAACCCACAAACAAAAGAGAAAAGGGATCCCCTTCCCTTACATGTCATCGTAGTCACCAAGTCTATTAGAACGAGGGGACAGTCCGAGAGAAAACAAGCGACGGCGGTAAACCCAAACACATCTTCTCAGCAGGACACCTCACTGCGCACATGGTTTGAGTTGTGAGACGTGGGCTCTGCGGCTTGGTAATTTGGTCAGAGGGTCAATAAGGAGGACTGTGACCGGTGTCAAAAATTGACTAATTACCATCGGTTCTGACCACTTGTAGCTTAATTTAGCCGTTACTCCTTTGCCGCTTTACTCAGGGTGTGAAGCTCGTACATTACCCTGTCACCTACTTTATATGGTACTGGCGCTCTCTGAGCGTCGTATCTTCGGGCGATTAAGTCGCGCGATTTTTTCAACTCACGAAACGCGACTTCCCATTTTTCCACCATTTTTTTCGGCGTTCCTTCCTCTAAAAACCCTGGATATAACTCCCAGCGCAGATTAATAGGTGACAGCTGTTCGTAGCCTAATAACAGTTCAGCTGGGGCAGATTTGTGGCTGGTGTGGATAGCCGAGTTGAATGCCAATTGTAGCCAAAGTAGCGTGGTGTCCCATTTCCTATGAAATTGATGGTGATAGGCTATCAAAGCGGCTTTAAGGTTTTTATGAAAACGTTCAACGTGGTTCGGATTCGGATAAAATGGACTCGTGGTAAAATGTCTAATACCATTGGAAAAGCACATATCTTTGAATAACTGAGAGGTGAACTGGCTTCCATTGTCTGATACGATTGAACAGGGGAAACCAAAGTTCTTGAACACTTCCCTATTCAGGGCTTTAACCACGGCCGAGGATGTAGGGGCTCTCAAGGGTATCAGCCAAACAAACTTTGAGAATGCATCTAATACTGTTAGTAAAATAACATTACCATCACTGGACCTCGGTAAGGGACCAAAAAGGTCAACATACAATCTCTGCATAGGAAATTGAGCTACGTCTGAGGATAAAAATCCGTACCTACGATTTTGTGCTGGTTTAGAACGCCAACAAACTTCACAGGAGCGAACTCTGTCGCGTAGGTCCCGTTCCATTCCGGGCCAAAAAAATTGTCCCTTGACCTTGGCCACCGTTCTAGCCCCTCCTAGGTGGGCCCCCATTGGTGACACGTGGAAATACT
Source organism: Timema podura (assembly GCA_033556935.1). Taxonomy (NCBI): domain Eukaryota; kingdom Metazoa; phylum Arthropoda; class Insecta; order Phasmatodea; family Timematidae; genus Timema; species Timema podura. Next base: position 2,975,487 of record JAVRXN010000011.1, read on the forward strand.
CAAAGAGTACTTGGGTGTGAGAATCGGGTACGCATACTTTCCAACCCGACTTTCGCGATGGTTTATGTAACAATATATCCTCTTTGATTTTGTAATTTTGTTTTACCTCACCTTGGGTTAGAGCGTTTGTAATTTCTCGTAGTTTGGGATCGGCCTGTTGAGACGTCTTGATGGGTATGAATAGTTCTGGCAACCCGGCCAGTACTCCTATCAGGGCTTGTTCCTCTTGGGGCGACGCAGGATCCTGATGTCTTCCTTGATCTTCAGGCGGTGGCGTTGGCTCATAGTTTTCTTGCTCTCCGGGTGGCGGCATCTGTTTAGGCTCATTTACTTGTTCTTCAAACATCCGTGATAAGGTGTCGGCTACCACGTTTTCTTTTCCTGGGATATGACTTAGTGTGTACCTCAATACTTGTAATTGCGCTATCCACCTTGCTATTTTGCCTATTTGCCTGGGGTGATTTAATAACCAAGACAGGGCTGAGTTGTCAGTTTGAAGCTCAAACTCTTTATGCTCTAAATATTGTCTGAACTTGTTGACTCCAAAAATGATAGCTAACGCTTCCAGCTCGAATGTAGCGTAGTTCTTCTCGTGGGTGTGAAGCGTGCGGCTGGCGTAAGCTACTGGCTGCATTTCCCCTTCGTTGCGTTGGCATAACACTGCTCCTAATCCTGAAGATGACGCGTCTGTTTGTAGAACAAATGGCTTCTGAAAATCCGCCATTTTCAATAAAGGGGGTTTGGAAAGTTTGGATTTTAACTTTTCAAACGCTTCTTCGGCTTGTGCACTCCATTGAAATATACCCTTCTTTTTCTTTATTTGGTAAAGCGGGAAGGCTACTGACGCGAGATTGGGTATAAACCTTCCATAAAAATTGATCATCCCTAAAAATCGGGCGAGTTTCCTTGTAGTGTTGGGCCTGGGAAACTCGCGCACCACTCGGGTACGTTCGGGGTTCACCTCCACCCCTTTTTGGGAAATTATGTGGCCCAAATACTCTATCTCTGTAACTGCTACTCTTATTTTTTTTGGATTAACCGTAAGTCCAGCTTCCCGTAATCTTCTTAACACCTCTCTCAGGTGTTTTTCATGTTCTTGGTAATTTTCTGAATAAATTACTAAGTCATCTAAATACGTAAACACGTATTCAAACTGAATATCCCCGAATATGTTATTCATCAATCTACTAAGCGATTGAGCCCCATTACACATTCCAAAGGGGAGGAAATTGAATTCAAACAGCCCCACGGGCGTAACGAACGCCGTGTACGGCTTTGATGACTCTGATAGAGGGAGTTGGTAGTATGCTTTATTTAGATCCACCACCGTATATACTTTAGCCTTTCCCAGGTATTGAAAGGCCATTTCAATAGTTGGTAAGGGCGTCGCTTCAAATTTAACTTTGGCGTTCAATTTTCTATAGTCGATGACCAACCGATTTTCCTTATTTTCCTTCGTTATAAGGAAGGCTGGGGACGCATAAGGACTTTTAGAGGGTCTGACAATACCTTTCTTCATCAGGTCATGGACGTGACGCCTAAGTACTTGCAATTTGGGTGGCGCGTAATGGTAGGGTTTAGAACGCACCGGGACGTTGTCGAGGAGTTCAATGTCTAATGTGAGCACGTTGGTTCTTCCTATTTTTTCACTGATTACGTCAGAATATTCACTCAATACTTTACCAAAGTGTCCCCGGGATTCTGTCTCCACCGCTATAGTTACTTCTCCTCGGTTAGGTATGGGTTTTAATTCAAACTGAAGTTTGTTATCGAATCCAAAACTCACATTATTATTAGGAAAATCTATTTTCATACCTGTGTGACGAATAAAGTCATTTCCTAATATAACTGGTGTCACCAAGGATGACACAATCAGAAACCAAATAGGCCACGCCCGTATGAGTCATCGCGGCTGCAACAGTGCGTTGACGTCATCGGGAAAACCCCAGGCCCGGGTGGAGATTTGCCAGGGTCAAAAAAATTTCATATACTAGTCACGGGTTTAAAGGGTTTCACGATTATTCTGTTTTGATTTGTTTTGTTGAGCTTCCAAACTCGGCCAGTCATCAGAGAAAACCCTTTGCTAAAATATTAAAGGACGTGTTTATTTCTGACTCGCTTGTTTTGTGCACCAGGGCTGCGTGACGAACCGAGAAAACCCTTTGCCTGGGGGGGGGGGGGAGTGAGTTTCAAGGTTCGAATCCGGTGTGCACGCTGTCTAAAGTCCGGCTCTTTTCTGTTGGGGAAAGATTGAATTGAATCCCCGCTGTGTTTACACTTATTTTCCCTCCGGAACATTTTCTTAATCATCCCTCCCGCACTTAAGTCAAAAAAGGGTGCGTGTAGCTGGCTGATACCTAACCCGTGATGTCGAGGGAAGATTTATAAAACCCAAATTTTAGTAGATTTTTGCGTGGGGGATAGCGTTGACTCCCCTGCCTTCCTTGTTTTGGGCCGGGAAATATTTCAGGGTTAATAACAAATTGCGGTGTGGTTAAGCTGTAGTTTTTGCAAAAGTTACAAAAACTTTAATATCTTGGACGGTACGTGAGCGTGGCGGACGGCGACTCTGACTACCCCTACATCTAGGCCGTGTTGACTCACCAAGTCAAAGCGTTATTTCCTTTTCTATTTCCCCCCGTTCGCCTGGTGAACTCTCTTCTGCCAAACACGACCCTACCCCTATGTTGTGGCCTACCGCCCAACGCACCGTCCCCACACTCCCCCCCCTTAATTTTAGAAATACAAAAAAAAACAATTACAGGTCTCATAAAAACAATTTGTATTTGACTAAACTTGAATCGATTCCCAAAAGACCAAGTAAACATAAATATAAACCTCATAAATTCCCAATTTATAAACTTGACTAAACTTAGCCTGGATATCATAAAAACAAACTAAAAATAATATAAAACACCTGTAAAAACCTTTTATACTTTGACCAAACTTTGAATAATAAATACAAAATAAAACATAATTAAAACACCCCCATAAATCCCTTTTATACTTGACCAAAAAAATTGTCTGTATATTATAAATACCAAAATAAACATAATTAATATACCTCGTAAATACCTTTTATAAAATTGACCAAAAAATTTTCTGTATATTATAAATACCAAGTAAACATAATATAATTACCTGTAAATACTTTTATAACTTGACCGGCCGGTATCTTAAATACAATTTAGAAAGATAACTAAATGAATTTACAAACTTGTCCCGATTTTTTATAATTTCCCCGATTTTTTACAAATTTTTTAAATGTCAGTCCCATATAGTCCCCTTTTTTTTTTTTTTTTTTTTTGACGACACTTTATACCACTTAAGGGGGACTTAGTTTTAGTTTTTCCTAGAAAGTTATTCATGTATATATATATATATTTTTTTTTTTTTCCTTTTAGAAATTAATGCAGACATATTTTTTCTACATAATTTTTCATCCTTTTATACCCTTTAAAAATTATAGCCCCAATTATCCGAAAAAAGTTAAAACCCCGGGGTAACTAGGTACCTAAAGTCTATTAGAAAGGTATCTAATTCTCCCTACGGGGGTCTTTTGAAAACGACCACCCCCCTCTTTTCCCACGTTCAGTCAAGGTCAGGGGCAGAGCTACATAAAATGCCCCCGCAACCTAAATAAAATCCTTTAACATTTTTAAAAAACCAAACAAAAGAGAAAAGGGATCCCCCCTTCCCTTCATGTTCGTAGTCACCAAGTTATTAGAAAGAGGGGACAGTCCGAGAGAAAACAAGCGAAAGGCGGTAAACCCAAAACTCTTTTCCCGCAGGAAAACCCCACTGGCACATGGTTTGGTTGTGAGACTGGGGTTGCGGGTTGGTAAAAATTGGTCAGAGGGTCAATAAGGGGGACGTGACCGGTGTCAAAAATTGACTAATTACCCTCGGTTCTGACCACTTGTAGCTTAATTTAGCCGTTACTCCTTTGCCGCTTTACTCAGGGTGTGAAGCTCGTACATTACCCTGTCACCTACTTTATATGGTACTGGCGCTCTCTGAGCGTCGTATCTTCGGGCGATTAAGTCGCGCGATTTTTTCAACTCACGAAACGCGACTTCCCATTTTTCCACCATTTTTTTCGGCGTTCCTTCCTCTAAAAACCCTGGATATAACTCCCAGCGCAGATTAATAGGTGACAGCTGTTCGTAGCCTAATAACAGTTCAGCTGGGGCAGATTTGTGGCTGGTGTGGATAGCCGAGTTGAATGCCAATTGTAGCCAAAGTAGCGTGGTGTCCCATTTCCTATGAAATTGATGGTGATAGGCTATCAAAGCGGCTTTAAGGTTTTTATGAAAACGTTCAACGTGGTTCGGATTCGGATAAAATGGACTCGTGGTAAAATGTCTAATACCATTGGAAAAGCACATATCTTTGAATAACTGAGAGGTGAACTGGCTTCCATTGTCTGATACGATTGAACAGGGGAAACCAAAGTTCTTGAACACTTCCCTATTCAGGGCTTTAACCACGGCCGAGGATGTAGGGGCTCTCAAGGGTATCAGCCAAACAAACTTTGAGAATGCATCTAATACTGTTAGTAAAATAACATTACCATCACTGGACCTCGGTAAGGGACCAAAAAGGTCAACATACAATCTCTGCATAGGAAATTGAGCTACGTCTGAGGATAAAAATCCGTACCTACGATTTTGTGCTGGTTTAGAACGCCAACAAACTTCACAGGAGCGAACTCTGTCGCGTAGGTCCCGTTCCATTCCGGGCCAAAAAAATTGTCCCTTGACCTTGGCCACCGTTCTAGCCCCTCCTAGGTGGGCCCCCATTGGTGACACGTGGAAATACTCAAAGAGTACTTGGGTGTGAGAATCGGGTACGCATACTTTCCAACCCGACTTTCGCGATGGTTTATGTAACAATATATCCTCTTTGATTTTGTAATTTTGTTTTACCTCACCTTGGGTTAGAGCGTTTGTAATTTCTCGTAGTTTGGGATCGGCCTGTTGAGACGTCTTGATGGGTATGAATAGTTCTGGCAACCCGGCCAGTACTCCTATCAGGGCTTGTTCCTCTTGGGGCGACGCAGGATCCTGATGTCTTCCTTGATCTTCAGGCGGTGGCGTTGGCTCATAGTTTTCTTGCTCTCCGGGTGGCGGCATCTGTTTAGGCTCATTTACTTGTTCTTCAAACATCCGTGATAAGGTGTCGGCTACCACGTTTTCTTTTCCTGGGATATGACTTAGTGTGTACCTCAATACTTGTAATTGCGCTATCCACCTTGCTATTTTGCCTATTTGCCTGGGGTGATTTAATAACCAAGACAGGGCTGAGTTGTCAGTTTGAAGCTCAAACTCTTTATGCTCTAAATATTGTCTGAACTTGTTGACTCCAAAAATGATAGCTAACGCTTCCAGCTCGAATGTAGCGTAGTTCTTCTCGTGGGTGTGAAGCGTGCGGCTGGCGTAAGCTACTGGCTGCATTTCCCCTTCGTTGCGTTGGCATAACACTGCTCCTAATCCTGAAGATGACGCGTCTGTTTGTAGAACAAATGGCTTCTGAAAATCCGCCATTTTCAATAAAGGGGGTTTGGAAAGTTTGGATTTTAACTTTTCAAACGCTTCTTCGGCTTGTGCACTCCATTGAAATATACCCTTCTTTTTCTTTATTTGGTAAAGCGGGAAGGCTACTGACGCGAGATTGGGTATAAACCTTCCATAAAAATTGATCATCCCTAAAAATCGGGCGAGTTTCCTTGTAGTGTTGGGCCTGGGAAACTCGCGCACCACTCGGGTACGTTCGGGGTTCACCTCCACCCCTTTTTGGGAAATTATGTGGCCCAAATACTCTATCTCTGTAACTGCTACTCTTTATTTTTTTTGGATTAACCGTAAGTCCAGCTTCCCGTAATCTTCTTAACACCTCTCTCAGGTGTTTTTCATGTTCTTGGTAATTTTCTGAATAAATTACTAAGTCATCTAAATACGTAAACACGTATTCAAACTGAATATCCCCGAATATGTTATTCATCAATCTACTAAGCGATTGAGCCCCATTACACATTCCAAAGGGGAGGAAATTGAATTCAAACAGCCCCACGGGCGTAACGAACGCCGTGTACGGCTTTGATGACTCTGATAGAGGGAGTTGGTAGTATGCTTTATTTAGATCCACCACCGTATATACTTTAGCCTTTCCCAGGTATTGAAAGGCCATTTCAATAGTTGGTAAGGGCGTCGCTTCAAATTTAACTTTGGCGTTCAATTTTCTATAGTCGATGACCAACCGATTTTCCTTATTTTCCTTCGTTATAAGGAAGGCTGGGGACGCATAAGGACTTTTAGAGGGTCTGACAATACCTTTCTTCATCAGGTCATGGACGTGACGCCTAAGTACTTGCAATTTGGGTGGCGCGTAATGGTAGGGTTTAGAACGCACCGGGACGTTGTCGAGGAGTTCAATGTCTAATGTGAGCACGTTGGTTCTTCCTATTTTTTCACTGATTACGTCAGAATATTCACTCAATACTTTACCAAAGTGTCCCCGGGATTCTGTCTCCACCGCTATAGTTACTTCTCCTCGGTTAGGTATGGGTTTTAATTCAAACTGAAGTTTGTTATCGAATCCAAAACTCACATTATTATTAGGAAAATCTATTTTCATACCTGTGTGACGAATAAAGTCATTTCCTAATATAACTGGTGTCACCAAGGATGACACAATCAGAAACCAAATAGGCCACGCCCATCTCCCTATTTTAATGCTTATTTTTACCCTTTGTTTTACGTTTAGTGTTCTAGTGTCAGCCATGACGCATTGTACGTCACATGACATTGGTCCTTGTAGTCTTTTTTTATCTAGACTCTCGTAGAACTCTTTAGACATAATATTGTTAACTGAGCCGGTATCCAAAAGAGCGGTAATATTTTTTTGACATATTTTTATAGTCACTCCCTTTAGAGCACTCCCGTGGTCACTGTTCACGGGTCGAAATTTCGGCGTGGGTTGGTTGTTTGGACCACGCCTACTTAAAAATGTGGCTTCTTTCCCGGCTCCTTACCACTCGTGTTTCTATTAGGGCAGTCGCGGATTAAATGTGTAGTCGCGAAACAATTAAAGCATTTTCGTGTTCTTAGTGAAGGGTTGTTTCCTCTTCCTCTATTGTAATTGACTTTTGGGTCGAAGGTTGACGTTTCCCTCCTATCCCTCCGCGAAAAGGACACTATTTCTTGGTCTTGTCGGTTTTCCTGGTTAGAATATACACCAAAACCCCTGTTCCCTTGTTGGTTACTTCTAAGTTTATTTTCGTTGCCAAAATTTATGCCGTAATTTCTAATCTCTTGTTGGGCCAGCTCGAACTGTGCGGCTTCCTTCACTAACTGAGGGACGGAATGAACCCTGGCTCTAGTTAAACTTATTTTAATATCGGGTCTTAAGTTACGAAAAATACGGTTAAGCTCCTGTTCTTGCGTGAATCCCCGTGCCTTCTGATTAGTGTTTGTAAATCAGTTACGTACTCTTGTACTGATTCCGTGGGTTTTTGTATCCGACCCTGAATATCCTCGTCTATTAACTCTTGATAGTTAGTCTTAAAAAAACTAACTTTGAATGAATTCGAAAATTGTTCCCAATCGCTCCAGTTACCTTGATTGTTTCTCAACCACCATAATCTACGTCCATGAAAAATTTCTGGTAGAGCTTGTAATAACTCCCAATCAGTTAAATGGTAAACGGTTTTAAGTTCGTTTAACCTTTCTAAACAATCCACTGGATCCGACTCCTCCCCAAAATGCACTCCCCATTTTCTCACTATACTCAAAACGGTTAAAAGTCTTGTCTTAACAAAATTTTGGGATCCCGTTTGAATGGTATCAGTTATATTTATTCCGCTAGTTTTAGGGGTTTCTTTGATATTTGTAGACGTTTCGTTCAAAACAGTAACTCCCTCTTCGGGACGACTGGGTGGTTCTTCTTCAGTTCCTGCCAATGTGAGCTCCTTATCTCGTCTCTTAACTGACATTACCCTTACCCTAAGTTGCTCGCATAGTTTCAAACATGTCTCTTTCCCTTCTATTAAAGTTGCTTCATCTATGGGCGCCCTTTCTAGCCTTGATGAAAGATGTAATAACGAGGTATGGTATTTCTTTATTTGACTTGGGGTGAACTCTGTTTTATCAGTTATGTCTTTCTGTAAGTTATGTAACTTAAGTTCTACGATCGGAACTTCTTCCGATAACGGGGGAATTAAGGAGACTTTCACTATTGAGGAATCTAGGTCTCTTTCTTTATCTAATAGTTGAAGGAGTTGGCTACGTAGCTCATCTACCGTGTCTAACGGGGTTTCTCCGCGAATATTAACTTCGTATTGAAGTTCGTCTTTAAACAATCTATATGGGTCTAAATCCATGATTACAAATGGTGCTTACTATTTTGGTTAAAGCCTACCCTACTATTACTATAATTGTACTGAACATTAGTTTCCTTGGGTTGGATTAATCTCATCTCCAAGTACCATATTTAATTTTATACCTTTAACTGTCGTCCCCTTCTCTCCTTTTAATACCACAAACGCTCTATCTCTATCCGGCATTGACTGTACCCAAAAGAAGAGGTTTTCTATTTTCAAGAATTGTACTAAATATACGATAAACACCTGACTTCATAAACAGCGTCAAACGAAGCATATGCTTTTCGTTGAACCTTGTTTACGTTTCAACCCTTCTAATGAATAGTGATTTTGGCGTTATAGCGCATACACCTTTTCTAAACCAATAAATATTGATCCTTATATCACACATATATTTGTTAAAGAATTATTTAGTCCCATTTGCCTTTAGTAACATGCTGGTATTACTTTTGTGGCAAAATGAATAATAACTGTTACTGACTTTCTAATACATTAGAATAGTTTATTCACCTGGATTCTCACAGAACTTTATGTGGCTTAATAGAGTTTATTTACTATTTTGACAAAGAAGAAAATTTACTCTTTACATATTTTCTTTGCCAAAAATAAATGAGATGGGTTCCGCCCATCTACCACCTCTTCCTGACATCGAACACATCCCCCCTGGGGCAAACATTTTACACTAAAAAAAATTGTTTGTCGAATATGGATTAATGTACTTAGCTGTCCGCGGCTAGAAGAATCCATAAACCACACCTCTGATTGATCCGTTTGCGACTCCGGCCTTGGTGTCCCTTGTCCATTGAATGGTCTCGATCCCTTGATGAACCATTCCAATTCCTTGGTGACTTGTTGCGTTGGATGATTATTGGAAGACCCCTCGGCCCAATTGGTCCTGCTGGCTCCGTGTTGTTTTAGAACGGATCGCTCCGTTTGATGAAAGCGGAGAACAGTCGTGTTGTCATCAACTTTGGTGAGATGTCGACTAATGGGCCCCGTTCAAATTCTTGGACTCTCTCGTTGTAGATTGGGCCCCATTCAAATTCTAGGATTCTCTCGTTGTAGATTGGGCCCCGTTCGGAGTCTAGGATTCTCTCGTAGATTAGGCCCAGTGACAAATTCTGTAACTCTCTCGTTGTAGCTTGGGCCCCGTTCAAATTCTGGAATTCTCTCGTAGACTGGGCCCCGTTCAAATTCTGGAACTGCCCCGTTGTTGACTGGCTGGTCGTGTCGTGTTTTACTTAACGTTATTTGTAACGTGTCATGATGTTGCACTGTCTGTTGTTTCACTTTATCTCTAGGTCGTTTTTTGCTGATATTAGTTTGCTCTGCTACCATTGCACTGCCTGCCTTCCTTGCTGTTGGCCGTGGATATATTTCAGGGTTAATAACAACATTGCAGGTAGTGAGTTAAGACTGTAGTTTATTGCTAAAGTTACAAACACTTTAATATCTTGTGACGTGTACGTGAGCGTGGCGGACGGCGACTCTCTGACTAGCCCGTACATACTAGGCCGTGTTGACTCTACCAAGTCTTAAGCGTTACTTCCTTTCTAGTTCTCCCCGTTCGCCTCAGGTGAACTCTCTCTCTGACCTAACACAGACACTAGCGCTATAGTTGTCAGCGCCTACCGCCCAACGCACACGTCACAGCGTCTTCTAACTGAGGATTCCGAGGCCCCTGATTGTGCATAATCAGAGCTGTGTCAATTCTCTCTAGTTGCGGGGAAAACCCCATAACCACATAGATGGGGAAGGGGTGGAGTAGGGGTTTTGACACCGGGAAAACCCATTGCCTGGGGAAAAGGGAGGAGGGAAGTGAAAGGGTTCTCACGGCTGGGAACCATTTCTCACACTCTACGCTAAACAGTCGTCAGGAGAGCTTCATTCTGCGTGTCCCCACTCTTGTCAGCTATACCGAGGGAGGAGTGCCCAACGCCGTGGACTGCACGCCAATAAATAAAAAATAAACTCCAACGCCCGTCCCAATCCTACCCAAACATTAAAAACCAATGAGCACTCATAAAAAACAAATGAGCATTCATAAAAACCATTGAGCACACATTAAAAAGCATTGAGCACACATAAAAAACAAGCCTGGACAAGAATAAACAAGTTTTGAACGCTGGAAAGTTTTCAGGAGGGAGGGTTTGGGGTGTGTGGGTGAGTTGGTCGGGGGGGGAGGTGGTCACGGGGAAGAAGAGTGGGAAAGCTAACAGCCAATCAGAAAGCGAGGGGCCGTGGTCACGTGACCAAATCCAGCCAATCACACTGCTGATCCCAAACGCCCCCGACATCTACCCTTACATCGTTCTTATTAATAAAAATTTTACTTAATGCCGCGTATTACTACCCGTTCATGTAATACGCTTGAGTACTCACTACGCTAATGTGTTAGGAATTCGGAAGGTTGAATATAGAGGTAGTGAACCCGCTTTTGCGTGAAGGGAGAGTGAAACACATTTTAGGGAAACTATCCCTAGTTCACCCGAGCGAGATTTGAACCTCATTCTCCCCATCCTCGGCAGTCTAGCTCAACACGAAGCTAGCGGTTTAGCTAACTAGACCACCGAGGTGGGTATCTTCCTTATTGATCGAATTACTGACTCATGAAAGATATCAAGTAATTCCAGATATCTTTTTATCTTGTAATTGGGAGATGGAAAGGATTGAGGCTTTAACAATTTATTAATTTCTTGCGTGCAATTGTGATAAAAATTAACAAATATGATTGAAAATATTCAACTACAAGAGGAGTTGTATAAAATCCCGTCAAACTTAAAATATTATGTATAGTTATGAACACCGACAAATTCAATATTTTACTAAATAAATTGTAGCTGTTAATAATAAGAAACAATAAGCATTATTTCTAATTCTATATTACAAATATAGTTCGCTTGTAAAATGTTGAAATCGCCTAGGTTTATATTCTTTGGACATAATAGTTTATCCGCCAAATGCTTATTATCTGGTTACCTTACTTCATATACACTAGTTCAATTCTAGTTTATTGTATCTTAACTTATTTACATGTGAAAAGGAACATTAATCTAGTTTATATTAACGCGATGATGTGTTTTAGCGATAGTGGTTGCTAGTTTACATAATACACCATACAATATTACAATATACCACACTTTGTTATATTTCCACTTAATTAATAGAAAACAATGACATTTTTCAAAGAAAATTATTTAAAATATAATTTCTCACTGTTGTTTGGCAAAATAATTATTTATTATTTATTTAAAATATATTGATCTCAACCCTTTTATTTCAGTGCATTACTGCTCTAACCATTGATCTAGCCAAGTTCTTATAGATATTCATAAAAACATTTCTTACCTAATATTTCCCAAGACTCCATATAATATACGGTACTAGTGACCATTACACCGCTGTGAAATTTTGAAATCTTCTGTCACTCTGTCGAGGAAATATGTTTCTATCCCATCTATCTATCCAACCATGTAACTATCTATATAAGCCTATATAAATCATTCTAGATTAATATAAAATAAACGAAGTTTGAGAAAACCAAAGTTGTTGCTAATTGTTGACTAGACCATTCAACAGCAATCTGAGGATCTGCCGTAGAACCACAACTGAGCTTATTGCCGGTTAAGAGGACATTCCTCAGACGAGTTGAGATGTTGACAGCATGGTAGGGGCAATGACCAGACCGCCGCGCCGGCGGCCTTAAAACCAGCTTTGACGACTCCCATTACCAACCGGCTTCCTTCATAACACACTCATCAATATGTACTGCACTGGTCGGACAGTCATTTGTTGACACTTTCCTAGCTGTCTTTAGAAACAGTTACTTTGTACAATCTTCACTCATCAATACCCGCATTGGTGTTCACATGGTGTAACGTGTCATTCTCATGTTGATTTGGATTGTCAATGACGGGTAGATTGGGTTTGAATCCCGGTTGGGTGTACTAAGGTTTTTTCCTACGTTATTTTACATTCTCCCTCTACGCAAACGCGGATACATTTCCTAAAAAGGTTAACCTTACTTATTCCTACTCCACTAGCTTAATTAATGTATGCGTACAGTCAGAACGTGTACTAGTACGTGATGAATAAAGAACACTCAATTAACTGGACAAGAATTGAACAAACTTTTGTTGACACTAAATAACTCTTAAACAAATTATAACCATAGCTATAAACTGTTACTTTGTAATTCTAAAATCAATGTTTAATCCATGGTATGAAGGATGGTTAAGTGTAAGATGGGCATATTGTATCAACTGTCCCATGGAACAGATCTTTTCATTCAAATATAGCTTCTAGGCATAAAGGAATGGTGTAGGTTGAGGAAAAAATAAATGGTGTGGAACTCCGCACGGACTTTCTCGCTCTATTGTTTAAAAATTGAGATATTTACTCAAAGATCGTAATATATGTGAAACGAAATAATATACATTAGCAAGTGCAAGCATAAATTGCACTATATTTATGTAAAACATTTTTTGAATCACGGTTTTAAATTTTATAATTTTATTTTTAAAGAATTAATGTCCTCATTTGTCTGTTTGGACCGATAAAAAAGACCAATATTGGATCCAAAAGGGTCAACACTTCGTATTAAAATTTCGACTTCTGGTTAAAATTCTCGACATTTTATTAGGTGTTGCATATCTTCATGTAATCCGCATTGCTATTAAATTCCTCATTTATAAATTTTGACCAGTAAAAAATGTAAATATTGACTATTGAGTCTAAAATGAAGGAGATAGATCATTGTTGTACAAACATTTCTCCTAAGAGGCTTAAGGAATAATAAAACTTTTTGAGAGCCTTACTTATATTTAATTACTCTATTCTATGACATTGGAGAATTATTGCGCTAAAAATTATGAAGTATCTCTTTACAACTAAAGCTCACAAAATTGTATTAATATATTTGCCAATATCTCAGAAACTGTTGCTTTTATAAAAATATATTTCATATAAAGTTTTTTATTTTTAATAGTACTACAATTTTGCAATGATAAATTATCTAGTATCTCAAATATTTGTGGAGATACGGAAATTTCAGCTTCTGTAAAGTACCCTAAAAGTCATTTTCATGGGAAAATGAAAATATCCAGTTTATTTATAATATTAATCAAGGCCTAGATACGAATTTTAATAAAATTCGTTGGAAAATTGATTTTTTTCTCTTTTCGCTCTTTATTAAACTACTCTTAATTATAAGTTTAAACAGACATACAGACAGACGGCATTGAAAAGACCACGTTTTAAGGTCCGGGGGATCATGAGACGTCGACATCCATCAACATTTCAGGTTATTCATTATTATTACATAATTATCAACTTGAACTTTTGTACAGAACATGATACTCATTAAAAATATATAGAGTTCACTTATGGAGGTAGGTAGATACTAATAAAAACATAGTGTTTTTTCATAGTAAAAGTTTGGTTACCATGATTTTGGTTAGAAGAGCTTTTTAGAAAATTCAAACATATTTCTTTGCGGCAAACATTGATAGCAATAATAATAATAAATAATAATAATAATAATAATAATAATAATAATAATAATAATAATATAATAATAATAATAATAATAATAATAATAATAATAATAAAAAATAATAATAATAAAAATAATAATAATAAAAATAATAATAATAAAAATAATAATAATAAAAATAATAATAATAAAAATAATAATAATAAAAATATAATAATAATAAAAATAATAATAATAATAATAGTATAATAATAAAATAATAATAATAATAATAATAATAATAATAAATAATAATAATAATAATAATAATAATAATAATAATAATATAAAAATAATAATAATAAAAATAATAATAATAAATAATATAATAATAAAAATAATAATAATAAAATAATAATAATAATAATAAATAATAAAAATAATAGTAATAATAAAAATAATAATAATAAAAAAAAAAAAAAAATAATAATAATAATAATTATTATTATTATTATTATTATATTATTATTATTATTATTATTATTATTATTATTATTAGGTGTTATTTTATATGTATTGGTAATATCTATCAAAAGATGCAGCTGCAGATAACATGAATTGATGTATGAATATCTTCAAATGGTTTTAGTAACTTTAGTACCTAACTTCTAGTGCTCTTCCTACCAAAATTATTCTACATTTTACTTTAGAAGAAGCATGTGGTTTTTTTGAAACAGTAAATGTTTAAGGTTTTTAAAGCTAGTCTTAATACCTTATATTATTGCTGAGAAATATTTTGTTCTCTATAGAGATTAACCAACTCTTTTCTAAAATAAATATTGATAAGGACTTTCCTTAGTATAACAACTTTAGTAAAAAAAAATTGTAAGTTTGTTGAAGTTCTTCAGTAATTAATTGAAACTTTAATAAATATTGTATTCATAGCAGTGAAAATATTAGAGAAGGTCGTCACCAATAATATTTATTTTAGAACAAAAGTTTGTTAATCAAGAAAGTACATATTATGTCCCAACAACAACAAAAATGTTAAAAATAATTCTTAGCTTTCTTGAGCACCTTAGTCCATCCTCTCGCGCAACTTTGCTGGAAATATTTCAGGGAACTAACTTTCTGAAATTGTGAGTTTTAACGAACACTTGTTTATTATGTTCTCACTCATCAACATTATTAATTTATTTATAATGTAATAGTTAATGAGCTTAAAAAGACTCATATAACTATTAGAGGTACTTAAACGATGTGTGTCATATTATTTTTATCTTGTTTCAGGTGAGTGTGAAGCTGTCACACATCGCTGATGAATGTGTGACCATTCAAGAAACAAATGACCTCTTTCTTATCTGTTTGTTGCTGAAATCATCTGAGCAGGTAGAAAAATAAACCACCAACTTATCAAAACAATAATTTAAATGAATGGTTTTAACATCAACTCTCAGACACAAGGTTATATCAGACCGTAACTTACAAATTAATTTAAATTAACAAACTACTACACAATGTATATAACACACGCAACCATAGTACAATACATTATATTGTCTGGGTAGGGTTAGAAAATCACACAAGTGTAATGAGGGTAATTTTACACGTTAAGTCTGCCTCACTATCACCCAAACATTGGATAATGCAGTGTTTCCAAACTTTTCATGTGGATAGTTTAAGACTAAGATATCGCCAGCTAATAATCAAATATTTTTGATTATAAGTTCTGCCTGAGTTAAGATTTAGATGAAACTAAAAATTGTATGCAAAATATGATCAGATACGTCTTGTTTTGTTAATTGTAAGATTTCCCTCAGCAATTCTTATTCTAGGCTAAGTTTAAATAACCATACAAGTACTCGCCATGAGAAACCATGGGAAACCAAACTTATGTAAAAGTTATCCGAAGCGCAGCCAGTTGATCTCGAAATTTTTACTTTCTAGTCAAGATAATCGTCCACCCAATCGACCTGTTCAAGTTTATTTCTAACCCACACTTTCACTTCCCAAATAATACATCATTACAAAGCATACTTTAAACTATTTTTCTTCTTATAACCACTTTTGTGCAAAGTCCTTAAAAATTAATTGATTTGAAAAAGCTTTTAGAGAAGAAATAAAGTAGTGTGACTTCTTAGCGTCAAGAAAAGTTTATTTATGGAAGAAATGGTCCTGTATTGTGATATTTCCACACATTATTATTTGAAAAGTTCTTCTTCAATTTTATACTAAGTGTAGAATTATTTTTTAAAAGGTCGTTATTTCACTGTGTCATGGCACTAGCACGTGATATCTAATTACCGCGGTGTTTCAATGAAAGCTACCGTCAAAAGGAGCTCATGAAGATGTTTCCCTTATCCTGAGTTTGTTTAGCTTGCGACGACTTGACGAAAGCTTCGGGGAACAGCTCGATGTAGATTAGAGTCGCGTAGCGTCGTGACGCTGGCGCGTCTAGTAATTACTGCAATCTTTCTATTTACTACTTTTGAAACGCGAGCCTACTGTGTTTGTTGTAACCGGGGCTGCGTCTCAACAAACGTTCGACCGTGTTTCCAGATTCACGGTTCTTTTTTACTATTGCTACGTTTCACAATTAAGTAATTAACGTCTTAATTAAATAATTAAATGGTTTTAAATCCTTTTTACCAGGCTGAGTCTTATGAATGCCGAGATGCGCACTTGTTATGAACTCTTTCTTTTCAAACTAGCACTAACACACGGGCTATTAATGGCTTTATATAAGAAGAGGCATTTATAAATAGTGCACCTGCATTAGTGTAGAGAGGATAATAATATCTCCTTGATAAATTACATGTAGTAAATCAACTCTGCTGCACCCGGTTGAGAATTAAAGCTAAACTTTTCTGTCACTGGTGTCCAAGTAAAATTCACCATAGACTGTGAGACCACCAGTGTGGATTTGTGGATTATGGTGAACTTCAAACTGTTTGTACAGTTTCCATAGAAAATACTTATACTTTTTCTTTTAGGTCAACTTTGATACATTTTACTATATTATGGGTGTTATTTTATAGGTATTGATAGTATCTGTAAAATGGGATAGCTTCAGGTCACATGAATTGACGTATGGATACGTTAAATTATAATAGTAACTTTTATATCTGTAAGTTCCTATGGACATTGAAATGTTTCCTATCTGAATCAGCACAACAAGCAAGCTCTGCCGGAAGTTGAATAAACAGTCTTTCAAAGCTCTTAAAATCGTATAATTTACACGACATAACTTTAAGTCTTATCAAAATGGTATTCACTTGGAGGGTGGGTGGAAAACTAGAATATGGACAAACCATTAACAATCCAATGCATTTAAACTTGACACACTAAGTGCCCACACTTAAACGTCAATCTACTGAATAAAAATAGAGGTTAGAAAATGATTAGTTCACTCTTCGAGGTCTCTTGTTCCCTCTTCCGCTGACAACTATAATTACTCACTATATTATTTGCGCCTGGGCAACATTGATTTACACTTCAAAATTATTTTTTTCTTGTTTCTTATTCTAGATAGACACATACTTTAACGGACTTTTTAGTCTACATCTAGGCAGGAAGATTTCTAATGGCCATTTTCGTGAATAAACCTAATAGCCTAGGCTATAGACGATTTAAAAACACAAGTTTACAAGAAAACTTCTCAAGATAAAAAAAAGACATGTGTCAAAATCAGACCACTTTTAGAATAATTAAATACATTAAAGGTTTTTGTTTGGATGGTATATTTATACAACCCACCTCTAATGGAGTTACAACAAACTATATGGATTACATCACTTACCCTCCGGCTCAGTTGACTCGTCTCGCTGTCGATATGATCATCACCCTACTTAACCACTCGCGCACCATAACCGAACCAAACCAAACAAACGCGAGCAGGAAGGTGACGCCGACCAAAAAGGCGGGTAGAAGAAGCGACTGTTCCACGTGCTCCCTCTTCCCGCACCTCCAGAAAAGTTCTGCTACTTGCCAGAGATAGTGCGTCGATGGTTCGAGTCATCCCATTCAGACTCTTATTCCACTCCCCAATTCTCCTCCTAGTGTGATCCACTCTCTGAGAGCACGTGATCGTGCTGCAGGGTATACCAAATTAGGATTTTTTAGGGATGTCAATCATAACATTACTGGATTCGGATAGGTAAGCGATGCCATCAGAGATGACTATTTCTGCATTCTAAATTCCACTTCATTTTAATATTACTCAATCTTCTCAAAATTATCATTCTTGACAAATTCTCAATATGCAACTTTGTTGTGATAAATTTAATGATGTCGCCTTTTTATAGTTCTTGCACGGTTAGTGTAAAACAGTTTTTACAAGTTTGTTATAAATTCTTTAAGGGAAATTCCTTTCCCCGAGTTTCCAGTAGTTCTCTGCTATCCCGCTTTACGAAACAGTTCTTTTTGATATAGTTTACTATAATAGTCTTTGTTGTTCAAGATGGTGGCGTCGTTTACGATTTACTATATATTTTTATTCTAAATATATTAACCGCCGCTAGACGGCAGATGCGTAAAATAATTTTCCTATGTTGAGGAAATTATTTATTATCAAATGATAGGTTGGTTTGAATATGTATATTTATTACTGTCCGGTCGATACGAGCTCTAGGCCGCCTAACGGTGACATGTACAGCTGATCAGTCAAATTATTAATTAGGCTTATCGGTCGCCACTAGGTGTCAATGTTTACCCCTTTTTAAATTGCTTAACTTTGAAGTCTTTCTTGGTTTAGTTTATTTCTTGGTCACTAGATGGCAATGATTGCTACGCAAATATTATATTTAAATGTCCCTACCGCCACTAGGTGGTAGGATTTATTTATAATAACTTTAAATATTATTCCCACCATCATTGTTGTTCTTGCCTGTCTCATGAATATGTCAATAAACTGCTAGATCGCCCCTTCTGGCGCATATATTATATGTGTATTGTTTGAAGGAATTAGTTTTCTGTATTATCCATTTAATGAAAATATGTTAATTGACAGATTTTAGTTAGGTTCAAACTCTATTACGAGTTGGTGTTAACTCATATCTCTGCGTACACATATGATAACCTGACTGTATTGTTGTTATATGTTTGGTCAATTCACTTAATCAATTGCAAATATATCTGAAACCATGCAGTTGGTATTATTATTAGGACGCTCTAATCTATTGCCATATATCATCTTTGACATGATAAAACAATGGCTACTATTGGACTGTACCGGGGGATGGCTGTTGTTATATCCTCCCCCTTGCACTATAAGACTTCCCATCCTGCTCAATTGTTGTACTTATAATCTGTTATTTTGTCAATAAAACATTAAACTCTCTTGTTACCTCTTGTCATTTCCCTCCAGGGTGGGAGAGCACACTGTATAATACATAAATTACACTGACATAGGAAATCCTAGAGTCGGGTGTTCATTTGTTGCGTATCATCCAGTGATAATGTCTGATTTGTTCTTGTATCATCACTACGCAGCCATATTAAATGAAAGATACGAGATTGTGATACGAATTGAACTTCAGTGTTCAGCTCTAGTTATTCTGTGGAAATAATCACATTTCGTGCATCATTCGATGTTGAAAGAAAATAAACTCATCTTGTTTTCTAACTTTTTTTTATTAATCCGGATGTTTTGGGTCCCCAAATTAAGTCAGTTTGACGGTATGTTTATATACATTGTATGGTATACTCCTTACTACATTCCATTGGTGCAAAAAGATGGTAATAACAACAATACAGGGAAAAGGCAGTATAAACAGTACACAAGGTTTCCACTTTGGTGACACGTTACGCGAATACCTAACAAATGGATACTCCGTCTAACTTGACTTGCCGTTACGTCACAGATAGGTAATGTTCTTAACTAGAGATTAAATAGTAAAATATAAAATTAGCAATCCGTAACTTCATACCTTAAAATTATTTTAGAAATGATGCTTTTTCTTTCCACTTATCATGTTATTTACTTCCAATTTCCTTCCTTATTTCTTTCTATAAAATCTCTTTTTAACATATCGTTCAACACCTACCTCTCTTTAGACGGTTCTTTTTCTTCAGCTCCTATTTCATATCCTCCTAAAGAATCTACTGTGATACTTTACATCACTTGACTCTTTCTGTGACATTCATTTATATGTTATGGTCATATGTTAAAATAAGAACGATGCATGAATGATATTATGTTGGTATCTTCTGTTTTTACTTTCTCATATCAATAGAAAGTGTTGAGATCGTGAAAAAATCGATCTTGAGATAATGACGAATATTTATGGTTTTTGTGATCATGAACCCCCAAAAAAGTGGATTTTATAATGTTGTCTGTACCCATATCTGTCCGTCTACCCATGAGTACGCCTAAAGGGTTAAATGGATTTTGTTCAATCTTGATATTAGGATTTTGTATGGCCATATCTCCGGATGTTTTATTTTCACTTTAACCCTAGCCCTTCATTTAAGGGTAGTTTGCATATGAGTGTTTTTTTTTAAATTCCAAATATATCGAAAATGGCTCTAACAATTTTGTTTGAAATGCATATATAGGATTTTTTTGACATGATAAATAGCATTATATATAATAGGTTTTTTGGCAAAAATTTGCTGACGGGTAGTTAACAAATGGTACATTTTTGAAAATATGTAAATATTTGGAAATGACTAACGAATTTGTTCAAAATATTTATCTTGAAATTGTGTGTAATCACATATTACAGTATATAATTGTTTTGGTGAGACTCATTTATGGGTAGTTTACCGAAAACTGATTTATCAAAAACTTCAAATATTAAAAAAAAATTGCCCTAATAATTTGATTCCAAATGGGTATGTTGGAAATGTTTGACATGACAAATAATCCTGTGTGCTTGTTGGTGGGTATTTGGTTATGGTTATGGTTATGGTTAAATTTGAATATTTAAAAACTTGGTTATAGCTATTTGGTTCAAAATGGGTATCTGGTGACTAGTTTACATTAACAATAATAATGTATCTTTATTTATATAAATTAAATTGATTTAAGGGTAGTTCATTCATGGCAAATTATAAAAAAATTGAATTTTTTTAAATGACAGTGAAGATTGAATTCAAAATAGGAATCTTAGAGTAGTTTTGTGATTAAAAAGATATGTTTGTTTTTATAAGGAACATACTTAAGGGTAGTTTATTCAAAACCTAATTTTGAAAATTATCTCGGAAGCCATAATACAAAATATAAGAAAGTTTGTGCGATCATGTCGTAACATTTATTTACAAGATCTCTTATGCATCAACCAGCAAGTTGAGTTTGGAACTGAGGAAGAAATTGATGAAATGCTACATTTGGAGCATCGCGCTGTATGGAGCAGAAACTTTTACTCTAAGAAAGATGAAAAATAAATACTCAGAGAGCTTTGATATGTGTCGTTGGAGAAGACTTGAGAAGATCTGGTGGAAATACAGAGTGTCAAATGAAGTCCTAAGAAGAGTGGTTCTGAAGAGAACCATGTTGGATGTAATTCTTCGGTGCAAAACAAACTTTATCGTTCACATCTTAGGAGGAATTGTCTTCTGCATAATATAATAGAAGGAAAGGTTGAGAGAAAGAGGAACTTAGAAAGAAGAAGTAATCAAATGTTAGATGATTCGAAGGAAAGAAGACAATTCTGGGAGCTGAAGGAGGAGGCAGAGGACAGGGTGCTTTAGGGGTGTAAGCACAGACTAAATGAATTGACTTGTCGTAAGACAGAACACCTAATAATAAAAAGCTTCGAAAAAGCTATGCTTTTATTCACTTATATTTCTTTCTATTGACACATTTAATGATACAATAGTTCTCACACATACACAGGCTTGATCTACACATGTTGTATTATTTAAGATGGTGCTTATCATATATAGTGGATATTTGGACGTCGGCCTACCCCCTGAACTGCTTGTTATTCGTGTACTGGGAGCTTGGCTCAGTCCTGAGACTTGACTGTAGATAATGTCTCTTAGTCTAACTATTCCAATAATATACACTATATGAGTGATTTGGGGTTCATTCAAACGATAATAATCCCACCTTAGCTTAGCTTAGCTTAGCTCTGTAAACATTACTAAACTAATAAGGATTGACTGAGCCTATCGAAATCTTTTTTTAACTTGACCATTTGGAATTTCTTCCGTCTGTCGGTCCAGAGTCCGTGATAACTGCCAAATGGGTGGACTATTTTTTTTAACAAAATTTGGTAGTAACATTATTTAAACCTTGGTTGAACGACGTATGTATATCTATTAAAGTCAGTTCAGCGTAGGAATTGTTTTCTGAAAGGCCTTTTTCCTTACCAGAAAGCTATTATATAGTAGGATATTGGTAGGAAAAAAGACCTTTCAAAGAGTAATTCCTACCATGAATGAGTATAGATCTAGCCATCCTTCCAAGATGACGGCCGCTTAGAAAAAAAAACTTTAATAGTTCATCTCAATCGATTTGAACTTGTACTTCCACGAGCTCAATCTGGTACCTAGGACGTAATTTTGAAATCTTTATCAGATATTGTGAGACTAACATCTTAAACCATGTGAACAATGGTTATTTTATATCAATATAATGTTTTCTTGAATGAAATATTAGGGCCTAGTTTGTGTTCTGTCTAACTCAATCTCGGAGGGAAAATATCTACTTGAAATCCAAGATCTATCAATCAACACAATATCAAACGTAATAAATTGACAGTGTCTATGAAATCCGTCACGTTAAAATTCCATAATTTAAAAACATGAAGTTCACAGAACTACTTGGTACTCATAATTAAGAATGCTTTCTGTGGGTCAATGGTTTTTCAATTTATATAGAACAGACAATTATAACATAGCTGAATTCAGGTAAAATCCATCTAAGTGCCATTAACATTATTTTGTAATTTATATTTGAAAAACATGTCGCTAACGAATTTCACTGTTTGTTATAATGGTTTAATTGGAAACGTAGGAAGTTTTAGTAATGACATGCTATATTTTTAATTGGTAAAATGAGTGTAATTTCAACACTTGTGCACACACTGTTCAAGCTGTATGTATACTCACACTTTCAGTCTCGTCAGTCTCGTCCTATCTGGTTTGCCAGTGACTCGGTATACTGAGGGTGTATTTCCATAAATGGTTTCCAAGTTTCACTTTATGATAATGCTGTTACTCTTCCTCTAAATTCTACCTCCTTTATTCCTCCTGTATTAGTGTAAATGCATTGATATCTCGCACGGGTAGTAAGACTCGGAGCACAACCCTATTAAATCTAATTAACTTGATTATTTCTTACTTAGCTAAATGTACTACAAGTACTTGTGGCATGAGGCATATTTAATATGTACACTCGGGAACGTGCCTCATCTCCAATTGGCCTCCCCATGCGCCTGCGGCCTCTAAACGGGAAAGTAGCTCCTATCTGTGCCGTGGAGTTGAACTTAATTTAATTAAGTCAGCTTTGTTAAGTGTCTCGCTGCGCTAAGTTCCCAGATAAGGTTTCTAAACGTTGAACAATTCAGACGATAGTAAACTAAATGAGCGACCTTGTCATGGTTACAAACTACCACCAGAAAGTTTCTCTTGGCAGTCAGGCATGCTCATCTGTTTTATTAGTGAGTTTTAATACCATTAACAGGAAAATTATATCTTATAATTATCAGTAGGCCACTTTTGGAATGTTTTTCATATTCATACAATATTTGAATTCTGAAATTGCCCTTAAATATTTAATTTAGAATATCTTACATGCCAGACGATAATGTTAATTTTTTTTATAAATACAATTTTTTTTAAATTTTAATATTTTAGTTTTGTTTTATAAATAGGCTAGTCAATCCTGTCCTGACCCTGACATAGTATTTGTAGTTCAAACATCATCTTTAGTCAAACAGAATATATTGACATTTTATCCTGTGTCTCTCTGTTATTTAAATCATGTCTAAGCCCAAGCATAATTTTTTTATAACTTCACAAAATTGAACTTATAACTGAACAAACTGTTTTAAAACTGTACATTTTGTGCTACGTGCCATAGCATTTATTGGTCTTGGTATTGTAAGTAGTGTCTGCACTGATGTAGTGGACTATAATTCGGGAGGCTGGGTTTCAATCTCTGAACAACTTTCTTGAAAACAACATTGATATTTCCTAGAACCTTATCTTGAGAGGCCGGGTTTCAATACCCGAAATACTGTCATAGAAAAGACTTGAGGATTTATTATTCACTTTTAATAAAACCATTTTACCGAAACATTTTGTTGGGGATATTATCTAGTTCCAATGTAACTTTCAGCGAGTTTAACTACCGTATATAACATAAATACACGGGAAGAGAAGCTTGAATACAAAGAAAATGTACTATCATCCATTTAGAAAGGATTGTATAAATAATATACGATACCATGTTGACGCTCAAACCTGTTTCAGGTAAAGCGCACTAGTGCACACTTAACTATAGAGTCCCTGTTTCAGGTAAAGCGCACTAGTGCACACTTAACTATAGAGTCCCTGTTTCAGGTAAAGCGCACTAGTGCACACTTAACTATAGAGTCCCTGTGTCAGGTAAAGCGCACTAGTGCACACTTAACTATAGAGTCCCTGTTTCAGGTAAAGCGCACTAGTGCACACTTAACTATAGAGTCCCTGTGTCAGGTAAAGCGCACTAGTGCACACTTAACTATAGAGTCCCTGTTTCAGGTAAAGCGCACTAGTGCACACCTAACTTTGACGTTGTGGAGGATGAAACTTGTGTAGCTCAAAATTTTTAAATTATTTAAATTTAATACATTTTTTCGTTTATTGATCAAGATATTGGTCTGGTGTTTCACAACGTGATATTCCCCTTTGTTAAACGTTGATCCAAATTGTATTCCATTGATTGTATTGTATTGTATTGCTTGTAACAGTATTGTTAACATTTGACTAATGATCGTACACAGCAACAATAGTGATTGTACTATCAACAATAGAGCGAGTTGAACACAGTTGTCACCAGCTGCACATGCTTGGTTATTAAAATATGTGCTGTTGTGGGAAAACAGTTGGCTTTGTAATTAGTCTTTCGTGACCACAATTATGCCTTCATTATCATTTAAAAACGTATTTGTTTAATTATCAGATTATTTATAGATTCAAGTTGCTAAATGTATCCGCACAAAATATTATGACGATTGTACACCATTATATATATTATATTTACAAGACTGACATTTAGTTAGAATTTAGGACACCATTTTCATCTAAAACAACCAATAAGGGGGTAGTAGCTTTGAAACGTTCTATATACTGCCTACAACATTAACAATCAAAGTAATATGAGACTGTCTGAAAACTTAGATATAAACTTTGCATAACTGATGAGCTAAATCCAAATATAGCTTACTTAAAGCGATGACTAACACGACAAGATGGCCGATGTCTTAAAATAGTGGTCGAGGGATTTATAAAAAAAATATTGAGCTGTAGATATGCACAAAACTCTCAGGACTCCGAACTGTCGTAAGCTTTACTAAGTTACAAACTCTGTGATTGTTTGGACGAACAAGTAAGTTGACTTGATCGATTTTTCGCCTGAGTACGATGACTATAGTTCAATTTTCATTGGAAGGGACTTTATGACGGATGAGCCCTAATGTGACCATCAGTTAGGGTTCAAAAAAGGTTCACCTATCCCCGAGTCCGAACTGCACCAAGTTCAGTTGAGGTTGAAGAGGTGGTCCGAAATAAACAACCTCTCTTAATCTGAACTTTGCTTTTTGAGGCACGATTTTGTGCGATATTATACGCCTTGGTTGGGTTTGTTTTATATTAGATTGTATTCTTATTTGGAGCTATTTCTATTTGTTAGTTTGTGGCCACCTCCTCAATTCCACAACGAATTAAGGCCGGTGTACAACAACAAAAAACGATACCATTAGCAGAAAATTCAAAAGATATAAAAAAAACAAATATTTCAGAGGAACCGATAGGACTAACATCAAACAAATGGACCGTACACTGATCCATTTGAGTTTTGTCTCCGCGAACCCGCTCTACAAATATTTATTATTAGAAACAATTCAAATATTTGCCATTAAAAAAAACCTCCCATCATTAGGTAAAACAAGGGTACGAATGCAATATAAAGAAAAGGTAACAGTATAAGGTATTTTATTTATATATAAAAGTTAGATATTTTAAATATGATACAGAAGGATATATATATATATATATATGTGTGTGTGAACGTTATATAATGAACTCATAATAATATGAATCATCCATGATCGTCTCAATCATCAATAGTTCAAGTCGTAAAAAAGACAAATGTAAACATTCAAAGTATTAACAACTTCAGCAAAAGACTAAATCTAACAAGTGAGCTGAAAGCTCTAAGTCAACAAGGTTTACGTTGCGAAATGACAACGCTCTGCATCAATCTAGCAGTGATTCTATTATCTAGTTCAAGTCGCAAAATGACAAATGTAAACATTTAAGGCATCTAACAAGTGAGCTGATGGCTCTAAGTCAATAATGTTTACGTTGCGAAATGACAACGCTTTACATCGGTCTAGCAGTAACTCTATTATCTCTTACTCACAATTATCAAAAACAAACACGTAGAGTAAAGAACCAAATCAATATTTTAAGATACAAAATACCTTTTTCTCAGTTGTACAGACTATAATCTTGTCTTTAAATAAAAGGTTAGCTTTCCTACAATATTTATAGATATTGACAAAAACCCAAAAGGGGATTTTTAGCCTACATTCTACAAAGGAACATTAATTCCCGCAAAATTATTCTAAGTAGATTTAATTTTTCTTAAGCCAAACAGGCTGTAAATTTAACTATAAAAAATTAGACATTTCCATGATATTACCAAATGTTACTAGACACAACCCGGAAGGGGCCTCCGTGTCTACAAGACAACAACAATAATGCTATGTTTCTATTTGAAAGATTGGACTTGTTCATTAAATTTCAAAGGTTAGCCAAAAGGGAATTTTGATTCACAATTGCCGAAAGAGAATTTTATACCTTTAGTGTTCATCCTGAACACCAACGTGTTCCTGGATGAAGTCCAGACAAGAGTAAAAATTCCTCTATTCTACACCAGTATTTATGCCAATATTTTAGCTCAGAGAGGGGGGAGAGGGGAAACGCCAAAACAAAGGAGAAACACAACACATGACATAAGAGGGACGGAACATCTAGACGCAGAGGAAGGTTCGAGAAGCGTGGTGGAGCATGGAAAATGATCCAGACTAAAAGTTTATATCGCTCACTGACGTCTCGGGCATCATACGTCACACTATTTTTCCCATGACACCTTGCGCCGACTTGAACTCCGTGCTTCATTCAGTCAGTCTTAGCACAAAGTTTATAGTGGAGTGTAGTTCGGGAGGCCGGCTCGGGAGACGTGATAACAACAACATAGGGCGATGGGGCATGGTAAGTCCACTTTGTATTACTTCACCAGTGCTTCGTTGATGTTTTAATCTTTTCTTGTAGTGGTTATTTCAATAAATGCTACAAGTTTTTAAATATATGTGTATTGTTATGATTGCTAATTTTAAAATATAATATGTACTTTCATGATTCACAAGGTCCTAAACAGTTCCAGTGTTCATACTATGCTCACTTGTCTTGTTTATGTTGGCGCAATTCGAGTTCGGGCAAGTACCTGAGCCTGGTATTATGTCGCTGTTCAGGCGAGCCTTCTTATATGACAGCAATATGTCTACTTTCATGTATTCATACGTCAAGTCATGTTATCTACAATTGTCACTGTTGATATAGTATTATTATTATTATTATTACTATGTGTTCAGTCTTAAGATAGATATTCCTTTTATCAGTAAACTTAAGACCGCCAATGCGTCCTCTCTTTGCCTCTTTCTTCAGCTACCAGAATTTTCTTCTTTCCTTCAAGTCCTCATATATTTGAATCCTCCTTCTTCCTAAGCTCCTCTTTCCCTCAACTTTTCCTTCTATGACGTCGTGCAGAAGACAGCTCCTCCTAAGGATGTGTCCGATACCGAAGAATCTCATCTAAAATGGTTCTCTTCTCACCAACTCTTCATTTGTCTGCCCACCTGATCTTCTCAAGTCTTCTCCAGCACCACATTAAAAATATTAAGTTTATAATGGAAGCAATAATGTTCCTGCCAGCCTTGGGGGCCGTGCAGATTAAGCCGTCAAGCTTGCAATACACTGGAGGTTGAGCATCCAATCTCGGCGGGTGCACTGTGAGTGACTTTTCCTATCCCACTTCCATGCTAATGTGGGTGCTTTTCTCTTTAACTAGCCCCAACCCGCCCCTATCCCTTGGTACTAAAGTTAATGTATGTGTAATTTGCTGCCACACGTACACATAATTATCAAAATTGAGTTGTTCCCCAAGAGTAGACATCCTGAATATATCGTGACTATCTATACCATTGAGTCCTTGGGCAACAACATAACAAACCCTCAACAGTGAGCACTCGAACAAAGGCGCCAGTCTCGTCATGTCTGGTTTTACGGTAACGAGGAGGCTGGGGTTCAGATCTTGGCAGGGGTATTGTAGCACTAGCTTGTAACGTAACGACTGTATCTACACGGGTTGAAGGCAAGGCTGTTATTGGTGACGACCACCCCCTATAATAGCTCACTACGTTTCGTGCAAATCTTCATAAGATCCTTCGAGGCACTCACATACATATGTTGTTGACTATAATTATTTTGCGTGCGAGTTACTTCACGTTCAGGCTAATCACTTATTTCTACTAGTTTTTATCTCTTCTTCCACGCAAATTCAGCCTCATTTCCTTTAAATTATACATTCCCCTGTCATACTTATTAGATTAAATAAGTGAGTGGTTAATGCTGTTTAGTGTATATAGCCTACTTAAAAAGGGCACTCTTAACCATAAAAAAAGTGTATACGGTTGATTAGAGTTTAAAAGTTCCATATCTCGTCACCAGAATGAGGGGATAGCAATATATTTGATCCATGGTGTCTTGGCTGGGAGGGAATAGAAAGAGGAAAGAAGAAGCTTAGTGACCTCCAGACATACCACCGTGTCTTACATACTACCTGTTCAGGTTGTATATTTACAAGGGTTGTAAAACGCTATCAATTCTGGTGATGGTATATTTGTCAAATTGAAACTCAGTTTTATTCTCTAGGTTGGTAACTTCTATACACACACAAGCACACACACACACACGAGTATTAGGGACGTGTGGCACACCATTGCACACTCGACCATAGCTCTGCAGAACTATCGAGCGGGAGATGTCACCTGAGATAGCCCAGTTGATTGAGCTCTACTTTTAACCACTCACATAGATAGCAACTACCGGGGCTTCTAGCTCAAATGTGTTGCTTGAAAACATTTATTCGAACGAGTCAACATAAACTCAAACCGGCTACTCGGCACATTTGGCCAATTCTTACAAACTCCTTCTTTGACAAACATTACTTACTGTTAGGTTGACCAATTTGAACTTTCTAAACAAAATTTTAGGTTAGCGTATGACTAACAAATATACTAATTTAAATTATAATGGAACACGCAGCTATTTCCTGACCACCGGGCTATGTGCATTGTAAATGCGCTAGTGTGTGTAAATGAGGTAGGCACCGTTTTTAGGAAATGCTCCCTCATTTATGGGGAGGTAAAGTGGGAAACCATTGAGAAATAAAGCTGGCTTCACGTCACCCAACTAAAGTTCTAACTCTGATATGCCAGGCTGGACGAGCCTGACATCAAGTCTGCGTGCCCACCGAAGTGAGTGAAACACGTATTGCTAGGAAGCTGACTATCTGTATAGTAACAAGAACTTCTATGCCAAACATACAACTTCTGGGTTTGACTCTACTTTGACACCTAGCCCGTCAGGTGGCCGAATGATATTTTACTCGTTGGAAGATAAAGTGAGCATTCGTCCCGACTGATTTCTTACCCCCGATTTAAAAATAATTGTATAATTTGAAAGTTATATGTATTATATACAAATGTTTAAATCAAGCAAGTTGCTGAAACTAAAACTATAAAATTTCTCAAGAATGCAAATCATCGTATCTAGCGACGAGTATTTCTCACTCATTCAGACTTGTTTTAGTAACCTGTGTGTCTTACAGGCCAGATCACAATGCCTCAATTTTCAGACGAATGTACTTCGTTGGCAAGATAAAAATACTAGATCCAGAACAAAGCTTTTTTTTTGGCCATGACAAATAAAACATTACCCCAGTATAAATTTGAGAGTTTAATGTTCTTCATATGAAGATATCAACATTTGTTGAATATCTGTCATTATCATACACATTTGTTGAGATACATTCGAATAAAGAGAAAAAGTTGTCAACACATATAAGTACACCCCGACCGATATTCAACAACTGTTGATTTAAGCATCCAAATAAAATTAAACTCTACGTTTGTACTACAAACAAAAACCCAAAGTTTTGACCCAAAAACTACAAACATTCCTGACTTACCTAGTGCTCCCAACACTCCCACCCTAGGGTTGGCGTATGACATAGTGACTCTCTGGTTTTCACATCTTCTAGCCCAGTGCTATTCAACGTGAATACATCTTGGGAGCTAACTAATTTTCTTTTTAATAGGTATTATATGTATATTCATTTAAAACTAATTATTTAAGATATTATATTGGATGCTATTTATTTTAAATGTAGATTATATAATAAATGACACACCAAAAATGTTGGGGGTACAGACTTTCTCGATCATACCATCATACAGATAGTACGTGTGTTAGACTCTCTTGATCATACCATCATACAGATAGTACGTGTGTTAGACTCTCTTGATCATACCATCATACAGATAGTACGTGTGTTTGACTCTCTTGATCATACCATCATACAGATAGTACGTGTGTTAGACTCTCTTGATCATACCATCATACAGATAGTACGTGTGTAGACTCTCTTGATCATACCATCATACAGATAGTACGTGTGCTTAGACTCTCTTGATCATACCATCATACAGATAGTACGTGTGTTAGACTCTCTTGATCATACCATCATACAGAGAGGACGTGTGTTATACACTCACGCAGTCACTTTATATCAACTTACATTATTTATGTTTATTATTTTATAACCACAACTAAAGTGTGGAATAAATTGATCGTAGTATTCATTTTCTGATCTTTAGTATACGTTATCTTTCATTTAAATCAAACGCAGTCTAATCGATGGTTGTGAACCCGAACAACCTGGTGGTAGAACACAATATATTTAAATACTTAGATCTACTGACGCACGTGAATCCAGGACAATCAGGCCGTATACTAACCCGGTTAGAATCTGAACCAAGGACGGTGGGACGGATACGACTGTATGCCGTTAGACGGATAGTAAAATACGCAGCAGAAAAAATCTTGCAATAAGTTCTTCTGGAGTAAAACTTAAATAAAGTTTTAGTTTGTTATTAATGAAAATTAATAAAATATTGTTATACGTATTTAATTTCTAACTCCACTTCTTAATGTCCTTTCGGGATAAGCATGTTTTACTATTAGTCCTCACATTGGCTAAGAATGAGTGAGGCAGAATTTATAGGAACTGTACCCACATGTTTATGTAGGGATAGTTGTAAACCACTTTAATAATATCAGTACACCTGTCCATGGCTTGAATCCCGACCTTCTTGTCACTAGAAAACCAGACTAGATGATCTTGACGCTTTTCCTGCTTGACCACCGATGGAGGATTCATTTGTATGTTCACACAAAATACTTATTTTAAAATTTTTGTTCGCCTCAACACGTTCTAACTTTAAAATAGGTATTTCTAAGTTTTCAAATCAATACACTCAAACTGTTTGTAAACAAATCTCTTTGTCTGACTTTTAACGATCTTTCCTCGTTTCCTCCCCCCTCCTTTATTTCAGTCTTCTCTTTGTTAATACCTTCATTTTCAAAAATTGCTTCACTTTGTTCCTATTACTACCCGTGGTTTTTTGACACGAGGCAGTGAGCATAGACCTATAGTAGAGTAGTTGGGACTTAGATCGTTGTTCCTCACCTCAGAAACGATACGGAGGTCCCACATCTTGGGTAAAACATATATTATACAGGTTATTGGGATTGATGCCTCACCTCCATACGTAAAGAGTATGGCGTGTTAACCACTACCTCCTCTGGGAATAAACACGATAAGTAGTGGATTCAAGTACGGTGGTCACGCCGACTAAACGTCAAGCTCGATTGATCTGGTTTGCCTTCCTTACTCATGGCTATTCCAATAGTGTAGTTACAGATCGTTAGCTAAAACGGGTTGTAAGACTAAAATCAACAACCGATACAAAAGGTTTTTTTTAACTTGCACGCGACTTATTTTACACATCGCTAGAGAGTATACCTACGGCACCGCGTGAATGTTCATTTCACTAAACGCTGTGTCAACTCTAATAACAAATATTTTATTCTATTCCAAGAGGCCTACGCGTTACCATTTGAACAAATAGAATAAATAATTTAGTAACTTTAATACATCTATAAAATAAAATGTTAACAAAGCTAGTAAATGCAAGTCACTGATGTGTTTTTGTGGTGCATTTTAAGCCGTTTATTTTTAGGGGAAAAGGATTAATGGATTTGGGTGTTGAGGTTGCGCAGTGCACACGCATATGTGTAGTTCCATATATTTTTAAATAAAATATTTATCATATTTTCTCAAAAGTTTTGTACACAGTAACTTCTATAGTAGGATTCTGGTAGGAAGAATTATTAAGAAAAACACACAAAAAAAAAGTGTGGTCAATGTTGGCAATCTTTTACTATATTATTAGTGTTATCTTGATAGTATAGTATCAACAGTGATCACTCCAGATCAAATAGTGTGGCATAACTTACCAGCAGAACTAACAGGCGTTACCCCGGAAAACACTTTCCTTTGATTCAGACATAAAAAATAACTTCATTTTAATAATATAGAAAAAAAACATATTTTTGTAAATTTTGTAACTGTCAGATAATGTTCTTCATACCAGAATACTACAATAATCCTAGATTTGTCCAAATTTATTTTATAACGATTTTATTCATAATTTATTATACAACTTTTAAATCCAAAATGTTATTTAAATTTAAAAATTGAGATAAGAAAAATAGGCTCTTTAGTTTGAACTTGTCAAACTATTTGTTACATAGGCTTATATTTTAGAACGACATCTATACTATTTTACCATATTATGCTTTAAAAATGGGTTCAGAAAAGTTTCCAAACCAATTTGAAGGGGTTTGAACTCATCAAAGCTACCATTCACCACTGTTCAGCGATTACATTCATAACAAGTTGTGGAGGTGGTTTGTTTCAGCTTGAAACGGAAGAGTGCCACACACTACTATGAATATTCTAGCCATTGATAGTAAATTTACTTTCCGGATAGGCTGGAACAATTAGACTGATTTCGCTACAAGAATATTGAGTTCAAAGAATCTGTCTTGGCGAGAACGAGTCAAAATTAATCAAAATATTGTAACAGGTGGGTTCGCGTGGTACCTAAGATCCGCGGGTCGCTCTTACGTCACCGTGTGAATCGCGAGTTCTTTTAAGATTATTGGGGGACGCTGCTGGTTAAACAAGATTGAAAAACCACACGGAGTATTCAAGGCTTCGAATATTAAAAATAAAACAACACAAACACTGATATAATTAGATTAACTACAACTAAACAAGTCACTGAATTAAATAATAAGTGTAATATTTGTGTATGTAAAATTAATCATTCAACAAGAAAACATAAAATATAATTAAACTTAATAAACACATTAATAACTATAAAACACGTTATTCACATAATTAAAACCGTCACAAAAATGTTCATTACTAACATTGCTCACAACTACATGTCTACGTCACCCATGTAGTCCACATAATCGCCACTTGTTCCGCGTACGACACACTGTGTTGACACATGCTACGAAAACGCTGGATTCGCTGATACTCTCTTGGGTACGGCACACACTGGACACGCTAGCACACACACTGGACACGCTAGCACTCACCACTGGCACGTTGCCACACACTGGACACGCTAGCACTCACTCACTGGCACGTTGGCCCACACTGGACACGCTAGCCACACACACACTGGCACGTTGGCCACACACTGGACACGCTAGACACCACACACTGGCACGTTAGCCCACACACTGGCACGTTGGCTCACACACTGGACACGCTAGCACTCACAACTGGCACGTTGGCTCACACACTGGACACGCTAGCACTCACACACTGGCACGTTGGCCCACACACTGGACACGCTAGAACACACACACTGGCACGTTGGCCCACACACTGGACACGCTAGAACACACACACTGGCACGTTGGCTCACACACTGGACACGCTAGCACTCACACACTGGCACGTTGGCTCACACACTGGACACGCTAGCACTCACACACTGGACACGCTAATCACACACACTGGCACGTTGGCTCACACACTGGACACGCTAGCAACTCACACACTGGCACGTGTCCACTCACGGCAACCCACACTTGGACACGACCTAGCACTCACACACTGGCACATTGGCTCACACACTGGACACGCTAGAACACACACACTGGTACATTGGCTCACACACTGGCACATTGGCTCACACACTGGCACGTTGGCTCACACACTGGACACGCTAGCACTCACACACTGGCACGTTGGCCCACACACTGGACACGCTAGCACTCACACACTGGACACGCTAGCACTCACACACTGGACACGCTAGCACTCACACACTGGACACGCTAGCACTCACACACTGGACACGCTAGCACTCACACACTGGACACGCTAGCACTCACACACTGGCACGTTGGCTCACACACTGGACACGCTAGCACTCACACACTGGACACGCTAGCACTCACACACTGGACACGCTAGCACTCACACACTGGCACGTTGGCTCACACACTGTACACGCTAGCACTCACACACTGGCACGTTGGCCCACACACTGGACACGCTAGAACACACACACTGGCACGTTGGCTCACACACTGGACACGCTAGCACTCACACACTGGACACGCTAATATACACACTGGACACGCTGGCCCATTCGTTGATCACGCTGCCAACTCCTACCAGGCACGCGAACCCGAACACGCTGGTCCACTCACTCGGCAAACCTCAACTTGGACTGAGGATCCTCTAGCTGTTGCCGACCGTGTGTGTGTGTGTGTATGTGTATGTAGGGTAAAAGCCAGTGTCTCTAAATCTCAATTTTCAGAATAAACTACTCGGTTCAAAGAAAGTGAACCTAGACTCTTCTATAAGCGCAACTTCTTTTACAAGAAACCTCCCCCTTTCCCCACTATAGGCGGCAGTCAGGTTTTCCCAGATACCTGTTAGACAAGGATGGAGCAAGATAAGAAGGCTAATAAAAGTTGCAGGTGTACCGGCCAGCACATTTGAGCACTAATCTTGTTACAATATTATGTAACCTTCCAAAATGCATACATATCAGCACTTAGGAATAATAATAATACATTGCTTAATCTAAAATCACAGCCTATTACGAGTCAACGGTGATATTGCATCATTATTGAAGGACTCCCTCTATCACCCAATTGGGACCTCTTTCCGCTACAGCGCTCATAAGTAAGATACTTTTCAAAGTGCAACCACGACCTCAAGGGGCAGGTGATGCTACAACTAGCCCGGGATGAACCCCTCGTACACGCATTCACCCGTATACGAGAGTAGGAGGACCCTCAGCACTTGGTGTTCACCACTTGGGGGAGGTGGGATTCATCCGTAAGGATTGACAGAATGTCTTTAACCTACGTTGCCCAGCGGGGACCTCGTGGAGGTACCCACCCGACTCTTCTGAAGAGCCACCTCCGTAGATTGAATTTAAGCTGAATGAGAGCAAGTAATTCTGAATTGCTCTTAAATTTTGAATAGTTGAAGATAGTTTACAAACAATAACAAGTCTGAGCCATAAAAGAATATTGTCAGCAAAAATATCCCCAAATACAACAAACCCTATCCCACCAAACCAACCACCTAAACATCCACCATCTTACCACTTACCCTCGAAGACCCGAAAAGAAACGGTTGAAGATCTTACCCTACGTTACCTTACCATCTTCTTTTCTTCTTCTTACCGACCGCCGTGGCGTACTTCAGAAAACACACGCAGTTCCTCGCGCTCCTCACCAACGCCCTCCTCGAAAGCGCCTCTCCCACCTCATAGACCTCCAACTCCAGAATCCTTCTATTTCTCTCGTAGCGCTCACAATTCAGCAGGACCTGTCCCGCGTCTTCGTTTGCGCCGCATCCTCAGCAGCCCGAAACCCATGAAGTTTCCATTAGACGTCGCCATGCCCTGTGAAGAACTGCGTAGCGTAGTGGTTAGTGAGCACCCACTCACTCTCCATCCTTTCCTGCACAGAAGGCCAATACTTAAGTCTTCCTGCCTTTCACCGAAGCGTCCCATATCACCTGCCAGGCCGCGAGATATCGCGCCGGTCCGTCCTCTTCTCCTCATCGAGATCCAACTCGTTCCTCTTCGCCTATTAGCGTCCGACCCTCTTTCTTACAAGTAGGTCGAGAGGCAACACTCCTGCAACAACAGGCAAAGCATCATGAGAGACCGTGCTATAGACCTTGGTCACTGCTAAAAGTGCAAACCTCTGTGCCCGTAGAAGGATGATTCTGCTGCGTTGGACCGCCATTCGATGCCGCCAGACCACGCATCCATATGTGAGCACCAACTCCACCAGGGCATTGTACATCTTCCGAAGAGTCAGGAGGTCCACTCCCCAGTTGGTCCTTTAAACTCTGATGAGTCTTCCCAACGCAGCCTTGGCCACTCCAGCCACCATCATAAAATGATCATCAAAAGACAAACCCTCATCCAGTAACACACCAAGATACCTGTACACCCTTACGTATTGAACAGGCACCCCACCCATACGAATGGTAGGGTGTCTCATCGCCGACTGTATCCCCTTGATCAACGTCATCCTGGTATTCTCCTTCGAAGAGGAGAGCCGCGCCTCCCGGCACCAGGTGAAAACAAGCGTGTCCAGCCTTGAGCTCCAGTTCAACCCTAGTGTCGCCTCTGACGAGTAGAAGACCGTCGTCAGTGGCGTAGCAACTGACACCTTCTCTGAAATTCTGTTTCAAAGAGTCATCAAACAAGAGAAGCCACAAGGCCGGAACCCAGTACTGACCCCTGGGAACAGCCTTGAGTCAGGACTTCATGGACTCCGTTGTTCCAAGAACTTGCTGTTCCTAAAGTAATCCCTGCTTACCGTATTCAGGTTCCGTGTACATCCTGTTCCTCTCAGCTTCTCTAGGATCCCAGGACACCAACCATGGTCGAAGGCACCAGAGATGTCCAGGCAGGTACCGACTCTCGCTCTTATTGACGTCTCGAAGGACCCTCGCTCTCCAGAGCGTCCATCTTTCCTCTTCTCGGTAATGCCTATCATCAAGCACACCATATACCTGAATGTAGCTCCAAAGATTGCATCATTATTATCGAACATAATTTATAGGGGTGTGCGAAGTCCACTTTTTAAATTCGATGTGAACTATTTTCGAAGACAAATCGAAGTTCGAATATTTTCTTTTAGTTGTTAAATGCATGAAAAACTTACTTTATGCACTAGAATTGGCTGGAAAATGTTTTATTGCACCAATGTTTGTAATATTTCGCGTTACTCAAACAAATCAAGTTATTATCACAACATACAAGTCAATTTCTTCTGATATTTTCCATATAAATATTAATTTGTGTTGTACAAAACAGCTCAGAATTGCTCTAATTGAACATAAAATGAGTATTTTAGCTGTCAATATTTGTATCGGCCAAGCTCCGAAGCCATAATTTGTTTCGAAGCCAAGTCGAAGTTTTGAAGCTTCACACACCACTAATAATTTACTATAATCAAAATGTTTTCATAACCCTGAATGTTGACAATGAATTGAACAAGATAAAATGTGGTGTGACCCTTCCTTCCAAACTGTCAGTCTCTTGACTCGTGACGTCACGGTCCGCTCTTTCCAGGGTATTTGACTGACACCTGGACTGTTTGCTATATGTCTATGCCAACATTAGCTACCTCCAGCAAGGCTAGTGGTAATGTGAATAGTCGATATATTGTATTGATTAACATTTGGTGGGATTGATACAATTCATTCAGGTCGGATCATTATTGAAGCTTGTTTTCCACTTTGTAACATTGGCTGGAATGTGTTCTTGTAAGAGAAAACAACACTACTTTAGTACTGGCTTTGATCCCCGGCTAGCACTCTGGTGTTGTACTACACCCTCTTAACATTGTGTTCTCTCATCCTCTCTCCGGGTGATTCCTGCAACGTGTACTTTACATTTACCATTATAATCCTGTTTCCTTAGTTTTAGTGCTTGGATTGGTTACTATCAACTAGAGTCATGTCTTCTAGCTTGGGACAAATAACAATAGTAGAAAACAGAATGAATTGCCAGCACCAGTGAACACATGGTCAAAGGCGTAATTCTTCTCATGTCTGGTTTGCCGGTGATGAGCAATCTGGGCTTGAAACCCGAATGGATAAGAAGACTACATGCATTTTTTTAGGGCTAGGATATGACTGTGGGGTAAAGCCTTTCAAATCAAATATCGTTGTATGAATACACCTTAATTACAATAATGGATTAGAGATGAGGAAGGTAGAATTTTAGAGGAAGTGTATCCGTATTTGCATGGAGGAAAGCAGGAAAATATTTAGGAAAAATGTCTTCAGTATACCTGGCTGGAATTCGAACCCTGATCTCGCCGTTAACAGTAATCATTCTTTTGTGAAAGTGACGCTTTAGACTTTAGACCTTTCGACCACCGAATTGTTTGTTTTAAGAATTAAGGCTCATATATCCCATGAAGGTATATTTTCATGAATATCAGGTATGGTATATGGTACAAGCTGCAGTTAATATAATTACGTACATACAATCCGAAGCTCATAAAAAACTTGATACCTTATCTCTTGAATTATTATATACAAACAAAAATATAATTCAGGAAGAGTTTGAAACCATCCATAAAAACCTTCCTCAAATGACCTGCTCGGGATTACAACCCCAGCTCCTCTTTACTGACACACCAGAGTAGATGATGTTGAATTGTCCACCAGTTTGGGTGGTGTCAGGAGCACGGGAAGGTGATGGTATTAGCACTTTTGGTGCTAGTGGTGAATCATTTTCAGAATTTTATGTATACAGTCATTTGGGCTAGTAGATTTACAATGGATCAAATCTAATTTCAAAAATACATCTAAAATAGTAATATGAAATATTAGAAGGGAATTTGTGAAGATAATTATGCACGGAAATGATCATAACATTCTCGTTAATGTCGCTTTAGCACCGGAGGTAACATTGCTGAAAACATATGTTATTAGCAATGTTTTTAACAAACTTTAAAACTCAGCCAAGCACTTGCTATTAACATTGTTTAACATGTTAGTAACATTTTGATATTAGATCTAGTCGATAAAAATCACTTTGAGCATCTGTTATTTGGCCCACTAACATGTCAATGTAATTGTTGCTAACTTTGTTAATAACATACATTTTGCGACCGCTCTAGTGGCAGCCATGCTCAAAGGATGTCAATAGAAAAATGTTACTATCGAGTTATTTATATTGGCAACACTGTTAATAATTTTGTACTCTTGCATATATTTCCTGCCGGATTCAATTTGGTGTAATTATTCGTGTCGTTTTGTTGTACAATACTATCAATTTCTTTTGAAGTGTAAAATGGAATGGTCCAGAAAAAAAAACACTTATTGTAAATGAAGAGTAGCGAAAAATGAATATTTATGGAATAAAATGATCGTGAAGTACAAAGACAAATTGTCAATACTTGTTAAATAACCCATTTAAAATTTTCTTTAGTTTTTTTTCAAGTCACTCATGATACAATTTCCACTTTGTTTAGTTTGAAGCTGATAATGAACCCACATTATTTTCTTATTTTTCTGTCTTCCCTCACCAATAATCACTAAAAAAGCAGCAGCAATAGCTACCTCCTCTCAGGGGCGCACCTAGAAATTTACTTTGAGGGGGGCAAACAATCATGAATTACATTTCATAGAAGAAGAAAATATAGTTTTTTTAAGAGGTTTGCCCTTCAGCCCGCTCCAATAAAAAGTAAAATATTAGATGCCTCTAGAACAGAGTGTGTTAACATATTTTCCAAAGTAGCTACAGGTGTAGTGAATGAGAGGTGAATTCGTCACACCATGTAAACGTTAGAAATTAGGTTACTCAATCAAATATTTAAAACAACACACACTGTTTGAACAAGTTTATGCAAGACATGTACATTTTGACAAGGCCTACTCAGTTACAGCTGCCAGATGCAAACAATCAAAAATGTTCAGATTGGAAATATAAGACAATTTAATGTGAAATTTGACCATCCTTTTGTTAAATGAATGTTACAACCAGCACACGCTGTCAGGAAAAGGTTTATTTTACTGTGAGAGCTGGGGAATTCAAACTAGCCACACTCTTTGGCCAATTTGCTAATTGTGGCGATTGGCGACAGGGTTGTTCAACTCGGCTATAGAAGCTATTTGGAGTGGTCTTCGCTTGGAAAATTGTTGAAACTAGTTGCCTTTTAGACTAAAAAATGTAGATTAAATTCAGTCAATATATCTTCAGTTTGATTATATAGTTCATCTTGATTTATTTTAAGTTTTTACTAAAATTATTGGGGTTTTGAGTTGAGGGTGCAACTAACCCAAATGAACCCCCCTTGGGTGCGCCACCGCCTCCTGGAGGAACTGCCAATAACATGTCGCAACTGAAAATACTTACAGCTATTAACTTGTTGATGTACATGTTTCAATAACTTTGCTATCAACTTGAGTTTTCTTTTCAAATTGTTCGTGACATGCTAGCAACAATTTGTCAAAAATATTGTTACTAACATTTTGCTATCGACATTTACCAAAACAGTAATAAAATGATTAATTAACATATTTATTACTAACATTTTGCTACTAACAATGTTTTTGCTATTTCTTGGGTGTAAGGCGGTCTTTACATTTTTATCAATTTCGATGTCAACTATTGTTATATAAGCCTGTTATCTATTTTCACATTCTTGTGACGCAATCCTCAATACACACGTAAGTGCATAGGTGAGGCGTACGTCAAAATCTGATAAAAATAGATAAAGTCCGTTTAAAGAACAATAAGTTTAGAAACTTAAAGTAATAAATCCCTTCTTCTATTATTGATAACGTTTTTAAGTAAATCCATTTCATTTAATTGGACATTTTCTTTCACTACAATTTTGTCTAGCGCCCTTTTGGTGTATTCTCAACTAAGGTTGACTTAAATAAGAACACGGCATAAAGTATATTATCTTTTAAGAATGACGCCAGAGTTGGATGGGATGGAGGTTGGAAAACACATCGGGCTGAGATTGAACCACTACCCTCGAATTCAGAGCCAGATGCACACACCACTTTACCAACCATGCTGGTTCTGGTATAAGTCTAACTTATTATCTGACTCTTAACCGCTCAAAGATATTTTAAAATCATCCTGTAGAGTTATCTTTATTCCCACCTTTTAATACATTTATATGTGAAAATAAACGGTAAATGTATACTTGTTATGTTTCCAGTCTGTAGGGAGAGTTGGTACGATACACGTCATTGTCCTTGTCTCAATATTGGCAGCCTATACTGGAACACTGGAGTAGTAAAACTATGATATATTCAGTGAGACCTAGTAGCAAAGAGTGTAGGCCATGCTGTCGCTAGGACCTGACACCACCATGGGGATCAGTGTAGCATTGTTTAACAATTAGTAATATTCTTTCACTAGTACATACGAGTGGTATAACGTAAACATTAACCACTAATTTAAAATAAGTAGAATATACATCAGTCCACTTTATCCATATTGATTGTTATTGATTGATATTTTCAAAATCGTACATTGTAGTTTTAACTGGCTATAGGCCACCAACACCGTTATATCTACAACTGTCTACAAACTACCAAACAAGTTATATCTACAACTGTCTACAAACTACCAAACAAGTTATATCTACAACTGTCTACAAACTACCAAACAAGTTATATCGATAACTGTCTACAAACTACCAAACAAGTTATATCTACAACTGGCTACAAACTACCAAACAAGTTATATATACAACTGGCTACAAACTACCAAACAAGTTATATCTACAACTGGCTATAGGCCACCAACACCGTTATATCTACAACTGTCTACAAACTACCAAACAAGTTATATCTACAACTGTCTACAAACTACCAAACAAGTTATATCTACAACTGGCTATAGGCCACCAACACCGTTATATCTACAACTGTCTACAAACTACCAAACAAGTTATATCTACAACTGTCTACAAACTACCAAACAAGTTATATCTACAACTGTCTACAAACTACCAAACAAGTTATATCGATAACTGTCTACAAACTACCAAACAAGTTATATCTACAACTGGCTACAAACTACCAAACAAGTTATATATACAACTGGCTACAAACTACCAAACAAGTTATATCTACAACTGGCTATAGGCCACCAACACCGTTATATCTACAACTGTCTACAAACTACCAAACAAGTTATATCTACAACTGTCTACAAACTACCAAACAAGTTATATCTACAACTGGCTATAGGCCACCAACACCGTTATATCTACAACTGGCTACAAAC
Source organism: Timema podura (assembly GCA_033556935.1). Classification (NCBI taxonomy): domain Eukaryota; kingdom Metazoa; phylum Arthropoda; class Insecta; order Phasmatodea; family Timematidae; genus Timema; species Timema podura. The sequence goes on from JAVRXN010000011.1 coordinate 3,018,070, forward strand.
TACCAAACAAGTTATATCTACAACTGTCTACAAACTACCAAACAAGTTATATCTACAACTGTCTACAAACTACCAAACAAGTTATATCTACAACTGTCTACAAACTACCAACAAGTTATATCTACAACTGTCTACAAACTACCAAACAAGTTATATCTACAACTGGCTATAGGCCACCAACACCGTTATATCTACAACTGTCTACAAACTACCAAACAAGTTATATCTACAACTGTCTACAAACTACCAAACAAGTTATATCTACAACTGTCTACAAACTACCAAACAAGTTATATCGATAACTGTCTACAAACTACCAAACAAGTTATATCTACAACTGGCTACAAACTACCAAACAAGTTATATATACAACTGGCTACAAACTACCAAACAAGTTATATCTACAACTGGCTATAGGCCACCAAACACCGTTATATTACAACTGTCTACAAACTACCAAACAAGTTATATCTACAAACTGTCTACAAACTACCAAACAAGTTTATATCTAAAATGGCTATAGGCCACCAACACCGTTATATTACAACTGGCTACAAACTACCAAACAAGTTATATATACAAACTGTCTACAAACTACCAAACAAGTTATATATACAACTGGCTACAAACTACCAAACAAGTTATATCTACAACTGGCTATAGGCCACCAACACCGTTATATCTACAACTGTCTACAAACTACCAAACAAGTTATATCTACAACTGTCTACCAACTACCAAACAAGTTATATCTACAACTGGCTATAGGCCACCAACACCGTTATATCTACAACTGGCTACAAACTACACAACAAGTTATATATACAACTGTCTACAAACTACCAAACAAGTTATATATACAACTGGCTACAAACTACCAAACAAGTTATATCTACAACTGGCTATAGGCCACCAACACCGTTATATCTACAACTGTCTACAAACTACCAAACAAGTTATATCTACAACTGGCTACAAACTACCAAACAAGTTATATTTACAATATCTTTTTAGCTGGAAACTTACATTTAGACATCATTTTATACGAAAATCGTATTTTACATGAAAGTGAAATAGATTCGATTTTACATTTATTATTCAGGTATTAATCTTTTTTAAATTATGGCATAAGCAAACAACCCAAATTATTATTAAGATGTGGGCTAATATATATATATGCTGTAATTTGCCTATTTTTACCAACTTCGGTTTTCTGCTAAAAATCAAGGATTTTAAAAAGAAGCTCATTAATAGTTTTCTTCATATTTATTTAAAGAGGTAAATACCACTCTCTCAGTACCTATATGGATAATACTCATTCAGCTGTGCAGTCAATGTGGTCCTCGGCACATCGTGTAATAGGCCAGTTACTTATCGCTGAGAAAGTATTGTTGATAGTGATAGTATTGCAATACATGCGGCTCGCACGGAGCTGACGTGTATCCATTTATATTCGAACATTTCTTCAAATCACTATTGTTAGGTAAAGACTGTACATTTGTGATATCATTCAGCTATGTCATCAATTTATCAATTCATCTCATTTCAAGAATGGGGAAAGGGAGTTTATCATTAATTTACAAATATTTATGTGAAACTTGGAACTAAAACATCAAATTCTTAAATTGAATAAATTGATATGATGGACATTGAACAAATATATTTAGAATCAAGTTTATTTTTACATTGTACTGTCTCTCATGAGTTTATTTTACCAAAAACTACACTGTAAAATATTGAAAAATTGAATTCATCCTAATTATTACGTTTATAATTATACTAACTATAATAAGTATTAAGGTTAAGCGAGCTAAATGAATGGACCCTATTTTGCGCGATAGCTAAAAGAGTTTTTGATCCTATAAGACACGAAACAATATTGTTTTTTTCCCCAAAGCGGTGTTTGCAGGCGAATAATGTTAGTTGTTTCCTTTTCCCACTCCCCCATAACGTGTCCCTTGAAGGTTGTTTTCCCCGTAAAGCTCGCCAGCCACATGAGCGGCTATCAGCTCCACACACTGCCCTAGTTTAACATCAGACCTCACTTCTCACTCAGATAGTCCTTACCACTTACAAACTAGCTTAATTAAAAAACGAACTGATCACATTGTCCGAACACTATCAATTCATCAATGAAAAATGAGAAATTATTCACTGTTTATCAATAATACATTTTTCAGCCATTCCGGGAGTCAAAGCATGGACTCTCAGCTCACTGAATATACGCGCTACCGTGTGAGCTAAGGAATCTAACGTCATATATTTCACTTAACCAGGGTGCACAATATATTTACAATACATTTATATTTTTAACCGTTTTACTAAAATTATGTTTATTATTATATTTCATAATAGATCTATTATATTTACTTTCTTTTGTATAAAGTTTTTAAAAAGGGTTGCTTTATATTTAATTTGGATGAACTTTTATATATGATTTGTTTTATTAATCAAGAATATCTTATATAATTTAAATAAGGTATATGTTTTTCTTCTCGTTGAAAGTGGTGACTTAATGACTATTCTATAGCTTTGCTTTGAAACTCACATTTTACTGTTGTTTAGACAGTGTCTGTTTTACTGTTGTCTAGACAGTGTCTGTTTTACTGTTGTTTAGACAGTGTCTGTGCTCTAATCTGCGTGCCCACTGGTTCAGGTATCATCCAATGTTCTAATGTCACTAAAGATGACACAGGTTTATTGACCTTTACTCAACTCATTATTAGGTACAATATACATGCAGGTGTAATATTGGTGACAACTTGTTTACCTCGGTACATTGCAGGAGACGTTTTCTCCAAGCCTCTCTCAACGTATGTTTGTATTTATGTTCCCTGAAACTGTGTAGGTGGGAGTCACTACTCGCTATTATTCACTTGTACAGCTGGAATTTGAAGAGAGGGTGAGTTTGATCTGAGGTGTGGACATCCTTTGCATCACTTTGTTGTTTCATACCAACTTCCCATATACACACTCATTATTTTATTTTCATAAACTTTTAGCGCAACGATAAATATTTTTTCTCACCCCGTTGTAGTACTCTTTCAAGATATACGCACGTATATTTACTACGCTAATGTGGTAAGAATGAGGAAGGTAGAATTTAGACGATTTACTCAAATTTGCATAGAGAGAGAGTGGAAAACAACAAAGAAAAAATACTACTCTTAGTAAACCTGTCTGAGATTCAAACCCTGATATTCCCGTTATGGGCAAGCAAGACTAAATTAAATTGACATTTAGACCGTGTTCCCAACGTTTTGGGCTACTGACCAAAAAAAAAGTTTTTTGAGCCGGATGATGGTCAATCTATACAACTCTGTTCCTAATCCTGGTAGAGTAGACTGCACGCGTCACACTACTACTTTGAGAGACTTTGGTTCAGTCCCTGTTAGGTAAATGTGGCGTAGGCGGAGGTGAGCTTTCTAGGAATTCTTAGATCCCTCTAAGGGCTGTCTCAAGCTATGCTTGCCTTTCTTGTGTTAAGCGTGTCATAAAAGTATTTTAATTTAGGCTTTATTTTTAATAGTGTCATAATGCTTGGTATCCAAGTATAAACTGCAGTGACAGTCTCCTGTCTAGTTAACTTGTCCTTTTAAAAAGGAACATCGGACAAATAAACCCACATTTTTGTCCAAATTCTCGTTGACCACCTTACACAAATACCCTTTTCCTGTATTTGCCCTCTCTAAACAAAACTCGTAAGGCATTACTATTTTTTTAATTGGTTTTGTTCTTTCTAGAAAGATAAACTTATTTTTTAAAGATAAAGATGTAAAAAAATAATATTTTGGCATAAAAGTACAGTTTTATCACAACAGCAAAACACATTAATAAATTGAATGATTGGTTGTTGGATAGAATTTCCGTTAACTAAACACGTGTTTTGTTATTCTTGTCTCTTTAAGCCTGCCGACAGCAGAAATGATTTATATTTTTAAAAATCTACTCAAACATCTGTAAAAACGTAACCGGCGTACACATTCCATAGTACTCTCTTCGCAATCGTGTACACTCGTAAGTTGGCAAAGAGAGGGAAGGGTTACTCCTTACAGGAGGTTCTATCTCATTCATACATACTAATAATGAGTGGTCACCATTATTTTTTAACCATATTACTGTTCGTTTACATTTAGTTGAACAATAATTTACACGTGTACGTGGGAATAGAATATATATTTAAATGAATACCAAGTGAACGGCCATAATCCGTATTGAATGAATCATTCATTGTATTGTTCATTATTGTTATCATTTTATTGGCTTTGATACTATCTATCAACAATGAAGATGCAGGTCATATGACTTGATTTGTGAATTTATTAAAGTAGTTAAAATAGTCAGTCATTTTAAAATCAAAACACGACAGAAAATGAATTTTTATATAATTAAAACATTTTTTGAGGTAAACATTGATGACATTTTACCAAAGGCGTTATTAGTCTAATTTTATCTATATCGATACTACCCATCAAAAGTGAAGGCAGTATATCACATGATCTGACGTATGAAAGTGGTTTTGTACCTGTCCGAAAGAGAGACTGCCTTCCCCTACCATAGTTTCTAAATCTACTTATCAATCAGAGTACAATTGTGTGGTGTGTTGAGCGTACATTTTCCAAGCAGATTTGTATAGCAGAGCTACCTATAAACTAAACGTAATTTAGGGTAGCCCTTGCGTACAGGAATATACTTAATAGGCTTTAGGAAGAACCTATATATCTTCGTCCTAGCAACCCTCGGGGGAGGTGTCGTCATAACAACCCTCGGGGAGGTGTCGTCATAACAACCCTCGGGGAGGTGTCGTCATAACAACCCTCGGGGAGGTGTCGTCATAACAACCCTCGGGGAGGTGTCGTCATAACAACCCTCGGGGAGGTGTCGTCATAACAACCCTCGGGGGAGGTGTCACAAGAATCCGTATCCGACTATGCGCTGCGTTTTATTTGGACAACAGGCTATCTTTTAGAAGGCGAATCAGTTTATAGCCATTATTTGATAATTGGGAAGATTTCACATTAAAATTACGAATTTCCTAGTACTTGATCTTGAAAAATTGATGACTTACCCACAGATAAATGTGTAGAAGAACTTGTCGTGGGTCCGGCTCCAAATCAAAGGAATTAAACACTCAATATGTTATCATTTTTATTTTTTAATGTTTATTTTTTCGATGTCGAGCTTAAAATATCTTCAATATCATATATGTGTGTCTATATTTAAGGTATTTAAGTTTGTGGTATCGCCCATAGTCAAACCAGGGCTCTCCTAGATGTTTGGTTGACTGCTACATTCACTCAGCCATGGAGACGAGCCCAATATTAATAATAGTAATAAGTGAACATGCGATTATTAAAATACTTTTCCCCCGTGAGCCGCCACTCTAATATAACTACAGTCTCGTCAGACCAGGTATCCCAGTGAGCCGCCACTCTAATATAACTACAGTCTCGTCAGACCAGGTATCCCAGTGAGCCGCCACTCTAATATAACTACAGTCTCGTCAGACCAGGTATCCCAGTGAGCCGCCACTCTAATATAACTACAGTCTCGTCAGACCAGGTATCCCAGTGAGCCGTCACTCTAATATAACTACAGTCTCGTCAGACCAGGTATCCCAGTGAGCCGCCACTCTAATATAACTACAGTCTCGTCAGACCAGGTATCAAGTCCCAGCACAACACAAGGTATGTCTACCTTTAGTGCATGTCTCTATCGAGGAACTTTAATAAATTGTGGCTAACATTTCCTTTGGTAGTATCACCTCTTGGTGCGAATAGTGAGTGCTGTGTGCTTGGCGAAGCTCAACCTGGAGACGAGAGTTATGTTGAACTCAGTACACTCGACTGAACATAATCTGGGGTAGTAATAACAGAGTGCTTCTCTTCGTTTACAGACACAAACACATACAACCAGATCAATATTACAATTTTAATAATATAAAATTGAGCCATAGGAATCGCACTTTCACTTTTAAACGTGTTATTTACACAATTTGAAGAATTCAAAACAATGAGAATATCTATGAAACTATTTGAAAAATGTGTTTGGTCAGAGATTCGAGTTCCTGTCCTTTGGATTAGCTTCATTAACTAGGAACTTATCGAATTCTGAGACGCATTTCTCCACAAATCTTTCAGAATGAACTGAAATATTTGAGTATTATGTAATTGTGTTGTTTTTTATTAACATAGTTATTGATTAACTTACACCGCGTTTTGTCTAAAAAGTGAGACGGAACATTTTACTACGAGGTCTATTTAACTCTATATATTCCGAGTTTTGAAGATTACTCATCATTTTAATAAACTCCGGGGAGGTTGATAGAACCGTTATCAAGTTAGTTCCAATCAGTCAATAAGAGTGATTCTAGTGCTCATCTCAGAATCACGTGTCACTAACGTCTGCTCCAGGTATATTCTAGGCCCCAATATTATTATCAATACATCCCCTTTCCTCAATTATTTTATTATGTACATTTTTACCGCAATATGTTCACATTGAGAACTTACCAGGTATATTTTATATTTTGCTCGAGCTTAATAATAAATGTACAAGTCCTCGAGGGAAATAAATACATTAAAATACTATATATTTTTATGGAAGAGCAGTCCATAAATATTATGTTAAAAAATAAACTTCAGGAAATAGCTCACTAAACAATTTTTATTTTGATCACTTATTACTAATTGTTCCAACGAGAGGACTAATGTCTTATGGCAGTCACTTTTAGGAGCTTGGATAAATATAATACACTTTTTACGTACATTGGTTAATATAAATATTTATAAAGTAATATATATGGTCTACATATTTAAAAAAGTTTTTATGGTGTGCCAACCAAATACATTACTGGAAGAAGATGCGGGTTAAGCATTTTCAATCAACACTTAAATAAAAGTTGATATGAACATTATTGGTAGTTTACAAATTGTAAAAATAAAATTAGCTCTTTATAAAAATTGTTCAGCTATTATTTGAAGATATTTTGTAACTCATCAGAATATTATTTTGTTTAGAGCTACATATTAAAGTATGCTAACAGGAGCTACAAACATAATTTGAGATTTGCTTCTAATCAAGGGGGGGAGTGCAGGGAACGAGAGCGAAGGGCAGAGTTTTTGCACTTTTTTACAAAATAAATAAAATATTCCTTTAGTAGAAATATAGGATTTAACTATCTTCGCATGTTGAGCTCAACAGTTGTTGAATATCTGTTATAATCGTAGCGGCATTTGATGAGACAATTTTTAAACGAAGAGAGAAAGTTGTCATTAAATTCCAGGACACCTTTGACAGATATTAACAACTGTTGATATCCCCAGGTGAAGAAAATTAAACTCCAAGTTTCTATTGGAGAAATATATATATATATTTTATTTTGAAAAAACAAAAAACAAATGGTTTTGCTATAAAACTACAAAATTATTGGCTTTCATTCTACTTGTCAATCAAACACTAAAGGCAACCAACAAAAAAAATAAGAAGATCGAGGCTGCTATGAATATCCAATAGTATTAAAATAAACACGTTCATTCACATGTCTAGTAATTAATTTACGCATATATTATATTTTGTAATTTTTTCTAGCGCCGCGTCCTACTACCTTTTCACCCGCCTCGGTGGCGTAGTTGGCTAACGCGCCAGTCGTGTTGAGCCAGACCACCGAGGACGGGGAGATCGAGGTTCGAATCTCGGTCGGGTGAACTGGGGGTGGTTTTCCTAAATGGTTTTCCACTCTCCCTCCACGCAAATGCGGGTTCACCTCCTCTAAAATTCAAACTTCCCAATTCCTAATCCATTAGTGTAATTAGTACTTAAGCGTATAACCCGAACGGATAGTAAGACGCGGTGCTAAAATTATTAAATTACTACCTTTTCAGGCTATCTGCATTTGTACTAATTACGCTAGTGAGCTAGGGATGAGGGAGGTTGAATTTAGAGGAAGTATATATTTGTTTGGAGAGAGAGAGAGAGAGAGAGTGGAAAACATTTTATGAAAAACTACCTTTAATACATCCGACCGAAATTCGAACCCCGATCTCCCTGTCATTGGGAGTCAGGTCCAACACGAGAGTGAAGCCTTAGATCATTTATATTTTGTAATTACGTGTTTCAAATTAAGTTGTATTGCTAATTATATGATTTGCTATGATATCCAAGTTGTATTAGGTTTTTATTCTGAAGCAAGCTCCCGTCTTTGTGTTTGATTATATTTTGCTCCGTTATAAGAATAAGGTAATATTTTTGAAAAAGTTAAAAATAATCATAAAAGTATATATTTTTGTAAATTATTAAATAACTTATGGTTTTATTTTGGAAGGTTGACGAGAGAGATCTTTACACGTTAACACAGCTTAATAGCGCGTGCTTAGTTTTATTTTACATTTTATATCACTTTTGACTGTTATGATAATGGATACAGTATTGGCAAGAAATCAAAACCAACCAATTAAACATGGTCTTGGTAGTTTTATTCTGATGGAAACTATGCTGGGGTGTACAAACTTTTTACCATCACACGAAACACTGAACACAGCTATGTATAGATTAAAACTGTAACAGTGCAGTGGTGTTTTTTTAGTACATTTAATTGAAAGACCCCTTCCAAAGATGTCCGGATAATATTTGTCACTTTCTGAGGCAATGAAGGCAGTCCTTTATCAACATTAGATAACTGCACCGACTTTGTGCAGTTGCTGTCCATAAAAAGAGCACGTCTGGGCACTCTTGATATTATTTTTTCAAGGAAGAACCTCATTAAAGTGTAACCTTTCCTTGACACAGCCATTGTATGTTTGTTTTCTTTGAGCTTTATCTATTTTAAATACATTTTAGTACGAATATACATTAACTACAGTGTGCTTTCTTTAAATGCCTTTCTTTTTATTTTATTTATACCTCTTTTGCTCTTCTATAATGTGTTTTTCAGCGCATTGATTGAAATTTGACTTAATTGGGGCAGTCGCTTCATTGGGCCAAAGTGTGTCCCATTGTGTGTCTTTGTGTCCCATTTAACAGAAATACACTATACTTAGTTTTCTTAAAGGCTCTTCCTATGAGAATTCAACTTTATGCTGTTAATCTTTACCATAGAAAGACTGTTAGCATAAAAGCCTTTGAATTTAAATTTAAAATGTTCTTTAAGTCATTTATTTATACTAAATTTCTTGCTTTTATTTTAATTTTAACTTAAAAGTATCTTTGTCTTAACTGTTTTTAAAAGAAAACACTTTTTTTCCCTGACTGACAAGATGTCTACGCATTATCAGACCAACCCGCAAGTCGTAATGTTCTGTTCTTTACGTTTTGGGTTAATTAAGCGTGGTTGATAGATAGGCTCACGGGATGTAGGACCTCTCTTGGCTCTTAGTGGCTGGTATTCCGGGGGGAGATGGTCACCTGTGATGGCTGTTGCCCCTATTTGTCTGCTACCACCGCCTTCATTGGTGCAAAATGCCGGACTCTGGATTTAACCAGCTTAGAACCACGGAGAACATTCTTGGCTACTCAAGTTGACATTCATTTGTTAGTATTCATATTGTTTGATGTTTAGTAAGCTACTCTACGGTACTCTCTTGCTGTCAACAATAATACTATTTTACCACATTATATCTGTCAACATTGGCAGCTGCGAATGACATGGCTTGACGACTGAATACGTGACAATAAACCCGGTGACTTTTTGACCCAATTCGGCGATAACTTTGTCTAACGCGTTACTCTCGTGTTGGACTGGAGTGTTGGTGACGGGGAGATTGGGGTTCGAATCTCTCTTGCGTGTACTGAGGGTTAATTCTCCTAAGTGGTGTCGTACTTTCCCTCCACATTTCCTCTAAAACAATACTTTCCTCCACTAGCGCAATGAATGTGTGCGCTATAAGCGGAACGAGAACCAAGACACGGTGGGAAAAATAACTTTTCTAGTGGTCGGAGAAGGTTCTTCCTTTACGGGAATCGAACCGTAGTAGTGTTCCGAGATCCGTCACATTGCAACGGCATCCAAATTTGTTAAGTCAAAGTAAAAATGAGAAGTATTTTTATATCAAAATAGTGGACCTTTATTTTTAAAATGTATAAACAAACAACGCGTATATATTAGTTCACATTAATTAAAACTAAAATAAATTGCTACAGTATGGCTTATAGTAACACACACGCAGCTCTGGTCGGATGCACTAAGTGTGTTTTCCCATTCTCTTTCCACGCTAGATCGGTTGACATTTCTCTAAGCTTCCCTGACTTGCCTGTTACTGCCAAACCAGACGACGATCTTAAACTTTAGTCCACGTGACCACGCCACGTGATTGAACCATGACCCTCTAGACTTGTGGTTGACCACTTGGGTCCCTTAGCCACAGGGATGTTAAACAACAGTGCCTCACCTGGGATTGAAAGAGGGTCTTACTGATACCTATAACCACGTGACCACAGCAGTCATGTCTTGTCTGTGTTAATATGAACACTTGCTTTGGTTCTCTCATATCCTCAATGAATCCATACTATAACGTTCTTATAGAACACAGATATTGCTTTATTCATTGACTTGTGCCGATAAATTCCGACAGAGGAAAAGGTATGTTTGTATCGGACACGTCAGGAATGAGCCAGAAGGACCTGAATCTGCACACAGGCTTTCTTTCATCTTATTTTATCAGCTTTCGAAGCTCACTTATATTTCATGCTGTTATCTGGCCAACAAAAATGGGGGTGATCAATTAACAGAAGCGGGTTGTTTCTTAAAAGACAGATAAAGGTGTTTAAAAAAAAATATATAATGATGGTTGAAAACAAACCTGTACATAAATCATGGAAAGCTCACTTTTGTTTGGGTAAAATAATATGGGGGTATTTTGTTTTTTTCCTAAGAACGAGCTCATTGCTTTTTTATCGATTTCCAACGAAACATTTCCATTGATGTTCGTGTCGTGAAACCGAACGGGAGGCGACGTCTCTCGAAAAGCTGAAGAGATAAAGAAGACAAGTAGAAAAGAGATAAAAGCTCACAGCGTCCCCGACAGTTGAGAAACACGCCCCCCCAATTCCTGGGTAATGCAACCTTGTTATTTATCATGGAGCAAGTTTATTTTGATTGGTTGGAATATATTCTTGTTGGTGGTTGACGAGTTACATGATCGGTGTTTTATCTAGTTATTTTCATAACGTTTAAGGTGGGAGGGAAACGAACATGATTTAAGGGGAAATTCAGTATTTCTTACAACAAAATAAATACAGTATTGCTCCAGTTTAATTTTTTAATGGCAATTTCAACAGTTATTCTATATTTTTGATTGTCATCGTTGAATTTGAACGGGACTGTTAGGTTGATTTTAAAAGTTTATGTTCAAACTCTACTATGCTCAAGATACTCAAGAATTGTTAAAATCTCCATGCATATAAAATCAAACAAACTTATTTACTTAAACAATATTTCATTTATCTTGACCTAAAAGAGTATTTTTTATATAAAAGTGGTAAAAATACAGCCCTTGAACTCCTATATGTAATTAGAACCCGCCACATTTATAAAATATGCTATTTCTCCTACACATATCACAATTATATCGTTTTATTAATTTTAATTAATGTAACAAAACATTGTCCGTAGAAGTAAAAAAATTGCGTATAACCTGAACGGATAGTAAAACGCGTTGACCAAATAAATAAATACGCACTATAGATAAAATAATTAGTTTTTTATTTGTCAGTATTAATCTGTGCAAACAGTTGAGACTTATAGCCAGACGAATGATTTGGTGCTTTGATTGAGAAAATGAACCTAGCTTTGTATAAAAGAAAGCTCTTTTCATTCTTAGATCAATTTCAACGCAAAGTGTGTTTCTATGTATTGTGTTTGACCATCCTGGACACCTAGTTCGAAAGCTACTCATATTTAAAAACTGAACAAATTAAATATATTTGGAACTGCTGGCTTAATGTGAACTTTCTAAACACACATGGCAATCATTCCATTAGTGTCACAAGATCCAGAGCGTCTTACAAGCCATATACTGTACTACCTGGGTAAGCTGATAGGAAGAAGATAGGGAAGTGTATGTAATCTGACAATCCCTAGTCAGGGATGCACGAGGCAGATTCTCACTCCCCGTAGCTCCGAGATGTTGTATATATTTAGATTTGGTACAGAATAGTTTTAGTAATACTTGGGATAAACCTTTCATCTCATAGCTCTAAGGCACGCACGTAGCCTTCTATTTATTCTCTTGCTTTAGTTTAGCATGAGGGGATTTATTTCAGTTGTTTTAGCTACACGCAAAACTTTCAATTTGCACGCTTACCTCCAAAGTACAAGCGGTAGTACTTACTGCCTACATTAACCTAGGTATTAACTACTACTACCACTACTACTACTACTACTACTACTACTACTACTACTACAGGAGTACAATATTTACAAACCAATCATCTTAACCTACCAGAAAACATTTAACTTCAACCCCCAATCCTGGGACAAAGAATAGAGAATATCTTAGACAGAGCCTATCATAAATACTATATTCTAGGACGTTGAGATTCGAACAAGGGTCTCTTAGATAAGTCCCTTCCCCAACCGTCCACAGTTCCAGTTTCTACCGCTAGTTTTATAAAAGTAGCTGATAAAACAGTGTTCACGGCGGCGGGTGAGAGATGTTTCCAATTCTCTCAGCTCCTCGCAAAATAGAATCCATCGATCACGGTACTCTCGAGTTGGCTGTAGCTACCGTCGAGTTTGTTTCTCGAGGCAAGAAGCAATCTCAGGCTGTGTCCCTCAGGGGGCGATCTTGTTCCTACATTAGTACCCATTGTTGCTACTGCATGCGCCACCGGTAGCGAGTTTGGGCAACTAGCAGCTGAGTGTTTTCAAGGTTTGGTGTGCACTGGCGTGATTTAATCGAGAGGCCGGGGTTCATTTCTTGACCGAGCTCATTTGTGGGGAGAGTGGAGGGTATCTACTTGTTGTGTTCCCCTATCTTACCGGTATTTACTGTTAATGATACTCTTCTCTTAGATGGAGTATTTTGTCGCTGGGGAAATCGCAATCGTATAAATCACTAGGCCATTTATTATTATTTTTAAATAGCCTTCATACATTTTAGTAAATGTTAATATACACATTTATACATACATTTATATGTTAAAATTTTTTGTAATTACTGCGTTGCATTCGTATTGAATTTAAAACAGATAAGGCTAGTCTTTTCTTTCCACTTTCAGCCACAGTCATTCAATTAGTAGTGTTTCAAAAGTCAAATACTAGCCTATATAAGATAGTGTTGAACAACTTGGGAAATGTCTACTCACCAACAAAATAATGTGGTTCTTCCGCGACAACTGTTACGACGATTGAGGACGACAACCTCAAGATGCGCCTGTTGAGAAGAGGACACCTGGACATCGGTGCTGAGGCTGGTGTTTCTTTCGACGAGCATCTTCTCACCGAAAAAGGGGTTGGAAATATTCAGCGGATCTGGTACAGATTTAAACTGCTGACCAAGAAGATGATGACGTAAACATTGAAGAGAGTAGCAGTGAACAAACTGTGGCGGACTTGAAGATAGAGACCTATTCTGAGGCTCTGTGTGCTTTGAGTGACCTTGAGGAATTTGCTGCATTCACTAACTGTCCGAAGCTGATGGAGTTGATACAGGAAGCCACGGAGGAGATTCAGAAGGCTGTTGTTATCCAGAAGACAACAAAACAACTTGTTTTGATGGACATGTGGCAGAACTAGGCCGGAACCAAAGGACTACTCTACATGTATATGGTAATGTAGAAATGTACTAATGACTATTGTTTATAAGCCATTCTGTATTTTACTGTACATAAAATTTATTATCTACCCTAGTCAATTCTAATTTTATACTAACGCAGCATCTTTTTGTTTATTTTTAATTTATTTTTAGTACACCTGTATAAAACGAAAACCTGCCGAAACGGACTTTTTTTTTTGGGTCCCATCGAGTTCCGTTTAAGACAGGTTTTACCGTATTTGTAAATTAGTGGTAAAATAGTAATTATTTCGCTAAAAATATCCAACTTTAAAAACATTTGAAATATAAACATATTTTACTAAAATTAGACTGCAAATTGTTTGGTCTATAATACTTTATAGTAATGAATATATCCAGGGCTGTGTTTATTCCCATCCCTTTTGCTGGTGCTAGGAGAGTTTTTAGGTTAACACTTTGTACCACTGATACGTGGATCAACCTCCCAAGTCTTGTGTGACAACCAGATCTCCTTTCCCTCAGGCCTTGTGTGACAACCAGTCCTCCTTTCCCTCAGGTCTTGTGTGACAACCAGATCTCCTTTCCCTCAGGTCCTGTGTGACAGCCGGTCCTCCTTTCCCTCAGGTCTTTTGTGACAACCAGATCTCCTTTCCCTCAGGTCTTGTGTGACAACCAGTCCTCCTTTCCTTCAGGTCTTTTGTGACAACCAGATCTCCTTTCCCTCAGGTCTTGTGTGACAACCAGATCTCCTTTCCCTCAGGTCTTGTGTGACAACCAGATCTCCTTTCCCTCAGGTCCTGTGTGACAGCCGCTCCTCCTTTCCATCAGGTCTTTTGTGACAAACAGATCTCCTTTCCCTCAGGTCTTGTGTGACAACCAGATCTCCTTTCCCTCAGGTCTTGTGTGACAACCAGATCTCCTTTCCCTCAGGTCTTGTGTGACAACCAGATCTCCTTTCCCTCAGGTCTTGTGTGACAACCAGATCTCCTTTCCCTCAGGTCTTGTGTGACAACCAGATCTCCTTTCCCTCAGGTCTTGTGTGACAACCAGATCTCCTTTCCCTCAGGTCTTGTGTGACAACCAGACCTCCATTCCTTCAGGTCTTGTGTGACAACCAGACCTCCATTCCCTCAGGTCTTGTGTGACAACCAGATCTCCTTTCCCTCAGGTCTTGTGTGACAACAAGACCGCCTTTCCCTCAGGTCTTGTGTGACAACAAGACCGCCTTTCCCTCAGGTCTTGTGTGACAACAAGACCTCCTTTCCCTCAGGTCTTGTGTGACAACCAGACCTCCTTTCCCTCAGGTCTTGTGTGACAACCAGACCTCCTTTCCCTCAGGTCTTGTGTGACAACCAGTCCTCCTTTCCCTCAGGTCTTTTGTGACAACCAGTACTCCTTTCCCTCAGGTCTTGTGTGACAACCAGATCTCCTTTCTCTCAGGTCTTGTGTGACAACCAGATCTCCTTTCCTTCACGTCTTTTGTGACAACCAGTCCTCATTTCCCTCAGGTCCTGTGTGACAACCAGATCTCCTTTCCCTCAGGTCCTGTGTGACAACCAGATCTCCTTTCCCTCAGGTCCTGTGTGACAACCAGATCTCCTTTCCTTCACGTCTTTTGTGACAACCAGTCCTCATTTCCCTCAGGTCCTGTGTGACAACCAGATCTCCTTTCCCTCAGGTCCTGTGTGACAACCAGATCTCCTTTCCCTCAGGTCCTGTGTGACAACCAGATCTCCTTTCCCTCAGGTCCTGTGTGACAACCAGATCTCCTTTCCCTCAGGTCTTTTGTGACAACCAGTCCTCCTTTCCCTCAGGTCCTGTGTGACAACCAGATCTCCTTTCCCTCAGGTCCTGTGTGACAACCAGTCCTCCTTTCCCTCAGGTCTTGTGTGACAACCAGATCTCCTTTCCTCAGGTCTTGTGTGACAACCAGATCTCCTTTCCCTCAGGTCCTGTGTGACAGCCGGTCCTCCTTTCCCTCAGGTCTTTTGTGACAACCAAATCTCCTTTCCCTCAGGTCCTGTGTGACAACCAGATCTCCTTTCCCTCAGGTCTTGTGTGACAACCAGACCTCCATTCCCTCAGGTCTTGTGTGACAACCAGATCTCCTTTCCCTCAGGTCTTGTGTGACAACCAGACCGCCTTTCCCTCAGGTCTTGTGTGACAGCCGGTCCTCCTTTCCCTCAGGTCTTGTGTGACAGCCGGTCCTCCTTTCCCTCAGGTCTTGTGTGACAGCCGGTCCTCCTTTCCCTCAGGTCTTGTGTGACAGCCGGTCCTCCTTTCCCTCAGGTATTTTGTGACAACCAGATCTCCTTTTCCTCAGGTCTTGTGTGACAACCAGATCTCCTTTTCCTCAGGTCTTGTGTGACAACCAGATCTCCTTTCCCTCAGGTCTTGTGTGACAACCAGATCTCCTTTCCCTCAGGTCTTGTGTGACAACCAGATCTCCTTTCCCTCAGGTCTTGTGTGACAACCAGATCTCCTTTCCCTCAGGTCTTGTGTGACAACCAGATCTCCTTTCCCTCAGGTCTTGTGTGACAACCAGATCTCCTTTCCCTCAGGTCTTGTGTGACAACCAGACCTCCATTCCCTCAGGTATTGTGTGACAACCAGATCTCCTTTCCCTCAGGTCTTGTGTGACAACCAGATCTCCTTTCCCTCAGGTCTTGTGTGACAACCAGACCTCCATTCCCTCAGGTATTGTGTGACAACCAGACCTCCATTCCCTCAGGTCTTGTGTGACAACCAGATCTCCTTTCCCTCAGGTCCTGTGTGACAACCATCCTCCTTTCCCTCAGGTCTTGTGTGACAACCAGATCTCCTTTCCCTCAGGTCTTGTGTGACAACCAGATCTCCTTTCCCTCAGGTCCTGTGTGACAGCCGGTCCTCCTTTCCCTCAGGTCTTTTGTGACAACCAAATCTCCTTTCCCTCAGGTCCTGTGTGACAACCAGATCTCCTTTCCCTCAGGTCTTGTGTGACAACCAGACCTCCATTCCCTCAGGTCTTGTGTGACAACCAGATCTCCTTTCCCTCAGGTCTTGTGTGACAACCAGACCGCCTTTCCCTCAGGTCTTGTGTGACAGCCGGTCCTCCTTTCCCTCAGGTCTTGTGTGACAGCCGGTCCTCCTTTCCCTCAGGTCTTGTGTGACAGCCGGTCCTCCTTTCCCTCAGGTATTTTGTGACAACCAGATCTCCTTTTCCTCAGGTCTTGTGTGACAACCAGATCTCCTTTTCCTCAGGTCTTGTGTGACAACCAGATCTCCTTTCCCTCAGGTCTTGTGTGACAACCAGATCTCCTTTCCCTCAGGTCTTGTGTGACAACCAGATCTCCTTTCCCTCAGGTCTTGTGTGACAACCAGATCTCCTTTCCCTCAGGTCTTGTGTGACAACCAGATCTCCTTTCCCTCAGGTCTTGTGTGACAACCAGACCTCCATTCCCTCAGGTATTGTGTGACAACCAGACCTCCATTCCCTCAGGTCTTGTGTGACAACCAGATCTCCTTTCCCTCAGGTCTTGTGTGACAACCAGACCGCCTTTCCCTCAGGTCTTGTGTGACAACCAGACCTCCTTTACCTCAGGTCTTGTGTGACAACCAGACCTCCTTTACCTCAGGTCTTGTGTGACAACCAGACCTCCTTTACCTCAGGTCTTGTGTGACAACCAGACCTCCTTTACCTCAGGTCTTGTGTGACAACCAGACCTCCTTTCCCTCAGGTCTTGTGTGACAACCAGACCTCCTTAATCTCAGGTCTTGTGTCGGCACACCGGTTGAAAAACACTTGAGTATATATCTGTCGAGTTAAACCTCCCATGGATACTGAACCTCACAATCTTGGTACATTCTCCACAGTAGTACAACCAGTATTTGGTTTGTTCACCTCCTACATTCTCCACAGTAGTACAACCAGTATTTGGTTTGTTCACCTCCTACATTTCTTCCACAGCCTTGAGAGCCTTACATTGATCCTTCTGAGTGCACTTACCACTTTATTTGTGCATCCTGTGTTCACTTCTTCACATTATTGGTCCATCGCTCTTGATCCTCATGGGTATTTCACGTTCCTTACGGTCCATCCCAGTCTGGATTGTGCGCATATCAACATTCTCATTTAGGAAATAGCACCAAACCGGGATCTAAACCACAACCTTCCTTCTCCGGCAAACTAGACCTGATGTACCCACCGATTCTGGTGTCACGATTGTTGAACACTTACACTTACAAGGTTGTATTTCCTCCTGATTGTTGTACATACATTACTTATAAACCAACACTTAAACACTTAAAATTCTCTTTGAAGCAAATTAACTTGACATTGTATCTTTAAATATTATATTGAAATGGTAATGGCTCTGTGAGGAATGAGCTTCCTTTCAACGAAACGATTTCCAGAGCAAAAAATACAGGTACACCAACTATACAATAATATATTTGTATTTAATATTCACTGTGTGTATTAGTTTCTATATCAAACTTTAGGTATTAAAAATAACTATATGCACATTCTCTCCATAACACACTTGCTCGCATGTTTACATTAGTTTTGATAAAACTGTGTCTCTTATCACTAACGATGCTGTAAACCCTTTATAAGACTAATTACTAATATTATATATACTACTCTAAAGCCACATGGCTGGCTCACTCACTCACGCACTCACGCACGCACTCACGCACGCACGCACGCACTCACGAACGCACGCACTCACTCACTCACGCACTCACTCACTCACTCACGCACTCACATTGTTTACCCACTTTCAGATGAGCTAGAAACTTGAAATTTGGTAAACTTATAGCTTCTAGCCTGTAAACGACGGGAACATTCCTAAAAGTTAAAAAAAAAAAAAAATTAACCCCCGAAAAAAATTCAAAATAGCGGAACAACTTTAAAGTCAGTGTGGACCTTTCTTTGGAGGTCTCTTGTAGCTAAACGGTAAGACCTATCAAAAAACTGATTGCACCAACAGCCATGGATTTGGCGAGATCCACAAGTTTGGTCCTATTATTTTTTGTCGTAATTACATCGGTTATACCTTAGATAGAGCTAGATTTTTTGATTTTAGGTAAATTTTGCACATTTTCCACACATTTTTTAATTTTATGACACACTTATGGGACAGCTAGAGTCATGAAATTTGGCAGGCATATTGGTACATCTAATTGCCATAAGCGTGCCAAATTTGATGATTCTAGCTGTCCCATAAGTATGAAGAAACTACAATAATGTGTGAAAAAATACAATACAATAGCGGTAACATTAAGTTGTTACGTTCAAAACAACGCTGCAATTACATTAGTTTACATCCACTTGCAAAGAAAACCCACTGGGTTTGGGGGGAGCAAAGCGAGTCACTAAAATGACAAAAAAACACTACTTTCAACTGCCAGAGCCCCGATATCCTGGTTCTCTGTATTATCTTTCACTTCCCGTGGGCCCCTTGCTGCACATTCTTGGTCTGTCACTGTCTGTAGTACTAGCGGCGGCCGCTTGGTCGCTTGCAGACTCTCACCATCAACAAACTCGGGTTGCCACAATGGCGGAAAGAAAATTACGTATTACAATATTGTATTTATATTCTTAGTTAATAATATAAAGAGGAATTATACACTAATATATAAGGAAGAATGATTGGAGGTTTTTTGCTAAGCTTTTAACTAATAAATCAATAAAAAAATATTTTTACAATACCAATCAATGATGGTGATCAATTCATATCAAAATCAGTATTTCCGTGTCTACCTGTAAGACATTAAACCGGACCAATCGTTTGTCCCTTGTTCCTGTCCCGTGACTCTCAGTTTGAGGAAGGGGTGCACCCACTAAGTTGTTTAAGCGTCGCTGCTCCTAACACTTTTATGGTTCTTCATTCTTCTTCTTTGTTTTTGTATGTGGCTTTTATTAAATCTCTGGGTATTTTTCTTTCTTTTTGAAAACTTTTCAAATATGTCTAAAGCTTCTCAGTGTTGCCGACCGTTCTCTCCGCCAAACTCGACCGGGGGTAAACGTTATTGCTCTGTTTTATAACTCGCCAACAAATAAAAGCTATCTTGCTCGTCTTCACACAAGTTTTTAAACTAGAAACAAGCATTGTATCTCTCTACATGTATGTTGTGGCTTATTGCGCTATCAACAAATTCACACCTACGGGACGAAACTTTTCATTTTTATGGTCTTTCTTTGTTTTTTATTTACGATATTTTTTATATTGCAATTATTCACAACAAATTCTAGTTTATTCATGGTTTAGTATAAATGTTAAAATAGGCTCTATCTAAAAACATAAACTAGTTATAGTTATTGTTTTAGTCTTATACATGAGAAAATATATTGTGCCGCTTCGGTGGCCACATGGTCTAAGGCGTCACTCTTGGAATGGAGTGGACTGCCGATGATGAGGAGATTAGGGATTGAATCCCGGTCGTGTGTAGGCCTATTGAGGGTGGCTTATACCAAATGGTCTCCCACTCTCCCCCCACCCAAATAGAGGTACACTTCCTCTAAATTCAACCACTCTCATACCTACACATAGAGTAATTAGAGCATAGGCGGGTAGTAAGATGTGTTGCTAAAAATATATACTATCTCAAATAGTTGCATAAGATTGAGATGTTTTTGTAAACGCACCCATGATATTATTATATGTAACTTACTTGTACACGTTTGTTTGAGTTACATTTAGGATTATTTTTTACAAACTTTCACTCAGCGCATTATAATGGCTACCGAAACACTTTCAAAGTTTACTGTAGCATTTTTAAATTAGTAAATTAACTACTTGACCTTTTAAATGTGAATCATATTTAATGTTGTTGATTTAAATGTAGATTACCGATGTCAAAATTCAAAACCACAATTTTTTCTCCTCAATTTTAGATGTCATCTTTTTTTTTTCTTTTATTGTTTGCCTTGGAGCTCTTTTGTTTTTGTACTAAGTAAGACTACAATATAGAAATATATTTTTTAAATAGGTGTAAAATATTGAATGAGATTATTTGTACTGTAAAACACTGTATATCTAGTAGGCCTACATTAATAGTTAAAACATTAAAATAAATGGCACGGTGAACCGCACAGACTTTCTTTCTCTTTTCTATTAAAATATACATTTATTAAAAACAAGAAATATTTGTGAAATGGAATAGTAAACATTGTTGTAGAAAGACTCCACCAAAGAACATAAATTGATTATCATACACTGTTATTATTATTATTAGCACCGCGTCTTACTACCCGTTCGGGTTATACGCACTTACGCTAATGTGCAATGGTAGGGTGATTGTGAGATGAAATGGAGGACCTACAGTTTAACGTGGAATCCGAACCACGGTAGAGACCTGGCATTCCTCACATTCACAAGTTGTGATTAATACACGTCTTGTCAGAGGTGAAGGAAGGGTTTGGCAATCAGTTAAATCTGTGCCGGGACCGAGGATTGAACCCCGGACCCTCAGCACAGAAGTCTGACACCTTACCCCTAGACCACCAGGTCACCCTCATACACTGTTAACAGAGACATTGAGATGAGAGGAACATCTCTGGCTACCAAAGTGCATAACAATTCAACCTTTTCAAAGTAGGTCTACTCTATAGAAAAATATGTTTGCTCATAGCTTAGAAACTATTGATTTTATAAAAACATATTCCAAATTACAATATTTTTAGTTTTGTTAGTACTACATTTATACAATCATAAACTATTTCTTATCAGAAATAGTTACGGAGATATAATCAAAATGGATATTTCCACTTCGCTGCTCTAAAATACCCTCATATAGAAAGACATACAGACACTATCGCAAAAAAAACTTTTTTGGGCTCAGTGGATAATGAAACGTCGATGGCTATAAAAATCTTAAATTAAATTTTTTTGACGATCACAATACTTTCTGAACCCAGAGTTTGCAAAAACTGATGGTTTCCCAAATGTTTATGTGGATTAGTGAAATACTCGAAGCAGTTTTTATTAAATCATTGAAATATAAATTCACCCAATTAAGTATTTAAAGTGATATAACTATTTCAAGCTGTGATGTAATTTTTCAAGCGATTTTGTAACAATTAAAAATTACATACATATTAAAATTAAACTATTTTTCTTTGTGTGTGTATATATGACTACAGTTATAGTAATATCAAAGTTTTGCAGACAAGCGGGCTGGATGCGTCTCCCGGACCACGAGTTTGCGAACCCTATCCGAAACGATTTTTATATGTTAATTATTTGTAGTGATTATGATCTGTATGGAGATTTTAATATTAACAGTCCTGATTTTTACCAAAGCAAGATGTAATATCCTCAAAATACACACCATCCTGTCTCCATGACTTGTGTTAGATAGTTACTTCGTCAATAGCCATTACTGGCGCAGGAGCGCACACACAAGTTGTTACTTTAACCACCCACACCCCACCCCCCGCCCGCCTACGTTTATATATAGATCACA
The DNA here is from genome assembly GCA_033556935.1 of Timema podura. NCBI lineage: Eukaryota > Metazoa > Arthropoda > Insecta > Phasmatodea > Timematidae > Timema > Timema podura. The sequence goes on from JAVRXN010000011.1 coordinate 3,040,248, forward strand.
TTTTGAAAGTGATTAAAGTAATTCACTTATCAGGGATGGAGCTATTCAGACATGTAGGCCACTCTCCATGCACGTCAAGCTTTGCGTGTTGCATTGCAACCATTTGTAGGCGTCACGCCAGGAAAAATCTCCCTTGTGTGGATGTTACGACTTCACTTTGAATACGTCATAGAATTGTTGTTGGGTTTTTTTTGGGATACAATAGTGTTTCAATAGATAGTCCTATGGTAAACACAGATATAACTAACAGATCAATCATTGAGATACAATAGTGTTTCAATAGATAGTCCAATGGTAAACATAAATATAACTAACAAATTAATCACTGGAATTAAAAGGAAATACACCAGCAATTACTTAAAAAACTTAAGACAATCTAAATATATAAAACAACCCACACTGTACCCGTCAGGGGTTTGAACTAAGACAAATAATGAGAAATTGCTCTTTAGCAGACGAGCTTTATTTTAATTTTTAATTTGAAACTGAATCAAAAAAACGTGACATCGCACATAATTCTAAGTTGAAATTTATCAGTCAAGTCGTTGATATATTAATCTCCTGAGACCCACGGTACATTATACCGTACTTCAAATCTATATTTTTATATCACTAGATGGCTGGCAAATTCAGTATTTCTACTAACTTTGTGTGTTATTCTGCACTCTAGTAAGAACATTTCTAAACCAATTTTAAAGTTATAGGTTTTGGAAAAATAAAATAAAAATTTGATAAGAAACAAAAATCATTAAAAAAATTATTTAAGAAAAAAAAGTTCGGGGGTCAGGAGGCTAAATAGGTCTATTGAAAATTATTGTAAAAGGTAACGTGATTTTTCAAATTTCCATTACATTAAACAATTTTGGATGTCTATTTTAGTAATTTTCTAATAAGTGACATTATTCCAAATATTTTTGCTTTGTGATATTTTCTTATTTAATATTATAATATATTTGTTATGAATGTTCGGATAGTATAAGAGCCAGTTTACTTGTATAAACAGAGTCACGCTAAAATGCAAGCAACAGCTATTTCACCCAAAGGAACGTGACATGGCGGTCTCAAACTAACACTCCCCTCCCCCGGGTAACGTGTTGGAATACAACTATGTTCTTCTAAGCCGTATAGTGACGTACCAACACTTTGCCTTACTTTGTTTACTGACTATTTACACTAATGTCCAACTTATGAAGATAATGTAGTGCTTCAAGTGCTAATACCCGGACAATACTCGCATATATTTACAGGGATAGCGATTTATAAAGTACAACTTAAAGTAAGTGTGCCTGCATTTGAATGTAAAGAGAGTGGGAAACATTTAGGAAAAAAAATCTTAGAATAGCCTGCCGGGACGTGAACCTCAATCTCCCTGCCAACGGCAAACCAGACAAGATGAGATTGAAACCTTTGTCCTTGCGCCCACCGATGCAGATATATATTTTGAGTACAGATCAAGTTTTTTCGCAATAAACTCAGTTTTAAGAAAAATTAGTATTGATATACTTATTTTTGTATGATTATATTATATTTGAGTTACGTATCATTTCATTAAAATCTGTTAAGAACTATATCAATCTTACGATCAACTTAATAAAAATAATTAGTAAATTTACTTATACTACTAGATATAGTTTATATAAAAACAACACCTCACTACGTGAATGGAACCGGTGACTTTTTAACTAAAATACATGTAAGTGAAAGACCTGACACTAGGATCGAACCATCAGCTAATCGAATAGGACTGGTACAAACAGCGCATCCTTGTTTCACTTCAATCTTGTGTTGTCGGGGAGCTAGTTATAGGTTTCCCTCCTTGACTTGTATCTTGTGTTGTCAGGGAGCTAGTTACAGGTTTCCCTCCTTGACTTGTATATTGTGTTGTCAGGGAGCTAGTTATATATTTTCCTCCTTGACTTGTATCTTGTGTTGTCAGTGAGCTAGTTATATATTTCCCTCCATGACTTGTATCTTGTGTTGTCAGTGAGCTAGTTACAGGTTTCCCTCCTTGACTTGTATCTTGTGTTGTCAGTGAGCTAGTTACACGTTTCCCTCCTTGACTTGTATCTTGTGTTGTCAGTGAGCTAGTTATATATTTTCCTCCTTGACTTGTATCTTGTGTTGTCAGTGAGCTAGTTATATATTTCCCTCCTTGACTTGTATCTTGTGTTGTCAGTGAGCTAGTTACACGTTTCCCTCCTTGACTTGTATCTTGTGTTGTCAGGGAACTAGTTACATATTTTCCTCCTTGACTTGTATCTTGTGTTGTCAGGGAGCTAGTTACAGGTTTCCCTCCTTGACTTGTATCTTGTGTTGTCAGGGAGCTAGTTATATATTTTCCTCCTTGACTTGTATCTTGTGTTGTCAGTGAGCTAGTTATATATTTCCCTCCTTGACTTGTATCTTGTGTTGTCAGTGAGCTAGTTACACGTTTCCCTCCTTGACTTGTATCTTGTGTTGTCAGGGAACTAGTTACATATTTTCCTCCTTGACTTGTATCTTGTGTTGTCAGGGAGCTAGTTACAGGTTTCCCTCCTTGACTTGTATCTTGTGTTGTCAGGGAGCTAGTTACCTATTTTCCTTCTTGACTTTTATTTTGTGTTGTCAGTGAGCTAGTTATATATTTCCCTCCTTGACTTGTATCTTGTGTTGTCAGGGAGCTAGTTACAGGTTTCCCTCCTTGACTTGTATCTTGTGTTGTCAGGGAGCTAGTTACCTATTTTCCTTCTTGACTTTTATTTTGTGTTGTCAGTGAGCTAGTTATATATTTCCCTCCTTGACTTGTATCTTGTGTTGTCAGGGAGCTAGTTATATATTTTCCTCCTTGACTTGTATCTTGTGTTGTCAGTGAGCTAGTTACACGTTTCCCTCCTTGACTTGTATCTTGTGTTGTCAGGGAGCTAGTTACATATTTTCCTCCTTGACTTGTATCTTGTGTTGTCAGGGAGCTAGTTACACGTTTCCCTCCTTGACTTGTATCTTATCTTGTCAGGGAGCTAGTTATATATTTTCCTCCTTGACTTGTATCTTGTGTTGTCAGTGAGCTAGTTACAGGTTTCCCTCCTTGACTTGTATCTTGTGTTGTCAGTGAGCTAGTTACACGTTTCCCTCCTTGACTTGTATCTTGTGTTGTCAGGGAGCTAGTTACATATTTTCCTCCTTGACTTGTATCTTGTGTTGTCAGGGAGCTAGTTACAGGGTTCCCTCCTTGACTTGTATCTTGTGTTGTCAGGGAGCTAGTTACCTATTATCCTTCTTGACTTTTATTTTGTGTTGTCAGTGAGCTAGTTATATATTTCCCTCCTTGACTTGTATCTTGTGTTGTCAGTGAGCTAGTTATATATTTTCCTCCTTGACTTTTATTTTGTGTTGTCAGTGAGCTAGTTACAGGTTTCCCTCCTTGACTTGTATCTTGTGTTGTCAGGGAGCTAGTTACAGGTTTCCCTCCTTGACTTGTATATTGTGTTGTCAGGGAGCTAGTTATATATTTTCCTCCTTGACTTGTATATTGTGTTGTCAGTGAGCTAGTTATATATTTCCCTCCATGACTTGTATCTTGTGTTGTCAGTGAGCTAGTTACAGGTTTCCCTCCTTGACTTGTATCTTGTGTTGTCAGGGAGCTAGTTACAGGTTTCCCTCCTTGACTTGTATCTTGTGTTGTCAGTGAGCTAGTTACAGGTTTCCCTCCTTGACTTGTATCTTGTGTTGTCAGTGAGCTAGTTATATATTTCCCTCCTTGACTTGTATCTTGTGTTGTCAGTGAGCTAGTTACAGGTTTCCCTCCTTGACTTGTATCTTGTGTTGTCAGTGAGCTAGTTACAGGTTTCCCTCCTTGACTTGTATCTTGTGTTGTCAGGGAGCTAGTTACAGGTTTCCCTCCATGACTTGTATCTTGTGTTGTCAGTGAGCTAGTTACAGGTTTCCCTCCTTGACTTGTATCTTGTGTTGTCAGTGAGCTAGTTACACGTTTCCCTCCTTGACTTGTATCTTGTGTTGTCAGTGAGCTAGTTATATATTTTCCTCCTTGACTTGTATCTTGTGTTGTCAGTGAGCTAGTTATATATTTCCCTCCTTGACTTGTATCTTGTGTTGTCAGTGAGCTAGTTACACGTTTCCCTCCTTGACTTGTATCTTGTGTTGTCAGGGAGCTAGTTACATATTTTCCTCCTTGACTTGTATCTTGTGTTGTCAGGGAGCTAGTTACAGGTTTCCCTCCTTGACTTGTATCTTGTGTTGTCAGGGAGCTAGTTACCTATTTTCCTTCTTGACTTTTATTTTGTGTTGTCAGTGAGCTAGTTATATATTTCCCTCCTTGACTTGTATCTTGTGTTGTCAGGGAGCTAGTTACAGGTTTCCCTCCTTGACTTGTATCTTGTGTTGTCAGGGAGCTAGTTACCTATTTTCCTTCTTGACTTTTATTTTGTGTTGTCAGTGAGCTAGTTATATATTTCCCTCCTTGACTTGTATCTTGTGTTGTCAGTGAGCTAGTTATATATTTTCCTCCTTGAATTGTATATTTGGTTTATTGGTATTATTTGTGATCAGACAATATGTCCTCACAATTGTGTATGCAAAACACTTGTCTTGAACATGAAAAGGATTCCTTGTTCTTCCTGGGGTGTCTGGCGGCTTCTTTTCTCTTCACTTTGAATTCAAGTCTATTTATCAATGTTTTCCTTTACAGGAACAGATTCAGAACATCTCTCTTAGTAATCTAAAATATTTTCTATTTCACAGAAAAGCATACTATATACATTTTGGTTTTCAATCAAGTATTTTAATAATTCATATATATAGGCCAATTAGTCCTAGTTTAAATTTGATAGATTCAACAGGATTAATATAAAACAAATTATTGTATGTGTTTCTTATAGTCCCTTCTCATTTTTTAAATAAATACGTGTTAGCTAGCCGTTTAAACAATCTTATCTTTTAGGTGAAATCGTGGTAGGAAGGTTTAGAAAATACTGATACAGGTTTTTCTGTCAGCTTTTGAAACACTGTGATTTTATTATTGTTATTACTATTATATAACCAGGGATACTATATTATGGTCCTAGTGGCAGTTGTTGAACATAGTCTATTGATTTGACATATGAATAGATAAATGTTGTCATTGTTAGAACTCTACTCAATAAATTTGGGCAATCATATATTAATTAACATTAACAAATTGTTTGTAGAGTAATAATAATATTATGCCAGGCCTCCACCGTGGTTCGGATTCCACGTTAAACTGTAGGTCCTCCATTTCATCTCACAATCACCCTACCATTACACATTAGCGTAAGTGCGTATAACCTGAACGGGTAGTAAGACGCGGTGCTAATAATAATAATAATAATATTATATTAAACAACCTATAAATATTTCCCTACCTATTCAGATTATGGCATACATGATAATTACTCTAATGGGGTAGGGAGGAGGAAGGAAGCATTTTAGAGGTTATCTACGAGCACTTGCGTGGAAGGAGAGTGGGAAAACATTTAGTAGAAAAGCCTCCCCAATAGACATAACAGGGATTCGAACCTGACCTCCCTGCCATGAGCAGACCAGTCCAGCCCATCCGGCTATTGAAGCAGGAGACTAACTTATTGCTCTAGCAATTATTTAACAAATAAACCAAGTGTTTTATGGACATACTAGAGGCCCTTTGCCAACCTAATACAGTATTTTATATCAGACCACGTCTCTATACAGACAGGTTCTTACTCTCACTTTTAGGCAGCGTTATTTTCTCTACTGCGCAAACCCAGCCCCCTCCTCTTTCCTCCTTCCCTTTCCCGTCCACCTCTCAACTTGGCGTTGAGGGAGTTGGATCACCCAAGGCGGCACTTTGCTCACAAGCTACACTTACACCTCGCTCGTGGCTTGTGGAGTAGAGGCTCGATACTCCACTAAACCTCTTTCCTCCAACACAAGTTATTTTGTTTGTGTACTTCCAACCCTTTTCTTCTTCACTCTCGACATTATCTCAACAAACTCAAATGCCCTGCAGATATTTTCTTTTCTTTGTGATAGAATGCGATTTTTTTATCTTCCACCCTATCGTCTAATGCACATTTTGTGGTTTGATTTTTGAAAAAATAAAATAGCAACGTTAGGTTTCGTTTCTAATATTAATACAGACAAACATTTATTGTCGCGTGCATACAAAGGATGTATATTCTAGCCGTCTATACCAATAATAATAATAATAACGATAATACTGATATGATGTAATAATGGTGATAATAACAATTTGATAAGATAAGATCTCGAGATTTCTTGAATTTGACTCTACAGCTCTAAAATAATGTTTCCTTTCTATGCGTTAGGATCATGTTTAAGGCCATTGCAGTTCTTGTTTTGATCGCAATGTTTATACTTCGGTTGGTTATATAAGAGCACTGCCGTATTAGAAGCTGACATTTAAAAGTATATGGTTTGAATCCCGGCTGGAGACGTGAAGTGTATGCAGGAAGAGTAGTATTGGTTCAGAGTCTGGATGTTCTTGGAGGTTTGACCTCTACTTGAAGGGTCAAATCCTCATACTGTGGCAGTTCTAAGTTTCAAAATATGACTTGGAGAAGGACTAGAGATATGTTTCTCACTAAGAGACTAGGCTCAGTTTCAGGGCGGATGAAGAACATCCCCTTAAACTCACCACCTCCTTAAATACAGCTCCCTATGGTCATGGACTCATAGTACGTAGGTCATTACCAAGTTGGTCATGTATTGTCCTACCAGCAGTGGTTGGGCCTCCCCCCTACCCCCTTGTTATGGGGAAATCCCGCCCCTCTAACTCAACTTTAATCTCAGTCGTGAGATGTTCACACCTCTCAGATTCTTCACTGAACTTAGGAGGAACTAGTGTCCCTGGTCCTGCCACCCGTTCTACACTGAATCCATGCAAAACACCAAATTACCCATTTTGACCTTATTGACCGTATTAGGCCTTGAAATTGACCTTTAAATTCAAAACCAAGCTTGGCATCCACCCACATCGTTTTCCACTTCATTTTATAAAATAAAATAAAAAATCTATCGATTTTTATTCTATTTAATATCTAGACACTGCTTATCATTATGAACAATATGGAATTACTCCTTTTCTTATAAAACAGACTTTGAGGGTACTTTACATGGGATACATTTTCCAACGTTCATAATTTCGCCCCAACTATTTGAGATACAAAATAACTATATCACTGTAAAATTGTAGTACTAATCAAGATAAAAATCTTTTATTTTAAATATACTTTTTAATTCAGGTCTTTGAAAATGAATTTGTCTCTTATGCTCTTTGGTTGTCTCTTTTCTCAATTTTTCTGGCGTTTCTCGTTCCTAATGCCATAGAGTAAGTAATTAGCAATGTATTTAATTTAATTTATTATCTTTGGTGTTTTAAACACCGTACCCTACACCCTATCCTAGCGCGGACTGATACCAGGACGTACAGAGATTATATTTAAATTGTCGTCCGACCTTACTCAGTGATCGCCAATAGACACGATCACTGACCTCGGGACCACCAGGTAACACAGGTACACATAACCGGAGATGGATAATATAAATAAATAGTCACACCTTAAATCTTTAAGGAAAGTATATAATAATTTACTAACAAATAAGCTATATACACTTTACAATTAAGAATATTATACTACAGCGTTTTGTAAGTATACCTTGATTTGCTTATGAATGGACATTAGGAGAACCTTTTAGGAAATACAAACATATTATGTTGCAGTCTACAGTGATACTAATTTACTATATTATTATATATTATCGTGAAGATATATCTAGAGCTTTTCTAGCAGTCAGATATGTCCATTCGTAGGAAAGTTGAGGTATGGGTAGTCTTAGTTTACTCTAAATATTAGCACGCTTAGAGTACTTGGTTCTACTATGGTGAAGTATATAGGATAATGCTATGGTGTTATCAGTCTACTAAGATATAAACACGGTAACGTGCGCTATATTTCGGATTATGTTCAATAATTCCATACAACTTTATATTTAAAAAGCTAAACTATAATAACTTATTTGAAAAATAAAGTTTCGTATGTTAAATCTAAATAATATTATCCCCGCATCGAACGTAGAAAATGTTTTATTCCGACATAATATTGTAGCATGCAAATCAAGCCAAGCATCAATGAAAACCTCCGAGAACTTCTGAGTGGCATCACGTTTTGAATTGAACAATTTGCGAGACTAGACCAAGTTCTAATTCTCTCTCCAGGAGTCTATCCATGCTGGAAGGACTTTACGTGGGAGAGGGGAGGGGAGGGCTACAGCACTTTTTACTCTCAACTTCTCTGAGTCGACGAAAGAAGGGGGTATAGGGGTGTGATGGATAAAATGAAGAAAGAGATAAAGAAGAACATTACATACAAAGGGATAAAGGAATCAGTCAGGAGTAAAAAAGTTTTGTTACTTTGTAGAAAAAGAAAAAGTATGAAGTGCCTTAAAGTGCTTTGAAACTACGTTAGATTAAAACATGGTTTACAACACAGAGCACATAGCTATGTCATATTTTAGCCAAAAAGCTTACAACACAGAGAACATAGCTATGTCATATTTTGGCCAACAAGCTTACAACACAGAGCACATAGCTATGTCATATTTTGGCCAACAAGCTTACAACACAGAGCACATAGCTATGTCATATTTTGGCCAACAAGCTTACAACACAGAGCACATAGCTATGTCATATTTTGGCCAACAAGCTTACAACACAGAGCACATAGCTATGTCATATTTTGGCCAACAAGCTTACAACACAGAGAACATAGCTATGTCATATTTTGGCCAACAAGCTTACAACACAGAGAACATAGCTATGTCATATTTTAGCCAAAAAGCTTACAACACAGAGAACATAGGTATGTCATATTTTGGCCAACAAGCTTACAACACAGAGCACATAGCTATGTCATATTTTGGCCAACAAGCTTACAACACAGAGCACATAGCTATGTCATATTTTGGCCAACAAGCTTACAACACAGAGCACATAGCTATGTCATATTTTGGCCAACAAGCTTACAACACAGAGCACATAGCTATGTCATATTTTGGCCAACAAGCTTACAACACAGAGCACATAGCTATGTCATATTTTGGCCAACAAGTTTACAACACCTTTCTCAACATAGAAACTATATTGTCTGAGTTTCCCGACGGTCAAATTCATAAAGTAATCAGATTTTATTTAAACATTAAAGTATGAATTATTATTTTATATTGTGTTTGATTACAGCTTTTAATTTTATATGTTAGATGATTTTCAATAATAGTTCTGGAAGTAAAGCAGGAGTGTGGAAAGCTAAAGGTTGATAACTTACAAACATTCGTTTGGCGGTCAACATAGATTTATTTTACAGTGCGTCAGAGGGTTACACATATAGCCTATATTATAATGAATCTAGTGTGGCAAGGATGAGGAATACAATTGAGATGGTCATCGGTGCAGGAGCGAACATTCTGAATTATATATTTCAGCAATTAATTTATTACTAGTTTAATATTTAATTGAGTATTCTCAAGAAGAATTTTCCACTTGCACATTCGTTGGTTTATCCTTTTATTCTATTTAAATTAAAAGTAAACCAGTAATATTTAATGAGTAATGTTTCTATTGGAAAGAGATTTACGTTACTTTGAAGTAATCAGATCATAGGAGGATAGTGAGGGGAGGAATGAAATTATCACTATTCACTTAATTTTTAATATTCAAACATAAACCAATAATTTAAAACACAAAGTATAAAATAAATGGTACACTGCACCTCACAGACTTCCTCGCGCTTTTATCTTGAAATAGACATTTACTAAAAACTCTTAAGATTTGTGATACGAAATAATAAGTATATACATTGTTGTAGAAACACTACACTAAAATTAAATAATATGCACGGCTACTTACTCTATGGCATTAGGAATTAAGAACACTGTTACAGAAAAAGAAGAAAAGAGAAACATTTTTGTCAACCAAAGCATCAGACTCGAACTCATTTTCAAAGACCTGAATTAAAAAGTATATATATTTGATTATAGCTCAGAAACTATTGGTTCCATGAAAATACATTTCAAATAAAAGATTTTTATCTTTTACAGAACTACAAACTTACAATGATAAGTTACTTCGTATATAAAATAGCCGTGCATAAATGATGAAAATAGGAAATTATTCCCATGTAAATAGCCCTCAAAGTCATGCTCATAAGAAAATAAGAATTGCCATCTTGTTTATAGTGATAAACAGTGTCCATATGGAAAGTTTAATCAAAATAATTAGAGCGAATTTTGAGAAACAGATTTTTTCTCTCTTTCTGCCCGTCAGTAAACTACCCTTAAATTTAGGGTTAAATTTATAATTCTAAAAAATACTTGGTTGGGGGACCCTATGAAAACTCCAGATACCAAGTTTTTAGCCCAATCGGTAAAATAGTTTCGGCTCTAGCCCTAGGTACAGACAGACAGACAGACAGATGGCATTACCAAAACAACATTTTTGGTTCCATGGGGTCATGAAACGTCAATATTTATCAAAATCTCGAGTTTGATTTTTTTTTTACGATCACAATACTTTCTCTCCGAGGTGTAGAGAGAAAGTAAAAATACCTAAATGAAAGTATGTCTTCCTAGGAGACTAAATTAATTGTAAAACTATGTATAACTAAATTATTAACATTTATGATTAGTCCAATATTTATTTTTAAAGTAAACTAATTAGACCACATCACATATTATGAAGTATAAAAAAACCTTTTTAAACACAACGTAAAAATATTTTTAATTAGCGTGAACAAACCAGGTAAATAATAACAATATCTAAATAACAAAGTTACTGTGCTAAATAAAACATAAAAATAAAACGTGCTATTTGAGTAATATTTTTCTAAATAATAATGATGTAACAGAAAGAGCAGTTTAATAATTAATTTATGAAATTTACATGTAACAAGAGCTTAAACACCTTCTAAATAATTCACAATCTAATACATAGTCTAAATTTATTTCTGCTATATCTCGAAAGATTTATGTTGCACACCGAGGGAGAAAAGAATGAAAGTTGTTAGGCGATGTTGTGCACACTGTGGGTTTATTTCAAATTATTGAGTTTGAACCCATGTTTTGATAATTCAAGTGAACATTTTTGCTCAATGAAGACTCAGAGGAAATGAACGTGAGAGAAGTTCCTTTGAATAAAAACCATAACCGAGGGTGTTAGAGTTTGCCAACTTTTCCTTCCCGCTGGTTTTCGGGACTGGGCGCGTTTTAAAAATTAAATGTTTTTTTACTTTTAAATGTAGGCTCATGTGCACCTTAGATTTATGACTCACAAATAACTTAGTTCCAATGTAGAAATGTGAGCATCGTTATTTGTAATACATTCTTCTAATTACTTTGTAAATTAATAGACGAATTCAAAGAAAAGCATTTTAAATGGTTAATTTTTATTTTAAAATACCAAATAGTAGATAAAATAACCATACTAACAAGAAAGACATATCTTTTTAAATAGGAAATTTAATGGCTAGTATTTATGATAATATGGAAATATTAGTAATTTCTACAACATTAGATTCCGCTGGTATGTATGATTTAGTTCTATTTTGTCACACACAACACGGAAGAGCAACCAATGTCAATCTAAGGAAGATACAAATAATAAAAGTGTTAAAAGCATTCTGAATCCAAGTAGATAGCGTCCAAACAATGTGTCACTGCCGCGATACTAAAATATTAACGATTCACTCTAAAGCTTGAATAGTGTGCTTTATAAAGCAGTATAGTTCCAGTGGTCTAATCTGGGACACTTCCAGCAGTCTGGGTATTGTCACGAAGTAGTGCAGGATACTGTCAATGCGGTTAGTTGGTTCAGGCACACATTGTCACAATGAACAAACAAAAGCTCCGTTCTATCAACAAAATGAAGAGCTTCAACACACATTCTCATTAGACAGGTGATCATGGAGGGGCAAAGTCAACAAGACAATTTGCTGCTTTATCGACCAAGAGAAGGCAACAACATTCAGTTATTTCTCTTACCCGAACAGAAATAACTTACCTCCACCTGGAAGTTTGTCATTTAACCTTATTAATACCCACGCGCTATTCTCGCATAAAGTGTGCTGCCCGTGAAGAGGAGGAAAGGGTTTGAGTCCTGGCCGGTAGTACTGAGGGTGAGTTTCATCTTGTCTGGTTTGTTGGTGACGGGATCAAATCTACGTCCGGAGAACGGAGGAGAATTTTCTCAAATAGTTTGTTCCTACTCTTCAATAAAAATGCTAGTACTTTTCCTTTAGATTTATATCCTACCTACCCGCCTCGGTGGCGTAGTTGGCTAACGCGCCAGTCGTGTTGAGCTCGACCGCCGAGGACGGGGAGATCGAGGTTCGAATCTCGGTCGGGTGAACTGGGGGTGGTTTTTCCTAAATGGTTTTCCACTCTCCCTCCACGCAAATGCGGGTTCACTTCCTCTAAATTCAACCCTCCCAATTCCTAACCCATTAGTGTAATTAGTACTTAGGCGTGTAACCCGAACGGGTAGTAAGACGCGGTGCTAAATATTAAATATTATTATATCCTACCTAATCCTATCATTTTAATTTATTGGGCTAACAGAGCGGACATAAGCCGTGAACATGGAGCAGATTAAAATATTAGTATTTTGAACTTTTACAAGATTGCTCTGTAAAACCACACTTCTATAATATCAGTTCTCCTTTATTTGAGAATATAATTAGGAATTTAAACAAATGTAACAGTCCATTGTCTAATCATCAAAATAAATTGGCACAGATTTTAATATTGGATTAATTGGGTTTGTATTAGAGCGGGGATCAAACCCCAAACAATCAACTCTAAAATCTCACTTTGATTGACTAAAAGTTTACACTTAAAAATTTTGACAGTAGTTAAAAGGGGGGGGGGGGGAAATTAAACAGATTGAGAATACCCTAAATCGGAAGTAAGGCGCGGTGCACCAAATTAAACAAATACCCAAAATTGTAGAAGTTATATAGTTTTTTTAGTGGTCAAATATCTGTATTTTTGTAGTTAACAGGCTCAAAATAAGAACCAATTTTCATAAATAAGTTAAAAACTTGTATAAAGTGACTACAGTTGGCATTTCATCTATCAATCCGTATCTTTAATCCGCGTTCAAATACGTGGACCAATTATAACGAAATTTGTCAGGGACATTCTTTGATTCCAGGCCGAACGATGGTTGGTCATAGTTTTTAATATGGTTAGTATTTATTTTAGCACCGCGTCTTACTACCCATTCGGGCTATACGCTTATGTAATAACTAGGTTTATAGGTTAGGAATGAGAAATGTTTAATTTAGAGGAAGTGTACCCACATTTCCATGGAGAGCGTGGGGAAACCATTGTTATCCTCTTTAAATGACGGCAGCTCAAAATATTTTTCTTTTAATAGCGTATTTCAACTACTATGAAATTTTAATTCTAAACACACTATTGAGTACCTAAAGTACGTTTTTTTTAAAAATTTGGGTATCTATTGCGTGACTGGTTATTCTCTATGTATATAATATAGCTTAATATTGAATATACATGGTCTAGTTTTATGTTACCCAACTCTTCAAGGTAACTGGATCATAACACAAACATAAATTAGGGCCATCGACAGTAAAAACAGATTTTCCGGGTGAAATCTTTCATAGGGTCGCCCCAAGTATTTTTTTAGAACTAGACATTTAACCCTAAATTTAAGGGTAGTTTACTAACGGGCAGAAAGAGAGAAAAAAATCTGTTTTCTCGAAATTCGCTCTAATTATTTTGATTAAACTTTCCATATGGACACTGTTTATCACTATAAACAAGATGGCAATTCTTATTTTCTTATGAGCATGACTTTGAGGGCTATTTACATGGGAATAATTTCCTATTTTCATCATTTATGCACGGCTATTTTATATACGAAGTAACTTATCATTGTAAGTTTGTAGTTCTGTAAAAGATAAAAATCTTTTATTTGAAATTTATTTTCATAGAACCAATAGTTTCTGAGCTATAATCAAATATATATAATTTTTAATTCAGGTCTTTGAAAATGAGTTTGAATCTTATGCTCTTTGGTTGACAAAGATGTTTCTCTTTTCTTCTTTTTGTGTAACAGTGTTCTTAATTCCTAATGCCATAGAGTAAGTAACCGTGCATATTATTTAATTTTAGTGTAGTGTTTCTACAACAATGTATATACTTATTATTTCGTATCACAAATCTTAAGAGTTTTTAGTAAATGTCTATTTCAAGATAAAAGCGCGAGGAAGTCTGTGAGGTGCAGTGTACCATTTATTTTATACTTTGTGTTTTAATTATTATTATTATTATTAAAATATTTAAATTATTATGTTTGAATATTAAAAATTAAGTGAAGAGTGACAATTTCATTCCTCCCCTCACTATCCTCCTATGATCTGATTACTTCAAAGTAACGTAAATCTCTTTCCAATAGAAACATTACTCATTAAATATTACTGGTTTACTTTTAATTTAAATAGAATAAAAGGATAAACTAACAAATGTGCAAGTGGAAAATTCTTCTTGGGAATACTCAATTAAATATTAAACTAGTAATAAATTAATTCCTGAAATACATAATTCAGAATGTTTGCTCTTTTTTAAAAAAAAATCGGCCTCTCTTTGTTATAAATTAATTAAGATTTTCAAATAAAGTAATGAAAGGAAATGCCTTTATATGTTTGTAAAAAAAGAAGCCTTTTCTTTAAACTGAATTGTATGGCTAATATTCAAAATAAACATTTATTTTGTATATACATTGTTAAAAAGTCATAAAACCATGTTAAGTAGGAAAACTAAATGGTTTGAGCTTCAATAAATACAATTTACCTCAACTATTATTTAATGTAATCTTTTCATAAAAATATTTATACTGCTTTTTATAAAACTATTGTCCACGCATCCGCATCGTTGGACACAACGTAAAGCTTGTCAAATCAAGTTCTACGGTGATGGGGAGGTCGGAGTTTGAATTCAGGCGAGTGTACTCAGGGTACTTTTTATTAAATGGCTTCGAGCTTTTCCCCGCCCAAATTCTGTTACATTTTATTTGAATTAAAAGAAAACATTCCTCCCCTAACAACGTAAATACGTACGATAAGTTGGGTGGGTAGGAAGACGAAGAAAAATAACTGTTAGTATTCCAAATTTGGTAAAAATAGCTCACGATCATGTTTTCTGTTAGTATGCATCTTGTTAACCGTATGAGTTATCCATTTTAACAAAACAAGATGAAAAAAAATGTGCAAACATTCCATGAAGGAAGGAATGAGAAACCAAAATATACAGAACTTTCTTCCCTCTTCAGGATCAGGGTCATAATGAACGTCTCAGTTGAAAACAACAACATAAAGCACTGCCCTCCTTCTTCAGGATCAGGGTCAAGATGAACGTCCCAATTGAAAACAACATACAGCACTTCCCTTCCTCTTCAGGATCAGGGTCATAATGAACGTCCCAATTGAAAACAACATACAGCACTTCCATCCCTCTTCAGGATCAGGGTCATAATGAACGTCCCAATTGAAAACAACATACAGCACTTCCCTCCCTTTTCAGGATCAAGGTCATAATGAACGTCCCAATTGAAAAACAACATACAGCACTTCCATCCCTCTTCAGGATCAGGGTCATAATGAACGTCCCAATTGAAAACAACATACAGCACTTCCATCCCTCTTCAGGATCAGGGTCATAATGAACGTCCCAATTGAAAACAACATACAGCACTTCCATCCCTCTTCAGGATCAGGGTCATAATGAACGTCCCAATTGAAAACAACATACAGCACTTCCCTCCCTCTTCAGGATCAGGGTCATAATGAACGTCCCAATTGAAAACAACATACAGCACTTCCCTCCCTCTTCAGGATCAGGGTCATAATGAACGTCTCAGTTGAAAACAACAACATAAAGCACTTCCCTCCCTTTTCAGGATCAGGGTCATAATGAACGTCCCAATTGAAAACAACATACAGCACTTCCCTCCCTTTTCAGGATCAAGGTCATAATGAACGTCCCAATTGAAAACAACATACAGCACTTCCATCCCTCTTCAGGATCAGGGTCATAATGAACGTCCCAATTGAAAACAACATACAGCACTTCCCTCCCTCTTCAGGATCAGGGTCATAATGAACGTCTCAGTTGAAAACAACAACATAAAGCACTTCCCTCCCTTTTCAGGATCAGGGTCATAATGAACGTCCCAATTGAAAACAACATACAGCACTTCCCTCCCTCTTCAGGATCAGGGTCATAATGAACGTCCCAATTGAAAACAACAACATACAGCACTTCCCTCCCTCTTCAGGATCAGGGTCATAATGAACGTCCCAATTGAAAACAACATACAGCACTTCCCTCCCTCTTCAGGGTCAGGGTCATAATGAACGTCCCAGTTGAAAACAACAACATACAGCACTTCCCTCCCTATTCAGGATCAGGGTCATAATGAACGTCCCAATTGAAAACAACAACATACAGCACTTCCCTCCCTCTTCAGGATCAGGGTCATAATGAACGTCCCAATTGAAAACAACATACAGCACTTCCCTCCCTCTTCAGGATCAGGGTCATAATGAACGTCCCAATTGAAAACAACATACAGCACTTCCCTCCCTCTTCAGGATCAGGGTCATAATGAACGTCCCAGTTGTAAACGCTTGCACTTAACAAACTTTGCTGGTTTTCTAATTGGTGGGCCTCACGTCTTACTTCTAGTTTTGGCTATGAACATTTTTTCAATAGTGAGGTAAGCATTATTAAAGTAGAATAGGGATGAAACGTAACTGCATCTGCACGGAGGAGAGTGGGAAATAACTGATGAAATAAAACCTCAGTTTATCTTTCCGTGGTTTGAAACCTAACCTTTTAATCATCGAAAAACCGTACTAAGCTATAAGAACGCCTTTGTCCACTTAATAATAAGTGAAGGTTGCTTAGTATCCTTGTACGCAGTTAAAAAGATGGCAGTGTCTTAGATAACGCTGAACTTATGTTAATAAAAATAAATACCTTACATTTATATAATCACTATATTCCACTTAGTATACCTGACAGGACTCGAAACAAAACCTTCTTGTCATTGGTAACCAAGTTGAGAGTAGGCCTATAACACCTTGACTTGTGAAACTGTGGCCACGGGTTGTATGAGAGAGAGAGAGAGAGAGAGAGAGAGAGAGAGAGAGAGAGAGGAAAGAGAGAGAGAAAAAGGGTGGGGTACGTTTTTCCTTAAAGCGATTTAACTTTTATTTCTTTTACTTTCTCTAAACACCTCGGAGAGAAAATTCGAACTCCAGATTTTAATAATTACTGTCGACGTTTCATGACCTCCTGAAACCAAAAAAGTCTGTCTGTCTGTTTGTGTGTCTTTGACTTGGGCTGAAGCTGAAACTATTTTACCGATTGGGCCATAACTTGGTATAACTTGGTATCTGAGGTTTTTTTTAATTAGATCTCTAACCCAAAATTTAAAGGTACTAAAGGGCAAAAAGAGAAAAATTCGGTTTTCTCGAAATTCGCTTAAACGATTCTAATTAAATGTTATATCTAGACACTGTTTATCACTATATACAAGATGGAAATTCTTATTTTATCATGAAAATTACTTTGAGGGTACTTTACGCGAGGGAAATCTTCAAATTTTGATAATTTCTCCGCAACTATTTGAGATAACGAAATAACTTATCATTGCAAAGTCGTAGTGCCATTACAGATAAAAAATCTTTTATTTAAAGTATATTTTTACTAAACTATTAGTTTCTGAGCTATAAGCAAATATAATATATACTTTTAAATTCAGATCTTTGAAAATGACTTTGAGTCATGTGTTCTTTGGTTTCTCTTTTTTTACTTTTTCTATAACCGTGTTCCTTGTATCTAATGCCTTAGAGTAGTTGGTAACAGTGTGTATTATTTAATTTTTTATCTTTGGTGTAATGTTTCTACAACAATGCACAGACCTATTATTTTGTTTCACAAATTTCACACGAGTTTTTAGTGAAGTCTATTTTGAGATAAAAGCGGGTTAAAGTCTGTGCGGCTCTCCGTACCATTTATTTTAGAAAGTGGTGATGGGTTTGATCCTGTGTGGAGTAAGGTTGCTGGTGTCCATTATGACATATTTACTATAACTCTCTCTAGAACGATGATATGAGTGGACAGAGAAGGAAGAATATAGAGCCATGAAACCATTGTACAGACGGAACACACCTACAGTTCTTCTACATCCACTCCTGAGACCACCAAAACGTGGAGAGCAGATGTTGATACACATGTTGTTTGTTGACTTACTGCATCTTGAACACGTGAGGATATGGACGCAGCCACATGATAGCATCCCGGCTACATGTGAAAAGCTCTTCTATTTCCAACTAACCACACATTGTTTGAACACACACTAGGGGACCTATCCAAGTAAGATTAAACAGACTAAAGTCACTGACCTGGCTTGGTAGCCGATCGGTCATTCAGTGCAGTGATGGTCGGAAAGAAAATATCATTTTGTGGAAACGGAACATTTTTCAATTTCTTTTATACAGTATTTACTTTCTCTGAAACCCTCGTAAAAAGAAGTTTTATTGTGATTGTCTAAAAAATCTAACTCTAGATTTTGATAAATGTTCACGTTTCATGATCCCTTGAAAATTAAAAGTGGTTTTCGTAATGGCGTCTCTTTGTCTATATCTCGGCCCAGAGCCGAAACCATTTTACCGGTCGGGCTAAAACATGGTATCCAGGGTTGTTATAGGGTTCCATAGAGGTGTTTTTAGAATTAGATATATAACCCTAAAATAAAGGGTAGTTTACTCAAGGTCAAAAAGAGAAAAAATAAATTTTCTCGAAATCAACTTTAACGATTTTGATTAAATTTTGTATCTAGACACTGTTTAACACTAAAAACAAAATTGAAAGCAAATACTAATGGTAATGTGACATGTATTTTGGTCTCTCCGACAGTATATGATTGGAATATAGGGAGGAGGTTGTTCTATTTGATTCATCTTGACCAATCAGGATAGCTTACAGCTGTAGAGTTGATCTTCACTCAACACACCACTTTCAAGTCGGGGCTGTTCAAAGTTTCAGAACCATTGGAGGGTTTTCTATATATAACTATGATTTTGATATTTAAGATTAAACCTGCCTTAGTTTACAAATGGACTTGCTAAAATATGGGTTACTTGGTTTGACATGTTCCTGAACGATTTGTTTAGTGCATTGTAACCTAAGCAGTATAGAATATATGCTTACAGATCATAAATGTTTTATGTCAAACTTAACTATTGAAAAATGTAAAATATTTAAAAATTAAAATGTGTATACATTGTAATAATGACACTAACTGTCCAAGGAGTGTCGTTCTGTACACACCTGCCGTGAAGTATGTTGAGAGTTAGCAGACTACTAGCGCTCCTATAACATTTGACACGTTACAGCTGTAGATTTTGAATCAGGCGTACAGCGGAGCACTGTCCAGTGCTCTGTCCCAACTGGTATCTCCGGGGACAGTAATGAGTTTATCAAGCGTACAGCGGAGCACTGTCCAGTGCTCTGTCCCAACTGGTACTCCGGGGACAGTAATGAGTTCATCAGGCGTACAGTAGAGCACTGTCCAGTGCTCTGTCCCAACTGGTACTCCGGGGACAGTAATGAGTTCATCAGGCGTACAGCGGAGCACTGTCCAGTGCTCTGTCCCAACTGGTACTCCGGGGACAGTAATGAGTTCATCAGGCGTACAGTAGAGCACTGTCCAGTGCTCTGTCCCAACTGGTACTCCGGGGACAGTAATGAGTTCATCAGGCGTACAGTAGAGCATTGTCCAGTGCTCTGTCCCAACTGGTACTCCGGGGACAGTAATGAGTTCTGCTATTGACTCATGTGAGGAATGCCAGGCCTCCACCGTGGTTCGGATTCCACGTTAAACTGTAGGTCCTCCATTTCATTTCACAATCACCCTACCATTGCACATTAGCGTAAGTGCGTATAACCCGAACGGGTAGTAAGACGCGGTGCTAATAATAATAATAATAATAATGCTATTGACACACGACAGTCGGCTTTCTAATGCTCGTCGGTCCCACATGCCTGTTGACTCGATTGGTGGACGATTTAATTAAAACGTGAGGCAGTGCTTGTATAAATATATCATAACACCGGGTTTCATCTCCCATTTGATTGATAACTTAAACATTACGTTTACACTTGTATAGATTTAAAATGGTTTTTCTCTTTGAGTAATTAAAACAATTCTGATAAACGGAACATGAGATTCTATGGTAATTCATCTTCTTTATCTTTTTTCAGACACGCTTCAAGCGATCAGAATTATTTTATTACACTATATTCTTAACGTGCCATTTCAGTGCCAAGGTACCATTTTCACTATTTCTTGACATAGTTTGTTAGGTAGAATAAAATAAGAAAAATTAACTTAGAATAAATGTTTGGAATAGTTTTACTTAAAGGTGAAATACTATCAATAGCCAACCAAATATTTAAATTCTTCAACAATACTGAAAATCGCCTTAAAGGCATGGCCTCCGAAACGTAAGCTCGCGTTTGCGAGCACACAGCACACAAACACGTGTACCTTCCCGAGTTATGTTTGAATAGGCCAAATTCTAATGCCCCGCCCGGTGCCGGTGACTCTAAAGCTTGTGAGGCTCATTTGTCTCGATAGCTTTTACTTTAAATAGCTTAAAACCACCATTTTGAAAATGGCAAAACGTGATCTGCAGGAAAATGTAATAATAAATAGGGATTCTCATTTGAAAAACTCAAAGTGACCTTAACGTTACCTTAGCAATGCCACCCAAGGTCATACCTATCTTAACACCTTACTTACCCCTCAGAACCAAACAACTTTTGTTTAAAACATTTTTTTCTACAGTGCGTTTTATTCGAGATATTTTGGTGGAAAGTTTTCAAATGAACACCCGGCATAATCTTGTTTACTATCTTAAGGCAATGTTTAAGTTATTTTAAAGTTGAAGTATTAATTTCACCTTTTTTATGATCTATAAATAACGTCGCTTGAAAAAAGTAAAATAGTAAATATCCTGACATTTCTCATGACACTCTTTCAAATAAATATTGAAAAATAATATTTGGACACGGGAACCGAACCATAGATAATGTTTTTTAAATTAACTTTTATAAATAATCTAGTCGCTTTACAAACAATAATTTTCTTCCGTTTTATTATACAAATCAAGTGTTTCTATTACATTTTCTTAAAACATTTATTTCATTGAACACAAGATTCTCATAATGAAAATATTAGGAGTGTTGGGTCATTTCCAAATGAACTGTAAAACTAAATAACTAAGATATTATATGATGTAAAAACTGTAAAACACGTTTAAAAAAAACAGGTTGTCGTGGTGGACTCTCTTCCAACCACTTGTACCCTTGTAGTAAACACAAACTAGAGGAGGTTTTGTGTTGGACCAGCTCTTCCAACCACTTGTACCCTTGTAGTAAACACAAACTAGAGGAGGTTTTGTGTTGGACCAGCTCTTCCAACCACTTGTACCCTTGTAGTAAACACAAACTAGAGGAGGTTTTGTGTTGGACCAGCTCTTCCAACCACTTGTACCCTTGTAGTAAACACAAACTAGAGGAGGTTTTGTGTTGGACCAGCTCTTCCAACCACTTGTACCCTTGTAGTAAACACAAACTAGAGGAGGTTTTGTGTTGGACCAGCTCTTCCAACCACTTGTACCCTTGTAGTAAACACAAACTAGAGGAGGTTTTGTGTTGGACCAGCTCTTCCAACCACTTGTACCCTTGTAGTAAACACAAACTAGAGGAGGTTTTGTGTTGGACCAGCTCTTCCAACCACTTGTACCCTTGTAGTAAACACAAACTAGAGGAGGTTTTGTGTTGGACCAGCTCTTCCAACCACTTGTACCCTTGTAGTAAACACAAACTAGAGGAGGTTTTGTGTTGGACCAGCTCTTCCAACCACTTGTACCCTTGTAGTAAACACAAACTAGAGGAGGTTTTGTGTTGGACCAGCTCTTCCAACCACTTGTACCCTTGTAGTAAACACAAACTAGAGGAGGTTTTGTGTTGGACCAGCTCTTCCAACCACTTGTACCCTTGTAGTAAACACAAACTAGAGGAGGTTTTGTGTTGGACCAGCTCTTCCAACCATTGTACCCTTGTAGTAAACACAAACTAGAGGAGGTTTTGTGTTGGACCAGCTCTTCCAACCACTTGTACCCTTGTAGTAAACACAAACTAGAGGAGGTTTTGTGTTGGACCAGCTCTTCCAACCACTTGTACCCTTGTAGTAAACACAAACTAGAGGAGGTTTTGTGTTGGACCAGCTCTTCCAACCACTTGTACCCTTGTAGTAAACACAAACTAGAGGAGGTTTTGTGTTGGACCAGCTCTTCCAACCACTTGTACCCTTGTAGTAAACACAAACTAGAGGAGGTTTTGTGTTGGACCAGCTCTTCCAACCACTTGTACCCTTGTAGTAAACACAAACTAGAGGAGGTTTTGTGTTGGATCAGCTCTTCCAACCACTTGTACCCTTGTAGTAAACACAAACTAGATGTTTTGGCTGTTAAAGGCGCTCAAGAGTATATCAAGGAAATCTACTTTCTACGTCAGAAGGTTCAAAGGACAGGAGGATGGAGGAGACTGTATTATAAAACATGAGGGTGGGTGGGGGTGAGCATTAAATACTTTGTATAGGTGTGAGAACCAAACCAGGTGTCACATGACCCTAGGCGTCAATCTCGCGAGACTTGTTGCTCGTGACGGAGAGATCAGGTTAGAATATCGTTTGGACTTACTGAACGAGGTTTTACAAATGCCATTTTTCTCTGGCATTTTACTTGTTCTCGAATACTTTGGTTTGTCTCGGCCAGCGGCTTACTAAGCCAGTCCTGGAGTATCGAGTTCCCTCGGGTAGACCTTCTCTTGGTGGTAACCGAGACTAGGGCTGCTCACAAGGGTTATAGTACACAAGGCGTGCGTGAGATAGTAGAGGAAGCTAAACTAAGATGGTGGAAATGAAGAATGTAGGAAAACGACCGGCGAAGGAAGAGACGGGAGAAGTAGATAACAGAACGTGTCAAAGTGAGAGAAGAACAATGGTGGAAGGATAAATAAAGATGGAGGAGGAATTTCACTAAGCTGACTCGGCCACAGGCTGGAAACAGTTGATGATTTACACTGATTTAATAATATTCTGTCCACGCTAAGCCAAGTACAATTCCTATAAATTATCTTTAACAACCTTAAACCTTAAATTAAGCCATAAAAGTTATTGGCAAGCCTGTGATAGTTTGGCTAATACTTTTGCGATTGGTTGGCAATTGACTCATTGCACGTCACTCGACTATCTTGTTAATGTTTCAAAAGGTTCATTTGCGATTTATTTGATTTATTTATACTTATTTTAAATTTATTTTTTCATTTTATTTTGAACTACTTCAACAATATTTGACGTGAAATATTTTCACTCATTTACAATCCAAGTCATTGTGCTAGTTTTTTCTTACATAAAACTATTAGTAATCATGGTTTACGTAAGTCGTTTTCGAGCCTTTGTCTTAACTCATCTTATCTTGTCAAATTTAACGAGGAAATTCTGTTTCACTAAGTTGCGTGACTTGCATATCTTATGTGTTCTGCGGGTTTTCATGCAAGGAGCAAAGAGGAGCTTTGCCTTTGAAGGAGGTATTTCCTGGCACGACCAGGGGCTCCTCTTTAGGACGTCAGCTGTTGTCACTGTAAGCCAGGAAGGAATTCATGTGTGCTCTCCTAGGTGACATATTATAATTTTGTACAGTATGTGTAAAAAGAAAGCGGGTGACTACCAATATTAGTGCCTAAATAATAATAATAATAATAATAATAATAATAATAATAATAATATATTAAATACACATAATGGTTTTGATACAAATAATGGACACTGGGCACCAGCCATATTAGTTAACATATCACTTACAATAAAATGTCATGATAATGTCAATTTGGAGCCATAACTAAATACTATTTTGACATTTGCAAAACTTTCTAAAAACAAGCAAATTTATATTTGCATGAGGTCCTTTGATCCCTTAAATTAGTTTAAAACATTTCATTGTGTTGAGTCTTGAATGAGAATTGGGGGAAAGATGTTGGATTAGTGTAGGTCACTTTATAACCAACACTTACAGTTTGTATCGAACTAATGTTGAACTAACGTGTCTAGAGAGGTTATTATAATCGTTCACTGTGATATCATTTCATTATTGTATTTACTGAATCGTTGTACTATTAGAGGGTTCGTACGCTATTTATACAAATAGATTCAACACAATATACGAAATGGTCTCATCTAAGTGTATTTTTTAATATCCATGTTTAATAAAAAATGCTAGGGATGAAGTACGCAGTTTAGAGTAAATTCATCCTCATTAAAATTGAGAGATGATGATAGAACTACAGCAATAGTTCACACATTAAAAACCACCTTTACTGAGATTCGAGCCCGGACCTCCTAGTCACCAATAATCCAGTCTATCGAGAAAATGATGCCTTAGACTGTCCGACCACTAGTGTGTGTTGTTTAATTTATATTTGTTACGAAGACTCCGTGCAAATATTGCAGGAGGATGAAACTAACCTATCATCGTAATGACCGCATCAACTCCTTCCAGCTCCATTAATCTCCATCTGGGCAGTGTCTTGTTGATGGGAGTGAACAGCCCATAAATCTTTGTGAAGTCCAGGATGTAGAAAAATAAGGAAGTCTAAAGACGATTACGTTTGTAGCTTCCTTCCTTGACTTTAGAGAGCCAACACAATTCTAGAGAATATTTAACGTGGCATTAAACAAGTGTTTGTAATTTGGACCGCAGACAAACAGGGACTTGTCATTCGCGGCACAGATTCACTTCTTGAACACATGTGTTGGACACACAACTATTATTATTACTATTATTGTTTTTTCACTAGTGAACAACCTCGCCACGTCTCGTCTAGTTTGGTTTGTGCTGGAGGTCAAGAGGTCATGGTTCGAATTCAAGTTCTTAATGGGCTGCACTCATGGTGATTTTTCCAAGTATCGTTTTTTATGATATTTTTTTAAGACGTATATGGATGCACTTTCTATTTTTTATTATGATTTCTCCTTCAAATAGTTATCAATAAAGTAATGAATTTAATATGTTTTTTTATTCGTAGAAAAAATAAAATGTTTTAATATGCTTTAGTTTCATTAAGTATGTATCTGCCAGAAAAAACAACTTACTAAAATCTGTAAGTTTTAAAACACGCTTACTCCCTCACATAATGACTGTAGCTATGCTTGATGAAACCTGGCCTCCTTGAAGGGGAGTATCCTCACACATTTCACATAATGACTGTAGCTATGCTTGATGAAACCTGCCTCCTTGAAGGGGAGTATCCTCACACATTTCACATAATGACTGTAGCTATGCTTGATGAAACCTCGCCTCCTTGAAGGGGAGTATCCTCACACATTTCACATAATGACTGTAGCTATGCTTGATGAAACCTCGCCTCCTTGAAGGGGAGTATCCTCACACATTTCACATAATGACTGTAGCTATGCTTGATGAAACCTGGCCTCCTTGAAGGGGAGTATCCTCACACATTTCACATAATGACTGTAGCTATGCTTGATGAAACCTGGCCTCCTTGAAGGGGAGTATCCTCACACATTTCACATAATGACTGTAGCTATGCTTGATGAAACCTGGCCTCCTTGAAGGGGAGTATCCTCACACATTTCACATAATGACTGTAGCTATGCTTGATGAAACCTCGCCTCCTTGAAGGGGAGTATCCTCACACATTTCACTATATACATGAACCCCCTCGAAGGCAGTATCCTCACATTTCACATATAATAATGGTTGTGAAAGCTAGGCTCTTTGGAAGGGAAATATTCCTATCACAATTTTCTAAAAATATAATTTAAATTGTAAGTATTCTTAAGATTGAAACCTATCATCTTCTTTGGGTATCCTCACACATTTCACATAATGACTGTAGCTATGCTTGATGAAACCTCGCCTCCTTGAAGGGGAGTATCCTCGCACATTTCACATATCATGAACCCCACTCGAGCAATCCTCAATTATCTTATAATAATCGGTTGTGGATTAAGCTCAGAGCTACGATATTTCGCGTTAATAGTTGCTGAAAATAATTTTTTATACAACTTTTTCTAAAAATATAAAATTTAAATTGTAATGTTTTTATTCTCTAAGGATATGTTGAAACCTATCATCTTCATTTTGGTTTGAGCCATATTTGAAAATGAAGAACAACTTGTTAAATAATGATGGATTTCTGGACGTCTCGCGATCTGGTGTATACTTATTTATTTGTGTTGAAAACCTTTTCTAACTCATGAAAATCTATTGCAAAGAAAATACGGTTCGAGGCGCATAATGGCATCTTGAAAACCGGGAAACACGGGCAGTTTTGTTGGGTCAAGAAAAAACAAGGTACTTTCGCAAAAATTGAATACCGGAATATTTGTGAATTTAGGACATTTAGCCTAACTACGACTTTTAAATAATAGGACCTTTGCCAATAAGCAAAAGTGAACTGAAGAACTAAGCACACTGATTTGATTCTCATCCCTTCCATTTTCTCTGAAACATTTAGCTACGTAATTACTTTATATATTCACCGATTAGGGTCATATCATTCATTCTGATTCTGTTTTCACACTAGTCACTTTTATGAGAAATAAAATTTTATTTCTCTTTATGCTTCAATCTAAGCTGTCCTAAAAAATGTTAATTCCTTCTGGAAAAGCTGAGAAACCAGGGAATTTTATAGTAAGAAAATGGCTGCAGCCCCGTGGTTACGCCTTCTCATATTCCTCTCAATGATACCTTTGAGAACGATGTAATTTCACACAAAGATTAGTCTGTTTTTAAATGTTTTAAGCCTGTTCTCCCATTCATCTCTCACCCAAAGACTAAACTACAATCACGTCTAGTCTGCAAACGTTCCATTCATTTTAACTGAACCTTTTTTAAATAGACTAGAATTTAAATTACAAGCTTACATCCAACCAGGGAAATAAGCTTCATTCCTCCCTTTTCCGAACAGAGGGAATAATTTGTCGTGCCCATAACGAGCCTCTAATTAACGCTCGTCTCTGAACGTAATGGCGATAGAGTCTGTACCAATATAGTTTGGGACAGGTGGAGCGTGTGATAAGTGATCCGCGCCGCCCGGTCGCTGATTTGATTACCCGGCGGACGAGCTAGCATCAGGTCCTCTGTTTCAATTACCGCGCACTGGTGATTGGCGCGGCGGCGGCTCAGTTCGACCGCGTCTTGGATCCGGTGCTGTGCAATACGGCAGAGAGTTAAGGAACAGTGAACAGGAACAGTAGATACATTTCTCTAACTTGCGACACACCCGTAATAAGAACCAGTCTTGAATTGCTATCCTGAACTTTGTGGTTGAAAAGGACGCTGCCTACCTGTGACGTCACGACAAATCATTTAGCTAATTTACGTTTTACTCAGCGAGAATTCTAAAAATAGTCCTACATTGCCACGACATTATTTTTAACCCGAGTTAGTTTTTTATAGACGTATTTTCTATGAATCACATCCAACTTAGGCGATTTAGCTTACTCACGGAAATGGCCTGAACGAAGTATTCCTGCCAGGATGTAGGTTTAAAAAGTCCTGGATAGCAGATGTCTATCTATAATGGGAAACAAGAAAAAGGTAATTTTAAAAAGCAAGTCAATGTTTTCAAAGATCAAATAGTACAGTGAGTGTGTAAACTCGTCAGAGGAAGAGGGGAAGGGTTATCAGTAGATAAACTAGAGGCCTCTCAGGGTGAAACTGTTCATTTTTCTTCCCTCTCTTTCTATGTCGTACATTGGTGTCTGTGTGTGAGGGTACTTAGAAAGCTTAGGTTCGTCAAGTTAAGATGCAACCCGCTTCACAAAATAGCTTAGAGATCTCCAAGCAGGCAACGTTGTTAATGGGAAACAATCCTGTTCAGATACTAGCACCTTACCTTACCTCAGTCCTTAGATAACACCTAACTTAGGTAGGTAATACAGCTCGAACCTCGCCTTATCTCAGCCCTAGATCACACCTAACTTAGGTAGGTAATACAGCTCGAACCTCACCTTACCTCAGCCCCTAGATCACACCTAACTTAGGTAGGTAATACAGCTCGAACCTCGCCTTACCTCAGCCCTAGATAACACCTAACTTAGGTAGGTAATACAGCTCGAACCTCGCCTTACCTCAGCTCCTAGATCACACCTAACTTAGGTAGGTAATACAGCTCGAACCTCGCCTTACCTCAGCTCCTAGATCACACCTAACTTAGGTAGGTAATACAGCTGGAACCTCACCTTACCTCAGCCCTAGATCACACCTAACTTAGGTAGGTAATACAGCTCGAACCTCACCTTACCTCAGCCCCTAGATCACACCTAACTTAGGTAGGTAATACAGCTCGAACCTCGCCTTACCTCAGCCCTAGATAACACCTAACTTAGGTAGGTAATACAGCTCGAACCTCGCCTTACCTAGCTCCTAGATCACACCTAACTTAGGTAGGTAATACAGCTCGAACCTCGCCTTATCTCAGCCCCTAGATCACACCTAACTTAGGTAGGTAATACAGCTCGAACCTCGCCTTACCTCAGCTCCTAGATCACACCTAACTTAGGTAGGTAATACAGCTGGAACCTCACCTTACCTCAGCCCTAGATAACACCTAACTTAGGTAGGTAATACAGCTCGAACCTCGCCTTACCTCAGCTCCTAGATCACACCTAACTTAGGTAGGTAATACAGCTCGAACCTCGCCTTATCTCAGCCCCTAGATCACACCTAACTTAGGTAGGTAATACAGCTCGAACCTCGCCTTACCTCAGCTCCTAGATCACACCTAACTTAGGTAGGTAATACAGCTGGAACCTCACCTTACCTCAGCCCTAGATCACACCTAACTTAGGTAGGTAATACAGCTGGAACCTCACCTTACCTCAGCCCCTAGATAACACCTAACTTAGGTAGGTAATACAGCTCGAACCTCGCCTTACCTCAGCTCCTAGATCACACCTAACTTAGGTAGGTAATACAGCTCGAACCTCGCCTTATCTCAGCCCCTAGATCACACCTAACTTAGGTAGGTAATACAGCTCGAACCTCGCCTTACCTCAGCTCCTAGATCACACCTAACTTAGGTAGGTAATACAGCTGGAACCTCACCTTACCTCAGCCCTAGATAACACCTAACTTAGGTAGGTATTACAGCTCGAACCTCACCTTACCTCAGCCCCTAGATCACACCTAACTTAGGTAGGTAATACAGCTCGAACCTCGTCTTATCTCAGTCCCTAGATAACACCTAACTTAGGTAGGTAATACAGCTCGAACCTCGTCTTATCTCAGTCCCTAGATCACACCTAACTTAGGTAGGTAATACAGCTCGAACCAGACGTAGCGTCATGGTACAGTTTCTGTATTGTATTTTAAAATGCAATGGAATTGAAACCAGTTAAACTGTTTTCAAACTATTTAAAACTAATAAATATTTTAACCTGGTCCTATTCTACCTGTTCACAAATTAATAAGGCAACATACTTCACCTTGATACCTTTTTTGTTTCGATCTTAAACTTGTATCCAATTTCCCGGTTAGTTGGCCATGAAACCGTAAAAGGTATGTTTTCAGATTAGAGTATAAGCTACATTCTATTTTATATCTGACGATTACAATTATTTTAGGATTCATTTTTAAGGGTGTGGTAATCAGGAATGTAGACCTAGTCATAAATTTAGGCTTTTAGAAGTAATGAGTTTTATTTGACTCCATCCAGCCACTAGTTCAGTCTCGGGGAGGAACACAAACATTGCGTTATTAATAATAATTTGAATGTCCAAAACACTCCCTCTCCTTGACGACTATCCCTACAGCAGGTTTATCAAGTCTTTTCTGCAGATACTTTCATCGGTGGGCACGCGGACTAAATGTCAGGCTCGTATTGTTTTGTTTGCTTGTGATGGGGAGGTCGTAGCTCTAATCCCGCTGGGGTTGTATTGAGGATTGTTTATCACAAATGGTTTCCTATTCTCTCTCCAAGTAAATACGGGTACATCTCCCTTAAGAACCCAGGTGGGTGGATAAACGGGGTTGGAAGAATTTTTTCAAAAATACGACCTAGTTCAAATACTTGGCAGTACATACCCGCTTCGCAGTACATACCTGCTTTGCCCCACCGGGAACAAAAATACCTTAACGTTGTTGTTTTGGTTGGTACATTTATATTTTCAATATCTCTATGAGTCGGGCACCTTAGCCCAGCCGTTAGGCTTTCTGCCTATTGAGTTAGGGGTCCCAGGTTCAATTTACATTCAAACATTTATATTTGTTGAAACATAGGTTTCCCCCTTTCAAAATGATAAATTAATGGCAGGGAGTTGAATGTTGTGTTCGATCTAGATTTGAGATAGTTTTTAAGACGTGTTCTGATATAATCTCTGTGTTTAGAAAGTTCACTATAACTCAAATAATAAATGTTACGACACAATCTCACAAACTTTCTCATATTGTGTATTATATTTCGCTTGGAAGAAGAAAATGTTCAAAAATAGGTTTTTATTAAAATACCCTTAAATAAGTTTTCCTCATAAAATAAACAAATCATTCTATAAATCACATTAGTCACTCTTTATATATAAATTTTAAACAAAATTGTTAAAATTATTCAACAAAACTCAAATTTTCAAAAACAAATTATTTGTAAACTACTTTAAAATTATGTGTTCTTTTAAAAAATAAAATTATATATATATATATACACACATATTCTTATTTATCATGAAAAACTAAATTCACAGATTTCCATGTTGAATTATATTTTCAAGGTCAATTTCAAACCATTCTAATATTCTTTGATTTGTTTTAAGTAAACCATACTTAAGTTAATTTATTTAAAAAAATAAAGATAAACCATTATATATATGTAAAATTTACTCCCGACATCAATTTTGAAAAAAATCGCTAAAGTCATTTTTTTAAATATCAAATTAAAAAAATCAACGGTCATCATTAAACTACCCATAACCGAATTTCCCCCCCACCCCCCCTCTAAAACAAGTATACAGCTTTATTTGTCATGCACATGTCGAACACTCCCCAAATAAATATTTTAAACAAAATCAAAATAATTAGAATTCTCAAAAATCACTAATCAGTAAAAGATCCTTTGTCAAATTTTAACAAAAAAAAGCATACACGGCTATTTTTCATGTCAAACACTCCCAAGATACCAATTTGGAACCAAGTCATTAGAGCCATTTGTAAAATATTTCAAGCTTTTTTTGCACAAAAACTAATTTGGCATCTTGAAAAAATCTTATATGTGCATTTCAATCAAAATCGAAATATTTGGAATTCAAAAAAATTACTCATTGGTAAAATACCTTTAATTGAAGGGTTAGAGTAAAAAACCTTTAGTAGTATAGTCCTATAATATTAAGTTTGAACAAAATTCATCAAACCATTTTGGATCCGGGGACAGGGACAGACAGACGAGCAGACAGAATTGTAGAATCCACTTTTTACTTTCTCTCTATCTTACAGGTAGAGAAAGTATGGTGATCGTCAAAAAAATCGAAATCGAGATTTTGATGAATCTTGACGTTTCATGACTCCCTGAAACCGAAAAAGTGGTTTTTGAATTTCCGTCTGTCTGTCTGTCTGTCTGTCTGTCTGTACCTCCAACTAGAGCCTAAACTATTTTACCGATTGAGCTAAAACTTGATATCTAGGGTTTTCATAGGGTTGCCCCGAGGGGTTTTTGGAATTGGATATCTACCCCTAAAATTAAGGATAGTTTACTGAAGGGAAAAAAGAGAAAAAGTCGATTTTCTCAAAATTGGCTCTAACGATTTTGATTAAATTTCATTTATAAACATTAATAAATATTCCAAACAAAATGGCTACTCTCAATATTTCGGCAAAATGGCTTTAAGGGCTCCGGTCTGATGCGTAAATTAACATTTTTTATAATAGCTCCGAAACTATTTGAGATATGAAATTACTTAGCATTACAAATATGCATATATATTTATAATACAAATATTTTATTCGAAACATATTTTTATAAAATCAATAATTTTCAATCTATACGCAATTATATATATATTTTTAACTTTTTGGATATTAAAGCTTAAGTATTGCGATCGTAAAAAAAACTAACCTAAAATGTTGATGGATGTCGACGTCTCATGACCCCCCGAACCCTAAAAAATAGTCTTTGCAATGCCGTCTGTCTGTGTGTCTATTAAAACTTAAAATTAAGGGTAGTTTACTGAAGGACGAAAAGAGAAAAATTTGGTTTTCTCAAAATCTGCTTAAACGATTTTGATTAAAATTCGTATCTAGGCGTTGATTAAGATTATAAATAAACTGGCTATTTTAATTTTCCTATGAAAATTATTTTTAGGGTACTTTACAGAAGCGTTAATTTCCGTATCTCCACAACTATTTGAGAAACTAAACAACTTATCATCGCAAAATTGTAGGACTATTAGAAATAAAAAACTTTTAATTGACATATATTTTTATAAAAGCAACAGTTTCTGAGATATTTTCAAATATATTAATACAATTTTGTGAGCTTTAGTTGTAAACATATACTACTTAAGTCTTAACGCAATAATTCTCCAATGCCATAGAGTAATTAAATATAAGTATCTAAAAAAGTATGTTATTTTTCCTTAAAGCTCTTAGGAGAAATGTTTGCATAGCAATGATCTATCTCCATTTTAGACTCAATAGTCAATATTTACATTTTTTATTGGTCAAAATGTATAAATGAATAATTAAATATCAATGCGATGACTTGAAGATCTGTAACACCTTATAAAATGTTAAAATTTTAACCAGAAATCGAAATTTTAATACGAAGTGTTGACCCTTGTGGAAGACATTAAACTGTTTGAAATGCTCTTAGGTGGACAAAGATGCGCCTCTTTTCTCATTGATTATATATCATTGTATATTATTTTATGCGTGTTCTTATGTGGAGTGGTGATGATACAATGTACATTATTCCGTTCAGAAATCTTACGAGTTTATAGAAAGAGAGAGAAAGTCTGTGCGGTGCGCCGTACCATTTATTTGGGTTTGTGTTCACATAAAACGTAAACGTTTGTCGTAGTCTCGAGATCGATTTTTTCACAATTCCAATACTTTCTCTTGATAAAGTAAAAAAGAATATCCCAATGACCTTGACCCTAGATAAGACATTGTCTGCATAGCTCTATTTTTCACATGTATTTATAGTTCCAAGAGTAGCGACTGTCTTTTCTGGACATGAATTATTCATAGAAAAAGATTGCATGGACGAAATTATGGTCCGTGTGGCCCGAGAGGGGACACACAAATGGAACCCCCACTCCCCTTTTCCCCCAAGACCTTGGAGGATTTTAATAAAAGCTTACTGAAAGGTGGCTACTTATCCTTGACGGATTACATTATGACCCTATCTTGAATGCTATGCCATAGTGAAAACGTGCAAGGTAAGCTTTCAACCTTTCAGGGTCTCCATTTTAAGACCATGATTACAATTTTATATTCAAAAGGGTACCATGATACACATTGAAAGGGTCCCTAACATTTTCAATTGAGTAACAATTACAGACTATTACTATTCATTATATCCCCCCAATCCATTTCTGAGCGTGCCACTGCCTGTGACAAACTATGTATTATGACGTAGCATCTTAACTTTTAACAACGTCCTTTAAATATATTGATAGCTATTTAAACCCTGACAAATAAATCAATGTCACGTTTCCTGTAATGTTCCCTTGCGATACCCGAAATATGTAAATAATGCGGCTTGTCTTTTGCATTTAGCAAGTGGCCAGGTGACTTCCTTGGCTGCCCCGTTTCTCTCGTGGGTACGTGCATTCTCCCGGCCGGTGGCGTGTCATGGCACTGTTGTGGTTACCAGGGCAACCAGCGTCACGCTAGGACGGCATTGTTTCAACTCATTACACCGTCTTCATGGCATAGAAACTTACATCGATTTCTTTGTGCCAAGTAAACCTAGGGGGAAGATGCCTGGCCAGGTATAGCTGGGTCCTGGCTTAGCGTCAGCACAGGAATCGTGTTCGAAATTAGGTAGAATATTTCAAGGGAAGATTTAGTGTTTAAAATACACTTTCTTCAGATGGAACCAGAATACTATTTTTTAGAGGCTACGCTTCTTATTTCAAGCTAGCCACAACTTAAACAAAATTAAGCCATTAGAATAGTCGAGCAGAAATTTATAAACGCCAAAACTCAAGTGAGCCTATAACTATACTGGATGTAGCTGTCCGTCAGTTAGAGAAAAAACCGGCGAGAAGGAAAATACGAATGCAAAAACCAGGGCTGTGGTGTCGGAGTCTGAAGCAATTTTGGGTGGAGTCGGAGTCTGTAGAAAGGTACCGACTCCAACTCATAGGATTTTAGTTTTATTGTTCAGAAATTGTAGCAAACTAAATCTATGGTTTTTATGTTCTATTAACCAAGTAGCCTGATGATTCAAGTGTTGGGAATGAAATGCCCTCTGCTGCCATTTTATTATTTTAACGTATATCCAATAGTTATAACAAATTTACTGTGTTAAAATTATTTTGATAAG
The DNA here is from genome assembly GCA_033556935.1 of Timema podura. Lineage (NCBI taxonomy): Eukaryota > Metazoa > Arthropoda > Insecta > Phasmatodea > Timematidae > Timema > Timema podura. The sequence continues at coordinate 3,074,970 of JAVRXN010000011.1, forward strand.
AATTTTTTATAACTTATTAGTAATATAAATTTGCTATTAATAAAGGAGTCGGGAGTCAGAGTCGGACAGTAGAAAAAGTAGAGGAGTTGGAGTCGGGAGTCAGAGTCGGACAGTAGAAAAAGTAGAGGAGTTAGAGTCGGGAGTCGAAGGTTTAGCCTGCCGACTCCGCAGCCCTGGCAAAAACAATTTGTGTTGGGACCCACCTCCCTATCAGACAGTAGTGAGGTGTCAGGGTAGGCAGGATAAGCTCAGCTATCCCTAAAGGTTTAGAAAAAGGAGAAACAACATCCCTTTACATAAAACAGATGTAAAATTGAAATTGTATTGGTCACTTTTTAAAGTGTAGTGAAATTTTAGCAAGCGCTTGAAGTGAATGTGTCATTTCCTTTTATCAAGATAAGCTGATACCTTTCCGCCTAACGCACTTGGAGAATCAGGCCTGCGGGGAGCTGTAGAGTGTAATGCGCGCGCAACTGTTCATCTCAGCCCCTGAAGACGATCAGCGACAGCGAATTGCGAGTGTTACATTCTGAGCTTACAGAGCGCGTTTCAAAGGTTTATTTCAGTGTAGATTGGTTTACTTTTTTGATTGTGACTTGAATTTTATTATTTTATTGAGTTGTTTTAAATTTCGTATTATAACATAATATGAGTTGTAATACCCCTGCCATATATTGGGATGTTTATCTAAAACTAACATAACAGTGTTGAAACTAAGTGAGTGAAAGAACTGGTCCAGCTAACTTGTTATGATGAGTTAGTACACATTAGGAAATAACGCTGACAACTCATAACAACTTGTCCCCGTTGTGCTTGGCAACTGGGCCGAGTTGAACTATAAAGGGTTTTGATTTAGGACTATCGTGGCTGACACATTAATATTTTCTAAGATGCAATCACTCTGTCCGTCATCGGGACCACATGGACTAGGACATCGGGTCATTGCTATAGGGCAACCGTCGTACCCAAGGTACCGGGTTCGTGTCGGTAAGGAGACTCGTGAGCGGTGTTGGTCGAGCCAGTATCTCAGTATGCCTCACCAAACCAGTTCTCTCACAAGCACATACGTCAAAGTTCTCATATATTTTTGTAACGTCTTTTAACATCACATTCTGTATTAACTCTTTAGTACTACTAATAAATCCAAAAAACAAAGCCATCCTTATAATTTCGAACCCAACAATCGATTTTCCCACCGTCCCTATTCTTCCCGCAAGCTATCTCCTGACTTTTTAGGATTCAGTTTATTTAGCGTAGAAAAAAATGGGAGACGCTGTAGACATCAACAATGACTCTTTTGATTCAGTTGACTTTTTGTTAAATAATCAAACTGAGGCTTTGTCTTTTTAACTAAAAGTGCATATAAAAGGAAAAACAGCAAGACCAAAATTAGTTATTTCACAGAAGTTATAGCAAAACATAAAAAAAGTTTTATTATTTATTATTATTATTACTATTATTATTATTATTAGTAGTGGTGGTGGTGGTGGTGGTGGTGGTGGTGGTGGTGGTAGTAGTAGTATGCCAGTACTGTATTTTATAACTCGATAAAAATCCCATTTTCGACATCGTTATGTGTGCCCCTTTTAGAGTGTTCATGACTCAGCTGCGCCATTGCTATCAAATGACATCATTCGATTCACAAAGATCCATTATTCGCTCCTCTACCAGTTACCTTTCGTTTCCCATGGATTTGGGTTTTAATGGTTAGTAAAAATATGCTGATTTTAGGGCTTGAGAGTGGTTAATTTAATTTTTGTAACAAAGTTTACAAGTCTTTATATGTATATAATCATAGAATATAGTGTTGAGTTCGTTCCAGTAAAAACTAAACTCTTGTACCATCATAAGCTCTGTCACTATTTAATCTAGGCGCAACATTTGATTAACAAAGTATTAGATGCAGACACCTCAAGAGCACAAAATTAGGAAAGTGAATTTTAAGGAAATGCGTCAACATTCACCTATATAGAGTAAAGGAACATACCAATGAAAATCACAATTTTGAAAATAATCCTCAGTGAAACTGAACATAATTATAATCGAATCTCAGAGATGAGCGTACCAGTCCAATTCTCTGGCCCTGTTGATTTCAATAATCTAAGTACACTTTGTTCACCCCGAACCCTGCTTGTTTTCAATATGGTGCAGCTCTTATCATAGGGCCATAGTGGAGCCTATCAACTGAAACAGAGTGTACAGACACTAGGGAGTAGGGAAGGCTTGTTTTAACCTTGAGAGAAGTGTGATCAAATATCTCAACTCACTAATGCACCTAATGGATTAGAGCCAAGGACACTAATCACACGCATAACTAGAACTTTTAATAAACTAAAAGAAGTATTGTAGGACTATCTATCACTAAAACACATCTAACTCTAGTATTCCCACAATCACAAAGTGGTGCTAGCCAAGTAAAGGAAACAAAACATGGCTGAATGTAAACAACCTCCCTCTCTTAGCTAAATTACCGCTGTACACTTGTCTTGTTTAGAAGGCACCTCGTAGTAGTGGGAACACAGCACAAGAATATCGATAATCCATTACTCTGTCATGCGCCCGATGAAAGGGGGGCTAACTGACTTAACACAGCTCTCTGCGTCGAGGGTCACTGGCTCGAGTCTGACCGTTTCGTCTTTCAGTGAAACACTACATAATTAACATAATAATAGTAATTCGTACGTTGGGACTTGAACATAGACTACACTATAATTATGCTAAGCCCTAGTACGATGCATTCTACTGTCTTGGTGAGGGGACTAACCCATTCACGATTTACACTTTTAACAAAGATTCGAAACAGCCTTTAGTTGACCTTCCTGAATACCCGGCCGGACATAAATTCACCTGGGCTACTTATCCCTGATCACAGACTTGCATAGGTGGGCACGTGGGCAAAGGCTTCAGACTCGTCTTGTCTTGTTTGCTGGTGATGAATATGTCGGGGGTTGGAATTCAATTGAATAATTAGTTTTCCTACTTTCACTTCACGCATTAGTGCAATTATGTATATAGCCTGGAAATTATTAAACATTATTAATTTACATTCCCACTATCTAAACGTTAGTCAACATAACTTACTGTAAAACCCAATAAAAGGACTGGATCAATACAATTACGATTTTCTTGCGATTTTATAAATTTATACAATCACTAGTGTTTTTTATAACCTTCTATAGGCCCATAACAACACATAACTGTGTCATATCATCGTTTAAAAAAGTATTTCAGACAAAAGTTTATTTTTTTCTAGAATAAGATTCTGCAAAAAAACAACAAAAAAAAGCAGGGTTTCAGTTCAAAAACAATAGTTGACCTTGAGTTGACCTTGTTGTCGTCCACTAAATCAAAGGTAAATTACGTCATTTTGACGGCCTCTCCAAACCAAGCAAATATGTGTACGATACAATTAATAGGAAATTACACTAGTTTTTATATAGAGGGAGTGTGAAATAATATGATGAAAATCACCCTTGGTACACGCAGCGGGAATTCAAACTCTGACCCTCCCTGTTACAACCAGACAACCAGACCCTCCTGGCCACCGATGTCGATGATTACATTTATTGACACTTTTAATTTTGTTTGCTACAACAGAGTCAAATGCACACTTTAGAAAATGGAGTATCTTGGCATTGCCATACAGTTAACAACAATTACAATTTCATCTATCCATGCATCAAGTTGTATTTTCTGTACATGTAGCTTGATTATATCAATACAGTCATAATAATAAAATAATGAATATCAACACACAAGCTGTAAATCATTGTCTATGGGGGAAAACAGATTCAATTCATTTAAATTAGTTAAAAAATGATATATTGATAGGGGAATCTAACCTGGGACCTTTGGCTTAGTGCGCCATCACTCTACCACTGAAATATCGAGGATTCTTCCCCGTACTTAGGGTCACTCACTCGTAGTTTAAGGCCGAGCCTGTGATGGACGTGTGGAAATTATCAGCCGCACATGAGCGAACAGATGCGTTTTATCGACTGCGACTCCAAAAATAAATAACGAATATTTGATTTTCACCATATATGTCTGATTTATTTTAATGTATTAAATTTGTGAATGAAGCGTAATTTTTTACAAAATATTGATCTCTGTATTTTTTACTGTATATTCTGGTTGTCAATTTGAATGTTTATTGTCCTAAAGACAATGTTGCGTTAACCTCTACTTACACTATTTTAGCTACTTGCAAATAAAATGGAAATCCAGACGACTCAGAAGCATTTATAAAAACATAACTAATAGATTGTTAAAAAAACAGTTACGTAGTCTATTTTTTTATACGCAGCCGTTTAAAATATTCACTATGGTATTGAACATGAACATTGAACTCATTACTTCAACATAAAACAAATATCTAGAATAATGTTTTCACATGGTATTACCATCCATCATTGTCAAAATATAAAATAATTTCAATCAAAAGCGTGGTTCTGTTTCCAGATTCGAAAGACACAACCTTTTTTTTAAAGGTTCTCAGGAAACAATCTTTCTCTTACTATTCTTACAGCTATAATCCTTTTGGAGAAATACGAGGATGATAAATTACCCAATAACCTCCCTGACTGTCACTTGTGATAATATCGGGTGGGCTTATATATCTTAAACGTCAAAAGTCCTTGGTACACATCTCTTTTGAAATTCAATATCATTGCGTCCATTAAACTCTTAACCAGCATAGGTGGTGTGCGGACTAAATGTCAGGCTCATCTAGTTTGGTTTGAATCCCAGTATAGATTCTTGTTCCTTCCCACTAGTTTTATTGGTGTGAGTATGGTCTAGAAGTGTGGACATACAAGATGGAGATAAGAACACATCACGGAGGTTTAAACCAAGAATATAACATCAGAATAACAATGCACGGGATTGTTGTTTTTTAAAATTATATCATGTTGAAAAATAATATTCACATTAAAATAAGAATGATATTATTAAACAACTAATATTGTTTTATCTCTCTTTCAATTATTAAATTTTTGTTAGTTCTAGGACACCTAGGCAATATGTGGTCACGTATTACTCTCCTCTGGAGCTGGGTCAAGGATACCTAGGTAATATGTGATCACGTGCTACTCTCCTCTGGAGCTGGGTCAAGAATACCTAGGTAATATGTGGTCACGTGTTACTCTCCTCTGGAGCTAGGTCAAGGACACCTAGGCAATATGTTATCACGTGTTATTCTCCTCTGGAGCTGGGTCAAGGATACCTAGGTAATATGTGATCACGTGCTACTCTCCTCTGGAGCTGGGTCAAGAATACCTAGGTAATATGTGATCACGTGTTACTCTCCTCTGGAGCTAGGTCAAGGACACCTAGGCAATATGTGGTCACGTATTACTCTCCTCTGGAGCTGGGTCAAGGATACCTAGGTAATATGTGATCACGTGCTACTCTCCTCTGGAGCTGGGTCAAGAATACCTAGGTAATATGTGGTCACGTGTTACTCTCCTCTGGAGCTAGGTCAAGGACACCTAGGCAATATGTGATCACGTGTTACTCTCCTCTGGAGCTAGGTCAAGGATACCTAGGCAATATTGGGTAACGTGTTACTCTCCTCTGGAGCTGGGTCAAGGATACCTAGGCAATATTGGGTAACGTGTTACTCTCCTCTGGAGCTGGGTCAAGAATACGGGTACCGTCATTTGGCCTTCCCAAGGTATAGCAGCACGTCCATTAACCTGTAGTACCACTTTTGTATGTTGAACTTTATACATTGCCAAGGTTTTATACTAGTTTTTGTACCGTTTTGTACCAGAAATAAAAAGTTTTGTACACGTACCGTTTTATATTAATTAGCACATACATGTGGTCACACCATTTTAATAATTTTGTTTTATTTTGAATTTTGAATTTTTTTAAGTGCCAAAGTATATTTTATTAGTCTTTCTTAGTATATTTGTTTATTAATTTTGCTAAATGAATTAATCAATCATTCTTTTTTATAATCATATTAACTTACTCGAGTTTGCCCACGGCTTCGCTCACATTTAAGTTGGGTAAATTATCTTATTTCTAGCAAATCATCTAAACCAGGTTTTCTCAAACTCTATGCTCTTGAGACTTACATGAACATTAAAAGTAATTGTTAAGACTCTCTTTCTTAGAATAAGATACCTTTTTTACGTTAAAATACAAAAACGATAAATTTATTATTTAATTAATTTATTTATTTTCTGATAAGGGCTTTGTAGAAGTTTACTAAGAATAGTAAAGATTTGTAAGATATTAATTAATTTTATTGCTTCATAAGCCAAACAGAATATTAATTTTTTAGTCAATCATAATTTATCAAGTCGAAGGAAGTGAAAAATTGGTTCACACCTCATTTGAAATCCCCTCACGCCTCGCAGTTTGAGAAACCCTGATCTAAACTACCAAAAATAGAATTTCAGACACGTGTGAGGTGAGAACTTTGTATGTTGATGAAGCCACAAATTAACTACTACCTATAAGAAGTAAAATCAATTATATATATATGCAGTCTTTGCATCAATATTTGCTCGCTTGCGCGGAGACATTGTTGAAATGAACACCAAAAGAAATAGTTTAAATTTACTAATTAAACTTGAATTAATTTGAAAGAATCGTGCTCTAGTAAGCACCTCAGTTTATCAAATAAATTGTTCTGTTAGTAATTGTTTCTATTGGTTTTTGAAAATTTTCCCTTCTCCTCCCCAATCATAATTTCTCTATTCTCTAATATTCACACATAGGCCCTCTATGTGGATCATACCGGCCTGTAAAAATCATTGATCTCTATGATATAACTGGATGGACATACACATGCACATTCCGAGGACAAAAGCGTGACGCTCAAGTGTATCGTCTGCTACACTGAGGGGGGGGGGGGGGACAGATTTAACGGTTTCTTTAAATGTTCTTATGGGAAAACATGTCTCTGATGAATAAAAGTGTTATTGTTTGAAAATAGTGAAGTATTATACCACACTTTCCTGAAGAAACATTTACATTAAAGGATATACAATCCAGTTTTACATGTAATACTGTACAGATATGAATAAAACCTTAGATATTCCCATTTCTATGTATTTATCATCAATGTTGTTTACAGTCTGGCACGACTACACTTATATTTAAAGTTGATTATTAGCTTGCATATTGGTTTCAGAAACCATATTATATTGAAAGTTCTATAAATATAATGAACAAGGTATCTTAAAACTTGATTACATTTGTTTGAATGACAAAATTTGAATAGTCGCCATGCATTCAAACTATTACTTAGGTTATAGGCTTGTGGAAAGTATTATTATAATAATACCTGTTTTTTTAAGTTGGCTCATATCTTTCAGAAACCATATTATGTTGAAATGTTGATAACTATAATGAAACAAGTCAGCTAAAAACTGTATTACATTTGTTTGAATGACACACTTTGTGTAGAAGTCTTACGTTCAAATGATAATTTAGGTTATATTATTATTATTATTATTATTAGCACCGCGTCTTACTACCCGTTCGGGTTATACGCACTTACGCTAATGTGTAATGGTAGGGTGATTGTGAAGTGAAATGGAGGACCTACAATTTAACGTGGGATCCGAACCACGGTGGAGGCCTGGCATACCTCACATTCACAAGTTGTGATTAATACACATCTTGTCAGAGGTGAAGGAAGGGTTTGGCAATCAGATAAATCTGTGCCGGGACCGAGGAATTTAGGTTATAGGCTTGTAGGTAGTACATTATCGGACATGCGGCAGTGGACCTAAAATTATAAGACCTAAAGTCACAACTCCTAAACTAAATTTCTTAACTTCATAACACCTAACTTTATAAGACCTAATTTTATAAGACCTAACTTCATAGCACCTAATTTTATAACTCCTAATTTTACTAGACCTAAAAGCACTGGACCTAAAATTCATTTTTCATCGATTACTTTAAAATATCTTTAACTGTTCAAACAGGCAGTGGACCTAAAGGCACAAGACCTAATTTTATAAGACCTAATTTCACAAGACCTAACTTCACTGGACCTAATTTTATAAGACCTAACTCCACAAGACCTAATCTCACAAGCCAACAAGCACAAGACCTAACCTCACAAGACCTAAATTCATAAGACCTAAATTTATATGGCATGCCGGCATAAGTCCTAAAACTACATTCTTTTTAACACAATAATAGGAACACAGACAAAGGCGTCAGTTTTGTCTTGTCTAATTTTCTGAGGAATGGGAGGTCGTAGTTTAAATCCTGCTGGGTGTATTTCTCTCGTCATATAAAACATACCATTATCGATAAAGTGGTTTTAATAAACACGGCCAAAACGCTTGGAATGTGGAATAATGTCAAGCTCATCTAATCTAGTTTTCCACTGACAAGGAAGTTGGGATTAGAATCTTGGCCGAGCGTACCGAGGTATTTTTCTAGAGGATTCCTCACTCTTTTTTCAAGCAAATTTGGGAACATTTTTCCTAAATTATTCCTTCCTCGGTCACTTTAAAATAGTGAAATTAGATGCGGATAGTTCGAACGAGAAGTAAGATGAAAATCTCTGGCAGGCAGGATTGCCTCAATGTTAATAATCTCGACTGACGTGGACAGCTATTATTTAGGAAGTATTTGTCTATCCTTTACAGGTATGCTAGAAGTGTTTTTCCACTTATTTGTTTACTCATTCTCTCTTCACGTATTTCACCGTATTTAAAATAAAAAGATATTAAAAATGAATTGTGGAGACATAATTATTATTAACTAAAATAAAATTTAACTGTGCAATAATCGTGGCCCAAATTTTTGTCACCCGTATCATGTATTTACTAGCACGCTCAGGCTATCCACATTTTTTCACAATGGTGTAAGAAAGAGAAATGTACAATTTAGAGGATATGTACTCTCATTTGCGTGGAGTAAAAGTCAGAAACCATTTATTAAAACTCACTCTCACTTGACTGGAATTTGAACCGGGTCTCGCCATCATCAAAAATTCAGTCTATTCTCTGAATCATTCAATCACCGATGTGGACTAAAGTGCAGTTATTGAGGGGAAAAACCAAATATTATTATTGGATGCTTGTATTTTATCAGCTTAATCTAATGGAATATGGCATTAGAAAACTTCACTTATTTGTTGAGTCAATTAATGAGTAATTCTTATTAAAACACATATTATATACTATTATATTTTAACCAATGAAAGTCGAAAGTCTTTAGAGCCGCAACAATCACATAAATAGGTAGCCTATATAAATACTATTTATAAAATGTGAGTTTATTTTATTGAAAGCCAAAGTATGTTAACATTAGGGCCTAATATATTAATTACCCTAATTAATCACTTAGGAAAAATCAAAATGTCCTCCAAAATACCTTACAATGTTATGTGGAAATCAGAGCTGGCCGCCACCAAAATCAAAGATGGCCACTCCTATACCTTATAAGCATAGCTGGAGCCCATTGATCTCTATATTATAACTGGATGGACATCTGCGGCTAAAATTTTTGAGCTGTCATTTGTACAACATTGTGTAAGAGAGAAGGAAACAGTCGGGTATCTCTTTCTCTCTTATACACATACAAGGCAATGTGGCATTTAAACATAATTCGCTAATTTTATTGAATTTAGGAGATATATCAATGTATGATTAGTTAAACGAAATAAATGGGTTAGTAAAAGGTTTGAAGGGCATAACTAATTTCAACACTCATGACTTGTTTCTTTAAATAAGTTGATTTAGGCTAAAATAGTAATATTTCCTACACGCCTATACGCTAAATGATCGTTTGAACGTAAGACTTCTACACAAAATTTTGTCGTTCGAACAAAATTAGCCTAGTTTTTAGCAAATATTTCATTATAGTTATCTAACATTAAATATAATATGGCTTCTGAAAGCAAAAGGCAATACACGCTAAGAGCCAACTTAATAATATTATAATATAGTAATACTTCGTATAAACCTCTAGCCTAAATGATAATTTGAATACAAAACTACTACACAAAGTTTGTCATTTAAACGAACGTAAGTAAGTTTGAAGCTAGGTACCTTTTTTCATTTTAGATATCGAACTCTAAACATAATATTGTTTCTGAAACCAATATATTAGCTAATAACCAATTTTAAACATACTGTAATCTTGGCAGAATGTAAACTACATTGGCTTTAGCTACTTATTTTAATATATCAAAGATTTTATTCTTATTTGTACAATGTAACATTTAAAATTGAATAATTGTATATCCTCTAATGTAAATGTGTCTTCAGTCAAGTAGGGTATAAACAAACTTTTATTCACGAGAGACACGTTTTTGCTCAAGAACATTAAAAGAAACCGTTCAATTTGTCCCTTCACTAGCAAGCAGACGACAAACTTGGTGTCACGATTTGGTGCGTTGCAAGGGGTGTGTTAGAGAGAAATACGCCATGGATTATTATTATGATTACTATTATTAGCCATCTTAATTTTGTTTTACATGTCTTTCTTTACAATTTTATAAAGGAGCTACAACTTAGCTTTGTTCGAGAATATTCAGTTCATCTTGACGAATATGAAGCATACAGTTTTTCTAAGCATCGCAGGATTGTTTACGATAACTGCATTATTGATAAGGTCGTAATATATCAATGACAATGTGGGTAATAAACCTATTTATATAAAAAATAATACTGCATTATATTACCCAGCCAAAATATTGACACTTTTGCATCACTAAGGTAGAAATGAAGAAGGTATAATGTAGAGTAATTATCACTGTATTTGCATGGAGGTGGAGTGGGAAACCATAAAGGAAAATACACCTCAGTACACATAGATCAAAATGCCAGAACGAGTTGGGTTTTGAAAAGTAAACACTCAACTCCAAGAAATGACTTATGGACTAGGGATAGAGTGAAAACCTCACTTCCGAGAAATGAATAGTGTGAAGCCACGCTTACACGAGGCCAGTTGATAGCAGGTTAGACGCGTCAATTTGCGAATCTGCCTGACAAATGGCCTTGTGTATACTCGGCTAAAGTAAAGAATGAGTAAGGAAAATTTTGCTCGGGACTGCACTTCTGTTTAATTTGTCCTATCTAAGCCTTTTTTTGGTAATGAGTATTCACCTACACTTCTCACTTACTCATTTTAGTTCTTGTATACCGCCTATAGCCAGGAATATCTCCTCAGCCTTCTGACACTGTAAAACCAGATTGAGACAAACTTTTTCGGAGGGATGGGGAAGGAGGAGGTGGAAAACTTGCTAAGGAGTCAGTATCATCTGGCTTACCGGTGAAGAAGATTTGGATTCGAGTCCCGGCTGGAATCACCCACTTTACTGGAAAGGATTTTTTATCCTTTTTCTAGGAATATGCTGGTATACTTCCGCTTGAATTACTTCCTGATACTTAAATAGGGAGATTCAGATACTTCTGGGGGGAATTTTTTTTATTAAAATGGTGGACATCGACGCCGCCCCCTCCCCTGGCGTTGCGACGTCCCCACCCCACCTCTTCGTCCCTTATTAATTGCATTGATTAATTAACTACTTTAATTAATCGCTTTGAACAATTCAAAATAGCCACCAAAATACCTTATAACGTGATGTGGAAATTCTAGATGGCCGCCACCAAAATTAAAGCTTGCCACCCCTATAACTTATAAGTAGAGGGGGATACAGAACTCTAAAGCCCATCAACGCGACCTCATGATGACAAATTCCGTACGCCCAGCAACGAATTTACATTCTTTCTCCAGGTGAATGCTGATGCACTTGACATATTCTGAATACCTCTTCTACACCCCATCCTCAACAACCTAACTCCACAGCGGTAAATTACCCACGTTTCCTCGTAAGGTTATGACATTTCTTCCCTTTGACTTAACTTTTTCTCCCTGACACACCCATTTTTGCTGCAAAATTCCCTTTTTGATACTATTAACTTTATTTTTGACAGGTATTGCCCCCTGAGCCCAAGAGCCCACAATGGTAGTTACCCTTGACGCTCTGAAACCTCCTCCAAAATGACTTCCCGACGCCCCCAACACCCGGACCTCATAACGGTAATTTACCCTCAACGTCTGGAAGCCCCACGAACACGACACCCGCGGCACTCCCAACAACTCGAACCCATAGCTGTAAATACCTGGCACCTTGTTGCTCCAAGAAACTCGAGCTCATATCAATAACTCCTCATCCTGACCCCCTCTCTCCCAACCAGAGCAGATATCGACAGGCTTTCTTCCACCTTTCCTCTAACCCCTGGCTCCATAACCACTATTCTCTAACCCGCACGACAATTTAGAGATGGCGACATGGGATTAAAAATAGAAATAAAATCTTCTTAAAACCCAAGGTTATATAGCCCTCAAGGCAAGGTAGTTGGTTCTAAAATCTAGTAGGTGATGAATTATTTTAATGTTTTTTAATGTTGTTTATTTGATGGTCACGATGGGCCTGAATATTTTTGATGATATGGAAGTTATAATTTATTACACCTAGCCTTATATTGTCAGACTTCTGTGCTGAGGGTCCGGGGTTCAATCCTCGGTCCCGGCACAGATTTATCTGATTGCCGAACCCTTCCTTCACCTCTGACAAGACGTGTATTAATCACAACTTGTGAATGTGAGGAATGCCAGGCCTCCACCGTGGTTCGGATTCCACGTTAAACTGTAGGTCCTTCATTTCATCTCACAATCACCCTACCATTACGCATTAGCGTAAGTGCGTATAACCCGAACGGGTAGTAAGACGCGGTGCTAATAATAATAATAATAAACCTAGCCTTATAAGACCTAACGGCACAAGACCTAACGGCACAAGACCTAACGGCACAAGACCTAAATGCTACGAGAACTAAACCCCATAAGACCTAAATTTATAAGACCTAATTTTATAAGACCTAACTTCATAGCACCTAATTTTATAACTCCTAACTTTATTAGACCTAAAAGCACTGGACCTAAAATTCATTTTTCATCGATTACTTTAAAATATCTTTAACTGTTCAAACAGGCAGTGGACCTAAAGGCACAAGACCTAATTTTATAAGACCTAATTTCATAAGACCTAACTTCACTGGACCTAATTTTATAAGACCTAAAGTCATAGCTCCTAAACTTTAGGTCTTGTGAAATTAGGTCCACTGCATGTCATCCACATTATCTACTAAACCCTGATTTTAGTAATAATCCCAATCTGTAAGGCTTTATTTCGTACCAAAATAATATCATATATATAATATTTTGGTAGGATGAACGGCAATTTAGAACAGAAGTAGAAATTTCCTTATGGAAGGTTTTTATCCTAACTAAACACAACTATAGGGTAGGATTCTGGTAAGAGATAAAGCCTTACAAGTAAGCTTCCTTCAAAAATCATCTTACATATTAGGCTACATCAACTTATTTAAAGAAAAAACTAACCAGTTTTGATCTTTTATATGCTCTTCAGAGCTTTAACTAACATATTTATTTAATTTAACCACTCACACATTGATGTTTCTCATATATTCAATCAGATTAATGAACTATGTCAAAATGACACATTGCCTTGTATGGGTAAAAGAAAGAAAAAGATACCCGAAAGTTTATTTCTCTCTTACACAATGGTATGCAGACGACAGCTCGAAAATTTCAGCCACAGATGTCCATCCAGTTATACTATAGAGATCAATGGTAAAAATATCATTTACTAACTTGTCCTGCTTATACACGGACCAAAATCTTTTACGAAAGTTTATCTTTATTGCTTCATAGGATGTATAGTCAGCCTCGTGACTATTCATCCACACTTCAGCTTAAAAAATGCTATTTTTTGTGCTTCGGTGAGTTTATTATTTTCAAAAAGTCTATCCATCTTTTTCAAAAATTGTACAGCATGCACCCTATCATTATTTCCACTGAAGGTGGGTACATAGTCCATTAATTGATTCTGGATGCTTGTACTAGGTAATACCAAGGCACCAGCAGTAATTAGCGTCCCTTTTTCCACTACTTCGTCATATTTTGACTTAGCCTGTTCTAGTTGTTGTCGCATTTGTTCGACTGTTTGTAACGTCTTGTCCACAGTTTGTCAAGTTGTCCCTAAATTTGTCCAATTGCTGGTCAACTATTTCCTGTAAGTAAACATCTGGTACTGTGTGTCCATCAAAGAAATCATTTTAAAATTTAAGGTTATCACTACATTTTTGTTGTTCTTTTTCAACAGTCGCAAATCGTTCTGTTAAATGGTGTACCTGTTCTAGAATTTCATTTTTATTTTTATCGCAACTTTCCTGAGTAGTTTTTCCTTTGGAATTTAAAGCGTCCTGTCTAAGCTTAAAGTTTTCCTTTGCATTCTTAAGTTTTTTTTATCTGCTCATTCGTCTGTTTTTCTGACTTACTACAGTCTTCCCTAAGCGTCTGTAGTTCGTCCCTTACCTGCGTTTGGTCACTTTCAGTCTGTTGTATTTTCTTTAATTTTTTGTCAAAGTTGTTTTGTACTTCTTGAAATTTACCCTGCAATTCTTGTTCTAACCTGTTGAATTGTTCATTTACACCCTTAAATTTTTCATCACACTTTGTATTTAAATTCTGATTATTTTCTTTGATTTCTTTTAACTCCCGGCTATTTTTTTTTGTAGCTCCTGTCTAGTTTTTTTGTAGCTCCTGGCTAGTTTTATCGAACCTTTCATTTATTTTCTGATTTAACTTTTCACTCTTTTCACTACTCTCTTTAATTTGCTGACTTAACTTTTCACTCTTTTCACTACCCTCTCTCATTTGCTGCACTAACGGCATTAATATTGCATTTAGTCATTTGCTGATGTTTGTTGAGCTTACACCTCCTACCTTTGAAACATTTTCCACCCCCCTTAAGTCTGCTTCTTTATGAACTATTGGTTCAACTACTTTCTCATGTTGTTCACTTTGTTCCTGATCAGATAGTTCTAAACAAGAATGTTCTTCTACCATTGGTTGGGAATATTGCGTTAGGGGAGGATTATCCTCACTGCTACTACTGTCTGTCTCTTCCATATTTAATGAACGTTTGCTGTTGATGACTTACGTGAGATTTTGCTTGCGTACCTCACCTGAAGTCTAGAAGCTTTGGACCTTATTCTGAATCTACCTGGTTTCGAACTCTTCCCTCTGAATTCACCTGGTTTGGAGCTTCTTCTTCTTCTTAAGTCACTTGTTTTTTGTTTTTGTTTTTTGCATAATAAAGCACTTAGGTTGTTTGCGGCACTTTCACTGTTCTTTGAGCACTCACTTTCTCGGGTTGTGAACTGGATTTAATTTTATTATTTCAGTTTATCAGGCCCTCCACGTTGGGAAGTCATTATTGTAACGTATAAAAGTTAGCCTGATATATTAATGTTCGTTCGCCACCATTAGGGTGATATTTGATATAATGATTGAATTGGGTCCAAGTTTGCTATCCTGTATTATGGTAATCAAAAGGGGATAATGTCTTATTTTATAAATTAAAAGTTCTGGTCTTTTATAGTTTTTTTTATTTTAAGTAGATAAACAGTTTTTGTTAGATATTTCACACGTTGTAAATATTAATTTAAAACTCCGACTATTGTATTATGTGTATGTTAATTCCCGGCACGTGAAATTTATCATAGGCCCAACCCCACACGGCTCCTCGTCAGAATTGCAAGTGAAGAGATGTGCACTTTGAAGTAGGTATATCTAGTGACATCTCCTTCTCGAAACTTCCCAAAAGAAAGAAAGGTGTGGTCATCCAGGTGCGTCTCTGTCTACAAAACTGAGTTCGCCTTTCAAACAGAGACGTAGAAAGATGTCGTCATACCTTGCAACTTAACACAAATAAATCTTACTACCCGCTCGTATTTATAATATCGTAATTTTGAATATAGATGTGAATAATAAATTATTTAGATGTATAATTCCATATCATTACAACATATATATACAAACACGTGTATATACGGGTGCATTACAATTGGGCCACGTAAACAAGCTATGATCTACGTTTGACGTCTACATATTTACTGGCAAAATTTATTTAATGCGTCACTATTATATATATTAATTATTAATATTGGCTTCCACTTTCATTTTGCCTTTCGAAATAAGTTGTCAAAAGTCCCTGAGAATGGTGTTTTCTTATTGTTTTTCGTTAACTTTATGACCGTGAGATATATTAACAAGGAAACAATCTCGGAAATCTATACATAAAAAAGGTGATATAGTGTTTTGTGAACTGATCTAGTTGTATGTAGGATAGTGTCAATGTTTTAGAAATATTGTAACTACCTTGCATCAGTTGTGCTATCTATATTCAGATGAAACAACTAACAGTACTTTCTACTTTCCGAAGATAGCCGAAGGTTTTAAATTTACATTTTAGGCCAAATGCCTTTTAGGCCAAATTCCTTTTAGGCCAATGCTTTTAGGCCAATGCCTTTAGGCCAAATCCTTTAGGACAAATCCTTTTAGGACAAATGCCTTTAAGGACAAATACCTTAGGACAAATGCTTTAGGGTAAACGCTCTTTAGGCTAAACGCCCTTTAGGCTAAACGCCTTTAGGCTAAACGCACTTTAGCTAAACGCACTTTAGGCTAACGCACTTTAGCTAACGCACTTTAGGCTAAACGCCCTTTAGGCTAAAGCCTTTAGGCCAAATTATTTTGGTTTCATTTTAGCAAATGACTTTAGGTTCATTTTTAGCCAAATGACTTAAGGTTCATTTAGGCAAATGCGCGTCCCAAGAATACCTAGGTAATATGTGATCACGTGTTACTCTCCTCTAGAGCTGGGTCAAGAATACCTAGGCAATATGTGATCACGTGTTACTCTCCTCTGGAGCTAGGTCAAGGATACCTAGGCAATATTGGGTAACGTGTTACTCTCCTCTGGAGCTGGGTCAAGAATACCTAGGTAAAAATGTGGTCACGTGTTACTCTCTTCTGGAGCTAGGTCAAGGACACCTAGGTAATATGTGATCACGTGCTACTCTCCTCTGGAGCTAGGTCAAGGATACCTAGGTAATATGTGATCACGTGCTACTCTCCTCTGGAGCTGGGTCAAGAATACCTAGGTAATATGTGGTCACGTGTTACTCTCCTCTGGAGCTGGGTCAAGATACTTTTTATTCATGAAGTCTAATCCTACTATTTAATATGTGGGTAGTGTCCTATTATCATATACTTTGTAGTTATTGAACAGATTTTTCACATTCATTTAAATTTTTACTTTCTATATTACAGTAGAGAAAGTATGGTGAGCGTCAAAAATCGAACTGAATTTTGATGAATCTTGACGTTTCATGACTCTTGAATCCGAAAAGTTGTTTTGAATTTCCGTCTGTCTGTCTGTCTATACCTCCAACTAGAGCCTAACTATTTCCGATTGAGCTAAACTTTGATATCTAGGGTTCTAGGTTGCCCGAGGGTTTTTGAATTGGATATCTACCCTAAATTAGGTAGTTTACTGAAGGGAAAAAAGAGAAAAGTCGATTTTCTCAAAATCGGCTCTAACGATTTTGATTAAATTTCATTTATAAACATAATAAATATTCCAAACAAAATGGCTACTCTCAATATTTCGGCAAAATGGCTTTAAGGGCTCCGGTCTGATGCGTAAATTAACATTTTTTATAATAGCTCCGAAACTATTTGAGATATGAAATTACTTAGCATTACAAATATGTATATATATTTATAATACAAATATTTTATTCGAAACATATTTTTATTAAAATCAATAACTTTCAATCTATACGCAATTATATATATTTTTTAACTTTTTGGACATTAAAGTTTAAGTATTGCGACCGTAAAAAAAACTAACCTGAAATGTTGATGGATGTCGACGTCTCATGATCCCTCGAACCCTAAAAAATAGTCTTTGCAATGCCGTCTGTCTGTGTATCTATTAAAACTAAAATTAAGGGTAGTTTACTGAAGGGCGAAAAGAGAAAAAATAGGTTTTCTCAAAATCTGCCCAAACGATTTTGATTAAAATTCTTATCTAGGCGTTGATTAAGATTATAAATATACTGGCTATTTTCATTTTCCTATGAAAATAATTTTTAGGGTACCTTACAGAAGCGTTAATTTCCGTATCTCCACAACTATTTGAGAAACTAAACAACTTATCATTGCAAAATTGTAGGACTATTAGAAATAAAAAACTTTTATTTGACATATATTTTATAAAAGCAACAGTTTCTGAGATATTTGCAAATATATTAATACAATTCTGTGAGCTTTAGTTGTAAACATATACTACTTAAGTCTTAACGCAATAATTCTCCAATGCCATAGAGTAATTAAATATAAGTATCTAAAAACAGTATGTTATTTTTACTTAAACTCTTAGGAGAAATGTTTGCACAGCTATGATCTATCTCCATTTTAGACTCAATAGTCATTATTTACATTTTTTATTGGTCAAAATGTATAAACGAATAATTAAATATCAATGCGATGACTTGAAGATGTGCATCACCTTATAAAATGTTAAAAATTTTAACCAGAAATCGAAATTTTATACGAAGTGTTGACCCTTGTGGAAGACATTAAACTGTTTGAAATGATCTTAGTTGGACAAAGATGCGCCTCTTTTCTCATTGATTATATATCATTGTTATTATTTTATGCGTTTCTTATGTGGAGTGGTGATGATACAATGTACATTATTCGTTCAGAAATCTTACGAGTTTATAGAAAGAGAGAGAAAGTCTGTGCGGTGCGCCGTACCATTTCCTTGTTTGAAAATCATTACATTCATTAGAAATATTTAAAAACTCTTGATATTACTATGCATATTAAACCAAAGTAAACGGATTCATTAGAGTAATATTGTATTTATTTGAGCCGCTGCTTAGAACTATTCCTTGTTGGGTTTGATTAAATGGAAAAGATAATCGCCAAGATCTAATGGTTAAAATTTGTTTTGGGTGTTTAATTGGAGGTGTGTCGGTAATTACCCTTTAAAATGGTATGGTAGAACGTCACTCAATATGCCCACTCCTACGCGAGGTTTATTTGATGTGCTTTACGCGTGATACATCGCCATTACCAAATAACAGAGTAAATCATATGAAGTAAGCTAAGTTTCTTATCTTCGTCAATCATTAATTAATTATTATAATCTCATATAATTATCATAGTAATATGTATAGCTGGGCCTCTTAGAACGCGGATAAAGGCATCATTCTCGTCTTATCTGACTTTTCGGGGATGGAAACTCCAGGGTTCAATCCTTGTTTTGTATACTGAGGAATATTTCCCCCTAAGTTGTTTCCAAATTATCTCTACGAAAATATTTGGTTAAGGAAGGTTTCTTTATGTATATATTAATTCCCTCTTCCTCTGTTAATCCACATGTATCCAACAGGTATTGGGTGGTTTCGTCACAACACGTGATTATAAGAGCTCTTGAATTTATAGCAATGTGTATTCTGGTATTAGATAAAGCAGGGCTTCTCAATTGGACATTTTCTGTGTCCTACAAGTACAGAGTGTTTGTACCAGGGTACAGTACTCTTACTACTCTCCTACAAGTACAGAGTGTTGTGTACCAGGGTACAGTATTCCTTACTACTCTCCTACAAGTACAGAGTGTTGTGTACCAGGGTACAGTGTCTTACTACTCTCCTACAAGTACAGATGTGTTTGTACCAGGTTACAGGGCCTTACTACTTCCTACAAGTACAGTGTTGTGTACCAGGGTACAGAGTCTTACTACTCTCCTAAAAGTACAGTTGTTGTGTGCAGGGTACAGGTCTTACTACTCTCCTACAAGTACAGAGTTGTGTACAGGGTACAGTACTCTTACTACTCTCCTACAAGTACAGTGTTGTGTCAGGGTACAGTAGTCTTACTACTCTCCTACAAGTACAGAGTGTTGTGTACCAGGGTACAGTAGTCTTACTACTCTCCTACAAGTACAGAGTGTTGTGTACCAGGGTACAGTAGTCTTACTACTCTCCTACAAGTACAAGTGTTGTGTACAGGTACAGTAGTCTTACTACTCTCCTACAAGTACAGTGTTGTGTACCAGGGTACAGTAGTCTTACTACTCTCCTACAAGTACAGTGTTGTGTACCAGGGTACAGGTTCTTACTACTCTCCTACAAGTACAGTGTTGTGTACCAGGGTACAGTACTCTTACTACTCTCCTACAAGTACAGTGTTGTGTACCAGGGTACAGTACTCTACTACTCTCCTACAAGTACAGTGTTGTGTACCAGGGTACAGTACCTTACTACTCTCCTACAAGTACAGTGTGTGTACAGGGTACAGTCCTTACTACTTCCTACAAGTACAGAGTGTTGTGTCCAGGGTACAGTATCTTACTACTCTCCTAAAGTACAGTGTTGTGTACCAGGGTACAGTACTCTTACTACCTCCTACAATACAGTGTTGTGTACCAGGGTACAGTACTCTTACTATCCCTACAATACAGTGTTTGTCCGGGTACAGTCCTTATACTCTCTACAAGTACAGTGTTGTGTACCAGGGTACAGTCTTACTACTCTCCTACAAGTACAGTGTTGTGTACCAGGTACAGTCCTTATACTCTCCTACAAGTACAGTGTTGTGTCCAGGGTACGGTCTTACTACTCTCCTACAAGTACAGAGTGTTGTGTCCAGGGTACAGTCCTTACTACTCTCCTACAAGTACAGTGTTGTGTACATGTAAGGTCTTACTACTCTCCTACAAGTACAGTGTTTGTACCAGGTACGTATCTTACTACTCTCCTACAAGTACAGTGTTGTGTCCAGGGTACAGTCCTTACACTCTCCTACATACAGTGTTGTGTACCAGGTACAGTTCTTACTACTCCTACAATACAGTGTTTGTCCAGGTACGTCCTTACTACTTCCTACAAGTACAGTGTTGTGTCCAGGGTACAGTCCTTAACTCTCTACAAGTACAGTGTTGTGTACCAGGGTACAGGTCCTTACTACTCTCCTACAAGTACAGAGTGTTGTGTACAGGGTACGTACCAGGTACAGTATTCTACTACTTGTCCTACAAGTACAGTGTGTGTGTCAGGGTACAGTATCTTACTACTCTCCTACAAGTACAGATGTTGTGTACAGGGTACAGTATCTTACTACTCTCCTACAAGTCATGTTGTGTGCCAGGGTACAGTACTCTTTCTACGTCAATTTCCACATCCTCCTCACGTATGCAGACGTCAATACTTATACAAGTACTTTGGTCAGTACAACTTAACCCCTAAAAAGAATGTGTTATTAAGTTCCCATTTACAAGTACAAGTGTTGTGTACAGGGTACTTCCTTATACTCTCCTACAAGTACAGATGTTGTGTAGCAGGGTTACAGTATCTTATACTCTCCTACAAGTACAGATGTTGTGTACCAGGGTACAGTAGTCTTACTACTCTCCTACAAGTACATGTTGTGTCCAGGGTACAGTCTCTTACTACTTCCTACAAGTACAGAGTGTTGTGTACAGGGTACAGGTACTTTACTACTTCTCTACAAGTACAAGTGTTGTGTAGCAGGGTACAGTCTTACTACTCTCCTACAAGTACAGTGTTGTGTCCAGGGTACATGTCTCTACTACTCTCCTACAAGTACAGTAGTTGTGTACCAGGGTACAGTACTCTTACTACTCTCCTACAAGTACAGATGTTGTGTACAGGTACAGTAGTCTTACTACTCTCCTACAAGTACAGTGTTGTGTACCAGGGTACAGTCTCTTACTACTCTCTACAAGTACAGTGTTGTGTCCAGGGTACAGTACTCTTACTACTCTCCTACAAGTACAGAGTGTTGTGTAGCAGGGTACAGTACCTTACTACTCTCCTACAAGTACAGTGTTGTGTACCAGGGTACAGTACTCTTACTACTCTCCTACAAGTACAGAGTGTTGTGTGCCAGGGTACAGGTCTTACTACTCTCCTACAAGTACAGTGTGTTGTGTACAGGGTACAGGTCCTTACTACTCTCCTACAAGTACAGAGTGTTGTGTACCAGGGTACTGTAGTCTTACTACTCTCCTACAAGTACAGAGTGTTGTGTGCCAGGTTACAGGTCCTTACTACTCTCCTACAAGTACAGATGTTGTGTGCCAGGGTACAGGTCCTTACTACTCTCCTACAAGTACAGAGTGTTGTGTACCAGGGTACAGTACTCTTACTACTCTCCTACAAGTACAGAGTGTTGTGTACCAGGGTACAGTACTCTTACTACTCTCCTACAAGTACAGAGTGTTATGTACCAGGGTACAGGTCCTTACTACTCTCCTACAAGTACAGTGTTGTGTGCCAGGGTACAGGTCCTTACCACTCTCCTACAAGTACAGAGTGTTGTGTGCCAGGGTACAGGTCCTTACTACTGTCCAACTTTCCCACATCCTCGCTCATGTATGCAGACGTCAATACATGTAATATTCAGACGTCACTTTTGACAGATCATCTTTATCAAAACCTAAATAAACCCACTATGAAAACAATAAATTGTTATTAATGTTGACCGCAAAATTTTAAAATACAATTTATTAAGGGCCCTTCCTATAAAAATTGTATTGTACATGATTCAGTGAAGCTTTGGTTCCCTGTAATGCTTACGTTGAATAACAGTTATAACACTCGCACCTGTGAACGCGTGTACATAGACGTCTGGTGGTTACTGTACTGACATAGTTTTTGCTAAACGGACCCTTCCTGCTATTGTGGTTACACTTCTTCTAAATTCTACGTTTCTTGTCCTAAACATATTACTGTAAATATGCGGAAAACTTTTAATTGTTTTGTTTTAAGAGACACAAATTGCGAAGATGTTTCAATGCCAGTTTGTGCTTTTAATATTTATTTATATAATTAGCTATTTATCAACTACAAAGCTATAGACAGTTATTTGTAAATATGTAATCTTTAAGTAAAATACAAATTAAACTATCCGTTTGGAAGAAAATGCCGAGAATCAAGTTTCCTAAGATATTAATAATGTACTCATTAACCTCTTATTACAAAGGCTACTTTTAACTGATATTTAAAACATTTCGTTAGATTAGTCAGAAATATTTTTAGTTAACTCTCACCGAACTATGTATATATATATTTAAATATAATGCCACCCAGAGGGATGAATTCTTTTTCCGAAGGCTGCGATGTATAGTAAAGTGTCTTATCATTCAAAATTCAAACAGCATAACTTCTAGTAAAACTTGTAAAATTCTAATATTATTTGTTTTCCGAATGCTGCTTCCTTGGCGGGAAGCTGTACAATATTTAGTAGGCCGCATAGAGAGCCAGCAGGCAGCCCTCGGGATCAACCTTGCTTACTGCTTCCGGCCGGAAATCGAATCGGCGGCGGCTCTGTATGAAGGGAAGTGCGTTAACGAACTTCACTCCCCGCCTTTATTTACGAATATAGTTGATGTACATCGGGTAGAGAGCCTCGGCTGGGTCGGTAGAAACTCACACAGCATGACTTTTTCAAAATACTAAAGGAAATACCGAGAGTTGGGCTTTCAAAAATATATATATATTTGACTCTGTTATATCTTCTTGTTTTAAATACTGATATGATATATTTCAAAATGATTTAGTAAGAGTAAATATTTATAATGCCGTGCATAGTCA
Source organism: Timema podura (assembly GCA_033556935.1). Classification (NCBI taxonomy): domain Eukaryota; kingdom Metazoa; phylum Arthropoda; class Insecta; order Phasmatodea; family Timematidae; genus Timema; species Timema podura. The sequence goes on from JAVRXN010000011.1 coordinate 3,098,519, forward strand.
CTTTTTAAAATCCTTCTCAAATTAATGTTTAATAAAATTAAATGTGAAAAAAAGTTCATCAGATAAAGTGTGACCCTGAGTTTTGCTATAGAGCCCAGACATATACCCAAAATAGCAATCTAAACACAATCTCCCACGCAACGCCAACCTTACTCGATTCTAGCAATCGTTACTACAATAGTATAAACATTGCCTAAAGACTCCAAACGTCTCAATTTCCATATAAATGAAAAACAATGTAAAATATTACAATTAGTCCTGGACATTCATCGTAAACATCTTCCCAAAACAATCCTTGTAATTTGGTAGTCGAGGGTTCGACTCTCTAGTGCTGAGGCAATGTCATATCATTCTTCCAGTTCATGTGTATACTGTCTGTACTAGTTCACTTTATTATTCACACTAAAACTCATTGTCTAAAGATTGGAGGTTAAGTTTTGCTCAGAGTTAATTTTTAATTAATTAGTATTCTGATCGTGAAAATAATTGATCTAGATATTATTAAAAAGGTTTACGTTTTATATGAACACGCACCCAGAAAATTGAATTTTACAATTATGTCTATCACCCTGTCTGTCTCTCTATCTATCTGTCTGTCTGTCCCCGTCCACGGATCTAAACGGCTGGATGGATTTTATTCAAACTTTATATTTAGATTTAATAGAGCTATTCCACTAAATATTCTTTTTTGTTCTAAACCTTCTTCAATAATGAATAATTTTATTGAATTTAAAATTTGGCTTTAACGATATGGCTTAAAATGCATATCTAGTATTTATTTGGCATGAAAAATATCACAATTTTAATTGGTTTCTGGGCTTACATTCATTTAAGGGTAGTTTAATGAGGACTGATTTTTCAAAAACTTGAAATATTTTTAAAATGGTTTTAAAATTTTTGGTTCCAAATGGTTATCTTTGGATTGTTTTACATAAAAAATAACACTTGTTTTTGAGTAAAAATTCAATAAAAGGTACTGAGGAGTGATTTTTGAAAATTCTAATTATTTTAAAAATGCTTATAATCTAAGGAATGTTTCACATGAACATAACAAATAAAGCTGTGTACTTGTTTAGGGGTGAACATTTCACAATGAGTGGTTTAATGATTACTTTTTTTAAATTTGAATATTTAAAAAAATTGCTTTAGTGAGTTGGTTCAATATTGGGAGACTATTTTACATATAAATAATAATGTATCTTTATTTATCTAAAATAAATTAATCTAAGTGTGGTTTACTTACGATGAATAAAAGAAAATTAGAATATTGGAGAAACTACCCAGAAGATTGAATACAAAATGGGAATCTGTAAATAGTTTTTTTAATTATTATAAATAAGAATACGTATTTATTTTAACAAATAAATAATTTTATGGTAGTTTATTAATAATTTATTTTAGAAAATTTAAATTTTGTGAGATATATTTGAATAATTTGATTAAAAATGTATGTATACATAGTGATTATTTTGACTAACAAGATGATGTTTGTTTTTATGAAAAATATTATTTAAGGGTAGTTTCTCAAGTTTTTTTTAAATTTTCTTGGAAGCAATAATACACAACACGAGAAAGTTTGTGCGATTGTGTCTTACCATTTATTTAACTATATAGTTTAAAGGTTCTGGTTGAATACCCAAATAGAATGGTCATAGGATTGGAAAATGTCAAATAAAAGACATGTTGACCAGAAAAACTTTAAAAAAACCCCATAAAAACGATGAATAAGAATGCTTTGAAATGATTAATTCGTACGTTATAAACACACCAGCCAGCTTCTATATTTAATGATGACAGCGTTAAGCTTGTATCGAAGTACACTTGCGATATAGGTCCTAATGAAACACCTCTTAACATCTGGTTCCTACAACTATTCGGATACAAAACATCTTGGTGGACAGTGTAGATTGGATACCTAAGATAGAGTATTTAATAGGTGCTTCTAGAAGGTTCACATTAAATACCCCATATAATAAAATAAATACTAATAAAACGTTTAGTGAGATCTTTTGACTGTTGGATGGGTATCATCCCAAACATTTGATATACGTCATCCTTCCCTATGGGGGAGGAAACCCGTGCAGCGGTGGCCTGTAAATATTATTAAATGCTCCATTACCCAAATTATAATTGTAATAATACATTTTCCTTCTTTGTCACGCGAAGGTTATGCCCCTAGGCCTAGCTTGTTAACCACAAGCTCGAGACTTTGTTTAAATTGTATTCAATTTTTCAAACGATCCACAGTTGGTTTTATCCACCGCGTCTTTCTGCTTGTCTAGATTATACCCTATTAGGGTAGGGATGATGAAAATATAGTTTAGAGAGAATATACCCTCATATATTTCATTATTAGGCTAGGGATGATGTTTAGTTTGGAGATAATATACCCTCATTTATTTATTACTAGGTAGGTGATAAAAGTATAGTTCAGAGAAATATACCTCATTTTCATTATAGGCTAGGGATGATGTTTAGTTTGGAGATAATATACCCTCATTTATTTACATTATTAGGGTAGGAATTATGAAAGTATAGTTCAAAGAGAATATACCCTCATTTATTTACAATATTAGGGTAGGGATTGTGAAAGTATAGTTTAGAGAGAATATACCTTCATTTGCTTGGAGGGAGAGTGATTCATGTTTAGGATAAAACTTCCTTAACACATCTAACTGGGATTTGAACCCTGACCTCTACATCAGCGTAAATCTAGTACTAACTAGACTGAGATGTAGTATGAGTGCCATTGACCCAGGTGATCCACACCTTAAAAATATGTTAGTAACATGAAAATATGATCACTTATTCAGAACCTCGTATCGAACAAATGTCATCATTGAAACATACAACTTGCTACATCGGCCAGTCTCAAGTGTCCTTGTGGGACACTCCTGCTTCATTCTTTTTGTCGGCTGAATGTCTAGTACTCACTGGTTGATGGTACACTCGGCTGAATGTCTAGTACTCACTGGTTGATGGTACACTCGGCTGAGTGTCCAGTACTCACTGGTTGATGGTACACTCGGCTGAGTGCCAGTACTCACTGGTTGATGGTACACTCGGCTGAGTGTCCAGTACTCACTGGTTGATGGTACACTCGGCTGAGTGTCCAGTACTCACTGGTTGATGGTACACTCGGCTGAGTGTCCAGTACTCACTGGTTGATGGTACACTCGGCTGAGTGTCCAGTACTCACTGGTTGATGGTACACTCGGCTGAGTGTCCAGTACTCACTGGTTGATGGTACACTCGGCTGAGTGTCCAGTACTCACTCCAGTACTCAATGAAGAGGCTAAGGGCATGGGGAGTGGAAAGGAGGCAATGGAAGAGGAAAAAGATCCGAATGGCTAGTCTGTGGCGGTGGATCAGAGTCAGGTGTATTCAAGCTTAGAGGGATCCCTCCAACTATCTAGGTTGGAGGAGTACCAGACCCTGCACCTGGCAATGAGACACGTTGTCAGGACTGGTCATGGAAAGGGAACGTCCATTGCTTTCCCGACGCCTGAGGCGCTGGATAGGATACAGTTAAAAGTTAGGAATCTTCCAACGGAGATGGATGGGCTGCTCAGGAAACTAGGCAAGTCTTTGAACGAAGAAAAGAGACCTGGATGTATACTCCATTCACGTAGGAATTACTCTCTGAAAGGTCTTTTCCTAACAATATCACTATATAATACTTTATGTAAGGTAAAAGCTTTCAGAATCAATTCCTACGTGAACAGACTTAGAGGAATGGTATGAACACTTTGTAAAAGCAAATGGCCGAATAGCATTCGACGCGAAGGAGACATGGCCTAGATGTTATGTATATACACACAACTCTTGATGGGAGACGGAAATGTTAGTATTAAAATCGGGCAGTTGAATGCTATGCGGAGCGCGGCAGTTATGGAAGAGATAAACGTAGTGGGGGAAGAGCTGGAACTTGACGTGATATGTATCCAAGAGCCGTACATGACGAGAGGTGGGAATATTGTAGGGAGGCAGCTGCCCCCAACAGCGAGATTAATTTATGGTGGGGACGTTCAATGAGCCTTATAGTGGTTTTGAACAAGGAAATAACAGTTACGAGGGTAGATCAGTATTGCTGCGACAGTGTCACTTGCGCCGAAATAAGAGCTGATGCGGGCGTTTTCATCCTAGTCAACATGTACTTCCAGTACAGGGAAGAGATCGAACCCTACCTGGAGCAGTTAGAGAATATAGTGGCTGCGTTTAGAGGGAGACCGGTGGTGGTGGCGGCGGACGTAAATGCGCGGTCACCACTTTGGTTTAGTGATGTGTTGAGGAGAGCGGATGGGAGGATAGGAGGTTTTCAGAGCATATAGAAGAGGAGAAAAACTCGCGGGCACCATTGAGGCAAACCAATTGGAGGTGATGAACGAGCATGGGAATCCGCCGACATACGCGGGACCCCAGGGGACGAAGTCCAACATAGACGTGACACTATGCAACCGCGAGGCGGCGGGTATGGTAAGGGACTGGGAAGTACTGGACGGGATGACAACTAGTGACCATAATATGATCACCTTCAGGATAGAGGGAGGAGGCGAGCGGATCGAGAGGGAACACAAAGTGAGGTACAACCTGAAAAGGGCCAATTGGGGAAAGCTAAGGAGGGAGTTGGTGATCCCTGAAATGGTTGAAAGGGGTGGGAATGTAAATGTGAAGGCCAAAGAACTGGCAAGGGCCATTCATAGAGCCATGAGGTTGGCTATTCCGGTGCAAAAAGAGGTAGGGAGCATGGTAAACCGATTTTGGAATGAAAGATAGGGAGACTTAGAGGAGCAGCGAGAGCTGCTCGCAGGCGTTATCAGGCGAGTGCAGATCCCAGAAGCGAGGAATTATTGTTGGGAATATACAGGAGGAAAAAGAGGGAATATATAGAGGCACTGGTACTGGCGAAGAGGGAAGGCTGGGAGCGCTATGCTCAGGAGGAGTTGAGAAGTAATGCATGGGGCGTTCCTTTTCAAATTTCGACCGAGAGGGTGAGGCCCACAGCCATGATCTCGACGCTCAAGAGGCCAGAGGGGGGAATGACGTCTGGGTGGGAGGATTCTTCGAGGCTTCTGATTGGTACCCTGCTTCCAGACGATGATGGCTTAGATGACGAAGAACAGACAAATATGAGGAGGAGGATGATGGAACCGTACGAGGTTGAGGGGAGAACAATTCCAGCAACACAGGCAGAGATTATCAGACTCATAGCTGAAATGAAGAAAAAGAAGGCACATGACCCGATGGTATAAGGGTCGAGGTCCTTCAGGCCATCAGTGAACAGATAGCACCCTTTCTCGAAGGGCTGATGAATGAGTGCTTCACTTAGGGGAAAGTACCAAACGTGTGGAAGCAGAGCGACGTAGTCATTCTCAGCAAGGGTGATGAGAAGGATCCGAAACTTCCGAAGTCGTACAGGCCAATATGTTTAATGAACATCAGTGGTAAATTGCAGGAGAAGTTACTATGCGAAAGACTGATGGTGCATAGAAGAGTTGTGGGAATGCACGGGCAGCAGTACGGCTTCAAGAAAGGTAGATCGACTGAGTATGCGATCTGCGAAGCTATGAGTCTGGTTGATAGGTGTGGGGAGAACTACGTGGTAGGGATGTTCGTGGATATCTCGGGAGCATTCGATAATCTTTGGTCGCCGGACCTTTTTGAGAGGCTGAGGGAACTGCAGTGTCCGGGGGATCTTTACAGGGTCTTCAGAGACTACTGTAGGGATAGGTATGCGACCCTGAGATGTCCAGGAGCAAAGATCAGCAAGAAGCTAACAAAGGGCTGTCCCAGGGGTCGGTCTGTGGACCGATCTTTTGGGACATAGGGCTTGAGCCTGGGTTGCTGGAAATAGAGGTTATCCCAGGAACGGCGGGAGTGGTCGCCTTCGCTGATGATCTCCTGATTATAGTGGAGGCCAGAACAAGATTGGAACTTGAGACTTAGTGCGGGGCTGTGCTTGTAGGGCTTGGCACTTGGTGTAAGAAGGTAAAATTGAATCTGGCTCCAGCGAAGACGAATTATGTGCTGTTCCGGGGGGTCTTGCGTAGGGACCCAATCCTCAGGATGGACGAACAGACTATAAGACGTTGTGCCAGTACTAGGTACCTGGGGGGTCACTCTGGACGAGAAGGGGAACTTTATAGCCCATGTGGAGAATGCATGTGGTCGGGCTGCAAGACTAATGAACAAAATAATAAGTATAGGGATGCGTAGGTTTAGGCTGCCGGTGAGGTGCATTAGAGTATACCATCAAGCGCTGCTTGTAGCTATTACTGGTTATGGAGCAGCGGTCTGGGCACATAAACTGAAGCAGGTAATGCAGAGGAATAGGCTGAGGGGCATGCAGAAGCGCGTGCTTCTCAGACTATCTGGGGCCTATAGAACGGTAGCAACCGACTCGTTGGGAGTGACCCTGGGAATCTGGCCGTTGGACTTACTGGTGAGGCAGAGGGCTGCTCTGTACTGGTTAAATAGGGGGAACCTGAACAAGGTGGCGGATCTGGTCCGGGAAGGGGTAGGTACGAAGTGGGAGATCCGGGAGGCCCTCCTGGATGAGTGGCAGGAAGACTGGGATAGGAGCGGGACGGGTAGGAGGGCGTACCAGATCTTCCCGGATGTAAGAGAGCGCTTTAGGATGGTACACCTGGAACCATCAGCGGGACTAGTGCATTTTATAACAGGGCACGGGCCATACAGGGCATTCCTCTGCAGAATGGGATTAACGGATATGAACAGGTGTTACTGTGGTGAGGAGTCCACGCCTGAGCATGTGGTACTGGAATGTATACTGTCGGCGGATGAGAGGGCAGCTTGGCAAGTGCCAATACAGGCTGGCACAGTGTACCACATAGTGCGGGATGCTGACAGGTACGGATATGGACGGAATAGTTGACCGCAGCTGGTAAATAAGATGTTGAGGAAGAACTGGGCTGGTTGGATGTGATGGGGCGACTCCAGGTCATCCGGAATTTGGCTGACGGTGGGCCATGCTGGATGCCGGCGGTGAAAACAGCCGATGAACCAGTATGGCCTGCAAATTCCAGCCGAGATGAGACTAGTGATGGAGGTAGATGGTGGAAGCCACTCCTCTGCTCGGGGGCTCCGCGCTGATATAGCGCTAGAGGAGCTGGAGTGGTCTTTGGCTTCCATTTGGGCTCCTCGGTGGACGGCGAAAGCTGGTGAGGGAGGAGGCCGGAAGTACTTTCAGCCCGTGCATAGAAGAATTAGGCTAAGTTATATGTAAGACATATGTATAAACAAGGAGTATTGTATTAGTTTTTATGTTAAAATAGGTCCATAGGTAGTGGTTTCAGCGAAAGTAGGCGGAGCGAAATCTCCGGTAGGGCGCCTCCTAGGTGGAGGATAGGGGGATGCCCGGCCTTGCGGGGGCTTCTGCAGAGGAGAAGATTACGGTCTGTCTCGGCGGGATATCCTGCAGGGTGGGGTACCGGGGAATCAAGTACCCGGGGTGGACCAACTATTAGCGATTTAGTGATATAAAGGAATAAAAGGGACATTAGGCTAATTGCTAAAATCTAGTTCATGTAGTATAAAATAAATGGATAGAGTAGAGAAGAAGGAAATTTATGTAGAGGGTAACTATGCCCCAATTTATAAAATAGGTATTGGGGTTTTAAATTTGGATAAATGGAATAATGAAATGTACATATACAATAATAAATTAATAAAGGCAATTAATAAGTACTGATGTTGATGGTACACTCGCTGATGCATACTCATGTTGATGGTACACTTGATGTCAGTACTCATGGATGATGGTACACTTGTGATGTCAGTACTCACTGGTTGATGGTACACTTGGCTGAGTGTCCAGTATCACTGGTTGATGGTACACTTGTGAGTGTCCGTACTCACTGTTGATGGTACACTTGGCTGAGTGTCCAGTACTCACTGGTTGATGTACACTGGCTGAGTGTCAGTACTCGCTCTGTGTTATCCGTCTCTAGTCTGGTCGCCGTGCCTAGAGGGTTTCTGGCAGGACCTAAAAAACCAAGGTGTACTCTGATGTATGACTAGATAGTGCACTGCCACTGTAGAATGACGTCATTAGAGCTAGTGCAACTGCACCCCTCCTCTCTCGCTAGAACTGTCCAATAATATACATCGTTACCTGTGTCGTCATTTAAGGGCACTGTCGATCCTTTGAGCTGTAGATTTTATTCTGTCTAGTACTAAGACTATTATTTAAATACACTCACAATTCCTTTTATGGACAAAGTTTGCTGAAATGTATAATGTTAATAAAATTACCACTTGATGAACAAATATCTAAATGTTTGGAACTTGGAAGACTGGAAAACTATTATAAATAGTACATGTTTGCTCAAAACAAACTAATTAATGTAATCATTCAAATTGGGTGAGTCTGCACGGTAGTTAAAGTTTGTTTATTTTCAGCCACAAAACGCGAATGAACTCATTTCGCCCCGATTACAACTATGGGGGCCAAGAAACTTTGTACTCACTCAAATTTTTCCTCATTTTGTCATCAACTTAACCTCTATTAGAACCAAAGTGTTTGTCTTGCTGTATCTCAACTAGACCACGGTTGAGGCACGGCAAGTGGTCCCTCCCTGGCTTTATTAAAGGACATGTTCGTTCACATTTTATTTCTTTCAGATGCACAGTCATGTAACACTTCAACTACTGGCCAATGCCAACGTGATAGACTGGCACCTGTTACATTACATTGGCCGTGAGTCGAGTTCGAATCCTGGCTGTGTGAAATGGAGTGACTTTTAATTCTCCCTCCAGACGTACCCTGATTAAGAAACTCTAAATCATCCTTTCAACTATTTATTTAGATTCTCTTTTTTTCTGCACCATCTCTCTCTACCATTCTGGGCTATCGTATATTTACCGTTATGACTTAGGGAATAATAAGGCAGAGTTTAAAAGAAATGTACCCACATTGGCTTGATAGTGGGAAACAAATTATTAAAAAAACACCTCAGTAAACCTATTATTGGCAAACCAAACTAGGAGACTGACTCCTTAACCAACATAAAGTATTGGATTAAATTTAGGCAAGATTCATCATCAGGCTTGGTGCGGCTTGATACCAAAAACAAGATGACACCTTCCTAGACTCACATATGAAACTGGCTCATGAATGAATCCACACCATACTATGGTGTAGAATCTTCGTGCAAAGCTTTATAAACATACCACACATATCTCTAAAAGAAATGTACATTACTTTAAAATGAAAATACTAATAGTGATACATTATATCAATTTTTACACTAGTTACGAAACGCCAAATTATTATATTATTTTATTATTATTAGTATCATTCATTATTGAAGTTTAGAGGCCCGTCGACACAATGAGGTAATTAGGGCGTTATTGGCTAACAAACCTTATATAAAATGGGTCACGTTAAAGTTGAGACTAAACAACTTTTTAAAAACTTTTCTTTTAAATAAAAGATTAGAGACCACAGTGATACCAAAAATATAGATGGTCTTGTAATACTCCCCCACTATTTAATGACCTTTAGTAAATTATGCTTATAACAAGCTTTAGTGTAAGTAGGCTTGCTAGCTAGTAATGAAGGCTTCTTATAATGTTTTTAAATATTTACTGTGGCCACCCAAATAGGTACCACTGGTCGATCTCCGCTTCAACTGGCCCGTGCATGAATAAAAGTTAATCCAATAACGGCTACAACTGTAAAATAAAGTTCAAATATTTTGAAAATTAAAAGATACACCTGGACACGGGAATTGAACCCGGGACTTTTGGCTTAGTATGCCAATGACTGGCCACTGAGCTATCTAGGAATCGTCCCGTGCCCAGGGTTATTCTTCACTCATATTTTTAAGGCAGAGTCTATGATGGACGTGCGGAAATTGTCGGCTACAAGTATGTGATTATATTAATATCACGAGCTATCATATAACGCAGCCATCTGCGACTCGGTAGTTGGCTTGTTACTGCCACTTGTACAATTATAATAATCGTAAGGGATTGCATATTTAATAATCAAAGAGCCAAAGCTATTATTTATGCTTTTAGTGAGTATTACTCCATCTAGATATCATATTCGGGTTCGATTCCCGTGTCCAGGTGTCATTTTTCAATTTTCAGAATATGATATCTAGATGGAGTAATCCTCACTAAAAGCATATATAATAGCTTCGGCTAATTGATTCTTAAAGTCCAATATGTTGTGGCTGGATTATACAGTTACATTTTCATAGGCTAACAGTTGTAAAGGCTATAAATCTACTTTCATGTTTCCATACGTCAAGTCATGTTATTTCCGGCTGTCACTTTTGATATACAGGGTGGGGCAGAAAGTGTTGACTCATATGATAACGCTAAAGTTTCACTATTTTATCTGCTAAATGCTTCAAATTAAACTTAAAATAACAAAAAAATATTGACAATTTTTTACATAGTCTTGAATATTAATTTAAAAAAAGCTATGCCCCACCATTTTATACAATACATTGTTGTATGTGTTTCTCTTGTTGAATTGCTTCAGCCTCCACCAAAATTCTTTAAGGTGATTCGTCCAGCAAGCTTCTCCTAGAATGAATAGGCTATAACATTTTGACAGGGAATTTTTAACATGGTTGAAAGGGGGGTGTTGTGTTGTAAAGGGGGGGTTGGGCAGGTGGAGGGGGAAAGTAAGCTGGGATTGCCAGCTCTTTGTTCACAACAGTGTTGTCATATAACTACCTCTTTTTTCCGCTAAGGAACTTCACTGTTATTTAGTAATTTACAACATGAATGGTCACTGCATGGCTCACCCGGGAGTTGTGGTCTTGAGTTTGAATCTTGGCTACTAAGATTCATAGAATATTAATAATTTAAAATAATAGGTTTATTACACGTGTAGCAAAGTATTTATTGTACCAAATAGTATTAGGCCTATATTTACAAAATGTTTTCTTAGAAGAAAAAAATAAAATATATTACTAGGCAATATAATGAAATAATTTGAGTGGTGAAAGTTTAAAGGTTATTTTATTATTCTTTCAGCACCGAGTTCTTACTATCCGTTCGCGGTATACTCACATGTACTAATTACGCTAATTAGTTAGGAAGTAGGAAAGCTGAATTTAGAGGAAGTGCACTTGCATTTGCGTAGAGAGAGTGGGAAACCATTTATAATAAAACTACCCTCTGTACACCTGACCGAGATCGAACCCCGATCTCCCTGTCTTTAACGATCTAGTCTACGAGAGTGATGCCTTAGAGATCAGATTGACTGGAGCAGGTTTTAGAGTTCTTTATTTGTAGTAACAAAAAGTATTACTTTTCGTTGTTGTATTATTATTATAGTTAACAGAGCTCATGATTGGCATCTTATAAACCGGCCAAAAAGCTGTAAAAATGTTTGAATGCCACGTAGGTCAAGTGGCCTACAAGACTAGGACCAACTGGTCGACAAGCTTATGCATAAGAAGGCAAAGTGATCGACAGCCAACTGGTTGAACAAATAAATAAAAATATCTCGTGTCGTTTAGGATCATGTGATAAGATAAAACTGTTTGACTTGAGAGGACCTACTGGTATACAAAAATCGAGATGGATTGACCAATTGACAAATTGACCAATTGACCGACAAGTTAATACATTACAAACAACGTGTTTGACAACAAAATCGTAAACGGAAAATAAAAAGTAAAGTCTATGAAATATTATTTTTTAATAAAATTTATAACGTTAATAAATACCCACATTTGTGGTCACATGGTCTAATGCGTTATTCGCATTCCTTATTCTGCGTGTAGCTCAAACGGGGAGTGAGAGCTAAGGAAAAAAAAAACAATTTAGTGGATTTTTAAATCACCGCGTCATACTATCCGTTCAGTTATACGCTAATTTTGTGGATTAAAATCATCATTAGTAAGGCATTAATTTTCTAAGTTGGTCTTTTGGGGTTAACCAAATGGCTGTTGATCATTTTGTCCGCATATGCATGAGTTCAACCAGTTGGTACAAGTCATGTCCTACTCGTGTAACCAGGCCCCGGGACATCAAACAATAGTAGATTATGAATCAGTGGTAACAAGGCGCCGGGACATCAAATAATGTAATATTATGAACCACTAGTAACAAGGACCCGGGACATAAAAAATAAAATATTATGAACCACTGGTAGCCAGGTATCGGGATATCAAATAATTGAATATTTTCAACCACTGGTAACTAGGCCCCGGACATAAAGCAATAGAATATTATGAATCACTGGTAACAAGGCCCCGTACATCAAACAATGGAGTATTATCAACCACTGGTAACTAGGCCCCGGAACAACAAACAACAGTGGGTTCCGAGTTGAAGCTGTAATTCAAACTAAGATTCTTAGTGGATAAGTTGAATGTCTGATTTAGACTGATGTTAATAGGAAGATCATTATTTGACATCTATAAAAGTTACTAGAAATGGGTTCACTAATTCATACGTCAAATAATGTGATCTACAGCTGTACCTTTGATAAAGGCCTATACTAAATATTTACATAAGTTATAGTTGAACTACTAAACTGACTACACTTTTATATCGTCAGTGCGCGTGGATATAATATCATGAGCGTGGGACGAATCTTGGATAGCTCAGTGCTAGAATATTGACGCGCTAAGATCCCGGGCTCAATTTTATTCTAATGTCAAGGTGTCATTTTTCAACAAATTTAAATTAATTAAATTGTATTCTCCTCCATACGGACATTCCCGTGATTAAAATGATTTTGCAGCTTGAGTGTTGATATTCATTAGTAATTATTTAAGGAAGCCGTAATTCAAACCAAAATTTTGTGGTGAATTTAAACATATAATAGGTTCCATACCAACTCCAACAAGTAGGGAGCTACAATGTCTTTAGAAAATGATATATACGCCATATATATATAGTGCCTTTGTTATGAGTTTATTACGTACCTAAGACCATAGCCAGCCAATAATTTCAAGGGTGGGGGGTGTTTGATGAACACATCCCCCAATTGCCAGAAGCTAGAATTTAAAAAAATGATAAACAGTTCTAGAATCTATCTGAAGTGTTTTTTTTTTGCAACATAACCTCCTAACTGCCAGAGACTAGGACAAATTCTAAATATTAAACACCTCTAGAAGCTATCTGGAGTGATTTTTTTTTGCAACATAACCGCCTAACTGCCAGAGGCTAGGACAAATTCTAAATACTAAACTCTAGAAGCTATCTGAAGTGTTTTTTTGGAAACATAACATCATAGCTGCTGAAGGCTAGGAAAAATTCTAAATATTAAACACCTCTAGAAGCCATCTGAAGTTTTTTTTTGTGACATAGCACCATAGCTGCAGAAGACTAGGAAAAATTCTACATATTAAACACCTCTAGAAGCTATCTGAAGTGTTTTTTGGGCAACATAACCCCCTAACTGCCAGAGAGTAGCTTTCTGAAGTGTTTTTTTTTATGGTTACACAGCTCTATTTTGTTCATAAAATTTTGGAAAGGGTTTGAACACCAAAACAACCCCCCCCCCCCCCGGCCTTGTACTTACCTGAAAACATCGTGGATCAAATCTTTCATTGTTTTAAGTTTATATTGATTCTTGTTCAATTTCGCCTTTTTATTTCATTTTCTTGGGGTTGATGCATTGTTGCTTTTTAGGGTTGAGCTTAGCCATGTTCAATAAGCACGCAAAATTATGATTTTTTTTTTAGAAAATGCCTAAAGGAATGCAGTATTCATGTGACATTAGATATATTTTCAAAACTTTTAAGATTTTATATACTTTTTAATGTTCAATTTACAACCAGTAATAAAAGTGAAACTCATATTTTTATTTATTCATGAAGTTAATTGTAATATTCAGATAAACAATAGGTTTAAAATCATTACGCGCTTTGATGTACCAAGAGATGAGTTCCTTTGACACTTTGAGTTGAAGGATAAAACTAACACAGTAAAAATACTATCCAAGTGCCAAATTACTAGAGGAAGGAAAAAGATACAAAATAAATGTCACAACGCGTCACTCAGGTAGTAAGACGTGGGGTGAGTCATTAGTCGGAGACCGGGGTAGCCTGGTATGTTGGTCAGTGTTTATTGGTAGGTACAGTCAAAGCAAGAAGTTTCAGGAAATGGACATAGAAAATTTACGTTTGCATTGATCAACGCCGAGTAATTAATAAAATAAAAGAGTAGAGTTAGACTAATAAACCAAACAAATTTAAAATAACGACATTATGTACTACAAAATGATATAAAATCAAAGTATCAGCGTATAAAACGAAAAGTACTTATATAAGATCAAAAATTATGTAATTTTACAAATATTTAATAGCTTATAAATTAAAAACTAATTTAATTTAAAATATTTTAAGTACTTCATTGCATACACTTCATATGCATGTCTAGCTAGAATAAATTTAATCCCCATACATTAACTACTTTACCTTAAAATTAGTACGTAAAATGGATAAAAAAGTAATTTTGACTACTTATAACTCGAGAACTGTAATGATTTGAAATCATTGAATTAATATTTATAGCTTATATTTATACACTTATTAAAATAATACAATCAAATTTTGATGGTCGAATGACCTTAAGTTCCTGAATTCTTCTTGAGGGAGTTGCGTAAACATGACTCTTTAACACGCCCCATAATAAACAAGTCATTGTGTGAAGCACCACCATTGATGTTCGACATTTCTCACTACTGAACTGCAACGTAAGGGAATGGTTCCAATGGTGGCATGTGGTTCCAGCCAGATGGTGCAGGGACCACGTGGTCCTACTCCGGAACCCACATGGCCTACTCTGGGACCCACAGGCCTACTCTGGGACCACATGGCCCTACTCTGGGACCCACAGGCCTACTCTGGGACCCACAGGCCCTACTCTGGGACCCACATGGCCTACTCTGGGACCACGGCCCTACTCTGACCAACTATCCTCCCAGGCGGCCAGCACTGAGTTTTTTCGTGAGGCGTGCTACAGAGCCATGTTCACGCGACTCTCCAAGAACAATTCAGGAACTGAAAGGAGTTCAACAAGAGAGGTTACGAAATGTAATGTCAAGATTTGAGAAGCACTTACAACAATGTATTGTATATAATGGTGGCCATCTTAAGGACTTTTAAAAAAAATTAATAATTAAAAACTATGTAGAAAACTGTCAATCTTTTGTTGTATCTTAAGATTAATTTGAATCAGTTAGTAGTTAAAATAGTAATGATGTACTGTTATTAAATATGTTAATACTTTCTGGCCTACCGTGTATATTATCAATAGCTATGAAATGACACTAATAAAATAGTAAAATGCTACCTATGTTGACGGTATAACAGTATGGTTGTATTTTCTATGAAAATTGTACTGCAGTTGTACGCTCGTGCATGTTTCCAGTTAAATGAACAGAGAAACTTTTGACTAAGATGACGCCATCGTTTATCAGTGAGACCCTCCGTTGTGTTTGTCTTAATGGTTGCGCTAAAAGTGTGTCAGGGAAATAGTGAGGGAAGGAAGAGTGATGTGTCTGTCTGTCTTCTTGGAAACCCTGTCAATTTCATCCTTGGTTGCAGACGGTGTAGTGCACACTTCAGGAGGACGGAAGCTGCTGGCTGCTGAACGGTGAGTTCCATTAGTTTACCATCATCTACTTTGGATTATAATAATGTTTTGTTTCACACAAACACGGGTACGTTTCCTCTAAATTCTAACTTCATCATCCCTATTCAACTGGCGTAATATATGCGAATAGGAGGGCTAGTTTCATAGTGCGGCTTGATACCAAACATAGGACGACACCTACCATTCTGCTAGTTGGGCACCGTCTTGTGTTTGTTGCACATAGAGGTAAACAGGGAACGGATCAACCCTTACCTCAAACACAGTGAAATAAACAAGTTTTATGTGTCATGTAGGACTATTACTACCCGAACTTTCATATATTTATAGTCTACTGATGGGCTTATAATGAGAAAGGTAAGATTAATAAGAAATGTATCCGCTGTTGGGTAAAGGGAGAGTGGAAATTAATTAGGAAAAAAACCCTTTCAGTACAGTCGGCTCGAATTCCAAGTCCCGATCTCCCCATCACTGGCAAACCAGACCTGATGAGGTTGGTGGGTACCATAGCCAACCTAACCATTGAGCAGGCAGTAACACGTGGTGAAAGAAACACCTGTTTTTGTGCTATGGATGAAGAAGGTTCATGAATATCAACACACAAGCTATATAAGTCATTGTCTATGGAGGAGAACACATTCCGTTCATTTAAATTAGTTAAAAAAGGACACATTGATAGGGGAATCTAACCTGGGACCTTTGGCTTAGTGCGCCATCACTCTACCACTGAGATATTGGGAATTCTTCCCTCTTAGTCGCAGATGGCTGTGGTATCCGATGGCTCGCGAGATTAATTGAACACTCATTTGTAGCTGACGATTACCACCCGTCCATTACAGATTCCATTACAGAACCCTGGGTAGCTCAGTGGTAGAGCATTGGTACGATAAGTCAAAGGTCTTGGGTTGGATTCACGTGTCCAGGTGTCACTTTTCAACTACTGGTTTAGTGAGGAATGTTGTTAAGAGTAAGTGTACTCATATTAGTGGGGCGAACATCCCAGTGCAGCTAGTCTGGATTCGAACCTTGACCCCTCATCACCGGCGCGCTCAAAGCCTTAAACAGCATGACCACAGATGTGGGTACTATCATTCACCTTGCTGATATAAGGACACCTGGTTCTGTTGGAGCAGGATGTTACTATCTGTGGTGTTGAGTAGTGTCCTGCCGATATAAGGACACCTGGTTCTGTTGGAGCAGGATGTTACTATCTGTGGTATTGAGTAGTGTCCTGCCGATATAAGGACACCTGGTTCTGTTGGAGCAGGATGTTACTATCTGTAGTATTGAGTAGTGTCCTGCCGATATAAGGACACCTGGTTCTGTTGGAGCAGAATGTTACTATCTGTAGTATTGAGTAGTGTCCTGCCGATATAAGGACACCTGGTTCTGTTGGAGCAGGATGTTACTATCTGTGGTATAGAGTAGTGTCTTGCCGATATAAGGACACCTGGTTCTGTTGGAGCAGGATGTTACTATCTGTGGTATTGAGTAGTGTCCTGCCGATATATGGACACCTGGTTCTGTTGGAGCAGGATGTTACTATCTGTGGTATTGAGTAGTGTCTTGCCGATATAAGGACACCTGGTTCTGTTGGAGCAGAATGTTACTATCTGTAGTATTGAGTAGTGTCCTGTCGATATAAGGACACCTGGTTCTGTTGGAGCAGGATGTTACTATCTGTGGTATAGAGTAGTGTCTTGCCGATATAAGGACACCTGGTTCTGTTGGAGCAGGATGTTACTATCTGTGGTATTGAGTAGTGTCCTGCCGATATAAGGACACCTGGTTCTGTTGGAGCAGGATGTTACTATCTGTAGTATTGAGTAGTGTCCTGCCGATATAAGGACACCTGGTTCTGTTGGAGCAGGATGTTACTATCTGTGGTATTGAGTAGTGTCCTGTCGATATAAGGACACCTGGTTCTGTTGGAGCAGGATGTTACTATCTGTGGTGTTGAGTAGTGTCCTGCCGATATAAGGACACCTGGTTCTGTTGGAGCAGGATGTTACTATCTGTGGTATTGAGTAGTGTCCTGCCGATATGATACCTGGTTCTGTTGGAGCAGGATGTTACTATCTGTGGTATTGAGTAGTGTCCTGCCGATATAAGGACACCTGGTTCTGTTGGAGCAGGATGTTACTATCTGTGGTATTGAGTAGTGTCCTGCCGATATAAGGACACCTGGTTCTGTTGGAGCAGGATGTTACTATCTGTGGTGTTGAGTAGTGTCTTGCCGATATAAGGACACCTGGTTCTGTTGGAGCAGGATGTTACTATCTGTGGTGTTGAGTAGTGTCTTGCCGATATAAGGACACCTGGTTCTGTTGGAGCAGGATGTTACTATCTGTGGTATTGAGTAGTGTCCTGCCGATATAAGGACACCTGGTTCTGTTGGAGCAGGATGTTACTATCTGTGGTATAGAGTAGTGTCCTGCCGATATAAGGACACCTGGTTCTGTTGGAGCAGGATGTTACTATCTGTTGTATTGAGTTTGTTTCCGTTCACCAAGTGATCACAAATTTCCTTGTTTTGTTTGCTATATAATGACCTGTTGATATTATAACACTCAATTTAAGGCGGAGACAAGATGACCAGGGTTCGAATCTTGTTCTAGTTTTCTGAGGATGGATTTCCACTTTCCCCCCAACAAACTCTTTTAAATTTCTTATAAATTCAACCTACTCGTGCCCAAACATTATGATAGTGCATATATGTTATATACATTTATAACGTATAGCCCAATTGGGTAGTTAAAATGCGTTGAGTAATAGTAATAATAATAATAACAATTTCAAATCAATTAAGTTTCGCTTTAATTCACTATAGGTCCCGGCACAGATTTATCTGAATGCCAAAACCTTCCTTCACCTCTGAAGAGACGTGTATTAATCCCAACTTGTGAATGTGGGGAATGCCAGGCCTCCACCGTGGTTCGGATTCCACGTTAAACTGTAGGTCCTCCATTTCATATCACAATCACCCTACCATTACACATTAGCGTAAGTGCGTATAACCCGAACGGGTAGTAAGACGCGGTGCTAATAATAATAATAATAATAATAATAATAATTGAATTCACTATAGTGCTGGCCAACAGTCATGAGATCTATGACAGGCTAGCACTGAAAAGTACCTTACAGATACATATAATAACAAAATTAAATAATCAATTATAGTAAATTTAAATACTCGAACTAGTGCCTCTGTAGGGCAATTTAGTTATAAGGGAGTTCCTTAAATAACTTTCTGAGATTGGCTTTTCTTTTATGATAAAAGTCGAATTCAAAATATCTGAAATTAGCGCTGTGGATGCAATGGTCTAAAGGGCTCACCTTGTAATAGTTGTTGAGAGAAAATAATTTTGGATAACGAGATAACAGAGAAGGAACATGATCAAGGGCAAATTTACAAGAAATGTTGGTATTGAAAATATTTAAAACAAAAAGGGCATACAATAAATTCTACGTCAGTAGAGAGTTTGGAACCCCAAGAGGTTTCAAATTCTGTCATAGTCATAAAAAATCTGGTTAGTAAAGAATATATCAAAGTACGCAGCGATAGTAATAATAAAACTAATATTGCTAAAGGTTTGCTAAACACATGTAGGATATTAGCAAACAAGTGCTCCTGATTATGATTATTTCCAAGTCCTTGGCCTTGATTCAAACACTCTTCGAACCTTGTTAAATATTTTAGCATCATTGCCATATTTATATATCTATCCAGAACATTTTTAATGTTTGATTGACTGGATCTTTACTCCCCCTCTTTGTTCATGTTTTGTCACATTTAGTTGGACCACCAGGGAAATAACCTCACAAAATATTAAAGTAAGGTCAAAGTCGCATAACACACAGCCTAGCGTATGGAATTATGGCAGTATATTTAGTAACGTTGAACTTTAGGATAAGGTTCATGCAATTATTAAACTAATTATTAAACATGAGGGCGTCGCCAATAATATACATCTCATCTACGATAGGAGAGTTATCTGCCAGTTATCAGAAGGTTCTTTATTGGAAATATTGGCTGAAAGTAGCTAAAGTCAATCTATTTGGAAATAATATATATTATCTTAGTAATATTATCAATCTTTAGTTCCTAATAGCTTAACAATAGCTCCCTTCAGCCATTGTTCGCGGTAAAGAACCTTCTTCTAGTTGTCACTGAGCACCTCTACTATCTGAGGTAGAGGGCGACAGACAATTTGGGAGGGAATATATGCGCCTTTTCTTGGAGGGAGAGTGGGGGGTCTATTTGCGGTAAAAACCCATTCAAAATACACCTGTTGAGGGTTCTAACGCCGACCATTCCTCCGCTGTATTCTCAGTGTTATATAAACATGCCTGTAAACAATCAGACCTTCCTCCGCTGTATTCTCAGCGTTATATAAACATGCCTGTAAACAATCAGACCTTCCTCCACTGTATTCTCAGTGCTATAAAAAAATGACTGTAAACAATGAGACCTTCCTCCACTGTATTCTCAGTGCTATAAAAACATGCCTGTAAACAATGAGACCTTCCTCCACTGTATTCTCAGTGCTATAAAAACATGCCTGTAAACAATGAGACCTTCCTCCACTGTATTCTCAGTGCTATAAAAACATGACTGTAAACAATGAGACCTTCCTCCGCTGTATTCTCAGCGTTATATAAACATGCCTGTAAACAATCAGACCTTCCTCCGCTGTATTCTCAGCGTTATATAAACATGCCTGTAAACAATCAGACCTTCCTCCGTTGTATTCTCAGTGCTATATAAACATGACTGTAAACAACGAGACCTTCCTCCACTGTATTCTCAGTGCTATATAAACATGACTGTAAATAATCAGACCATCCTCCACTGTATTCTCAGTGCTATATAAACATGACTGTAAACAACGAGACCTTCCTCCACTGTATTCTCAGCGTTATATAAACATGCCTGTAAACAATCAAACCTTCCTCCACTGTATTCTCAGCGTTATATAAACATGCCTGTAAACAATCAGACCTTCCTCCGCTGTATTCTCAGTGCTATATAAACATGACTGTAAACAACGAGACCTTCCTCCACTGTATTCTCAGTGCTATATAAACATGACTGTAAACAATCAGACCTTCCTCCGCTGTATTCTCATTGTTATATAAACATGCCTGTAAACAATCAGACCTTCCTCCGTGTATTCTCAGCGTTATATAAACATGCCTGTAAACAATCAACCTTCCTCCACTGTATTCTCATGCTTATATAAACATGACTGTAAACAATCAGACCTTCCTCCGCTGTATTCTCATGTTATATAAACATGCCTGTAAACAATCAGACCTTCCTCCTGTATTCTCAGTGCTATATAAACATGACTGTAAACAATCGAGACCTCTCCTCCGTGTATTCTCAGTGCTATATAAACATGACTGTAAACAACGAGACCTTCCTCCACTGTATTCTCAGTGCTATATAACATGACTGTAAACAATCAGACCTTCCTCCGCTGTATTCTCAGTGTTATATAAACATGCTGTAAACAATCAGACCTTCCTCCGTTGTATTCTCAGGTTATATAAACATGCCTGTAAACAATCAACCTTCCTCCACTGTATTCTCATGCTTATATAAACATGCTGTAAACAATCAGACCTTCCTCCGCTGTATTCTCAGTGCTATATAAACATGACTGTAAACAATCAGACCTTCCTCCCTGTATTCTCAGTGCTATATAAACATGACTGTAAACAACAGACCTTCCTCCCTGTATTCTCAGTGCTATATATAAACATGACTGTAAACAACAGACCTTCCTCCCTGTATTCTCATGTTATATAAACATGACTGTAAACAAAGCTCTCCTGTATTCAGGTATAACACTGAAAATCAACCTTCCCGCTGTATTCTCAGGTTATATAAACATGACTGTAAACAATCAGACCTTCCTCCGCTGTATTCTCAGTGCTATATAAACATGACTGTAAACAACGAGACCTTCCTCCACTGTATTCTCAGTGTATATAAACATGACTGTAAACAATCAGACCTTCCTCCGCTGTATTCTCAGTGCTATATAAACATGACTGTAAACAACAGACCTTCCTCCTGTATTCTCAGTGCTATATAAACATGACTGTAAACAATCAGACCTTCCTCCGCTGTATTCTCAGTGCTAAAATAAACATGACTGTAAACAACGAGACCTTCCTCCACTGTATTCTCATTGTTATATAAACATGCCTGTAAACAATCAGACCTTCCTCCGTGTATTCTCAGTGCTATATAAACATGACTGTAAACAACGAGACCTTCCTCCGTTGTATTCTCAGTGCTATATAAAACATGACTGTAAACAATCAGACCTTCCTCCGCTGTATTCTCAGTGCTATATAAACATGACTGTAAACAACGAGACCTTCCTCCACTGTATTCTCAGTGCTATAAAAACATGACTGTAAACAATCAGACCTTCCTCCGCTGTATTCTCAGTGCTATATAAACATGACTGTAAACAACGAGACCTTCCTCCACTGTATTCTCAGTGCTATATAAACATGACTGTAAACAATCAGACCTTCCTCCGCTGTATTCTCAGTGCTATATAAACATGACTGTAAACAACGAGACCTTCCTCCCTGTATTCTCAGTGCTATAAAACATGACTGTAAACAATCAGACCTTCCTCCGCTGTATTCTCAGTGCTATATAAACATGACTGTAAACAACGAGACCTTCCTCCACTGTATTCTCAGTGCTATATAAACATGACTGTAAACAATCAGACCTTCCTCCGCTGTATTCTCAGTGTATATAAACATGACTGTAAACAACAGACCTTCCTCCCTGTATTCTCATTGTTATATAAACATGCCTGTAAACAATCAGACCTTCCTCCGCTGTATTCTCAGTGTTATATAAACATGACTGTAACAATCGAGACCTTCCTCCCTGTATTCTCAGTGCTATATAAAACATGACTGTAAACAATCAGACCTTCCTCCGCTTGTATTCTCAGTGCTATATAAACATGACTGTAAACAACGAGACCTTCCTCCACTGTATTCTCAGTGCTATATAAACATGACTGTAAACAATCAGACCTTCCTCCGCTGTATTCTCAGTGCTATATAAACATGACTGTAAACAACGAGACCTTCCTCCACTGTATTCTCAGTGCTATATAAACATGACTGTAAACAATCAGACCTTCCTCCACTGTATTCTCAGTGCTATATAAACATGACTGTAAACAACAGACCTTCCTCCCTGTATTCTCAGTGCTATATAAACATGACTGTAAACAATCGAGACCTTCCTCCACTGTATTCTCAGTGCTATATAAACATGACTGTAAACAATCAGACCTTCCTCCGCTGTATTCTCAGTGCTATAAAACATGACTGTAAACAATGAGACCTTCCTCCACTGTATTCTCAGTGCTATATATAAACATGACTGTAAACAATCGAGACCTTCCTCCACTGTATTCTCATGCTTATAAACATGACTGTAAACAATCGAGACCTTCCTCCAGCTGTATTCTCAGTGCTATATAAACATGACTGTAAACAATCAGACCTTCCTCCGTGTATTCTCAGTGCTATATAAACATGACTGTAAACAATCGAGACCTTCCTCCGTGTATTCTCAGTGCTATATAAACATGACTGTAAACAATCAGACCTTCCTCCCTGTATTCTCAGTGCTATATAAACATGACTGTAAACAACGAGACCTTCCTCCCTGTATTCTCAGTGCTTATAAACATGACTGTAAACAATCAGACCTTCCTCCGCTGTATTCTCAGTGCTATATAAACATGACTGTAAACAACGAGACCTTCCTCACTGTATTCTCAGTGCTATAAAAACATGACTGTAAACAATCAGACCTTCCTCCGCTGTATTCTCAGTGCTATATATAAACATGACTGTAAACAATCGAGACCTTCCTCCACTGTATTCTCAGTGCTATATAAACATGACTGTAAACAATCAGACCTTCCTCCTGTATTCTCAGTGCTATATAAACATGACTGTAAACAATGAGACCTTCCTCCCTGTATTCTCAGTGCTATATAAACATGACTGTAAACAATGAGACCTTCCTCCACTGTATTCTCAGTGCTATATAAACATGACTGTAAACAATGAGACCTTCCTCCACTGTATTCTCAGTGCTATATAAAACATGACTGTAAACAATGAGACCTTCCTCCACTGTATTCTCAGTGTCGCTGTAAAATAGACATCTCAGTACTGTAAAACAAATCAGACCTTCCTCCGTTATTTCAGTGTATTACATGCTGTATCACGAAACTCCACTGTTCTGTGATAAACATGACGAGACCTCCTCCACGTATTCTCAGTGCTATATAAACATGACTGTAAACAATCGAGACCTTCCTCCACTGTATTCTCAGTGCTATATAAACATGACTGTAAACAATCAGACCTTCCTCCCTGTATTCTCAGTGCTTAAAACTGACTGTAAACAATCAGACCTTCCTCCCTGTATTCTCAGTGTTATATAAACATGACTGTAAACAATCAGACCTTCCTCCCTGTATTCTCAGTGTATATAAACATGACTGTAAACAATGAGACCTTCCTCGCTGTATTCTCAGTGCTATAAAACATACTGTAAACAATGAGACCTTCCTCCTGTATTCTCAGTGCTATAAAACATGACTGTAAACAATAGACCTTCCTCCACTGTATTCTCAGGCTATATAAACATGACTGTAACAACAGACCTTCCTCCACTGTATTCTCAGTGCTATATAAACATGACTGTAAACAATCAGACCTTCCTCCGCTGTATTCTCAGTTATATAAACATGCTGTACAGACGAAGTCTAAAATTTCGCCTTCCCCGTGTATTCTCAGTGCTATATAAACATGACTGTAAACAATGAGACCTTCCTCCCTGTATTCTCGTGCTATATACATGACTGTAAACAAAGACCTTCTCGCTGTATTCTAGCTAACATGATGAGAGCCTTCCTCCGTGTATTTCAGTGCTATTACGTAAAAGACTTGTATTCAGCGATAAACATGATGTACTGAGACCTTCCTCCATGTATTCTCAGGCTTGTGTAAACAATGAGACTCTCATGTAAGTGAATGATGTAAACAATCGACTTCCCCACTGTATTCTCAGGCTATATAAACATGCTGTAAACAATCAGACCTTCCTCCGCTGTATTCTCAGTGCTATATAACATGACTGTAAAACGAGACCTTCCTCCCTGTATTCTCAGTGCTATATAAACATGCCTGTAAACAATCAGACCTTCCTCCTGTATTCTCAGTGCTATAAACATGACTGTAAACACGATTCTATCTTACGTTGGTGCGTCTCGTGTATTGAGAGGTTTAGTTATTTATCGAAGCTTCAACGATTTCGTGTGTTGCACAAATCGGACTGTCTACAGACATGTCTTCCACTGCCATGGGGTATTCTAAGGATTATAGGACATGTGGCACGGGCGTCTCCTGTATATTGTTGTTAACTTTTACTGATTTAGTAGCCCATATTTTAGTTCTACTCTTGACCTATTAATAACGTTTAGCCTTCGTGCAAATGTCTAAGAGACGCAAACGTGATCTCGGCTACAGTAGCTCACGTGTAATTTTCAACTGTAGGACATTTACTTGTTTTCAAGTAACTGTTAAAATGTGCTAATTTATCCGAGTAATATCGAATCTGTACGTTCTGCACTACTAGTAGTCTCTGACTAACCTGTGAGTCATTTCAACTAAAAGTTTATAAACAACGGGAGTTGTTCCAGAAAAATTGAAATTCTCTTGATGAGTGCAAAGTACTTACAGACTTTAAAATTGACCCAAGTGAATCACATCAGACTCCCAAGTTTTTCTTGCTTTGTTTGAAAATTATATCTTGTATCTCTAGACTACTCGTTTTAGTTAATTCTAGTTTCTATATAAC
Organism: Timema podura; assembly: GCA_033556935.1. Lineage (NCBI taxonomy): Eukaryota > Metazoa > Arthropoda > Insecta > Phasmatodea > Timematidae > Timema > Timema podura. Next base: position 3,124,041 of record JAVRXN010000011.1, read on the forward strand.
AATTACGATCCAAACCACAGACCAACCCTTGATTGACAAGTGTGATGGGAAAGTCCTGTACAGGTTACAATATACAGTTGGACCTCCATATCGAAGTAATTGGTTCCATAAAAAATATCCATATATAGAAACTTCTATAGAAATTATCTTTTTTGTACATGATATTGTGTATTTTATTGTATTTATAAATGTTCTCAATGCACTCATTATAAGTGAATATGAATCACATTATGTTCAAGTTATGTTCATAAAGAAATTAAAAACACAGAAAAAAAAGTGTTGAACATACCTTAAAACATAGATTTACATTCTGGTGAAAAACTTTCTCATGTCGTGCTGCATAGTAAATTTCAATGAGGATTAATCATAAAAATGCTCACACTTATTAAGTCCGTGAAATACATCGTCAGAAACATTTTAGGCGAATTTAAGACCACGACGTCTTGCGTTAAACGGGGCCAAAACTATTTTTTTATAATTCTTAGGTGTTCCTCCTCGTTACTCTGTTCAGCCTCTTCGATGTATTCTGTTCTGTCTTAAGTGAGCTTACTATGTCATCGTCCGTCGGGTATTCTGAAACAATTACGTCTTCGTCGATATCAAGGAGAATGCCTTCCCTGAGAAGACCGTTCTTGTTCGATTTGAGGTGATTTGATGATGCCCGCTTTTTTAAACAATTTTTACTGTCGATTATAAAACCACACCTTATATGCTAGTCCAGCTATACAAATCCTCAGATCAATCACTTTATTTGTGGATTGCCCATTTTCTTAGGCCAAGATAAGTCTTCGGAGATTGCGTTTTCAGATTTTTTATAGCTCCCTGATCCATTGGCTGTAATTTGACATTCTTAAAATCATTCTTTGATCAATGAGTTTGGCTTCATGGTTTAGGGCGTCACTCTCGCAAACAGCCTGGACACCCGATGACGAGGATATCAGGGTTTGAAACCTGGTCGGGTGTACAGAGGTTGTTTTTTCCTCAATGGTTTTTCACTCTCCTTCCACGCAAAGGTTGTTAAACTCACTTCTAAATTCAACCCTCCTCGTCCGTAGATCATCAGCGTGTATAGCCGAGTGGTGACCTGCACCGGTAATGGGAAGGTCGGGGTTGAATCCCAGCCGGGCCCACCTCTCCTCCAAGGTTTGTTGCCTGAAGGGCTGTGTGAACTGCTAGAGACGAAGGTGTGACGTCACTGTCAGCTCTGCCAGCTTGACTGCTCAGGAAACAATTTGGAAAACTTGTCATTTCTGTTTGGTTAAGGTTTGTAGATACGTAATTTTGTTTTTGTATTTAATAAAGTGGCTATTTCTATGACAACCATTGATTAAATCTTAGATTAAAACATAACAACGTATTGTTGTACTAAAAGAGACCACTCGATTGTTTAAATTATTTTCTTTACTCATACTAATTGTTTTTGTTTCTTAAGAATTATATTTTTGTTTACTATTAGGATTAAATAATAATATTATAAAAAAAGTAATATTCGTACATAGTAACAATAAATAAATAAATAAATAAGTTATTTATTTATTTGAGGTATTTAACGTGCACTTTACGAACCAACTGATTATATCAGAACATGGCTAATAAACCAACTTAAACCTAGAACAGACACAACTTCCAGCCCCCTAACCGTTAGTTTATCATTCTGAAAGGCGAAACCCACATTTACATAAATGTTATATTGTTGGTCATGCTGGGAATCGAACCCGAGACCTTTAACTCAGTATGCAGACACGCTACCGAGTGAACTAAGGTTTACGACTATATTATTATGTTATCGACTTTATAACAGATATAATCGTCTTATTAAAACTTAATAAAGGCATGTAGCCATTATAATTAACAAAATAAACAGTAACACGAAGACAAGAATGTGTGTGTGTGTGTGTGTGTGTGTGTGTGTGCGCGCGCGTGCGTGCGTGCGTGCGTGCTTGCTAGGTTCATTTTGAGTCCGCGGTTTTGAATACCTTGCTTATATTTCAATAACATTTAATTTTGTTAAAATATATCTCACTGTTTTAGAATAAAATTTAAAAATCATCAACAGTAGCAGAACTTATATTAAAATTCGAATTATTTTAAGTTAAAATCTGTTAGCACTTTTTAACGTTTTTTAAGGATTACTCACTTATAATTATTCTTATTGAATTTGTGTGAATAATCATTAAGAACTTTCATTCTTATGCATGGTCTGTGACTAAACATTGTTTTGAGACCTTAATGGGTAGCCTACACCTGGAAATTTTCTGGAAGATTTTTTCACTAAGTTGTTTTTACTAACGGTAGTTTGGTAAATACTTTAATAACTGCTGTGCCACGCTGTTTTCTCAACTCTTTTTCCAGCCTTAATTCTTCAATTAGTCACTCGGCAAGGCAAAGGTCACCAAAAGACAAAGGCCTAATCCAGGAAGGTGTTGTAAATGCAGCTTCATATTTTCAGGTGTGAGGATTCCTTGTGTTTTCTCGAAACTCATGCTGCTAAATACTAAGTGTACATATTTTAAGGTCATCAGTTCCGTAGTTCATGTTGTCCTCTTGGACCAAATGAAGTGCACTAACAGTCCTGTATAATCGGAGGAGAGGGATGATCATTTATACCTCCTCTGGTTTGAATAGGAGAGGTTTGATCATTTATACCTCCTCTGGTTTGAATAGGAGAGAGATGATCATTTATACCTCCTCTGGTTTGAATAGGAGAGGGATGATCATTTATACCTCCTCTGGTTTGAATAGGAAAGGGATGATCATTTATACCTCCTCTGTTTGATTAGGAGAGGGATGATCATTTATACCTCCTCTGGTTTGAATAGGAGAGGGATGATCATTTATACCTCCTCTGGTTTGAATAGGAGAGGGATGATCATTTATACCTCCTCTGGTTTGAATAGGAGAGGGATGATCATTTATACCTCCTCTGGTTTGATTAGGAGAGGGATGATCATTTATACCTCCTCTGGTTTGATTAGGAGAGGGATGATCATTTATACCTCCTCTGTTTGTTTAGGAGAGGGATGATCATTTATACCTCCTCTGTTTGATTAGGAGAGGGATGATCATTTATACCTCCTCTGTTTGTTTAGGAGAGGGATGATCATTTATACCTCCTCTGGTTTGAATAGGAGAGGTTTGATCATTTATACCTCCTCTGGTTTGAATAGGAGAGAGATGATCATTTATACCTCCTCTGGTTTGAATAGGAGAGGGATGATCATTTATACCTCCTCTGGTTTGAATAGGAGAGGGATGATCATTTATACCTCCCTGGTTTGATTAGGAGAGGGATGATCATTTATACCTCCTTGTTTTGATTAGGAGAGGGTATGATCATTTATACCTCCTCTGTTTGTTTAGGAGAGGGATATCATTTATACCTCCTCTGGTTTGAATAGGAGAGGTTTGATCATTTATACTCCTCTGGTTTGAATAGGAGAGAGATTCATTTTATACCACCTCGGTTTGAATAGAAGGATGATCATTTATACTCTCTCTGGTTTGAATAGGAGAGGGATGATCATTTATACCTCCTCTGGTTTGAATAGGAGAGGGATGATCATTTATACCTCCTCTGTTTGAATTAGGAGAGGGATGATCATTTATACCTCCTCTGGTTTGAATAGGAGAGAATATATTTTCCAAAATATCCTGATTCAGCTTATGGTTTAGAATATCATGATAGTTATATTTTTCTTAAAATCTCAAAAGAGCTCCTCCACTAAAGACTTTGATGAAATTACACACCCTTTCTTAACTAAATGAATTGTTTTAACTACAACAACATTCCATCGTTTCCAAGAGATGTACTTTTGTGTACAATGTTTTGTTTTGATTAATTAGTTGTGTTGTGTCAGAAACATGAAGTCCCATTTTCACAATGTTGCTATCTAACATAACAAATCAAGAATCAGGCTATTGCTTTACGCACCACATCGTCATAGGTATTATTAGTAGGTAACTGTAAACATATTTCTGAGAAGAAATAATCCACATATGTAATCACTACCGTAAACTGGCTTAGATATTTGAAATGATTCTGAAACTACCGTTTTGACGAACACAACTTGCTCAACTCCCAGAAAGAATAACTCTTAGAGAAAGAATAGATGTATTTATTATTCACATACCCAGCAGAGTAAGCCTGTAATCAAGTTCAAATCTTTAAAGACTAAGAGGAAAAAGACTCAACCATGATGGTTGTTTCAACTTTTGTATATCAGGCCATAATATCATTAAAGTAATCATGTAGTTAGTACTAAACAACATACAAGTTTGTCTATAACCATCCACTTAAACAATAAGCCAACAAATTAGATTTAACTCACCATTTATAATATAAGTTAAAGTAAACTAACTTCATCACAATGTTACAAATATCAAGATTTACATTTATCCACATAATGCAATTATAATAGCGTTTGGAAATTACTAAAATAAAAATAAACACAGAAAATAAATAACTTCTATGATACAAACACCTAACTGTACAATCAATATTTTAAAAAATAGTTCAGTTTAGTAAAACAAATTTTTTATTCTTTAGGACTGGCGTTGCTTGCCTACGACTGAAGGGATACCAACTACGTCACTTTCTTCCGTGCGCAGAACGACGCGCGTTTGATCCAGGCAACCTCCTGTCTACTAGCCTTGCCTATCTCTATACATACACATGCATCCTTGTATATTTCCTTACCCAGCCAGTAAGATACGAAGGACATATTCAGTCAACGGACGACAGTTACAAACTCGAAACTACAAACGACACTTTGTTCGACAGACAATTAATTTTTAAATCATATTGCTATAAATATTGATAGTGGAGGGTTAGTAATAATAATGTTAGTGTTTTTTTATTAAATTACAGTATTTTTTACTATTCGAGACAAAAGCTAATCAACACAACCATTATTTGCACCGGGTCAAAACATTCTATGCATATTAAAAACCATAACTGTACAATTAAGTTTTTATAATTAAAAGAGTCATATAAAAATAGTCTACCTAAATCTTTCGATGGAGTTCATTAAGACTCTTATGAGCAATTAAACAGATAGTCAACATTAATAGTCTTGAGATGAATCATTTTAAAATAAGCATTCAAATGTGAAAATGTGTGTGTTTGGACGATCATGTCTTTGGAAGACGTCGGGAAAGGGGTGCGGGGGCTATGTTACTCTCATAATTTGAAATATAGGATTAAAATAAAAATTAGATCAATAAAAGTCAGAGGAAATATGTATTACAATGGTGTTGTAGTAGTTAACATTTTCTCATATCGAGATTTTTATGTATCTTATACGCTTATAGGCTCGTACACAGCTATTACATTATTTTTAATATTTTTTATAAATCCCTAACAACGTGACCCCTTAAAAGTCCCTCCATATATATATAAAATTTATATTTTTCACGTATCATGGCATCTAAACTTACACACATGCTATTTAAATTAAGGATTTTTTTTGTTAAAAACATTTCAATGTCCTAAAGTATCAAAACTAGAGCTTTATGAATACAGCTTTATAAAGAATCGTTGTACCTTGGAAACATTCAAATAGCGGCTAGGCTTCACTTGGTTCTCCCACAGTTTTTTGTTTGTTTCAATGTTGGCAGCGCTGTGAAGACTGGAGACGTGGTCTCTCCCTCTACAACAAAATAACACGGATCTCGTTTACCTCATTTGAGGGTAGACAACCTCACGATGTTGAGACCAATTCTGTTCTTAGTTTTCAATATTAAGCGTGAAATAATGTTCTTCAGTGGCCAAATGGTTTAAGACGTCACTCTCAGGCCTGCTGATGTTATTGGTTATAGTTTTAATTCCAGTCGGGTCTAATGAGTTTTTTTTCTAAATGGTTTCCCACTCTCCTTCAACGCAAATTCTGGTAGATACCTCAAAAATGCTTCCTTCTTCGTCCCTACCCCATTAGAGTAATTGTCATATATGCGTATAGCCTGAACAGGTAGTAAGACGCGGTAATTAAACAAACAAAAATAAAATCATATTATTTGCTTGTATAAATTTTTAAAAGATATAATTTCTACAATTCAGTCGTAATAGTTATAACATTTTGATAATTTGAACTGTTATTATTTCAGTGGAATATACACGTTTCTTAAGCGTGGCTAATACTGGGAAAGTGTAAAATAAATAGTACTTAAGGGATAAACTGGACCAATTTATAGAGCACCTGTTTTTGAAAACTAACTTAAAAAAACTAGATGGTGTATTTTAAATTAGTCTTTCTTTGAATTATCTCTTTATATAACTATGTATACATTACATTATTAACATTTAAGTGCGTCCCCACGATTATTTTTTTGGGGTAGTTGACCTCAAGTCTGGAGGTCCCTGATTCTTTTGCAAGATAAAGCGATTTAATATTGGTGAACGTGGTTGATTACTTGACTCTATGGCATTAGTATATCTAAAGTGCATTGCTGCACTTACAAAAGTACGCTCTCTGTTCTTATCTTGAGCTAACTCTTTCCAGTTCACTTCATTACACCCTATCCCTATCTTGAGCTAGCTCTATCCAGTCTACCCCATTTCACCCTATCCCTATCTTGAGCTAGTTCTATCCATCTCCACCTCATTACACTCTATATATCTTTCAGGTCCGTTCTAATGTTATCCTCCCATATGCTTCTAGGTCTTCCCAATGGTCTCTTCCCATCTGGTTTACGAGTCAGTACTTTGAACACGGTTCTAGATTCTCCCATCGCGCTGCATGTCATGTAACCGTAATCTACGATACTTTATTATCCTAACAATGTCTTGTGATGAGTACAGGGTATGTAACTCATCATTCTGAAACCTCCTATACGTCTCAGTAGCCTAATCCCTTTTTGGACCAATATCTTCCTAAACCACCTTGTTCTCGAACACTATAATTTGTTTTCGTCATGTAAGGTAAGAGGCCACGTTTCACATCCCTAGAGAGCAACGGTAAAATTATTGTTTTGTATATCCTGAGTTTTACATTCCTTGAAAGCAGGTGAGTTGTCAACAACTCACTGACCTAGTAGTAGCATGCATTTTCCAGACTGTATTCTTTTCCTAATTTCCTATTTCATATCGCTATTGCTAGTTAAAATTGTTGCTAAATATATAAACTCATTAACCCTATCAAACGATATGTTGTTCGCAGTAATCTTTAAATTATTTTCCCCAATCTGTGTGTTCAAATAGTTTGTCTTTTCAGCCTTAACTTCTTAATTTCCCTTTCCATGCTATTCTCTAGAAAAATGTCTGCATTGTTTGTAACAGCTTCCTTACTATTGCCCAACAAAGTTAAATCACCTGCATTGTACCGTCTAATGTCAACCCTTCCCTACTCTCTTGTATTACCCTAACAGCATGCTCTAAGGTTAGATAAAGAGTAGCGGGGAAAGTGTATCTCCTTGTTTCAATACACTATGTATTTCTAGAGTATCTGATAAATGAAATACAACTCGTGCCTTGCCACGGGTTTCAGTCAAACATACCTTAATCAGCTTGACAGGTTTTTTGGGTAGCCCAAACTTAACTAAAATTTCATAAAATGTATTTATTTAAACTGAATCCTAGGTATTTTTAAAATCTATGTATAGTTGGTAAACCGTCCTATTGTACTCCCACTTGGTTCTAATATTTGCTGAATAGTAAAACTCTGACACGTTGTTGATCTATTTCGTCGAGATACACACTGAGATCCCAAATACTTCCTCTGTGCATGATGTCCATCTAATTAAAATTATGTCTGATAACATTTTATAGCATATTGGTAGCAATGAGATACTTCTATAGTTTTTACACTCTTGTTTTTTTCTCCCTTTTTGAAAACCGGTACTTCGATACCTTCCTTCCATTCTCTTGGTAATATGCACAGCCATCTTTACAGGCCGGAATACTGAAGTTTGGCAACACTGCATTGAGGCCGGTCAACAACACTGCCTCTTGCGGTATTGCTGACTTAGTTCAGTTTGTTTTACTGTTCGGGGTGTTTGTTTCTCGTGTTATTTACTTGGTTTGAAATTTTGTTTGTCTCGCGCTTATATTGCATTATGTTTTGGGTCATCTAGCAAAACATACAATAGATGAACATTTTGTGGATGTGATTAGTGATACTCAACTAACAGCTGACATTATTCCACAGGCCTCAATGTTGTACATTTGTGGTTATGGATGTGATTAGTGATACTCAACTAACAACTGACATTATTCCACAGGCCTCAATGTTGTACATTTGTGGTTATGGATGTGATTAGTGATACTCAACTAACAACTGACATTATTCCACAGGCCTCAATGTTGTACATTTGTGGTTATGGATGTGATTAGTGATACTCAACTAACAGCTGACATTATTCCACAGGCCTCAATGTTGTACATTTGTGGTTATGGATGTGATTAGTGATACTCAACTAACAACTGACATTATTCCACAGGCCTCAATGTTGTATATTTGTGGTTATGGATGTGATTAGTGATACTCGGCTAACAACTGACATTATTCCACAGGCCTCAATGTTGTACATTTGTGGTTATGGATGTGATTAGTGATACTCAACTAACAACTGACATTATTCCACAGGCCTCAATGTTGTACATTTGTGGTTATGGATGTGATTAGTGATACTCAACTAACAACTGACATTATTCCACAGGCCTCAATGTTGTACATTTGTGGTTATGGATGTGATTAGTGATACTCAACTAACAACTGACATTATTCCACAGGCCTCAATGTTGTACATGCTTGGAACAAATGGTCTGTTTGTAATGTAGTTAATCCATTGATTTTTTAGTTGGGCATGAACCATGCTAACCATTTCAATGATCTTACCAGACCTTGTTGAGGATTGGAGTTACTCTTGCAGTAAACTAGATTACCGATAACGGGAGATCGAGGTTCTAATCTCAGTCGGGTGTATTGAGGAGGCTTTTTCCAAAATGGTTTTCCACTCTCCCTCCACACAAATTTGGCTACACTTCCTATAAATATGACCTTCCTCATCCCTCAGGCCTAAACACTACAAAAGTAATTGTTCAAAATTATATATCCCAAGGCTGATAAGTGCTCAAAGCAATTACATAAATAACACTCCTAATTTTAATATAATATTTTCTAAAGAGCTATGTAAACGGTAGAGGGTCTACATAATCCTTACCTGGCAACGTTTTCACAGCTTCGGCAGAAAAACAACAGTATTAGAGAATACAAAGTTCATCTATGAACGGCAATAAATCAAATACATAGCTAATGAGAGCATCGTACTTGATTCAAAGAACGCTGTTTCTCTTTAATAATAAGCTCAATTTATATCAACTGTAATAGGGAAAGAAAATGTGTTACAGGCTAAAACTCTGCGCTAGACGTTAGGATTAAAACTAAAAGGTTGTGTTAGAGGAACTGCACCTATAAAAGGGGGATGAAAAACTAATTTGTGAACTATGCTATATATCCTCAGTGCGACTGGCGAGTATTGAGCCCCGGCCTCTAGAGGAAGCGCCTTGCGTACTCACCAGTATAATCCAAAATGGCGGCTCTCTCGTGTTTTATTTAGGATGTCTGGGATGATGAGAACAAAGCTCCTAGCTACTATCCTTCAACACTTTCTTTGATGGACTTAACTTATTGCGGGTAGCCCGAATGTGGCCTTACTTTGCTGCAGGTCTTTATTGAAATATATTACTAATTGTGACGTCGTTCAGAGTGTGTACAGTACTGTGTATTCCTATTGCTGCTAATAGCAACACACACCTTGGTTCCTACAAACACCACCATCAAGCGTACTATTCACTGTCTCATTTAGAAATGAAGACACTTTTCTTACAGTTGAAAGTGAACTGAAACAATGCTCATATATTTATACATGAAGGTTTGGGAACTTACAAATATTATCAATACTTATGAAACTATACTAGTTACAGGATAATGTTATCGATGTTGAACGGAAAATGTTTGTTTTTTTCCTACCATGATCCAGATGTGTTCCACGTCTAATTATTATTGACATAAAAACCCATCATTTACTTTTACAAAGGGCGCCCAAGCTATAAGCACAAAATACTTCATTTGAATACAGAATTTACATCATATTGAAAGAAGTCTTTTTTGTAGCAAAATATTTCTTGCACATTACAATTTTTTGTTAATCTTGACTAGCTAAACATTAATAAAAAACTTCTAAGATATCTATTTTGATTCATAAAGCTTATTTTAAATTTTGGCAAGTTTCTGATGTAGATATCTAGCTATAAAAATCAAGGTTGAATTTGAAATACAGATAAAATGATTCCAAAGTTGTTCGTTGTTCACAAATAGAAGAATCGATACATTTTTACCAAATTTGTACAAGAACAAACAAAGCCTTGGTTTGGAAATCATTTTAAAGGTTCTTTATGCTCCTCAATTCAATAATTCTGGATTCATGAGTTGGTTGAAACTTTCAAATATAACTATTCTATTAATGTTTCGTCAAATGTGAATTATAAATATAACCTTTCCAAGGGTCTAGCACAGAATTATCGCATAGTTAAAATAAATTGAATTATCAGCCCTTAAAAAAAACACCTCATAAACGTTCGTAGAATCCAGTTTAAATATTGAAGAAGCTCTCAAAAATCGGTTACATAACGTTTTGAAAACAAATAAATAAATACATATATATTAATATATATAAATATATATATGTAACCACGGAGATATTTTATTTTGTGATAAGAACAATACAAGAAGCATTATTAATTTTTTTGAGGTAATTAACGCGAAGTTTCTGAACCAACTGATTATATCAAAACACGGCTTATAAACTACCTAACTTAAATCCAGAACATACATAACACTCATTCCCCAGCCGTTTATTTATCACTGTAGAAGGGTTAACCCACTGATAGCTCAGTAGGCAGAGAAGCTACCGACTAGGCTAAGGTATCGGAAAATTAAGAATGAATCCCTTCCTTGATTCCGATCTAGTATCAACATGGACTAGTTATACAGACTGAAATATTGTTCTTGGTCCTAATGCCCTCCCCCCCTCCTTCTCACCTCTTACCACGAAATATAACCATTGACACCAAGTATGATTATAGTAAAAGAGGAGTGAGTACATATAATTAATACAGGTTAAGGTGCGGCCGAAGGGAGCGCGAGTAATTTTACAGTTTTTATAGCATTAAATTTTGTTGACCATAATATATAAAATATTTCCAGTGGCAACATAGATTTAAGTTTTCTGCACATGCTAATATCAACAGATCTTGAATATCAGTCAAGGGTGTCCTGATATTTGGTCAAAATATTTTCTCTTTATTTAAAAAGTTTGACAAAATTCCAGGACACCCTTGACAGATATTCAAGATCTGTTGATATTAGCATGTGCAGAAAAATAAGCTCTATGTTGCTACTGGAGAAATATTTTATTTATTTTTGCCAACAAAATGTATATTCTATAAAAATGGTAAAGGCACTTGCGCTCCCTTCTGCCGCACCTTAACATCAAATTAAAAAGTTTTTTTTTAAATTTTGACACAATTGCTATACATACATATATATACATAGTTTTCTACCACGTGTAACAAGTTAGGATTAAACGAACACGAGGATTAAACCTAATATCAAACTACGTATATCCTTTTTGTAGTTACTAGTTAGGATACCTTTTATTATGTTACCTACCATAATGTTTATTAGAACTTAATCATTTAATTTTGCAAGCGCTTTGTTTGACAATGTATTTAACCGCCGACCCATTGAACATACTCGTGGAACTACGCGTTCCCACGTACCATGGTTTGGGAATAACTCTCTTTTACATTGATTAAATGAGAAAAGAGAGGTAAATTAATTATATTTGTAATTGGATTAATAAGTAATAATTGTATGAATTTGAGATAGGACTATGGTCGGCTACTAGCAACTACTGAGGACAGAATGATCCTGGGTAGTTCATGCTTGCTAGTAGCAGACCATAGCCCTGGGCACAGAATGGTCCTGGGTAGTTCATGCTTGCTAGTAGCCGACCATAGTCCTGAGGACAGAATGATCCTGAGTAGTTCATGCTTGCTAGTAGCCGACCATAGCCCTGAGGACAGAATGATCCTGAGTAGTTCATGCTTGCTAGTAGCCGACCATAGCCCTGGGCACAGAATGGTCCTGGGTAGTTCATGCTTGCTAGTAGCCGACCATAGTCCTGAGGACAGAATGATCCTGAGTAGTTCATGCTTGCTAGTAGCCGACCATAGTCCTGAGTATCTCGGTAGTGAAAGTACCAGAATGCAAAGTCTCACTCCCTGGTGTTACTCATCACAATTACCGCACACCTGATAGTAAGACAATAAACCTGTGTAAGTGAGAACACACGGATGTTAAGTAACCACCCGGATAAAAGGAAGCGCCGACCGGAGGGAATGATGGTTATAATGTCAACACACGGTTCATGCTCTACATATTGCGCTCATACATACCCTGGCCGGAAACAAAGTAGGGATGTTGTAGCCGCCATGGATGTATGTGCCAGTACATCTTACACTGGATATGTTCTAGTACATCTCACACTGGATATGTTCTAGTACATCTCACTTACACTGTATATGTGCCAGTACACCTCACTTACACTGGATATGTGCCAGTAGATCTCACTTACACTGAATATGTTCTAGTACACCTCACACTGAATATGTTCTAGTACATCTCACTTACACTGGATATGTGCCAGTACACCTCACTTACACGGGATATGTGCCAGTACACCTCACTTACACTGGATATGTGCCAGTACATCTCACTTACACTGGATATGTGCCAGTACATCTCACTTACACTGGATATGTGCCAGTACATCTCACTTACACTGGATATGTGCCAGTACATTTCACTTACACTGGATATGTGCCAGTACACCTCACTTACACTGGATATGTGCCAGTACACCTCACTTACACTGGATATGTGCCAGTACATCTCACTTACACTGGATATGCTCTAGTACATCTCACTTACACTGGATATGTGCCAATACATCTCACTTACACTGGATATGTGCCAATACATCTCACTTACACTGGATATGTGCCAATACATCTCAATTACACTGGATATGTGCCAGTACACCTCACTTACAATGGATATGTGCCAGTACACCTCACTTACACTGGATATGTTCTAGTACATCTCACTTACACTGTATATGTGCCAGTACACCTCACTTACACTGGATATGTGCCAGTAGATCTCACTTACACTGAATATGTTCTAGTACACCTCACTGAATATGTTCTAGTACATCTCACTTACACTGGATATGTGCCAGTACACCTCACTTACACTGGATATGTGCCAGTACACCTCACTTACACTGGATATGTGCCAGTACATCTCACTTACACTGGATATGTGCCAGTACATCTCACTTACACTGGATATGTGCCAGTACATCTCACTTACACTGGATATGTGCCAGTACATTTCACTTACACTGGATATGTGCCAGTACACCTCACTTACACTGGATATGTGCCAGTACACCTCACTTACACTGGATATGTGCCAGTACATCTCACTTACACTGGATATGCTCTAGTACATCTCACTTACACTGGATATGTGCCAGTACACCTCACTTACACTGGATATGTGCCAATACATCTCACTTACACTGGATATGTGCCAATACATCTCACTTACACTGGATATGTGCCAGTACATCTCACTTACACTGGATATGCTCTAGTACATCTCACTTACACTGGATATGTGCCAGTACATCTCACTTACACTGGATATGTGCCAATACATCTCACTTACACTGGATATGTGCCAGTACATCTCACTTACACTGGATATGCTCTAGTACATCTCACTTACACTGGATATGTGCCAATACATCTCACTTACACTGGATATGTGCCAATACATCTCAATTACACTGGATATGTGCCAGTACACCTCACTTACAATGGATATGTGCCAGTACACCTCACTTACACTGGATATGTTCTAGTACATCTCACTTACACTGTATATGTGCCAGTACATCTCACTTACACTGGATATGTGCCAGTACATCTCACTTACACTGGATATGTGCCAGTACACCTCACTTACACGGGATATGTGCCAGTACATCTCACACTGGATATGTGCCAGTACATCTCACATTGGATATGTGCCAGTACATCTCACTTACACTTGATATGTGCCAGTACATCTCACTTACTATGGATATGTGCCAATACACCTCACTTACACTGGATATGTGCCAGTGCGTCTCACTTACAATGGATATGTGCCAGTACATCTCACTTACACTGGATATGTGCCAATACACCTCACTTACACTGGATATGTGCCAGTGCGTCTCACTTACAATGGATATGTGCCAGTGCGTCTCACTTACAATGGATATGTGCCAGTGCGTCTCACTTACAATGGATATGTGCCAGTGCGTCTCACTTACAATGGATATGTGCCAGTGCGTCTCACTTACAATGGATATGCGCCAGTGCGTCTCACTTACAATGGATATGTGCCAGTGCGTCTCACTTACAATGGATATGTGCCAGTGCGTCTCACTTACAATGGATATGTGCCAGTACACCTCACTTACACTGGATATGTGCCAGTACACCTCACTTACACTGGATATGTGCCAGTACACCTCACTTACACTGGATATGTGCCAGTACGTCTCACTTACACTGGATATGTGCCAGTACGTCTCACTTACACTGGATATGTGCCAGTGCGTCTCACTTACACTGGATATGTGCCAGTGCTTCTCACTTACACTGGATATGTGCCAGTGCGTCTCACTTACAATGGATATGTGCCAGTACACCTCACTTACAATGGATATGTGCCAGTACACCTCGGCTACACTTGATCAGGACACCCGACCATAATTTACTTCAAAAAATATATTTCTAAGCTTTATTCTAAAAAATAAAACATTTGTGAATGAAAAAAGTTAATTTATATGATTCGGGACACGGTCGCTAAAACTAAGTAATTATCGAGATACGCGTAGTTAAACGTAATGGCGTAGAATCAGCAAGCAAAATAGAAATAAAATAGTTTCACGCGACATTATTATCAATAGTTGTGATGGTATTTTGAGTCAAGAACTAAACCGTCTTGCTAATAGTTCAGGTAACATACTTGATAATTGCTCTAATGGGGTAGAAGTGGGGTACATAAACCTTTGGGGGAAACCACCCTCGGTAGACCCGACTCAGATTCGAACCCTTATCTCCCCGTTATCAGCAGGCCAGTCTAACAGACGCCTTAGACCACTTGGCCACTGAGCGGGTCACGGAATATTATTCACTTTAAAATATAAATATACATGGAAATATTCAAATGTTAATTTAATCACAGGCTCTAATTTTATTTTTATTAGTTCTAAATTCCCAAGTGAGAATGTTAGATTATTTTACTCTAACATTTAACATTAAGATTAGTAACGGCTTAATTTAATAGGTAAGTTTGAGGGAGTTAATTGAGAGTAAATTCACCCACATTAGCGTGGAGAGGGGATGGAAACTAGTGATAAATCACCCAATGTATACCGGGTCGAGATTCAAACCTAACACCCCCGAGTTTAGAGCCTTGGAGCGTGTGCCAACTGGTACGGGCCGGATAATGAGATCCTTTTAGAGCCCATATCACGACCGATTTACCGGGTTATTAGGTACACGATCAAGATAGAACCAGGAAACAATGAGAAGTCTGGTTTTGTGCATTCTACAGTAATATTGGCATCAGTTTGATAATTCTTTTATTTTAAAATAGTCAATTTGATATGTTACTGTATTTTTTTAAATATAGTAAAATGGTTTTACCGATCGTAATTCCACCGTTTTCTAATGAAAGCCACATGAGTACTACCTCCCTAAATGATGTATTATCCGCGGGATTACGCAAAGACGATCATTCAGTCACAGTTTTCATCCAACTAATCATTATAGGGGTGTGCGAAGGCCACTTTTTAAATGCGAAGTGAAGTCTAAGCGAATCCTGAAACTTGCGAAGAAAAGTCGAAGTCGAAGCTACCTAGGGAATTTTTGTTATCCTCACATAACGCTACTTTTAATTTTTAAATTAATTATTTTTCTAGATCTTGTCAGGAAAATGTCCTTATTTGTTCATCAAAGGACTATATTAATAATTAAAGTACACAGGCTTACTGATTAGCTTAGTAACTTATCAATTAAGTTTTAATTTTTACTTACATCGTGGAGTCTATAATATTATGTTGCAAACTTTACATCTGCATGTTTTTACTTTCTCTCTATCTTACAGGTAGAGAAAGTATGGTGATCGTCAAAAAAATCGAACTCGAGATTTTGATGAATTTTGACGTTTCATGACTCCCTGAATCCGAAAAAGTGGTTTTTGAATTTCCGTCTGTCTGTCTGTCTGCCTGTCTGTCTGTCTGTCTGTCTGTCTGTACCTCCAACTAGAGCCTAAACTATTTTACCGATTGAGCTGAAACTTGATATCTAGGGTTTTCATATGGTTGCCCCGAGGGGTTTTTGGAATTGGATATCTACCCCTAAAATTAAGGGTAGTTTACTATGGGAAAAAAGAGAAAAAGTCGATTTTCTCAAAATCGGCTCTAACGATTTTGATTAAATTTCATTTATGAACGTTAATAAATATTCCAAACAAAATGGCTACCCTCAATATTTCGGCAAAATGGCTTTAAGGGCTCCGGTCTGATGCGTAAATTAACATTTTTTATAATAGCTCCGAAACTATTTGAGATATGAAATTACTTAGCATTACAAATATGTATATATATATATATTTATAATACAAATATTTTATTCGAAACATATTTTTATAAAATTAATAATTTTCAATCTATACGCAATTATATATATATTTTTAACTGTTTGGATATTAAAGCTTAAGTATTGCGATCGTAAAAAAAAACTAACCTGAAATGTTGATGGATTTCGACGTCTCATGACCCCCCGAACCCTAAAAAATAATCTTTGCCAATATTTACATTTTTTATTGGTCAAAATGTATAAATGAATAATTAAATATTAATGCGATGACTTGAAGATGTGCAACACCTTATAAAATGTTAAAACTTTAACCAGAAATCGAAATTTTAATACGAAGTGTTTACCCTTGTGGAAGACATTAAACTGTTTGAAATGCTCTTAGGTGGACAAAGATGCGCCTCTTTTCTCATTGATTCTATATCATTGTATATTATTTTATGCGTGTTCTTATGTGGAATGGTGATGATAAAATGTACATTATTCCGTTCAGAAATCTTACGAGTTTATAGAAAGAGAGAGAAAGTCTGTGCGGTGCGCCGTACCATTTAATTTATCTGCATTTCTCTGATAATAATTACAAATTGAATTCTGTTCTCGTTTCCTACTTTCCGTATCAGCCATTTTGATTAATAAAGAAAATGCGAAGAAGCTATGAAAAACTTGTGTGTCAAAATGCACTTGTAAATTTGTCACAGATAATTCCGAAGAGATAGAATATGAAGGACTATGGTGTTATTTCTTTATAGGTAGTTTTATTTCTTACCCAATTATGTTGGTGATAGTGAATATAATATATTAACATTTACTTACTCGGTTTTGATCCATGCTTACGTTGTGTTAGTTAAATTACTAGTTAGTGTTAAAATTCTGTTCAGTAACGGTTTTAAAATTATCAAATATTGAAAAATGTAATATTTAGTAAGATTAAAATTAAATCGTTTGATAATTTATCGACTTTTATACTTCCTTCGAAATTTTTCGAATATGCGAAGGTTATTGTAGATGTCGAAGTTGAAGTCGAAGGAGATTTGACCTTCGACTTCGACTTCGACTTTTCGAAGCTTCGCACACCATTTCTAATCAAACCGACATTTCGAGCTGTAATCCAAAATTTGTTTAAAAATACCCACATGAAAGTAACATCGTAAAAATCAACAAATGTTAGAATTTCGCGACGATTGTCGTTGAGAGGCTGTGTTTGTGAAATGTAGGCTACAGCCGTAGAGCGCTAGTTATCAGCAATCTAACAAGATTCTAGCGCAACGAGCTGAGTAAAACAGTGACCACTACATTCTGCATATAGATAGGACAGGAAGAGGGGGACTTGCAAGTAAAAATATGTAACTATTTGTTTATCTAGGAACCAGCTGAAGTGACTCAGTTACTACGCAGTACTTTGCCAAATTGAAGAATACTTGTTTGAACCCAATCATTTGTAGATGTGTTTCTTATGGGCTCGTTTTACTAACCCTTGTTCATAAAATTAAAAACTTGGATTGCTGTTAAATAATATAAATTAATCCTTGAATGTCATAGGCCGGCTAAGTGTACTCAAAATCAAGCATAAATATAATACTTAATGTCTGTTCACCGTAGGAATTGTCTTCTGAAAGGCCTTTTTCCCTACCAGAAATCTATTATAAAGTAGAATATTGGTAAGAAAAAAGACCTTTCAGAGAGTAATATCTACCGTGAATGGAGTTTACTTACTTTATGACATTAAAAACTCGAAAGTTCACTGCCGCACTCATAAAAGTACGCCACCTATCCCTATTGTGAGCTAATTCTATCCAGTCTATCTCATTACACCCTATCTCTCTCAGGTCTATCCAAATGCTATACTCCCATCTGCGTCTGGGTCTTCCCAGTGATCTATTCCTATTGGATCTGCCAGCCAATACCTTGAACGCGGTTCTAGATACTCCCATTTGCGATGCATGACCTGCCCACCGTAACCTGCGAGATTGTATTACCCTAACAATGTCTGGTGATAAGTACAGGGTATACAGCTCATCATTATGTAGCCTCCTCCACTTGCCGCTATATTTTCATAAGTCATTTAAATAACATCTCAATAAACCCGCCCACGATTCAAACCCAAACCTTCCTGTCACTAGAAAACTAGACGATACAAGACTGACACTATGGTCTACTTGCACACACGTACGGTTATTTAGTAATTAACTAGCATATTTATTCTTTCCAGATGTTTTATTCATCTTTGCTAGTATTTACCAATATGTGATCAAACATTTGTGTAGGTTTTAATGTGCAAATTCCCGATTTAGGCTAATATAAAGTTGTAGTAACTTACAGAAATAGAATGAACTGATCCGAAATATTATTGTAGCTTATACAAATTACCCATAATGTGTGTTTAAGACCCCATTTCTCAGCCAATTAACAAGAATATTAGATAAGAGTACGTGCTAACCAGAAAAAGTATCAACATGCAGTTTATGTCATATTTACTTGACAACAGCAAATATAGGATGAGGACAGTAGCGTTTTTCCATTCTAAATACGTGGAATATTGGTTTCATTGAAAACATAGGTTACCGTACTTCAAAGTGAGGCCTGGTTCGAGCCGTATTAAACACCCAAGTTACGCTTTATCCGTGGGGTTGGAGGGATCTTAAGGGCTTAACAAGAAATTCCACCTGTGCAATTAATAAGGAGGAGATTTTATTTTCTAAGTAAAAAGAAAATTTGAATATATATTTGAGTTTATTTTCTTTAGTCAAGCTCGCTACGTACTTACACAATGTGACTATCAACTCAAAATTGAGTTGCGTTGATTATAAAAGTACGCCACCTATCCCTATCTTGAGCTAGTGCTGTCCAGTCCAACTCATTACAACCTATCTCTATCTTGAGGTAGTTCTATCCAGTCCACCTCATTATACCCTATCCCTATCTTGAGCTACTTCAATCCAGTTTGTCTCATTACTTTGACGTTCATTTTAATGTTACTCTTCCATCTGCGACGAGGTCTTCCCGATGGTCTCTTCCCATTGGGTTTTCCAGTCAATACCCTGAACAAGGTTCTAAAATCTCCCATTTGCGCTGTAGGTCAATGTCCTCCCCACCGTAATCTATGTAACAATGTCTTGTAATGAATACTCATCATTATGTAACCTCCTCAACTCTGCGGCAGCCTCGTCCTTTTATAGACCATATAGCTTCCAAAAAACCTCGTTTTCAAACCTCCTGAATTTGTTTTCGTCATTTAAGGTGAGAGGCGATGTTTCACACTCATAGAGAACAACTGGTAAAATTATCGTTTTGTATACTCTTAGTTTTACATTCCTTGACAGCGGGTGAAATGTCAACAATTTATTGACCGAGTAGTAACATGTATTTCCCGTCTGTTTTCTTTTCCTGATTTCCAATTTAATATCGATATTTCTGTTTAAAATTGTCCCTAAATATTTTAACTCTTTAACCCTGTCAAATGATGTGTTGTTCGTAGTAATCTCTAAATTAGAATCTAGAATAAAATAATGTCCACTCAGCCGAGATGTGAAAAGAGTGATGACTTAAACCATTTGATCACTGATGAGTCATATTTCGAAATGAACCAATAAAATAGTTTGGTGTAATATTTGAGAATGGTTTGATATTCCAAAATGTATAATATTAATATAAATGAAACAAGCCGCTCTAAGAACCTCATCTCTTGGTATGTGGATAGTGACGTGGTGGGAGGTCAAGGTTCAACTCCCCACTCAATTACTTCTCACCCTCCGACCACGCGAATTATGGTACATTTCCTCTAACAGTAGTATAAGTATGAGAATAGCTCGGGTAAGTAGTATGATGATAAACTAATTTTTAATTAAGAAAAAATTAGTTGTAAAAATAATAAAAAGTATGACGTTATTTTCTGCATAGGTTTATAGTCTGAATCAATCGTCTGCTGTTCAGTAATTTTGTTAAATAAGTAGTAATATCCAAATCGTTAAGAGCCCTTGACGACATAATCTAAAAAAAATATAATTAAAATGCCAAAATTATAAAATTTCCAAGACCATATAACAAACAAACACACAAACAAAAGAAAAAAACATTATCTATTTTATAATAACGCTTAAACAGATTGTTCTATTTTATTTTTATATATTTGACAAACTTAACATTTTAATTTTGTATTTTTATGAATTCTTTAATTATACTTGATAAATATGCTCATAAAAAGTTAGCATTAGCAAAGTACAGCAAATAAATAGTATAATTCCCTAAATACAGTACACAATACTTCATTGTAATATTACTAATGATTTACAACTTCACGTGACCTAAAAAAATTCGTGTGGCAGTCACATTGTTTTGTTTATAGCAAGTATGCCGAAACAATCCAGGAAACTTATGAAATACATGATATATTTATTGTATTTCACAATTCCCTTTTCATTTTGTAAAATATATTTTCAAATATTTATAAAATAACATTAAAAAACCAACAAAAAATTCTGAAAATATAGCCTAGGAAACCGGTATTAGAATGAAATGTAGATATCACAACTAATTTCGCTATAACAAAATGTTTATTATACACAATACATACTTAATTACTTATTTAAGCATAGAAAAAACAATTTCTATAATTATTAATAAATAAATAATAAAATTTAATATATAAATCAACAAGGGCAAAGACGATTCACACACTATTACGTAGATGGCAATGGGTCGATTATACGACCACAATAACTTCTACTATCTGTTGGCAAAACATGCAACTACATAGAGGTTCATATTCTGACCATAGAGCATTCCTGTAAACAACTAAAGCAAGTAGGTTGAATTTCATATGGAACGTCATGACATTTTGATCTTTATAGCTCTGGTTAAACAATTAACCACAGACCGCTGAAGGGGTCGGGAATGGTAGGTTTTCTTTAAAAACTACCACGCGTAAAAACTAAACCCTGAATTAGAATTATTCTCCCGGTGACGCAGTAATTGTGGAAATGCTTGTTTTTAATTCTTAAAAACTAATGTGGAATACATGATTCACCACCCACTGTTCTCAGAGTGCTTTATATAATTTACACTTATTTGAAACTAAAGGTTATATATTTTTCACAGTTGCTAGCTTATTAAATTTGACTAACATTTTGGTTTAGGTGTGTAGATTGGGTCCTATCTTTGAATAATCGGCTTCTTTCACTTAATATCTCGTATAATGGTTAAAGTAAATGTTGCCGGGCAATCCAATGTATTTCTTTGTTGTTTACAGGGCGGAGCGTGATCTTTTTTTGGGTGGGGTCAGGTCAAAGCTTACCGGTTATAATTGTTCTCGCCTCGTGTGAACATATTAAATTAAATTCATCTAAGATTTCCTAATTTTTAAAAATCATTAAATATTATCAAATCACTAAACAATTGCCAAACCCTTCCTTCACCTCTGACAAGACGTGTATTAATCACAAATTGTGAATGTGAGGAATGCCAGGCCTCCACCGTGGTTCGGATTCCACGTTAAACTGTAGGTCCTCCATTTCATCTCACAATCACCCTACCATCACACATTAGCGTAAGTGCGTATAACCCGAACGGGTAGTAAGACGCGGTGCTAATAATAATACAGCAGAAAGAATATAATGATACAGGTTTTAAATTAAACTTAACATGTGATGACATTACTTGTACTAAAGTTGGGCGCGTCTGTCTCTTAATGCCATCTTATGAGTACCGCGGTATTTTAAGCATTCCATTAATTTGCCTAATACATGCCTATTTTTTGACACTTGGTTATAATTTACTTGGTTTATTTTAATTGATCATTTTCACTCATCATCTTACATCTGGGGTCTTAACACATATTAAAATAAAGCCACATAAACGCAAAAATCAAATATAGACCACCTTTATTGTATAGCGCGCTCGCTCATGCTGGCCCCAATCTCTAGTGTAAAGCTGGTGAGAGGGCAAGTCAAAGCTGCCCCGAGGCGGCTTCTATATTCAGTAACTAGAGCGCTGGTACAGTCCTCACATGACGTTTGGAGCGAGGGATGAATAGTCTAGACTTGAATAACGTATAACGAATCTAATAATTCACTGCTTATAGAGAATGGAGCTCCACTTCATATTCATGTTTTTTCCCAAAAATATTTTATATAATAAAACGAAAAAAAGTAAAAATATTATTTTTTTATGTTTAAACAATGTTGGAATAATGTTGGTGGTCCCTGGTTGCTTGTAAATTATATGCTCCTTAATGCGTGCACTTTGAAGTTATATATATATATATATAAATATATTTATCCCATTATAGAGATTTGTACTAAATGCACTTTGAATCTGGATTCTAACCACATTCTCTTCAACCTGCCATGTATCCTACATGTTAAATTCAATATACAATTGCACTAGCTCTGTTTCCTAAACCGACTGTTACCAACCTAACAAGTTGAGTATTATTGAAAAAAAAATATATTTACCTGGATGAGAGTGTTAAAAATATCTGCGATGGTAGAGCAGTTGGCGCGTGAAGCTGAAGATGGAGTTTTTAGATTTATTTCAGATGCCATTTATTAGTTGGTTGAACTTCTAATTTGCTAGTCTTCTCCGTATCTTGAGTTCTTCTATTAACTTGTCTTCTTTGCTCCACAATATTTTGATTACATTATCCTTTATCTTTTAAAAAAACAACTGCCCTTTTCACTGTGAATATATCGCATTAACCTTGTCATTTCCTTTGTTGATTATTCTTATAAGTTATTTAAATCTATAATCGATATTTATTTTATCTCTTATTACTGTGGGACTGAACCAATGATAACCCACTTTGGTGGCCCATTGGTCTAAGGTGTCATTCTTTCCATTGACTGGACTGCCAATGATTGGGGGATAGGGTTTTGGTTGAATGTGCTAAGCGTGATTTTATAGGGGTTACACTCGCCTTCCACGTAAATGTGGGTACACTCCCTCTAAATACAACCTGCCTGGCCCCTACACATTAGTGAAATTAGTACATATGCGTACTGTATAGCATAAAGGGTAGACATTACCACCATCACCACTTTCTGAAAGTTTTCTCTTATTATTTTCAGTGAGCCCTATAAAAATTGTTTGAAACTTTATATGACTTTATTAATCTAGGTTAGGATATCAGTTAAGTGTTAATAATTTAAATGGTGTAGTGTTTCTATGGTTATCCGGTTCTTGTTGTTTTATAATAATAAACGAAATTAATGAGTCTAGTTTGTCAAAAACTTATAATATTCCGCTCTTTACAATTTATTTGCTTAGTTTAGCTATTTTCTCTCTCTCTCTCTTTGACGGCTATTTTACAGTGTCCGTTGTCAGGTCTGGGTGAGGGATAGAAGGCGCTCACCTCCATCACACTTTGGGTGAAACGTACATTCCTTTTCTGACTTTATCCCTTCTGCCTATGGAAACATTTGACTCCATTTTATCCTCAGAGAGAAGTCTGCTATAGAGACCTATCACTAATGAGTGAACTCTTGCAAACAATATACGGACACGACATAAAAAGTAAGATTAAGGTTTAATAACTGCTAAGAAATTTATTTTAATGTTCCTTTTTCATTTAAATTTAAAATTGTCAGTTACATTTGTAACCTTCATTTAATTTTGTCTAAAAAGCCTATGGTGTCATTTTTTAAAGGGTAGCCCAACTATTTTTAAGTATTAAAAGGGTAGCCCAACTATTTTTAAGTATTAAAAAAGGGTTTTTAGTGCATCGCGATACATATTTTCCACTAAAACATAATATAAAGGGAATTTGAGGATGGGCATTGTTTTTCTTTGACCATAAACATTATTTGGACAATATCTACTTTCTTACCGCGCGTTTACCTCGTCGATTATACAACCAAGGTATATCTGAATGTCGTTCAGTCTTGTTTGTAATGAAACGGTTCATTGGTCTTGAGTTACGCTGTTTGAAAATCACCCCGAAATATGTCAACGCTATTTAAATTGCTAGCTTTTAAAAAATACGTTTAGTAATATTTATACTCTACCATTTTCTGTAGAGATTTTAAGTAATATTGACTTTGTAAATAAATTCTTCCACAGGCATTGATAAAACCCCTCAAAACATGACGTTATGTTGACGTCACCATAAATATTGGGTGCAAATTGGAACTATTTTATACCTGCGCCGCAGCATAGTTGCACCCTTTAGTGAATCCAGGCATATATTAGTTTCTTTTAACAGCTCTGACCCAACTGATAAAAATAGCCTACTTTTTCTAAAATTGTTCAACAACCCAATTTCGTCCGGTGAAAAGCTATTCTCTGCTCAAGTTGACTTATCTTTCTTTAACGTACACTACCGTAATATTATGTTAACTGGTTCATTAAAGCTAATTAGTAGAATTATGTAGCCTATACTACTAATATTATTTGGTGTTCTCTCTTTAGACAGGTTCTTTGCTTTGCCCATCAGGTCCTTTTTTATATCCTGAAACTTCATCTTTATTTTTTGAGGTCCTCCATCAGTTGCATTCTTGGTATTCTTGAGCCCCTTCTCTCTTCTCTCTTTCCTTCTCCTACATCGCCTAGTAAGCCATTCCTCTGACCCCTGCAGGCTGCCTTTATTCACATAATCACCTACAGAATAGCTCTCCTTCCATTTACTCTTATTATAACTTCTTCACTATTCACCCAAACCGTCCACTTTATCCACACTACTCTCCTCCAGCACCACACCTCAGAGCTTTCCCCTTTTTCCTCAGGGTCAACTCTTACCAGTGTTCTCCTCGCCTCATGTATAAATGATCTGTGACAAACAAAAACACTCCTAAATCTTGTAAATATGATTTGACTTAAAATGAAGTTGACATATTATAATTGCTATTGAAATTATATTTAATTTAGTTTATAGGTTATGGACGGGGAACTCGATTAGTCTTTTTATTTTGATAAACTGTTCTTGTTTTTATGTATATATGTTGGTATACACATAGCTCCACCCCAAACATCTATTTACTTAATATTGTACTTTATATTTAGTTACAAATTATATGTGGGCTAACTGTAAGAAAAAGCTCTGGCCTTAACATCGCTCAAATAAAGACAATATTATTGCTATCATCATTTTTTAGAAAGGTACGTTTATGATACGATCTCGTAAGACTTTTAAGATCCATATTTGTCAACGAAATAAATATATAGATACATTATTTATTCCATAAATGTCGAAACCGCCATTAAAATATTTTGTGCGATTAGCTTCGCCACAGCCAATATCAGAGAGAGACGAAGAAAAAGCAACTTGAATGGACCACAGATGATTCCTCTTGACCTTTCGATGGCGGAAGATGAATATGAAGATGGCACACATACCAGTTAGAACACACCTTGAATGTTTGGCCTTTCGACTTACCGGCTCCAGCTCGAGACTGGTTTTCAATCTGGTAGCTTATTTACAAAACGATGGAGATTATGACAAAAGTGACATTCACAATAAAGAAGAACGGAACATAAACTTTTATTGATTTGCCGCGCTGTGTACGTGTTTCTTTGACCACACTACTTTTAATGGCAATAGCTTCACTTATTTTCATTTGTTTTCTTTTTCCAGCTTGACTTGAATGGAAGTTGGGTCTCTGCCGAGAGTAGAATAAAGTTCTTGCACACATTATTATCGTTGTGGGATCACTCTTCCTTCCTCCTCTTGTCTCCAGTCTTGTTTAAAAGTTTCACTGCTGTCCTTTCATTAAAATTCACTCCTTTCGCGGTTTGTCAATCAGCATGATTTTTCAATACCTATGTAGTTTTTTCTGCCTTTTTTTTGTTAGTTCTTTTTGATGAACGCGGAATACCATGAAACAATAATTTGTTTATTATTTGGTATTAAATATTTAAAAACAAAATTTTACCATAATAATAAATACCTTTTAAAAAAAGTAATAACTCCTCTATTTATATGCCTTTAAACTATAATAATAATAATAATAATAATAATAATAATAATAATAGTTCTAATACATTCAACACACGTTCTTGACAAGCCATGATAACTTTCTCTGTGGTGTCCTCTACACATCTGGGAAGAAGTCTTGCAACACTAAATATAAAAAAACCACTCCCAGCTCACGCGGCCAAAATTCAAACCCCGAACTCCCCGTCAACGCCGATTTATTGGAGTTTAATTCGAACACATTACACGTTGTATCTGATTGCTTTATGTCCATTCTGAGGTCCACTCCGGTCAGTCCAGTATTCTATCTAATACGCGCGTGAATTGGAATATATCTGAAAGTTCTCGTCATTTTATAAGTGCTGTGATATATTTCATTTGGAATAAAATCTTATGCAATGGAATTATTGTTACAACTGATAATATAAGTTTGTTTTATGTTAAAAAGCTGTGGTGCTTCATTAAATTGTTGTATTTTGATGCTCCCATTATGTAAAATAGATATGATAGCAAGGATACTTAAGTCGGTAGTCGATCTGCCATTGTATTGAGTGCCCCAAGTTATAAACCCGCCAGGCTTTATAATTGTAACACTTATTTCTTTATCTTTGCCGTAAATTAATGGTATGTTGTTTATTAGTTGTTTAACACCTGTTAGCTATTAGATAGCACATCTGAATTTACAAAAATAAATATATAATGGATTTTAGATCAGGTTAATGTACACCAACAATAAGACTATCAGACCAAATCCAAACAACTTTTCATGGACCCATATATGATTTACAAATGGAGCTTATTTTATATAAAAAAATTAGCAAACATAATCTTATGTTTTCGCATATGTGTGCAACGATGATTAAATTGATACGAGCGAGAACAGACCTACATTAAATAGACCAGTGACATGGGTGTTTCTTAAGATAATACTTTGAACAGACCGGAACAAGCTCGGAATGGTATAAACAACTGGTTGCACCCAGGAAACTGTTGTGTGATGTTAGACTCTGAAAAGTCCAGGATGATACAAACAGCTTGTTGCACCAAGGAAACTGTTGTGTGATGTTAGACTCTGACAAGCCCAGGATGATACAAACAGCTTGTTGCACCCAGGAAACTGTTGTGTGATGTTAGACTCTGACAGGTCCAGGATGATACAAACAGCTTGTTGCAACCAGGAAACTGTTGTGTGATGTTAGACTCTAACAGGTCCCAGGATGATACAAACAGCTTGTTGCACCCAGGAAACTGTTGTGTGATGTTAGACTCTGACAGGCCCAGGATGATACAAACAGCTTGTTGCACCCAGGAAACTGTTGTGTGATGTTAGACTCTGAAAAGTCCAGGATGATACAAACAGCTTGTTGCACCCAGGAAACTAGTTGTGTGATGTTAGACTCTGACAAGCCCAGGATGATACAAACAGCTTGTTGCACCCAGGAAACTGTTGTGTGATGTTAGACTCTGACAAGCCCAGGATGATACAAACAGCTTGTTGCACCCAGGAAACTGTTGTGTGATGTTAGACTCTGACAAGTCCAGGATGATACAAAACAGCTTGTTGCACCCAGGAAACTGTTGTGTGATGTTAGACTCTGACAAGCCCAGGATGATACAAACAGCTTGTTGCACCCAGGAAACTGTTGTGTGATGTTAGACTCTGACAAGCCCAGGATGATACAAACAGCTTGTTGCACCCAGGAAACTGTTGTGTGATGTTAGACTCTGAAAAGTCCAGGATGATACAAACAGCTTGTTGCACCAAGGAAACTGTTGTGTGATGTTAGACTCTGACAAGCCCAGGATGATACAAACAGCTTGTTGCACCCAGGAAACTGTTGTGTGATGTTAGACTCTGACAAGCCCAGGATGATACAAACAGCTTGTTGCACCCAGGAAACTGTTGTGTGATGTTAGACTCTGACAGGTCCAGGATGATACAAACAGCTTGTTGCACCCAGGAAACTGTTGTGTGATGTTAGACTCTGATGTCTTGAACACTCTTGTATGGCCTGTAGATTGGCCTCTATGTATATATTAACACCACTTCCTACTACTGGAGCTAATGAGTGAATGATGAGGGAGATAAAATTGAGATGAAGTTAATGCGCTCGCCTTTGTGTGAGTATAGAATGGGAACTATCTAGGTGAAAACCACCTCATTAGCCTACAACCAGTCGGGATTCTAACCCTGAACTTCCTATCACCGGTAGACCAGACTACATGAGCCGGATATTGGCGACACTGTCGTAGTTTGTTTTTAATACCTGCCGAAGTTTTATTCTTCCATGGGACGATTTTGTCAAACACAGAAATACAATATGTGCTTTTGGTTGACAGATTGACTCAGAAACATATTTTCTGGCACCACCAACTTCCGGTTATACTACCGACACTTTTATAAAACATTCCATTTGGTTAAATTAGTTCTATTCCTTGAGAAAAATATAAACTCACTAGACTGAGTTTTGGAAATTTCCGCATATAGGTCCTACATTCGTCAATTTTTTTTCAAAATCAAAAATTTCGTATCTGTCAATTTCGGCCGCCCAGGTTGGTTTTATTCGGGTGTTGGTGTGAATGTTTGATGGACTCCCAGTGTGTGTGACCGTATGAAGAATTTTGAAGGTTGAATGACGAGAGATAGGCCTACAACTCAAAGACGTGGAGCTGTGAAAGAGTTATTATCTCTTTTTGAAGTGTGCACCACATCAATGAAGTTGTGGCCCGACAGTCGGGTATTGGAGATACTGTCACTCAATGGCAGAGATACACATGACTTGCAGCCATACTGAGTATATGAACGAGCTGGTATTGGAGATACTGTCACTCAATGGCAGAGATACACATGACTTGCAGCCTACTGAGTATATGAACGAGCTGGTATTGGAGATACTGTCACTCAATGGCAGAGATACACATGACTTGCAGCCTACTGAGTATATAAACGAGCTGGTATTGGAGATACTGTCACTCAATGGCAGAGATACACATGACTCGCAGCCTACTGAGTATATGAACGAGCTGGTATTGGAGATACTGTCACTCAATGGCAGAGATACACATGACTTGCAGCCTACTGAGTATATGAACGAGCTGGTATTGGAGATACTGTCACTCAATGGCAGAGATACACATGACTCGCAGCCTACTGAGTATATGAACGAGCTGGTATTGGAGATACTGTCACTCAATGGCAGAGATACACATGACTTGCAGCCTACTGAGTATATGAACGAGCTGGTATTGGAGATACTGTCACTCAATGGCAGAGATACACATGACTTGCAGCCTACTGAGTATATAACGAGCTGGTATTGGAGATACTGTCACTCAATGGCAGAGATACACATGACTGCAGCCTAACTGAGTATATAAACGAGCTGGTATTGGAGATACTGTCACTCAATGGCAGAGATACACATGACTCGCAGCCTACTGAGTATATAACGAGCTGGTATTGGAGATACGTCACTCATGGCAGAGATACACATGACTTGCAGTCTACTGAGTATATGAAACGAGCTGGTATTGGAGATACTGTCACTCACTGGCAGAGATACACATGACTTGCAGCCTACTGAGTATATAAACGAGCTGGTATTGGAGATACTGTCACTCATGGCAGAATACACATGACTTGCAGCCTACTGAGTATATGAACGAGCTGAGTTGGCGAAGACGGCACCTGGCGCACATATATGTAGACTATATGTTTGTTCTAAGGCTAGTAAAGATTAGAATGTAAGATTTACTAGTCTTCGATATTTTACGGTAACATACACATAGAACCATTTCATTATCTAGTGTGCTGGTTGCGGGGGGAAAGGGGGCAGATGATATCAAGTACTTAAGCCTACCTTAAAATTACTTTAGTTATATAATTGACTGGCATTAAACTACCCGGGTTTTCCCGGTATTTCAGGGTAAAAATATTAAAAGGGTTAAAAAGTGCAGAAAAGGCAAAATGGGTAAAAAGTAATTCTAATTAATTATTTTAAATGTGTATCATTAAATTGAGCTATTAGTATTTAATGTTTCAACTATTTTAATTTATAAATATTTAAAAAATGTTCATATTTCTCCATCTCTATTCCCCCCCCCCCCCGTAAATAACGACCAACTTGGCGCACAACCTTAAGAACCACTGCTCGAGTTTACTTGGTGGCACAACTTTTGAAAACACGCCTAGAAGTATTACTTGGCGGCACAACCTTTGAGAACCACTGCTCTAGAAGTTATTTAATTGGCGGCACAACCTTTGAGAACCACTGCTCTAGAAGTTATTTACTTGGCGGCACAACCTATGAGAACCATTGCTCTAGAAGTTATTTATTGGCGGCACAACCTTTGAGAACCATTGCTCTAGAAGTTATTTACTTGGCGGCACAACCTTTGAGAACCACTGCTCTAGAAGTTATTTACTTGGCGGCACAACCTTTGAGAACCACTGCTCTAGAAGTTATTTAGAACTTTAGTTGTAATTAAAGCTCAATTCATCCGTTTGTCACCAAATAATTATTTCTTAAATCAGTTTTGTGTGCCTGCATCATTGTAAACAATATTTGAAGCAACATTAAAGGGTCCGTGGCCCACCTGACCCCCCCCCCCCCCCCCTTATTTACGCCTATATGGTTATTCTAGCGTGATGCGTGACTTTGTTTTAGAAGGGAGTAGGTAAATGCGATAACGGTGTAGTGATAAAAGAGGAAGGAGGGTAAAAAAGGTTGAAAAATTATTGTTACAGCTGTTTTTTTTAACTTCCCCCCAAAAAATGACTTTAACGGCGTTGCGTTGATCCAATTAAAAATCTTTTAGTCCTTAGAGTTTCACGGAGAGGCTTCTTTTAAGTTTCTATTATTGTATGGTGATTATTTTCTATGCTAAACGTTAATTAATAAAATATTTTTTTTCCATAATATTTGTTTTGATTTACCCCTTGAACTTCGTTTTAGCTAAAGAGTCCAGTTTATCAATAAAATTAACTATACGAGATAAGCGTTGAAGTGTCACAAAATTTCAAGTGTGTATGTTTAGTTGCTAAATGTACGACTTTTCACAGATTCATTGAAGGCGACGTTTTGGAATGCTTTTATTTCGACACCTTAGCTCAGTCAGAAGTGCAGCCGCCTATTGAGCTAAAGGACCTGTGTTCGATTTAAGATATAGCCTAGAATTAAATGATTGGTAAAATTGAAGCTTCCTCATTAACGAAGCTGATTTAAGTGGCTTGGGGACTTATTATCTGTTATAAAATCAAGCTAGTTTGTAAGTATTTTTCTGATATAATCAATCGGTCTTTAAGTGCATTTTAAATACCCCTAAACAATAATAAACAGGAGTGCTTTTAATTAGTAGATATCCATAGTTAACTAAAATGTATTATTCTAGTTCTTTTTGCAACAAACAAATATACTGTATAATATGTACTAGGCGTAGGAAACTGTTACTTGTATTGGTACCTAAGCGTCGATTGACTATTTAGTGTTAGCTACGTTAATATCAAAACTCCTGTATACCCTTCAGCCACATTTGTGTCATAATGAATATTATCCCAACAAGCTCAAAATATTTGTCGACTCCTTTTTAACAAATATTCTACCAGTATAAGCTACTGACGACTGACTCGAGACCAAATCAGCTTAAGGCAAGAAACCTACAACAAAACTTAGTTCAAAGAAACAAACCCAACTTATCAGTAATACATTAAATCAAACACGGGAACCTTTAATCAGAACACAAATGATCTAAAACAAAAAAAAATTGCTCTCCTAAGACAAAATCGTTAAAAAAAATGCTTGAGTCTATGCTATACAGCGACTTTAAATTTGTTGGAAAGTTTAAGATATTCATGTATTATTTTGTATTGTTTGAAATTAATTCTAGCACCGGTGGCTGGGGTTCGAATTTAGGTGGTGTGCACTTGGAATTTTTTTTTTTTACACTTGTGATTTATCACTTTGGGTTCAATATTTATTTCGAAGATAATACTATTTCACCTACTCCAAATTACCTTCCTCATCTTTATTCTTCAGATTAAGCTTTTAATGGTAAAACTTAGGCTTACAAAGGTTAAAGAAATGTTCAAATCTTCACACTTGATTGTATAGTCCTGTACTGATAGTGTAGCTAAACATGACGTGTGCAGTGGCAAAACAGAATATGCGCATGCGCCTCATATTCTTATGGTCCAAGTTGTATATATATATATATATATATATATATAAACGCATCTTGTAGTTTAGTTTGTTTTTCATGGCGACAACATGGTAGTAAATATATTTGTTTATGGGGGTAGTGAAACATGTTTCTTCCCACATAACAATACCACTACCCCTCGCGCAATCTTGGATTATCCTAGCTGAAATACACGGCTCGTTTGGCGCAGCTGTGAAAATAACCTTTTAATACTACCTTGTGTTTGTTTACTTGTGACTTGTATATCTCTAGCCAGTGTCAATTAAATCTCCTGATAATTACGTTAGGTTAGGTTAGGTTGGATTAGGGTTGCAAAACATAGTATGGGTTGGTGGTTAGGCTAAGTTATGTTATGTTAGGCTAGGTCTAAAAATAAAGGGATATTGCTTGATGGTTAGGTTATATTAGGTTATGATAGGTTGTATCTGCAAAAATTGAAACAACTCACTCGATAGCTAGGTTAGGCTAAATTAAGTTAAATTGGATTTTCCTATGTTAGGTTAGGTCTGCATAAATGAAATAAACAATTTTGTATATGTTTAGTCCATATGGTTGGTCCAAACGACCTCCCATTTACTTACTAATACTGAGTGAAAGGTCCTATAAAGATTGGTCCAAACTTCCCTCTCTCACTGTGCAGGATAATCTCACCGTCTTTTATCAAACTTTAAACCGGGGATGTTGTTATCTTCTCCACTACGGTTTGCTGTCCTCTCACCAAACTAATTCTGGTTTATTTATTTGTAACTATATCTCTTCAGCCCTTATCCTATCTAGGGCAATTTGTTAATCTGGTAGAATTACATGCATGATTAAAGGCAATATTCAAAAGGCTTAGGTTCTAGTATTAATTCAAGATTGTCTTTTTTTTCCATAATGGATACAATTTTTCTAAACACCCAAGTCCTCGAATTCATTGGTATGATGAATGCAGCAAGCTTGCCTTGTATGGTTCCACTATGGTGAACTTGAAAATATAGATCCATAGTTTGTGTAGTTCGTCAAGGTAAGACTGATATCTTTCAGGGTCAATGGAGTATTTATTATATTTAAAATGATATGTAAACGATATTTTCAAAACATCAATGTTGATGTTGCCGTCAGAGATATTTTTAGGTCGATGATTTTCAATAATCTGTGTTTGGCATATATGTCTGTGGTGCTATATATGTCATTGTGACTGAAGTAAACAAACCAGCTCAAACAAATTGTTTTACTTCTCGATGTAGAACGTTAATGTTTTCCATTCAAACTTGTTGGTGTCGGGGGCCCCACGTGCCATGTTGACAGTCGAACCTTCAAGTAGGCCACCGGGGACGGCCAGAGCCAGGGCAGAGGGGAAGGGGGGGAGCGGCGGTGATCGATTCAAGGTCCAAGTCGGTGTCCGTTGTGACTTTACGGAACCCTCCATTATCGGAGAGGAAAACCGACAACGTGTGCTAGGGCCGGTCATTGAAGTGTACAGAGCGACTGTACCTAGGAGAGTCTCTTGTGGGTAGTGTAACACAAGTCCACCCTCTACTCTACCTCCATTGTGTACACACACACACACACACACACACACACACACACACACACACACACACACACACACACACACACACACACACACACACACACACACAGGGGGCTCTGATTTATTTGGAAAGTAAGTGAGGAGTGGGTGGTAGATCTCAAAACAACATGAACAATGTCCTATGTCCGATGGATCCCGAGATAAGGCCTTTCAGGATTATGCTGTAATTGTTAATAGCCCAACTTGATACACTTCTGTTGCACTTCTTGTGACGTATAACTGCTGGCACACAGACAGGGCTGCAGCTACACTAACAGGGGTGCATCGAAGGGGACGCAGCAGTAGGCCTAAATCAATTAGTCTCCAAGTCCGTTGGCCTAAAGTCAGTAGGCTTAAAGTAATTTAGCCTAAAATATAAATGTATCGGCTACTTTATCTTGTTTCTCTTGTTTTGAAGGATATGTAAACCAGAATGTATTATCGTCTTCTCCTGGCTCCTAGAGTGCCTCCAAAGAGTTTATTTCAGAGTTAGTTTTAAAACACAACTAATTCTGATGGCTATAGTTTCCAAACTACCTAAAGTTGGGGATATGACAGTATTAGAAACTGAAATAATGTTTTATATAGTTAATTGTGACCTTGTCGGGTTCATGGGAGACTTTTAACACAGATCGGTTTTAACACTCACCTGATAAATCTAAACTCGTTGACATGATGACTTCATATAATATAACTATATGTACAATACACTTGACTCAACAAATCATATATTTGACTCAAATACATATTTATATAGTAAGGAGGGAACCCACTATAAATGGCCAGCATGGTCTGCATAGAATTCAATAGAATGCAACCCCCTTGGAGCACCCAGCTAAGTTTGGCACTGCACCAATGGAATGCAACCCTCTTGGAGCACCCAGCTAAGTTTGGCACTGCACCAATGGAATGCAACCCTCTTGGAGCACCCAGCTAAGTTTGGCACTGCACCAATGGAATGCAACCCTCTTGGAGCACCCAGCTAAGTTTGGCACTGCACCAATGGAATGCAACCCTCTTGGAGCACCCAGCTAAGTTTGGCACTGCACCAATGGAATGCAACCCTCTTGGAGCACCCAGCTAAGTTTGGCACTGCACCAATGGAATGCAACCCTCTTGGAGCACCCAGCTAAGTTTGGCACTGCACCAATGGAATGCTTCCTCCAAGATAATTCGTTCACCTTGAGTGGACAATACGTCTGTGACCACGTGTATGTGTGTGATGATAAGTACAGAAGCTGTGAGGAAGTACCCATTCTCTATTATGTCTCTGATGCAAGTAACAATGACATCAGGAAAAAGGACAACATCTAGCAACCAATATTGATGCTTTGACACTTCTTTAATACTTCCTGCACCAATAACCTGTTTTTTACGGCCCTTTTTTTCACGTTCTTCCCCCTCCGTACTAACTGCAACCAATAAATCCTATTCGCACGACCTCTTCATTGGAACTGGGATTTCCAAGGGACTTCAAACGTTGGCAAGTCCGGTGCCGTGCCGTGCCGTGCCGTGCCGTGCCGGGCGTTACAAGTGGGTTAGCTACGAGCTGAACTGACCGAACCGACCCATGACATTCCGTGCCGTGCCGGGCGTTACAAGTGGGTTAGCTACGAGCTGAACTGACCGAACCGACCCATGACATTCCGTGCCGTGCCGGGCGTTACAAGTGGGTTAGCTACGAGCTGAACTGACCGAACCGACCCATGACATTCCGTGCCGTGCCGGGCGTTACAAGTGGGTTAGCTACGAGCTGAACTGATTGAACCGACCCATGACATTCCGTGCCGTGCCGGGCGTTACAAGTGGGTTAGCTACGAGCTGAACTGATTGAACCGACCCATGCCAGTCCGTGCCGTGCCGGGCGTTACAAGTGGGTTAGCTACGAGCTGAACTGATCAAACCGACCCATGCCAGACCGTGCCGTGCCGTGCTGGGGGTTACAAGTGGGTTAGCTACGAGCTGAACTGACCGAACCGACCCATGACATTCCGTGCCGTGCCGGGCGTTACAAGTGGGTTAGCTACGAGCTGAACTGATCGAACCGACCCATGCCAGTCCGTGCCGTGCCGTGCCGGGGGTTACAAGTGGGTTAGCTACGAGCTGAACTGACCGAACCGACCCATGCCAGTCCGTGCCGTACTGTCCTTTTCTAGTCGGTTACTTCCTTAATTTTCTCTACATTCTTAAATTTAAACCTAAACCGATTAAAGCTAGAAAACTAAAAAATTTGGTTGAGGATTCTCTAATTAAAGCCTTCTCAGCCATTTCTTGGCAAAATGTAATAGTTCTTTATAATGTTATTAAAAAGGGAATGGTTTGAATGAAATGATACTTTAACTGTTTGACAGATAAGCTCCTACTAAAACAAAACGGGTTACTCAACCGACCGTTCCTTGGTTGACTCATACTATATGAGTACTGATTTCCCACTGGGATATTGCCTTCAGGCAGTTTAAACAACCATACAAAACAGCCTTGACATGACATCTTGATTATTTGAGAAATATTGACTACTTAGAAATAGCTCTACACAGAACTTTCGCTAAGATAACTTCAGTATACACATAACCTATCACATAGCTCCTCGCCTAAACGTTTGTGGAAAGATTTAAGACAATAATATTAGGTGTTGGATGCAAACGAAATAGTGACACTAAAATCTCCATAGTGTCTGAGATATTATTTCTCATTTTCTGAATACACCGAATTTAATTGACCCCATAAAAATAAACAAGACTCTAACGAATTTATTTTCTCATCCAAAGATCATGAAAAATAATTTACAAGCAATAACACTACTAGACGTTGCGCAATCAATAAAACGAATCAAAACATATTAGCAAGAAAATGACCAAATTCCAATCATTTTTTTATGTTTAAAACTCTATCAGAGATATCTTTATTCATTCTTTAAAAGTAGGAATTTTTCTCTCTTTGTGTGAATCTACAACAGTGAGGCCAATCTCCAAAAATCCTTTGCCAACCTCTTCGGTGACGGATTATAGATCTTTAAGCCTACTTCCCGCTCTATCAAAAGCCTGTGAATATATCGTACACACACAAATCTATAGCTTCATAAATCATCACAAGCTGCTAGACAACAACCAAGACTCGGTCCTTGGCCCTCTCCCGCACAAGTAAACTGTCGTTTGAGCTTTGATTTACATACATGGCGCGTAGCTAATAGTAAACAATACATAGTTATAACCAACCGTTTATAGTAAAATGTAATGACCAAAGACGTAGACAATGCGTTTGCTTTATATTGAACAAGCGCATAAAATAAAATAAAAATTATCGGCCTAAAGTACGTTACACACACTATACTATAGATAGGTGTAGTATATCTCATTTTAGTCAGTAGTAAAAGTGAAATAATTTTATTTAGTTAATTGTTAAAGTTAAAATTAGATACCTATTACCTTATACTTGATAATTTGATAGTACCTAGCATAATAACTTAAAGTATAACTTGAACTTTAAAAAATAAGGTTATTATTTAGCACCGCGTCTTACTACCCGTTTGGTTTATACGCTTAAGTACTAATTACGCTAATGAATTAGGAATTGGGAAGGTTGAATTTAGAGGAAGTGAACCCGTATTTGCGTGGAGGGAGGGTGGAAAACAATTTAGGAAAAGCCCCCAGTTAACCCGACCGAGATTCGAACCTCGATCTCCCCGTCCTCGGCGGTCGAGCTCAACACGACTAGCGCGTTATCCAACTACGCCACCAAGGCGGGTAAAAAATAAGAAAAACACCATGCTTATTATCTTAAATCTACTAATATATTATTTTTTATAAAGCTTTTTTTCAACCAATCAATTTTTGTCCACATACTTTTAATGTTTTAACGATATTAAGTCCCATAAAATCATTATTTATATTTTCTAATCTTATCTTAACATTAATCTTATTCTTATATAGCTCCTTATTAAAATATTTTTAGATATTATTTTCTTAAAATGTTGGTGATTCAAATTTTTTCAAATTCTACAATATTTATAAATGAGTGCGTGCTATTGTGCAATGATACTATAGTTTTTTTACTTCATATTTGATCACAGGGACCAAAGAGAACCCCGCCACATTTAATTTAGACCTTGGTCAACTTCAAAGAAGACTGCATGTATTTAGAAACGACAGTATTCAACTTTCCAAATAAATCACACACATTGCCATCTCTTAACATCACAACAAATCATTGTAAATGTTACCGAAGACGACTTACACATACTTTGGCAAAATTACTATAGAACATCTATTTAAAGTGATTTGGCATACATATTAATTTAACCTCAAGTCACTTGGCCTAAAGGAAGACAAAGATTGAAAATATAAATTACATAAAAAACTACTGTTATTAAACTTGTTTAATACAGTTTTTATGTAATTATATTTAATCTTTGTCTACCTTGAGTGCTTGGTTCCACTATGCCGTAACTTATAAGATGGGTTCTTAGTGTAATTAGTCAAGGTAAGACCTTTCAAGGTAAATTGAGTGTAACCTACTTTGTACTCTAGGAAATTCTTGTTTTCATATTTTATTCAACGCATTCAAAATACTTGTAAATATTACACTGAGCCATATAATAATGTGTCAGCATTTTACAAAAGAGTATACCGTTTACATGTATGGATTTTCTTTGCTTACCAACTGGATACTATTTGTGCATCATCCTGTTGATATATTCACTGTAATAGCTTCTCTCTCTCTCTCTAGCGAACCCTCCTCCCTCTCCGTCACGGTCCTCGCTTCACCAAATAGAACATATCTCTCTCCTCATCTCACCTGTGCTCTGCCTCCAAACTTATAAAAAATTATCTCCGTGGCACAATTTATCGACGTATTGCCTGAGTTATATATTTTTTTACTTAAAAAAGAGGTTTTCCCACAAAAGTAGTACTTTATTCGACATCACTCTCCTAGGTGCATTTCAATCTTACGTCGTGAATGTATAATCTTACATAATGGAAATGATGAAAATTGGGTTTGGTTTCATAACTTGTGTGGATATCTCCAAAATCCTGTTCTACACCAACAATTACATTTCCTCAAATCAGTCACTTTAATGAAACGTAACATTTTACGCCTCTTTACTGCATTCTAAGTTGTATGAAAAAATGAGCATTCGTCTTAAAAATCTAAAAACATTGGGAATATTTCAGTTACAAAATAGTGGCAATATTAATACATACCTACTAAATGCATTCAATTATATATGTTGACCTCGTTGGTCGTTGGTCTTGACCCTATGATCGTGGGTTCGAACCCAACCGAGCTATATAAATCTGTAGCACAACTTCCTTCGGAGGGGAAGTAAAGCTGTTGGTTCCATGTCGACTGTGGCTTGTAAGAGAGCCCTGGAAGGTGTGAAAATACCTTTCCCGGCCCTTTCGCTCTAGCTCATAGAAATTCAGTGTGGAAGGCAGTGGGGAACCACCACACTTTCTAAACTCCCCTAGTACATGGTATTTATACCAGATGGTGCAGGCAGCACTAACCATCCTGATTGCATACCCAGCTCCAGATAGATAGAAATCACATCAAACCAACCTTCGGGTTGTCGACTTAAGGAGAAGATATACGTGTGGCAATTTAGTAGGGATAAAATATTGTATTTTCTATCTTAAGGTGGCCGCCTCGGTCAATGAGAACGTTCTATTCGCGCTCAGACCACATGGCTTAAAATACCATGGTCTGGGTCTATTTCTGGAACTTTTTCTTTAATCTGGCCAATATTATACTCCCTTTCCCCCTTCGCCTACAACCACACTTTGTCATGTCAATAAGAAAGAGGGGAAAGAAAACTACGGACATTATATCTCAAGACAAAGGATGAAGTTCACTGCTAGTTCTAAAATATACTAAAAAATTTCTGTTGTGAACCTATAAAAATATTACTTTGTTAGTTAGAGGGAGGCGTAAAATGAGCTAATGTCACATTTTCGCACATTTTTTCTATTAATAAATCTCAAACTATGGGGTTGTCACGCAAAAAGAGTCATTTTGGTATCTATAGACTTTAGTTTGGTGTGACCCATATTTCGAAATAAATATTGCGTTAGAGCAGAACGTCTGCGCGGTAAATTATCTCTTACTGAGTTGTCTCCCTTAGTCTTTTTACCATCTAGTTTTTTTAAAAGCTTAACCGTATGTATATTAAATATATATTTTGAAAACCGTTCCGACCCCTTTCCTTTAAAACTGATGAATATGACTGTGCGTATGTTCTGTAGAGGGGGAGTAGAGTAGAAAGGAGATAATTTGCTTTTTGTTAGATTTCAAAATCGACTCTTCATGCGTCCACCTTTCCCTGAAAAAAATAAATAATTAGGTTTCACAAAAAAAGGTCTTTTATCCATACACGCCACTGACCATGGTAGCGCATAAAGGAGAAATATTAAACATACTTTACAGATGAATTAACGTAAGCCTATTAAAAATAATCCCTATAGTAAACACAAAGTCCAAACTTTTTTTTTATAAATTCAAAATATTTCCGATGAATTATTGAAGGTTGAAGCAAGATGTAATGTATAAAACTATTTTGAATCAGAAATTACAAATATCTAATTTTTCTAATTTAATTTTATAAATCTAATGTAAACACAACATTTAAGTTTTTTATTTTAAATATTAATATTTCTCATTACTGAATCATAACATTTTCCAAACTGACGATATGATTTTATAAAATCATATTTGTTTAAAAGTTGTAACTGAAAATGTGAATCAAGCGAGATCCCCCGACTCCTTCCGCCAAAATATCCAGGCTACGTCCCGTACCCAGGGTCATACATAATCTCTTGACAACAGCAAAAATGGGATCCATATAATAATTCTTTAATTTAAATATTTTTTCAAACTTGTTCTATATTTTTAAATAGTGGTAGAACTGTTTGGCTAGTCTGATTTCCACTGTTTTCTAAAGTATAATACAGATGAGCGTACACGACACCTCTTGTTTGGCCTGTATTACTTATCCAAGAGGTGGATGGGCTCTCAATGATGGATGTATCAGTGCGTTAGCAACTTGAAGACAACGTCTTGGTCATTCTTTATACTACCGGATGTAGATCTATGTTATTATGTAATTAATTCCACTGTGATATATGGATCTAATCAGGTGCGGATACAGGGGGGGTCAAAGGGTCAGCTGACCCCCCTGTGGTGTTTAGAAAATTAATTTAAAAAATGTATATTTAGAAATAAAATACTAAAAAATTAAATCATACAAGTTTTTATCTTTCCTAGGGATGTGCGAATGTTCTTTTAGTCTCAGGTGAAGCAAAGATTGAAGCATGCCAAGAAAGGTTGAAGCTGAAACCAAATACAGTTTTTTTTATCAAATAACACTATTATTAATTTTTAAATTATCTAATAATACTTCTAAATAAAGAGAAAGTTTAGTAGGGAAAAAACACACTATATTATATTTGTTTTGTGCTGACATATCTGAGTTTATTCCTGCTTGCGTTATAGGTAGATATAATTCAATATCAAGTTAGTGTTAAAATACTTTTTATTGCTGTTATGTGATTATTATAATTTATTTAAATGGGTAGTAATTAGTGATTTTCAAATATTTTCGTTATTTATAGAGGTTTTATTTTATCTTCAAAACTTCTCAAGATGCTAAGGTGGTTGTCGAAGTGACGAAGTCGAATCGAAGGTGACTTAGGCTTCAACTTTGACTTTGACATTTCGAAGATTTGCACACCCCTACTGAATTCCTAGTGCAGGCTGTTCACCTCATACACCTGTCTTCAACACAAGTAGTGGACCGAGTTAAAGAGGGGTGGAGTGTGCTATTTTTAGAAAGACTTACCCCCCCCTTCCAG
Source organism: Timema podura (assembly GCA_033556935.1). Lineage (NCBI taxonomy): Eukaryota > Metazoa > Arthropoda > Insecta > Phasmatodea > Timematidae > Timema > Timema podura. The sequence goes on from JAVRXN010000011.1 coordinate 3,166,322, forward strand.
TGAAAAGTACGCTAATCTGTTTCAAACCAGTCAGAGGTAGCTGGAAATATTTACTTTTAGAATACCGGAACGATTCGTTCGAGTGGCCTTAGACGAGGAACATTTTACGTGTGTGTTTCGTTTTGTTAATGCTTATGTGCAATAAAGTGTAATCTATAAATATTTCAGTCTATTTGTGATTATAATGACCTATGATGGTTTTCTTTACTCTTAGTAAACTGTGAGTGTGATACTTCTTCCTGCTATTCAATTTTGTGTTAAATTATTGTCTTTGCTAGTTATGTGATTTGAATGCAAGTATTGATATTATAATGTCAAAAAGAAAGGGACAGACGGATTTATTTTGTTTTTTCAAGAAAAAAAATCCTGAATCAACAGGAAACGAAACTGTGGATTTAATTGAAAATAGTGCGTCAGTGAACTTAGTTTGTGACTCACCCTCAACCAGTGGATTTAATTCAAATACTAAAATCTCTATAGAAAGTGTAGGACCAGAAAAATTTGATATTGGCAACTTTGTTGGAGCTGAAACTATTTCCGATGACTTAAAATACCACATGCTAGTAGAACCGTGGACTCCACCACTAAGCTACAAGTTCCCTAATGTTGTTCAGTCAGGAGGTATTAGACATTTTCAAAGATCATGGCTGGACAAGTTTGTTTGGTTGACGTACAGTGCTAAGGACAATGGCGCTTATTGTATTGCATGTGTACTTTTTGGATCAAAGGAAGGAGGTAGGAGTAGAATATCTCTCGGAAGCTTTGTACGGACTCCGTTTCTAAACTACAAAAAAGGAAATGAAATGCTTTGCGGACACGCCTCCAATGAATATCATAAAACAGCAATTATAAGATGTTCTGAATTTAAGAATACATTTGAAAACAGGACACAATCAGTTGAAGTCAGACTAAATTGTGAAGTGAAAAAAAGAATTGAAGAAAATCGTGCACGTTTTATACCCATGATAAAGACAGTTATACTATGTGGCCGACAAAACTTTCCCCTAAGAGGTCATCGTGTTGATGGAGAGCTTAGCGAAAATGATAGCACAGAAAATGAGGGAAACTTCCGAGCACTTTTAAGATTCCGTATTGATGCCGGTGATAGTGATTTAAAAAATCACATAAAAACAGCACCCAAAAATGCAACGTTTATTAGTAAAACAACTCAGAACGAATTAATTGAAGCTTGTGGAGAAGTTATCCTTAGTAAAATTGTTAAGTCCATTAAAGCAGGGCAATTTTTTTCGGTACTAGCAGATGAAACAACGGATGTTGGAACAGTTGAACAGATGAGTCTTTGTGTTAGATTTCTGGACATAGTTTCACTTAAAATTCGAGAAGAATTCTTAGGTTTTGTGGAAGCGAGAAATCTCAGCGGCGAGGCTCTCACAAACTTACTTCTTGAAAAATTAAACAATTTGGGACTTAAAATTGAAAACCTGCGTGGTCAAGGGTACGATGGAGGGTCTAACATGTCTGGTAAAATCAAAGGTGTGCAAGCTCGTATTAGGGAAAAGCAGCCTCTTGCTATATATATGCACTGTGCTTCTCACAAACTAAATCTGTCCATTTCTAAAGCATGTTCTTTAACAAATGTAAGGAACGCTATTGCTGTGGTCAGTAACGTAACAAATGAAGTAAGAGAATCCAGTAAACGAACAGATTTAATGAAAGCAAAAATACATGAACAATATCCTGAAGAAACAAAGTGCAAACTCAAAACGCTTTGTGAGACGCGTTGGGTAGAACGACACGATGCATTTTTTACAATTCTTACATGTTTTTGATGCAGTTGTATGTTTCCTACAAGTATTTGATGCGGAAGCACCATCATCAAAGTCAGCACTTTTACTCACCTCAGTTCTCAGGTTTGACTTTATTATAACTCTGCATATTGTTTCATTTATCTTCAGTCTAACAGTCACGTTGTCTCGTCAGCTTCAAAACCCTTCGTTAGACCTGAAAAACTGCTATAATATGGTAGCAAATATTTTAGAGACATTGAAAGATTATCGGAATAACCCTAATAAATATACAGAAGTCTATAATGAATCGGTGAATTTGGCTGTAAAACATGAAATTGACATCACTATACCAAGGACCTTTCGAACACAAACTCATGGGCCAAATGTTGCTGCATATAGTCCTGAGGAATATTATAGACTAAATGTCTACCTGCCATTTGTGGACTATCTTATTTCTGAACTGTCAACTAGATTTTCATCAACTGGACATGATAATATTATCACATTATACGGTTTAATACCAGCATTTGCTAACCAAGACAATGAAATTTTATTACAAGCAGCTCAAACATATGCTAATGACCTTCCTGGGACTCCGTCAGAACTTCGTGGAGAGATTGACTTGTGGCAACAACGCTGGAAACATAAATCTAAGGCAGAGTGTCCATCTAGTGCGGTTGACAGCTTAATGCATGCTTCAGATGGTTTTTACCCAAACATTAAAGTTCTTCTCCACATTTTGTCTGTTCTTCCCGTGACTACTTGCACTAGTGAGAGATCATTTTCTACCCTAAGAAGGTTAAAGACATACTTAAGGTCAAATATGGATGAGGAACGATTAAATGGTTTGGCCATGTTAAATATTCATCGAAGCATAGAAGTTCATCCTGATGAAGTTTTGGAGAAATTTGCTCAAAAGAATAAGAGGAAAATGCAATTAATGCATTTATAAAATATGAGGTACGTTTGAACAATGTTTTGTATAGGTTTTATAGTTATTATTATTATTAATTATTATTATTATTAGTAGTAGTAGTAGTAGTAATTACTGTTGCTTTAAAAAGATACTTGCTATTGACATTATATAATTTTAATTTTTGTGGATTTCTAGAGTTATTTAGGTGACTACGCTGAGAAATTGATCAGACAAAAAAAACTATCACATTGCTATAATGCATTTTCAAACGTTCTAAAATATTCTTATTTTACTTAAATAATAAGCTTACATTATTAGTAATTATGTTATTTATAATTAGCTTGACCCCCCTATGAAAATTTGCTGGATCCGCGCCTGCTACACCCTAACCCTATCTTGAGCTAGTTATATTCAGTCCACCTCTCTACACCCTAACCCTATCTTGAGCTAGTTATATTCAGTCCACCTCACTACACCCTAACCCTATCTTGAGCTAGTTATATTCAGTCCACCTCACTACACCCTAACCCTATCTTGAGCTAGTTATATTCAGTCCACCTCTCTACACCCTAACCCTATCTTGAGCTAGTTATATTCAGTCCACCTCATTACACCCTATCCCTATCTTGAGCTAGTTCTATTCAGTCCACCTCACTACACCCTAACCCTATCTTGAGCTAGTTATATTCAGTCCACCTCACTACACCCTAACCCTATCTTGAGCTAGTTATATTCAGTCCACCTCACTACACCCTAACCCTATCTTGAGCTAGTTATATTCAGTCCACCTCATTACACCCTATCCCTATCTTGAGCTAGTTATATTCAGTCCACCTCACTACACCCTAACCCTATCTTGAGCTAGTTATATTCAGTCCACCTCACTACACCCTAACCCTATCTTGAGCTAGTTATATTCAGTCCACCTCATTACACCCTATCCCTATCTTGAGCTAGTTATATTCAGTCCACCTCACTACACCCTAACCCTATCTTGAGCTAGTTATATTCAGTCCACCTCACTACACCCTAACCCTATCTTGAGCTAGTTATATTCAGTCCACCTCACTACACCCTATCCCTATCTTGAGCTAGTTATATTCAGTCCACCTCACTACACCCTAACCCTATCTTGAGCTAGTTATATTCAGTCCACCTCACTACACCCTAACCCTATCTTGAGCTAGTTATATTCAGTCCACCTCATTACACCCTATCCCTATCTTGAGCTAGTTATATTCAGTTCACCTCATTACACCCCATGGCTTCTTTGGTGCTGACTGACAGCTCACAGCTGACAGCTGACGGCTTTGAAAAGCTACCAGATCAAATTATGTATCCCTACGCCGAACCATATGATCTGTAAAAAACATGTGTTTAGCAGCTGTCTTTTCTAACAGTCAAAATTTAGGTATATACCTAAATGTTGTTTGTCAGAAGTCAGCTGTGAACTGTCAGTCAGCACCAAAGAAGCCATGGGGCTACTGTATGTCTTCCTAATGGTGTATTTCTATTTGTTTTGCCAGTCATTATCCTGAACAAGGTTATAGATTCGCGCTGCATGTTCTGCCTACCGTAATCTACGAGACGAGTTTATCCTAACAATGCATTGTGGTATACCGGGTGTGTATCACATCACTATGTAATCTCCTCTACTCCCCAGTAGCCTCGTCCCCTTTTTTAGCAAGTATCCTAAGTATCTTAAGCCCCCTGGTTTTTGAAAACCCTCAATTGTATTTCGATGTGTAAGGTAAGAGACCCCGTTCCACATCCATAGAAAACAACCGGTAAATTTATAGTTTTGTATATTCTCAGTTCTACATTCCTGGACAAAGGTGAGATGTCAACAACTTACTGACCTAGCACTTGCGTGCATTCCCTGACTCTGTTACTTTCCTTATTACCGCTCTAATATTGTCATTGATAGTTAAAATTGTCCCTACTCTTTAACCCTATCAAATGATATGTTGTTCGTAGTAATCTCTAAATTATTATCGTCCTCAATCTGTGTTTTCTCTGTGTTATCATATACTTAGTCTTTACAGCGTTCATTTCTAATTCTATTTTCTTACTAGGCTCTAGTAAAATTTCTGCATTTCTTGCAAAATATTCCTTTCTATTACCTAACAAATATAAATCATCTTAGTGTCATATTAGCTGCATTGTGCCACGAAACAGAAAAACATAACTTATACAATTTAATCTTAATTTGTGTTTTATTGAGATTACTACATTCAATATTCTTTAGTTTTGACCGTAAAAAATAAATAAAAGTGTTTGAAACTACATTTTAATGTTAATTGTGCTCAGAAAGATAACTTGTTTAACTTGTGCCGTAGTCTGCACGTTTCAAGGACACTTCACAAAACATAATATTACTAGTCATGGTTTATTACCCTCTTCCCGCCTCGAGGAAGATGATTCCTTGTGCATACGAACGTGTCGTATTATAAGCATTGCTTACGGTATTTGCTGGAAGAGCTATTCTATGGATTAACATGTTTATTTCTAATCCGGAAGATTTGATTTGGTCTAGTTCAAAAGTTACAAGGAAGCATGCTTTGATTCTACAAATACTATTAGAAGAAAGTGGAGCTTATCTCAAACCAACTTTGGATTAATGGTGCTCAGACTGGGCCCGGTACCAGTATCAAGGCCTTTCTCTAATGGTGCTCAAACTGGGCCCTGCACCACCTCACTCATGTTTGTACATTTTTTTTAAACTTTATCGTCGCGTTAAAAACGAAAGCAATGCACTCTAATATATATACAGGTTGAAATTAAACTCATCTGATGAACTACTTCAATTTAACTTGAACTGGAATCACTGCTTTGATTCCCTTCACGTGTAAAATATAATTTATCTATAGAAATAACAGATTCCAACCTTAAAGCGAAGGACTTAACCCACGATTCCAAATATAGATGGGAACAATAGTAATAAAATCATTAAGTTCATTTGTCAACTAGTAAAGGCAGTAAGGGTAGTTAGGAAGTAAGGTAGTAAAGGTATTCTTGCCAATAAAATAGTTTTCAATCAATATCCTGGTATCTAACTATAAGTTCCTCAGAAAGAAAACTTATTTGACGGGATGGGTAAGCGCTAATTCTTGGTATGAATAGACATGTCAAGTGTTCAACATATTCACTGTTATCACAAATATGCTTAAACTACTATTTATTTTTAACATATTTTATTAAAATAGCATTTGTAATCCCATATTTATATTTAACAACTAATAACATCTTTCAAAATAAACTTTATTTAATTATAGTTAAATAACTCTTAACGCTCTCTGCCGTGATGTGACGTCACATGTAGTGTCTAGTTCTCTATGCTCTGTGTCTGAGAATGTTTCTCTTAACGCTCTCTGCCATGGTGTGACGTCACATGTAGTGTCTAGTTCTCTATGCTCTGTGTCTGGGAATGTTTCCCTAAGTTCTTGTCGAGTCGCCGCTCTCTATGTGCCCGTGCGGTTCAAGTTGGACATCCAACTTTGTCCTGAAGATCCAGAACAGGGCGAGGTTCGAGGAGAGACCTGCGGTGGGCTAGTTCCCAAACTTCAGGACAGGACGTCATGCGCTTGAAGCTGACACGACTCGGGCCTTGTCTGATTCACGTGACCTGGAAACATACTTGAGTGTACGCCAACTGCGAATTATTGAAACAAGTTTGTAACGAATCTTCATCACTTTGTCTTATGTTTGCCCTTGTACACTCATCTTACCTTGAAAGGATGTATTCTTACCTTGACTGATTGCACTATGGTCCTATCTTACAAGATCTACCATAGTGGAACCAAGCAAGGTAAGCCAGCTAGCTGTCAGGACACATGTTTTGTAAGTCTACCATAGTGGAACCAAGCAAAGTCAGCCAGCTACCTGCTAGGACACATGGTTAGTAAGTCTACCATAGTGGAACCAAGCATGGTAAGCCAGCTAGCTGTCAGGACACATGGTTAGTAAGTTTACCATAGTGGAACCAAGCATGGTAAGCCAGCTAGCTGTCAGGACACATGATTAGTAAGTCTACCATAGTGGAACCAAGCAAGGTAAGCCAGCTAGCTGTCAGGACACATGGTTAGTAAGTCTACCATAGTGGAACCAAGCAAGGTAAGCCAGCTAGCTGTCAGGACACATGGTTAGTAAGTTTACCATAGTGGAACCAAGCATGGTAAGCCAGCTAGCTGTCAGGACACATGATTAGTAAGTCTACCATAGTGGAACCAAGCAAGGTAAGCCAGCTAGCTGTCAGGACACATGGTTAGTAAGTCTACCATAGTGGAACCAAGCAAGGTAAGCCAGCTAGCTGTCAGGACACATGGTTAGTAAGTCTACCATAGTGGAACCAAGCAAAGTCAGCCAGCTACCTGCTAGGACACATGGTTAGTAAGTCTAAATTCTGTTCAGCGTAGGAATTGTTTTCTGAAAGGCCTTTCCCCTACCAGAAATCTATTATATATTTGGATATTGGTAAGAAAAAAGACCTTTCAGAGAGTAATTCCTACCGTGAATGGAGTTTACCATAGTGGAACCAAGCAAGGTAAGCCAGCTACCTACTTGTAACCTTCTTTGTATGTTTCCTTGGAGGTGTTAGAATGGAGGCGGTGTGACAAAAGGAAAGTGGGGGTCAAGTAGGGTGCTACAATATCAAGCAAGTATCGTACTACCCTTCCAGCGCCCAAGTATTCTTGAGAACACAATAGACGCAGTCCCTTCATGGGGGATGCCTTCCAAGAAAGCAGGCAGGCTCCTCTTAAGAAGATAACAGGAAGCTGCTGAAAAGTTTCATAAATAGGACGTTATAAAATACGAAACTACAATAACTCTTCCTGGATGAATACGAACCACAAAGTTATGTTGGGATATAGTGAGTTTGTCCGGCATATTAGACCGGGGTTTGCGTTTGATGTGTGTGTAAAGTATTATTATATGAATCAATGTCGCCAGTCCAGCGAATAAAACTGATTATGTTAATTAATATCGAATTTCTCGTCATCAGGATCGCTAGTGATGTTCAACCATTGTAAAAGCTTTTCTGATAGTCACAAAGCTTATTTTATTTTATTTCTCCACCCTCCCAATCAGCAGATGACCTTGAAAGAAAGGCTGAATTGAAGAAATTGATATTCCCTCACACCTTTTTGACGCCAGAGTAACAACGCTTTCTCGATGAGAGGTATTATATTTAATTCTAAAATTTTAACAAACCGTCTAGACTGTTTCTATCCTGTTCTTTGAATACATAATTTTAACGGGATTTGAACCTTGGCCAGGTCTTTCCAGATTCTTCCTGAGGATTTAAATTAACATTCACCCGCATCATCTTGTTTATTTCATTTAATCAGTTTACTTAGTTGATAGCCAATCAAGCCACATGATTTGTTTATGTTGAATGTAAATATTGAACACTTCGGCTTATCTCGGTTTTATTTTAGTTTCTAACATGCACTTTCTAAACTATCTAGATCCTTAAACACTCTTGAGCATGTGACTTACAAACTAACTTAAATCTAGAACAGATATAACTTCCAGTCCCTGGCCGTTGATTCATCACTTTGAAAGGGGGAATCCACATTTAATCAAAAAAATATTTTTCAGCCATACCAGGAATCAAACCCGTGCATTTTTTCTCAGCCGGCATACACGCCACCAATCGAGCTAAGATGTTGAGCTCTGTTTTACTTAACACGCTTCTAACCACACATTTTGACGTCACTATTTTACTTCTCCAAGGAAGAAAGATGAAGAGAAAACTGACCTACATCCGGTTGTAGACGTTATTGGAGGACTTGGCCGGACAAATTAGTTTCTATCCTTCCTTCTTTTTACTCCGCACTATTCATGATACACAAAGTAGGTGTCTTTAGAAAATATGATGTTGTTCAATCTTGAGCACATTCTATATTTATAACATTTAAAATAGTTGTGTGAACTATAAAGGGATTGACGGGGCTAAGATTGAACATTATTAATAGGAAATGTAAATAATTCAAAATAAGTTACATTATGTCAAGCTTCATCCAATAAAACAATTTGTTAATGATCAGGAAGTTTAATTTAATTGCGATTCGCTTGATTGGCAAACCATGCATGAGAGAACTGAGTTGGGTGTGAACCTCTGCCTCTCCTGAGGGAAGTGTGTTATCGACAAACTTACACCACTGGAATAACGTCAATCTAGCAATAAAGTACATAATACAGGGTGTATATTAATTGGTGTCAAATCCGATGGACCAAACTAAGAAGAGTTTGTAGAAACTCTTAGTTTGATAGTTTGTTACGTGTCATCAACTACCGAGTGAGCCACAGAGGACGAATGGTTTAAGAACAAACTAAAGATAGTTCCAGGGATTGGGGGAGTTTTACATAGTAGTAGGGCTAATTTTGTAAATACCAGCGTAGTTAGGTTAATAAAATATTTAAAATGTATATGTATTTCCGGGGCAGGCTATCTCTTATTAGTATGTAAGTATTTTGTAGAATTTATAGCCATTTGCTATATTTCTGTCTAGTTGTTTTGGAACCCCTCCCAGACAGATCACTTTTAATTTTACACATAGCGAAATTTGAGATCGTATCAGGATATTCTATTAAAAGCTCGCTTATTTCTCGCCGAAGACAACTTTCCGCCTAAACGCGCTAAGTACCTAATAATTCCAGCCACCATCTCCCCTCACCCTCTTCAACAACTCTACCCCTCACCCCCAGAATACACAAGATGGAGCCCAGCACGTCACGGAGATAACAAGTTATTGAAGGTTTCCTTATTGGAACCCGATGGATTGTTAACTCCAAATTCCAACGTTTAGGCAAATCCCGTGCCTGTTGTTGAAGTTTTAAGAAAGTGTATCGTACGTAAATGGATGTACTCAACAGAGTACCACAAAGCATGGAATGCCGGCTCAGAGGATGCATCGAACAAGAACACCATTTGGAACAAATACTCTGTATTATGTTTTGTTTATTTTTGTTAAGTTGCATTATTTCTTCTGTTGGATTGTCTGTTATTTGAACAATATAATTCCTCTTAGCTCCGAAAATAAGACTTTCTAGTCACATTTTTATATAAACTTGTATTAGTGTTTGGTAAATGGGAATACTCCCCTAGAATATTTGACACTAGCTAAAATACACCCTATGTATACGAATATATTGTCTTTATTTTAATAATGTGTTGTACAAAGGGGGACAGTAACTGTTTTATTTTGGAATCTAGAACTGTGTGTGTCACAAGTTTAACTAACTCCTAGGGTACACTGTATGTGATAATATATTTAATAATATTTTTTTAATACTGCCAACAATAAACTGTTTTTATAAATGAAATATTTCTTACTCCATTGACTAAACTCTAGACAAATGTTAAAGTCAGTTATGATTCTCTTCACGGGTATTAAATTTCATTTCGGTAGTTTTTTTTAAATATATAATAAGTTTTTTACTTTCTAGTTTTTTTTAGAACGCCTTTCCCTCTTTTACCAAGTACATAAAGTTGAATTGTCCGGTGTGAGAAATTGATGTCGTTTGTTGCTGTAGTCGAACTCCCCAGACTATCGTGTGTGCCCAGTGGTCGTAGCTTGATAGCTCTTACTTTAGTAATTGTATTACTAGATTATTACTTGCACTATAAAAGGTATAAAGTGAAAGTTTAAATTCAGCGAAGAAAGTAATAGCGGGTCCTCGTGTTTAAAAAGTGGTTAAATTAAATATCAATTCTTTTTTAGGGTTAGAGCTATTTTTACTTTCTCTCTATCTTACAGGTAGAGAAAGTATGGTGATCGTCAAAAAAATCGAAATCGAGATTTTGATGAATCTTGACGTTTCATAACTTCCTGAATCCGAAAAAGTGGTTTTTGAATTTCCGTCTGTCTGTCTGTCTGTCTGTCTGTACCTCCAACTAGAGCCTAAACTATTTTACCGATTGAGCTGAAACTTGATATCTAGGGTTTTCATAGGGTTGCCCCGAGGGGTTTTTGGAATTGGATATCTACCCCTAAAATTAAGGGTAGTTTACTGAAGGGAAAAAAGAGAAAAAGTAGATTTTCTCAAAATCGGCTCTAACGATTTTGATTAAATTTCATTTATGAACATTAATAAATATTCCAAACAAAATGGCTACTCTCAGTATTTCGGCAAAATCTCTTTAAGGGCTCCGGTCTGATGCGTAAATTAACATTTTTTATAATAGCTCCGAAACTATTTGAGATATGAAATTAGCTAGCATTACAAATATGTATATATATTTATAATACAAATATTTTATTCGAAACATATTTTTATAAAATCAATAATTTTCATTCTATACGCAATTATATATATATTTTTAGCTTTTTGGACATTAAAGCTTAAGTATTGCGATCGTAAAAAAAACTAACCTGAAATGTTGATGGATTTCGACGTCTCATGACCCCCCGAACCCTAAAAAATAGTCTTTGCAATGCCGTCTGTCTGTGTGTCTATTAAAACTTATAATTAAGGGTAGTTTACTGAAGGGCAAAAAGAGAAAAAGTCGATTTTCTCAAAATAGGCTCAAACGATTTTGATTAAATTTCATTTATGAACATTAATAAATATTCCAAACAAAATGGCTACCCTCAATATTTCGGCAAAATGGCTTTAAGGGCTCCGGTCTGATGCGTCAATTAACATTTTTTTAAATAGCTCCGAAACTATTTGAGATATGTAATTACTTAGCATTACAAATATGTATATATATTTATAATACAGATATTTTATCCGAAACATATTTTTATAAAATCAATAACTTTCAATCTATACGCAATTATATGAATTTTTTAACTTTTTGGACATTAAAGTTTAAGTATTGCGACCGTAAAAAAAACTAACCTGAAATGTTGATGGATGTCAACGTCTCATGATCCCCCGAACCCTAAAAAATAGTCTTTGCAATGCCGTCTGTCTGTGTGTCTATAAAAACTTAAAATTAAGAGTAGTTTACTGAAGGGCGAAAAGAGAAAAATTTGGTTTTCTCAAAATCTGCTCAAACGATTTTGATTAAAATTCGTATCTAGGCGTTGATTAAGATTATAAATAAACTGGCTATTTTCATTTTCCTATGAAAATGATTTTTAGGGTACATTACAGAAGCGTTAATTTCCTTATCTCCACAACTATTGGAGAAACTAAACAACTTATCATTGCAAGATTGTAGGACTATTAGGAATAAAAAACTTTTATTTGACATATATTTTTATAAAAGCAGCAGTTTCTGAGATATTTGCAAATATATTAATAAAATTTTGTGAGCTTTAGTTGTAAACATATACTACTAAAGTCTTAACGCAATAATTCTCCAATGCCATAGAGTAATTAAATATACGTATCTAAAAAAGTATGTTATTTTTCCTTAAATCTCTTAGGAGAAATGTTTGCATAGCAATGATCTATCTCCATTTTAGACTCAATAGTCAATATTTACATTTTTTATTGGTCAAAATGTATAAATGAATAATTAAATTTCAATGCGATGACTTGAAGATCTGCAACACCTTATAAAATGTTAAAATTTTAACCAGAAATCGAAATTTTAATACGTAGTGTTGACCCTTGTGGAAGACATTAAACTGTTTGAAATGCTCTTAGGTGGACAAAGATGCGCCTCTTTTCTCATTGATTCTAATCATTGTATATTATTTTATGCGTGTTCTTATGTGGAGCGGTGATGATACAATATACATTATTCCGTTCAGAAATCTTACGAGTTTATAGAAAGAGAGAGAAAGTCTGTGTGGTGTGCCGTACCATTTATTTCTTTTGGATGTCCTCTTTTCTAATAATTAGGTTATTGTAAACCTAGTTATAATAGTAAATACTATTATTATAAGTAATAATTCTGTTGGCTAAAATAGTACTAAATATAGAATGTGAATGTAATGCATAGTATTAGATAGAAATAATAATCAAATATGCATGATTAAATGCTTTGATTAAATGTTTTGATTAAATGTTTTGTTCCCTTTGGCAACGTAAAATCAAAAGATATGTGAAATGGTGACAATTTTTGGTAGGAATGGATGGATCAGTTTTGCTTTTACAATCCTCATACATCGTTCAAAATACGAATGAAACTAAAAATAGGTGTAACGCTATGTATCAATGCATACCCTTTTGAAATTTAAATTGTAACATTGAGCTATTTGATATAAACACTTTACTATAAACGTCACTCAGCACTTTGATTATTATACTATCGGTATAGTATTTATTCTAAGAAAGGTAAGGCACCTTACCAACCATTATATATTTGATTTTGACAAATTAATATAAGTTTCTTTTATCTTTTTACTTGGACGCTATTTTCTCACCACGAACAATATTTCAAATGGATATGAATCGGGCGAGGGCTGTGAATATCTGATTTGAAGACTGCGTCGATCGATACGATGGCAGAGAAGATTACGTTCATTTTCTTCGCAGCATTTATGATCGTTTAATTTGATGCAAAAACGGCCAACACGCTTGGTTTGTATATTTTTTATTCGATAAAAGGTTTAGCAAATTTTAATAGTGGTAGTGTAGGCAAAAACAGATGCTATAATTTCAACCAACGCGTCAACGTATACTATACCATTTCTTACGAATGAATATTTATTACCGCTATAAAAAGCTACTAGATCTACTTTCATGTATTCATACGTCATTTTAGAGAGATATTAGTAATTCGTCTATAATATCACTTATAACATAGTAGAATATGATCTATGTTTCCCACAAAAAATATGTTTGTATTTTCTTAAAGGTGTGCCAAATAAAGTCCATCGGTAGAAAATCATTATATTTTTCAATGATGATTTAAATATCCTGAGTTCGACTCTTGTAACTTCATTTCTACAATAATACATATGTAATATAAAAGTGACTTTAGAATATTCTAAAGCACTGCCATTTAGTTATAAGTTTTAACACTCAAACAAACCACTTTAAATATTTAGACAATTGTATTTTTAGTATTTTAACTTCCAAAACTCTTCAATCGAACATGCTAAAATAGTCATAAAGACCATACTTTTACTTTAGTATTCTAATGTTTCTTAAACTGTGGGACGTGATCCAGCCAAAATAAGCGTAAATAACACTCCGGGAAGTTCAAAATAAAGGCAATTTCGAATTAAGACGTAATTTTTTGTATTAATCATACAAATGTTAACCTCACAGTAGCCAAACGTATGGTTTATTTGAATTTACACCATGTTTAAAACTATAGTAAATATTGTGTAGAGGTTTTCTCTTTCTTCGGTTTTCTCTTTTTGTTAAACTTATAATGATATAAACTACACATTTTAATTTAAATTTCTGAATAGGATGGCGTGTGTCACAAAACACTGAAATTACGTTTAAAATTACTAGCTATCAAAAAGGATAAGAACATAATTAATTGTTAACTTTAGTCCTGAAAACTAGTTTACTGAATTATTTTAGACTCTAGCAATTTTGTCACTAACATGGGTGTGGACTTTAACTTTTCTTTCATTACTATTATTATTTTAATAAAACTGATATTACATTGACTAGCACCCACATCATTGTTCACTTGTACAAAGGGGCTGGTCTTGTCCTGCTTTTCAGTTACAGGGAGGTTAAGGTTCAAATCCCGCCTGTGTGTAATTGAGTGTTTTTTTAAAAAAAAAATGGCTTCCTCAGAATCTTTCAGCGTGAATGCGCGTACACTTCAACTTAATAATAACTTACTCCTCGCTACTCCATTAGTATACAGATGTGGCTATCCCATATGAGTAGTAAGACTCTTCATAAGTTAATGTAACCATTTGTGCAGTATTAGATACATGTTGTCACAAGTATAAATTATTTACTCCTAACAAGTGATTTCCAAATGCCCATATGCCACACAATAGACAATAGCACCAGCGAGAACCAAATCGAACCATGTGTGGCATTTGTTCGTCCATTGTTGCACTCGGTAGCTCTATCAGGTCGGCCCATCGGAATGCAAGATGTAAAGGCCGGCTGTGACAACGAAAGATTTGTCTTCTCTCGCTGTTTTTGGGGAGTCACCGCTGAAGGGAGTTTGTGGAGACAGAAGAGTCTAAATGATTTATGGTAGTTGCGAGACTGCCACAGTGTCACGCGGCCATTTCTAACTGACTGAGAATATCTTAGGCGAAACTATTTTTATTCTTAACTTGGAGATCTTGGAGGCCGCGCATTCCTAGAGAGGAGAGGGGGCTGCACAGTTATTTTAAGTGTTCTGTCAATACACACGTTCACAACTATTTCTGATTGGTTTTACTGCATCATAACATATAGTGGAAACAGATATTATAAATAGTTTGTCAACGCATTAAATAAACTGATTTTATAGTAAGATTTAAGTCTGAAACAGTCGTTTTGACCGAACATACTTTATTTTTACATAACGTAAATAAATTGAACCAGACATCTTATAAGCGACACACTGCAGATATGTAAATAATATACTACCGGTTAATTATGTCGTTCAAATATTTATTGCATAACCTATCATAGGCCTACTATTAACGGTACCAAAAGACAACTCTTAACACGTGTTTTCACGTGGTTTTAAAGTGCAAAAGGTAAAATGTGAGGAGTGACTGCAATATAGATTTGCTTATAGTTAAGGGAACAGTATTAGATCTGTAACCTTTTAAAGGAATTCCACTCGTGACCATCTGGCTAAAGGATAAAAAAGAATCGCACATTTCTGGCATCTTCATTTATTAACGAACCTCCCATGCTTCTGAGTTACACAGTAGCTGTAACCCCTTACCCTAACGAATATTAGTCTAATGTATCTTAAATATATGATTTGACTAAGTATAGGCCTATACATTTACCGTAATCACTTGATAGTTCTTGACAGATTATATACCAAAGCTGTATACTAAAGCTACTCACTTGAGTTAAACTTCTGTAAAAGCTAACAAGTGTAGATCTTATATTGTTCATATTACCTAAAACAATTTTGGAACGAATAGCCAAACGCTTAAAAATGTTTGAACTTTGTACTTTCTAAACAACTCATATTTTCTAAGGTGAAAATTATCTTCTTTTGTTTAAAACTTATCAATATACAATTTTTATTATTTTATCTCGTCCAAACTTTTTTTTAAAAGTTTGAATAAACCTGTCAATCGTACAAAACTATAAACAATCAGCAACATTCATAAAATACGAGCTATAGCCGCAAGCGTTGCCTGCCCTAGACGGTCGCGCCAGAAAGGATCAACTAAGTTATGTCCTTTACAAGCGTCCAATCGCCTGTCTGGATGGTTGTCATTTCAGACTTGGGCTGAGTTGTACGAGCGTGAGAAGATGGATGCCTTTATTTTCACTTTTGGGGTGTAAAGCAAGGAATTCCTAACGATTTTCGCAATATCCTTCGAGTTCCGTTCAAGCCGGCCTCCCTTTGTCACGGCGGGTTGGACGGTCATCTTCATATTCCTTTCAACGAGGCATCTGGGAAGAATCGCCGGAACTTCTTTCAGAAGAAAAATATGGTATTTTATCGGCTACGTCCGGCAGAAAGTAATTCCACTATTTTAGTGTGCTACGAAGCTTTTTACTTGCTTATTCTTGCTGACAGATGCTGGCTTACCTATCTTATTTTATTATGATTATTTAAATAAACTGTGTAATTCCTATATTTACACTCTTATTAAGACCTATGGGTAAACTATTCTGTCTAATAGCATTTTATTTAGTGTATTAACTATTTGTGATTCACATCGGTTGACACATGAACTAAATTCCATGCTTGTTTGGTCTCAATCTGGTTGGGATGTAGGGGTTTGACTCCCGGTTGGGTGGACTAAGTTTTAGAACCGTGTGATACTTTTTTCGGGTTCCTCCTCGGACCAGCACGATGTCATAACTGCTGGAGGATGTACTACAGTGGAATTAGAATTGATCTCGCTTTGTGAGAAAGAAAACATTGAGGTTTATTTCAAACAACCACTGTATCATTAACTCATTCCTTAATTTGATTTTACCATAAATGTCAATTCAAAACAGGTTTTTTCTAATTATTCTGAAACAAACACTTTTAGTTGGCTTATGTCTTTAAATATTTCAAAGAAGACATTTGCAATTACTATTTTGTGTACGGCGACTTTTGGTTGTGCTCATCTTGTTGAAAACACATTATTTACTGGTCCATCTCTTGGCTGATATACCTCAAATACATCTTGTATAGAAATATATTTTGTAATATCAACGTTATTATTTCATTCATATTTGCCTTAAAATATGGGTGAAGAATGATACTGAGCACGGGACGAACCCTGGATAGATCAGTGGGAGAGCTTTGCTGTTCTACCCAAGGGTCCCGTACCCTTAAACTTGTAATAAGTTACTTTTATAAAAATGGTCAACCAGGAAGGACTTGCTGCAAATTGTGCTGTTTCTCCTTCCTGCGCCTGCACTGGGTCGCCATTTTGTTTGTGCATTATGCAAACCGCCATTAGTCCCGCCAACTATTCACGCCGGCCTACACCACCCACCGAGTTTAAAACAGAGGGAGATAATCAACATTACAACAAACCAACTCACTCGGCAATCTTTTTATTACACAAGGTTTACTTCGGGGTGACGTTGATGGAGTAGGGCTGAGAAATATAGACTTTAGAAGGAATGTTCTCCAATTGCATGGCGGGAAAGTCGGAAACTATTTAGAATAGATCTTCTCAATACACCTGTCCGGGATTTGAGCCCCAACCACCACACCAGGCTAGATGATCCTTTACATTTAGTCAGTGTGTCCACAAGATTTAGTAAAATATACACACTAATTACTATATTATCCATATGAAAATATTGAGATAGAATATATGTTATCGATATGTAAAACAGATAAAAGTGGAATAAAGTGGGTCATTATTCTATTAAAAAAACTACAAATATATGTTATTATTTATGTTTTTCATTTAAATATGAAAAAATAGGACATAAAAAGAGCATGCGTGTAAAAATCTCGAATGAGCTCTCGACCCAACTCAGTAACACTCCATGATTACTTACGTCTTTTTGTAATTATCCTTACGGGCCGCAACCTTCTCGCTCGTGAATATGTGAATACACCCATTTAGTGTGTAATGATTGTGACACTGATCGTCACATTCTGGGAGTGTCGTCACACTTATTAAATTCGTCAGCATGGTGTTTATATAATGACCTGTATACTGTTTTATCGCATTCTCTACTGATGTCTACCATGCGTTTAGTTTTATAACTCGGGCTATTCTCTCTAATTGGCGATAACCTAAACTGGTTATAATAAGCGATTAATTTTTTTTGCCAAGAAACTTTTAAATTCCTCATTTTCGATAGTCAATTTTTACCTACATTTCTATCGTTTTAATGATTGATTACTTAACGGTAGTTATAAATTGATTTAACTAACCGCTAAGTGTATAACCCAATGGTATAGTAAGACGCGGTGCTAAAAAAACTAACCGCTAAGAGTCTAATAATAATAATAATAATAATAATAATAAAATAATATTATTATTATTATTATTATATTATTATTAAATGACTTTTAATTTATGTTTTATATCTTATTATTATTAGCACCGCGTCTTACTACCCGTTCGGTTTATACGCACTTACAATAATGTGCAATGGTAAGGTGATTGTGAGATGAAATGGAGGACCTACAGTTTAACGTGGAATCCGAACCACGGTGGAGGCCTGGCATTTCCACACATTCACAAGTTGTGATTAATACACGTCTTGTCAGAGGTGAAGGAAGGGTTTGGTAATCAGATAAATCTATGCCGGGACCGAGGATTGAACCCCGTTTTATATCTTATTTTGATTGTTTGAATATCAATATTTTTAATTATGTAGACAGTGAAGATTATAAACATGGATATTATAACATAATTAGTTTTATTATATTATTGTTATATTTGTATTATCAATTATATTTTATATTTGATAGATCAAATTGAATTATAATTTTATTGAGTTAAGATGGCTAGGACTGGTGGTTTAGTGATCTACTATCAAAATGTTAGATTTGAACTAATTCTTCATGATTCCTTATGTTCTCTCCTTGTGTGTTTGTGTTTCTTTGCTCTATTTTACTCTCTAATTAAGATTTTTTACTTCTCTCTTCTACTTCTTTTATTCCACCTTCTCGTTTTTAAATACTTCTTTCTTTCCATTGGTTTTGAACTTCTTGGGTGACGAAATGAAATAAAAGCCTGGGTGAAAACCAACATTTGCGGAACGAACTTTCGTGGTCCGACTGTCTTCCGCTCCACGCCACTAAGGTCGGCGACGTTGAGAGAGAAGGGTTTGTTATTTCTCGCAGGATGATTAATTCCACCTGTGACACCGCCAAGCCTATCTCTCCCACTTTCAAATTAATTTAAATCGTTCCACGTCAACTTCCCATCCACAGAAACCAATAAAAACAGCTTCCAAAACATATGGTAATTTAATTTTGAGGATTTATGATGTTTTGCTGTTCTATTTCTGCGCTATCTTCGTGTCTGGGCTTCCCATTTCGTATCGACAAGTTTTTTATTGTATCAAAAAAATCAGCTCATTTCCCTCTACACACTAGAATAAGGCAGTCATAATATAAATGTATCACATATTCTTGTTTTAATTTGAGTGCAATTGAATGTGTGTGTTTTGACAAGTTTATTTATTTGTTCAAAAATAAAACGTAAAACTTGTATAGTAATACAATCTAAATTTAAAATAAACAATCCATACTGCCTGAGGGCTCGTGGTCGGACCAGTAGAGACACTCGCTAAATAAAGTATTGAAAATAGTCACAATTCTCAAACCAATTAAATCAACAATTTAGTGTTTTATTAAATAACTTGAATAAACCAGTTAGAATACGTTTAATGAATTGTAAAGGATGTTTCCAAACGGTTTCATATACACTTGGTCGCTTCTTACGTACATTCACCAGGACACTACATTCTACCCTCGCGAATTAAGGAGTCAGTCTTGTTTGTCAGGGACGGGGGGGTCGGAGTTTGAATCCTAGCTTAGTAAAATGAAACTGGTTTTCCTTAAATTATTTTACACAGCTCTTCTTCCACAGTAATTCGGGTACATTTTATCTAGATTGTACCTGATTCTTCCCTCCTATACCATTATTGTAAATATGCTGATATGACAGATGGGTTGTAAGACGTGATGCGCGCGCACGCACGCACACACACACACACAATTAGAGCCAGGCTAGTTACACAAACACCTATATACATGTGCCATTTTATTCATAACCTTATGATACCCTATACTAAAATTATTATTTTTAAATGGGGTGCATATGACATTTTCTCGACAATCGAATACAAACAACATCCTATGGTTTTTAATTTTTATTACATTTTGCACCTTAAATGGCAAGCAACCAATTACTTGTTTTAAAACTTTTCCGGCTTTCAAATTTTCTTCAAAACCACATAACACAAGCAAACAATTTATTTTAAATAAACGTAAATAGACGTAAAGCATATGAGATTTTTTCAAAAGGATACACTGAAATACATGGCATAGATAATAACTTTCTATTGGTATTAAAACATTTCAGTTAAATCACAACTCTGTTAGAAATGTTGTTTTCGTTTCTTTATTGTCAGTTTGACGACAAAACAGTTTTATTTCGTGGAGTGCGTGGTGTTCACAATATCTAGTTCTGTCAGCATTGCTTGTCGCAGTAGAGAAGTTGAACTAGGCAATAACCCATCAAAACTATCATCTCCACTCCACGAGTGTTTTAATACATTCTTGTAGACATATTTCTCCCGACATCTAGTATTTTTTTATTTTTTTTATTTAGCACCGCGTCTTACTACCCGTTCGGGTTATACGCTTAAGTACTAATTACACTAATGGATTAGGAATGGGGAAGGCTGAATTTAGAGGAAGTGAACCCGCATTTGCGTGGAGGGAGAGTGGAAAACCATTTTAGGAAAAACCACCCCCAGTTCACCCGACCGAGATTCGAACCTCGATCTCCCCGTCCTCGGTGGTCTGACTCAACACGACTGGCGCGTTAGCCAACTACGCCACAGAGGCGGGTGACATCTAGTATTGACAATGAAGTATATTATTAAATTAGTACTGATATAACAAGATTGATCAGACAACCACTCTCAGGACGGGTCACATTGAAATGTATCCAGACCCTTCATGGCTTGGCCACCTTTAGCAGACATGGGAACCTGAGAATACTTTGCCCTCAGTTATCTAACACCCCCCCCACACACACACAAATAACTAAAAAACTTATTTTTATTTTTAATGCTATATAATAGCTTACACGTAAACATCAATTGTAAGCCGTGTAAGGTATCAGGAAATGCCCTAAAAGGTAAATACACGTAATAATAAATACTAGAAGCCGTGATTTTATACAAATAAGGGTCGATTTCTTCTCAACCCTTTGCTCGATTATCTTTCTCAATGAACTTGATCTGTATAAATATACACAGAACTCTGTCAAGTTTAAGTTAAATAAGTTAATGCGTTCAAAAGTTATCGAGGGATAAATCCACCAGAAACAGACAGACAGACAGAAACAGACAGACATACAGGCAAATTCAATTCGTTTCACTCGTTAACTAAATCAAACCACATGATTATATGTTTTTTGCCAGGCCTCCACCGTGGTTCGGATTCCACGTTAAACTGTAGGTCCTCCATTTCATCTCACAATCACCCTATCATTGCACATTAGCGTAAGTGCGTATAACCCGAACGGGTAGTAAGACGCGGTGCTAATAATAATAATAATAATTATATGTTTTTATTTGTTTCCAAGCTTTGAAAATATTTTCTAGATACTTATACAGGGAGGCAACTCTACGAGCGCGCAAGATAAAATATCCCACTCCAACTTGTTTTTCCCAGTGTCACCAGCGCAAGCGCAGGGCCCCTCCAATCACCCCCCCTAAGGGCGGTCCACCCTCAGGGTCAAGGCTGAGCTGTACACTTGAACTCTATTCAAGTTAGACATAGGCCTATATGAGAACGTTGTAAAGGGGACGTAGGTTATAAATTATCATTTTGTTGGTAAAAAAACTAATCGTCTTAGAAATACTGGCAACCCAGCTTACGAGAAAATGTTTCAAATAGAATAAAAAACTTATTTTAAATTAAATCATTAAAGACAAACAGAAAAGTTAACCAATTAAAGTTTCCTTCATGAAGAGGCATCTAAATAAAACCCCTTACAGGCCCAGGCGTGGATCCTGATTATTTTCATAGGGGGGTCATATAATTATAAAACACATAGCTACTTACAATGTTAGATTTCTGTTTAAAGCCATTGAATAGTTTCTCATCCATATTTGATTTTATGTAGGCCTATATTTTAAACCGTGGTCATCCTTCCCAGATTTTTAAAAATAGATAGTTTTTTATAAACTATTTGTAGTGGCCCTCTTTCAACAATTAAAAAAAAAATTGTTCTCTCTAGAAGCTTTGAGAAGTCTTCACCTTGTTTTTTTAATTAGATTATTTTATAAACCATTTAAAGTGTTCCTCACCTAGACATTTTTGAAATTTGGATGCCCCTCAAAGCTATTTAGAGTGATCCTCACCTTAATTTTTTTACAATTATTAGATACCTCTAGTAGATAATCTTTGAAATGGTCTTCCAGCGACAAAATTTTGAAAATTGAATCATATCAGAAACTAGGCTATTTGGGGTGGTCCTCGCCGGAAATTCTTCAAAATGAAATGCATCTAGGAGCTATTTGGAGTTGTCCTCCCCTAAACATTTTTGAAATTTGTATGACCTGAGAAGCTGTGAAGCTTTCCTCCCATGAAATTTTCTCCCAGTTAGATGATGCCGGTGAACTGGTGGTCTAGGGTAAGGTGTCAGAATTCTGTCCTGGGTGTCCGGGGTTCAATCCTCGGTCCCAACACAGATCTAACTGATTACCAAACCGTTCCTTCACCTCTGACAAGACGTGTATTAATCACAACTTGTGAATGTGTGGAATGCCAGGCCTCCACCGTGGTTCGGATCTCACATAAAACTGTAGGTCCTCCATTTCATCTCACAATCACCCTACCACCACATATTAGCGTAAGTGCGTAAAAACCGAACGGGTAGTAAGACGCGGTGATAGTAATAATAATTATTTTTATTATAATTAATAATATACTATGCCTTTAGTCTAGAAGTTATTTGAAGCGGTCTTATCAGGCAAATTTTGACAATAGAATGCATCTAGAAGTCATTTGGAGTTTGATTTAAGGCCATGTTTCAGCTTCATATTCGATAATATCAGAGTATCTGAAATATATCTGGGGGGGGGGGGGGGAAGTTATTCCAAGGAGGGGCAAATTATTTCCATTCCACACTTGCGTGAGTCATATCGGACATCGAATAAACGTGGACGAATAACGCACGTGTGGACCCGGATTGAGAAGTGGCTGCTTGTAGAAAAAAAAAAAAAATCTGGACAGTTTATCTGTGTTGTATTTTCTTTCTAAAATTTGAACTTTAATTTTTTTTGTATTAATTTTCTAGCTTTCACAGGGGGGTCAACTGATCCTTTGACTCACTCTCCCCCCCCCCCCCCGAATCCGCGCCCGCGTTTTACAGCCCCCCTACCCCTCACCCTTAGTCTGACACAAGTATTTTTTTAAAACACTTTTCATACGTTATTTATATATTGGTCTTTACTCTAGTGATGTCTCTGGTTTATCACTATATCACTATGTTTTTATATATATATATATATATATATATATATATATATAGCACCGCGTCTTACTACCCGTTCGTTAATGTACTAATTACGCTGGTGGTTTTAGGGATCAGGGAGGCTATATTTTTAGGAAGTGTAGGCCTACCTGCAATTGCGTGGCTGGAGTGTGGATAGCCAATTTGTAATAGAAACCTCAGTACACCCGACCAAGACTCGAACCTGGAGCTCCCCGTCATCGGCAGTCTAGTACTATGCGAGGGTAGCGCGTTAGACCACTCGGCCACTGAAGCGGGCTACGGTATATTGATATGGGTCTAGCTAGCTTTTAATTTTTGTTACGTTTCTACAAAAAAAAATTCTCTAAAGTGTACAGTAGGCATATCTCTAGAAAATGACGTTGATATTTTTGTACACCTCACTTAAATGTATTATTTATGTGAAATTTAAAATATACTAAAATATCGAAGCCTTTGTAAATAAAACTCATTTCAACAGTTTAGTCTATCTCACTGAAACTGTCATATGAATGTAATTAAAATACTGATGAATATTTAAATAATTGTGAAGAGATTATTCGAGACTGATTTAAACTAGTATAGTTTATCAGCTGATTGGGTTCATTCCCATGGGATGTGCTATGCGTGCTAATTTCCACCCGAACTTAGCAAAGCTTGTCAGGTGAGAAGGGAATATTTTCTCAATCAAATTCGAGTAGTAAAAAACATTAAATCAGTTATGAAAGTCAAAATTATAACATTAGAATTGTCATTTGATTAAGAATTGTTTTAAAATGTTGTTTCTCTTTAACAGCAAGTAATATTGCTATTGTAATATTGCTAATGTAATATTGCTAGTGTAATTGCGAAAATTTACATTTTTATATTTTTATTTAGTCTTTGTGTGTACTGTCTGGGATATCCAAATATTCACATCACTAGGGCAGGGATGAAAAATGTAGAGTTTTTAGTAAATGTATCTCTGCAACTGCATTTGCTCAGATGGAAAGAGAAATACTATCTTACAAAAAACACCCTCAATTTACTCGGACAGGATTCGAACCCCGAGCTCCCCGTCACATGCAAACGAGACTAGAAGAGGCTGACCCCTTAACCCTCGGTCATGATCACCAAATAAGTTATTTTGTGTCATGGAGAATGTATCTAAGAATGAACTAAAAGCCCGAAGGCAAACTATTGTTCTAACCATCTTGTAGAGTTGGCGTCATACCTAGACTGCTTGTATTATTCTAACCATCTTGTAGAGCTGGCGTCACACCTAGAATGCTTGTATTATTTTAACCATCTTGTAGAGCTGGCGTCACACCTAGACTGCATGTATTATTCTAACCATCTTGTAGAGTTGGCTTCACACCTAGAATGCTTGTATTATTCTAACCATCTTGTAGAGTTGGCGTCACACCTAGAATGCTTGTATTATTCTAACCATCTTGTAGAGTTGGCTTCACACCTAGAATGCTTGTATTATTCTAACCATCTTGTAGAGTTGGCGTCACACCTAGAATGCTTGTATTATTCTAACTATCTTGTAGAGTTGGCGTCACACCTAGACTGCTTGTGTTTATTTTAAGTTGGACATCACAGTCGGTGGAGGGCATTGAACGGGTTCTTGATCCTCTCATTGAGTTAGTCCTAAATTGGGCTATAGCGAGCTAATAAAGGCTCTCTGTGAAGGCCTCCAGGACTTGTCCTCCCTTTAAAACATCCCCTTTATATCACAGCCTCCTTATGCGCGGCTTGTCAATAAGATTACAGCCCTTTGCATGACTGATACAAGGCTTGGCGGAGGTTTGGTTGGCCCGACTTTCGGCCTCTTTCAGCCTCTTTCAGCCTCTTTCAGCCTCTTTCAGTCTCTTTCAGTATCGGTACGAGGAGAAACTAAATTAAACAATTGTTGCAAAACTTTGACATTGCCAATATTCAAACAAATTGGATAACCTAAACGTGCCATTGTTCTATACAGGGCCTAGGCTAACATCCGTCAGTTTGACACTAATTGGGAGCCGTGATCTCACCAGAATACACCGAGGGTGATTCGAAAACAATAATGACGTAACATCCTCTTTCAACCAACTATTGGTACATTTACTTTAATTTAACTTCCTAGTACATAGTTTTAGACTAGTTAAGGTGCATTTCCACTGGTTTAAACTATTCTCATGTTCCTCACAGTACTTCACGTGTTACCACTGGTTTGGACTATTCTCATGTTCCTCACAGTTCTTAACGTGCTACCACTGGTTTGGACTATTCTCATGTTCCCCACAGTTCTTAACGTGCTACCACTGGTTTGGACTATTCTCATGTTCCCCACAGTTCTTGACGTGTTACCACTGGTTTGGACTATTCTCATGTTCCTCACAGTTCTTGACGTGCTACCACTGGTTTGGACTATTCTCATGTTCCCCACAGTTCTTGACGTGTTACCACTGGTTTGGACTATTCTCATGTTCCCCACAGTTCTTGACGTGTTACCACTGGTTTGGACTATTCTCATGTTCCTCACAGTTCTTGACGTGCTACCACTGGTTTGGACTATTCTCATGTTCCTCACAGTTCTTGACGTGCTAACACTGGTTTGGACTATTCTTATGTTCCTCACAGTTCTTGACGTGCTAACACTGGTTTGGACTATTCTCATGTTCCTCACAGTTCTTGACGTGCTAACACTGGTTTGGACTATTCTTATGTTCCTCACAGTTCTTCACGTGCTACCACTGGTTTGGACTATTCTCATGTTCCTCACAGTTCTTGACGTGCTACCACTGGTTTGGACTATTCTCATGTTCCTCACAGTTCTTGACGTGTTACCACTGGTTTGGACTATTCTCATGTTCCTCACAGTTCTTGACGTGCTACCACTGGTTTGGACTATTCTCATGTTCCTCACAGTTCTTGACGTGCTACCACTGGTTTAAACTATTCTCATGTTCCTCACAGTTCTTAACGTGCTACCACTGGTTTGGACTATTCTCATGTTCCTCACAGTTCTTGACGTGTTACCACTGGTTTAAACTATTCTCATGTTCCTCACAGTTCTTAACGTGTTACCACTGGTTTGGACTATTCTCATGTTCCTCACAGTTCTTAACGTGCTACCACTGGTTTGGACTATTCTCATGTTCCTCACAGTTCTTCACGTGCTACCACTGGTTTGGACTATTCTCATGTTCCCCACAGTTCTTGACGTGCTACCACTGGTTTGGACTATTCTCATGTTCCTCACAGTTCTTAACGTGTTACCACTGGTTTGGACTATTCTCATGTTCCTCACAGTTCTTAACGTGCTACCACTGGTTTGGACTATTCTCATGTTCCTCACAGTTCTTCACGTGCTACCACTGGTTTGGACTATTCTCATGTTCCCCACAGTTCTTGACGTGCTACCACTGGTTTGGACTATTCTCATGTTCCTCACAGTTCTTGACGTGCTACCACTGGTTTGGACTATTCTCATGTTCCTCACAGTACTTCACGTGTTACCACTGGTTTGGACTATTCTCATGTTCCTCACAGTTCTTGACGTGTTACCACTGGTTTGGACTATTCTCATGTTCCTCACAGTACTTCACGTGTTACCACTGGTTTGGACTATTCTCATGTTCCTCACAGTTCTTGACGTGTTACCACTGGTTTGGACTATTCTCATGTTCCTCACAGTTCTTAACGTGCTACCACTGGTTTGGACTATTCTCATGTTCCTCACAGTTCTTACGTGCTACCACTGGTTTGGACTATTCTCATGTTCCTCACAGTTCTTGACGTGTTACCACTGGTTTAAACTATTCTCATGTTCCTCACAGTTCCTTAACGTGTTACCACTGGTTTGGACTATTCTCATGTTCCTCACAGTTCTTAACGTGCTACCACTGGTTTGGACTATTCTCATGTTCCTCACAGTTCTTGACGTGCTACCACTGGTTTGGACTATTCTCATGTTCCTCCACTAGTTCTTAACGTGCTACCACTGGTTTGGACTATTCTCATGTTCCTCACAGTTCTTGACGTGTTACCACTGGTTTAAACTATTCTCATGTTCCTCACAGTTCTTAACGTGTTACCACTGGTTTGGACTATTCTCATGTTCCTCACAGTTCTTGACGTGCTACCACTGGTTTGGACTATTCTCATGTTCCTCACAGTTCTTGACGTGCTACCACTGGTTTAAACTATTCTCATGTTCCTCACAGTTCTTAACGTGCTACCACTGGTTTGGACTATTCTCATGTTCCTCACAGTTCTTGACGTGCTACCACTGGTTTAAACTATTCTCATGTTCCTCACAGTTCTTGACGTGCTACCACTGGTTTGGACTATTCTCATGTTCCTCACAGTTCTTAACGTGTTACCACTGGTTTGGACTATTCTCATGTTCCTCACAGATCTTAACGTGCTACCACTGGTTTGGACTATTCTCATGTTCCTCACAGTTCTTCACGTGCTACCACTGGTTTGGACTATTCTCATGTTCCCCACAGTTCTTGACGTGCTACCACTGGTTTGGACTATTCTCATGTTCCTCACAGTTCTTGACGTGCTACCACTGGTTTGGACTATTCTCATGTTCCTCACAGTTCTTGACGTGCTACCACTGGTTTTAAACTATTCTCATGTTCCTCACAGTTCTTAACGTGCTACCACTGGTTTGGACTATTCTCATGTTCCTCACAGTTCTTGACGTGCTACCACTGGTTTGGACTATTCTCATGTTCCTCACAGTTCTTAACGTGCTACCACTGGTTTGGACTATTCTCATGTTCCTCACAGTTCTTGACGTGTTACCACTGGTTTAAACTATTCTCATGTTCCTCACAGTTCTTAACGTGTTACCACTGGTTTGGACTATTCTCATGTTCCTCACAGTACTTCACGTGTTACCACTGGTTTGGACTATTCTCATGTTCCTCACAGTTCTTGACGTGTTACCACTGGTTTGGACTATTCTCATGTTCCTCACAGTACTTCACGTGTTACCACTGGTTTGGACTATTCTCATGTTCCTCACAGTTCTTGACGTGCTACCACTGGTTTGGACTATTCTCATGTTCCTCACAGTTCTTGACGTGCTACCACTGGTTTAAACTATTCTCATGTTCCTCACAGTTCTTAACGTGCTACCACTGGTTTGGACTATTCTCATGTTCCTCACAGTACTTCACGTGTTACCACTGGTTTGGACTATTCTCATGTTCCTCACAGTTCTTGACGTGTTACCACTGGTTTGGACTATTCTCATGTTCCTCACAGTACTTCACGTGTTACCACTGGTTTGGACTATTCTCATGTTCCTCACAGTTCTTCACGTGCTACCACTGGTTTGGACTATTCTCATGTTCCCCACAGTTCTTGACGTGCTACCACTGGTTTGGACTATTCTCATGTTCCTCACAGTTCTTGACGTGCTACCACTGGTTTGGACTATTCTCATGTTCCTCACAGTTCTTCACGTGCTACCACTGGTTTGGACTATTCTCATGTTCCCCACAGTTCTTCACGTGCTACCACTGGTTTGGAATAATGGAGAAGGTGGAAACCATTCGGAAAAATAACTTAATACACTCACTGGGCTTCTAAACCCGACCTAGCTCGGCAAACTAGGTGAGACTGACGCCTTTGTCCGCGTGCCCATATGTTTGGATTACTAGAAGTCAAATTGTATTTTTATGTGTGATAATCAATTTCTTCAAAGTATATTTTTTTATAAAATTCAAGCAGAACTCACCAAAACCTTTTTCCTTCCCGTTTTATAATTATATACTTTTTTTACTTTTCATTCGCCATCTTCCCCTGTTATCTTTCTCTTGTTTGTTTTATCTTTCACTCTCATTGTGTGATTATAGGGTATGGTCTGGTGGTTATCCTTGACTTATGTTCCTAGCTGACGAGTCCAATAGGGCGCTTATTTGAAAAAAATGGTTGCCCAACAAGAGTTAAGGGATATATATATATATATATATATAGATATAAAGTTCACTTTTTAAGCTAACAAATGATCCCAGCACACGACTTACAAGGTAAGATATGTTCTGGCAAGATAGTTGTAGCAGCTGGACTTGAGCGCTTGTTGTGTTGACGTGCGTGAGGTGGGTAACACTATTTGTATAATAAGTTCATGGAATGTGTGTGGTATGCTCATATCAAACATTAGCGTTTAATGCAGGAGGGAAGTAATGTTTACAATGGAAATTAAAGCAGGGTCTGTCTATACTATCAGCAACAAGTTTTGATAATAGATCTACTCTCACTGTTTCTAGACTCATGAGTACCGCTTGTCTCCATCACTGCTGAGTTTTATCAACCTGGTCAAGAAGGGGTTACTTTGATCGCTATCACCTGCTCAATTTTGCAGATGCCCAGAATTCTTTTTATCTAACACACTGTCTTCATTTTTATTATATATGATGCATGATTTTTTTTTATCTTGATTAAAGCTGTTACACTGTTTTGACACTCCAGACAATTTTTATCTGATTAAAGTCTGTTACACTGTCTTTTGACACTCCAGACAATTTTATGATATCCATCTCTTCTTTTCATTTCAACAACCTGCAACGAAAATAAAATAAAAATTAATACCTGAAAGTTAGTCTAATTAAAGGATACTAATACTTAAATTATCTGAGACCCCTTCCATTAGCTTCATAAAGGTCAAATTAGTAAAAAAGTGCAAGTTTCATAAATATCGGTCAAGTATTTACAGCTTTATGAACAGTTATATAATAGAGTGGCCGCCATAATTGATGACGTCATATCCGGAAAAGGTAACAGGTTGCGGATATTCACCCGAGTCACAAATACTTACAAGACACCTTCTAAGCATCCCTGAAAAAAACCCCACTCCTCCTTACTCCAATTTTCCTACAGAACCATAGCCAGGGACAGGACTACAAAGCCTCCACGCGGAACAAGAATACAGCCGTGGTGGCAAGTGCGTTACATCTCTACACTTTTATATACTTTTGTGTATGGATACACAAATACCAAACACATGGTCACCACAAACATCACAATACTTTACTTGTCCAAGCACCGTATCTTTAGCAAGACGTGGAATAACAACATTCCAGATGTTTGTAAGTCATACCAACCTCACCCGATGAAAGGTTTACCGGAATACTCCACTTAGTATTAGTTGAGGCTAACGGAATGATATTAGGTTGTCATGAAAGGTGGTAGCGCATGTTGGATGACGTGGTTTGTGTGCCAGCGGGTATGGACTTGTAATTATCGACAAGCTCATTAAACACACAACTTAAGCCGCCTGCCTCACTTTTGGCTGGACTGCGTGGGATGGAGAGACTCGTAACTTTGTCTCGAATAACACCGGCCAAAGTAGTTAAACGTTGTGAATACACCGGTGTTCTTGACATCTTTAAAACTTGGACTGAGGGGTTATTTTGAGATTGCCTTTTAAATGTGAAAGTAATCTCCTATTGGATCAATATTAATTAAAAGTGAAAATTACATAAGTGGCAACTTTTGTGCATATTGATTCCAACAATTGAATATTTTAACCGATAAAATACATAGAATAATTCTCCTAGTTGAGTTTAAGAAAATGAAAGGTAGTGAACATCGCTCAATTACAAAAGAATACGGTACATATTTGTTTGTAAATACTTGGAATGTTGTAGTTTTGCTCTAACAATTCAGTGATTAGGATAGACTGAACAAATCTAGCGTTCCTGAATCCATCTCTTGTAATACTCTGGAAGCACATGTCTGTCATGGAGCTGTTGAAGAGATATGAGGGCACTTTATCGAAGTTGACCATCTATTGGGGTGCGTGAAGAAAGTATTTCTGAAGGCACTCTCTCAGTGGCATTATTCAAGGTTAATGTCGAAAATTTGCCCTAAGTCATGTTTCGTTAGCATGTATATATTGTGCTGGAATAGATTTGAGAGTAAGTATATATGGATAAACACAATCCCAAAAACCACCTTAGAGTGTTCTCGTTTTTAAGATTAAAAATATTCTCATAATATGGATACAAGACTAATGTTTATTTTAATGAGTATGTATGGTTTACAACTATTAAATATTAAACTTTGTAAACGTATTAACTGATAAATAGAATTTGATCCAAACTTAGTAAAAATTCAAGCACTCAATGACAATCTTTATAAAGTATATTTATATAATATATATTGTATTATTTATGTTTATAAATATATATACAAAATATAAATATATTCAATGTGTGTTTATATGTATTTTTCAAATATGTATATAGCAATGTTAACATAGTCATGTGGTGTATTCACAATGTATGTATATTTTCCCTATTGCCACCACTATGTTACCAGAAGTGCACAAACTAAACATACTCTATTAAATAGAGTTGATACCAACCCTGGACATGGACATATATAGTGTAAACTGATCAACATCCTAAGGTATGCATTATAGGACCACCTTTATGATGACATCATATATAAAAACGCTCAAGGGTATTCGGTTATCACGCCCCTCTCCCATATAGGAACCATACAAATATATTGTATAGCCTATACCGAGATTTTAGGTTAGTATGGAAAATCGCCCTAGGGCCTATAGTGTCTAGGGGAGAGTGGGAATATGTCCCTAGGGCCCCCGACTATAGTGTCTAGGGGAAAGAAGGAATATGTCCCTAGAGCCCCAGACTATAGTGTCTAGGGGAGAGTGGGAATATCTCCTTAGGGCCCCAGACTATAGTGTCTAGGGGAGAGTGGGAATATGTCCCTTGGGCCCCAGACTATAGTGTCTAGGGGAGAATGGGAATATGTCCCTTGGGCACCAGACTATAGTGTCTAGGGGAGAGTGGGAATATGTCCCTTGGGCCCCAGACTATAGTGTCTAGGGGAGAATGGGAATATGTCCCTAGGGCCCCAGACTATAGTGTCTAGGGGAGAGTGGGAATATGTTCCTTGGGCCCCAGACTATAGTGTCTAGGGGAGAATGGGAATATGTCCCTGGGCACCAGACTATAGTGTCTAGGGAGAGTGGGAATATGTCCCTAGAGCCCCAGACTATAGTGTCTAGGGGAGAGTGGGAATATGTCCCTTGGGCCCCAGACTATAGTGTCTAGGGAGAGTGGGAATATGTCCCTTGGGCCCCAGACTATAGTGTCTAGGGGAGAGTGGGAATATGTCACTAGGGCCCCAGACTATAGTGTCTAGGCGAGAGTGGGAATATGTACCTAGTGCCCTAGACTATAATGTCTAGGGGATAATGGGAATATGTCCCTAGGGCCCCAGAATATAGTGTCTAGGGGAGAGTGGGAATAAGTCCCTAGGGCCCCAGACTATAGTGTCTAGGGGAGAGTGGGAATATATCTATTGGGCTCTAGACTATAGTGTCAAGGGGAGAGTGGGAATATGTCCCTTGGGCCCCATACTATAGTGTCTAGGGGAGAGTCGGAATATGTCCCTAGGGCCCCATACTATAGTGTCTAGGGGAGAGTGGGAATATATCTATTGGGCCCCAGACTATAGTGTCTAGGGGAGAGTGGGAATATGTCCCTAGGGCCCCAGACAATAGTGACTAGGGGAGAGTGGGAATATGTCCCTAGGGCGCCAGACTATAGTGTCTAGGGGAGAGTGGGAATATGTCACTAGGGCGCCAGACTATAGTGTCTAGGGGAGAGTGGAATATGTCCCTACGGCCCCAGACTATATTGTCTAGGGGAGAGTGGGAATATGTCCTTTGGGCCCCAGACTATAGTGTCTAGGGGAGAGTGGGAATATGTCCCTAGGGCCCCAGACTATAGTGTCTAGGGGAGAGTGGGATTATGACCCTACGGCCCCAGACTATATTGTCTAGGGGAGAGTGGGAATATGTCCTTTGGGCCCCAGACTATAGTGTCTAGGGGAGAGTGGGAATATGTCCCTAGGGCCCCAGACTATAGTGTCTAGGGGAGAGTGGGATTATGACCCTACGGCCCCAGACTATATTGTCTAGGGGAGAGTGGGAATATGACCCTACGGCCCCAGACTATATTGTCTAGGGGAGAGTGGGAATATGTCCTTTGGGCCCCAGACTATAGTGTCTAGGGAGAGTGGGAATATGTCCCTAGGGCCCCAGACAATAGTGACTAGGGGAGAGTGGGAATATGTCCCTAGGGCGCCAGACAATAGTGTCTAGGGGAGAGTGGGAATATGTCCCTAGGGCGCCAGACTATAGTGTCTAGGGGAGAGTGGGAATATGTCCCTAGAGCCCCAGACTCTATAGTGTCTAGTGGAGAGTGGGAATATGTCCCTTGGGCCCCAGACTATTATGTCTAGGGGAGAGTGGGAATATGTCCCTTGGGCCTCAGACTATAGTGTCTAGGCGAGAGTGGGAATATGTCCCTAGTGCCCTAGACTATAGTGTCTAGGGGATAATGAGAATATGTCCCTAGGGCCCCAGAATATAGTGTCTAGGGGAGAGTGGGAATATGTCCTTAGGGCCCCAGACTATAGTGTCTAAGGGAGAGTGGGAATATCTCCCTAGGGCCCCAGACTATAGTGTCTAGGGGAGAGTGGGAATATGTATACTGGGCTCCAGACTATAGTGTCTAGGGGAGAGTGGGAATATGTCCCTTGGCACCCAGACTATAGTGGTTAGGAGAGAGTGGGAATATGTCCCTTGGGCCCCAGACTATAGTGTCTAGGGGAGAGTGGGAATATGTCCCTTGGGCCCCATACTATAGTGTCTAGGAGAGAGTGGGAATATGTCCCTTGGGCCCCAGACTATAGTGTCTAGGGAGAGTGGGAATATGTGCCTAGGGCCCCAGACAATAATGACTAGGGGAGAGTGGGAATATGTCCCTAGGGCGCCAGACTATAGTGTCTAGGGGAGAGTGGGAATATGTCCCTAGGGCGCCAGACTATAGTGTCTAGGGGAGAGTGGGAATATGTCCCTTGGCACCCAGACTATAGTGTCTAGGGGAGAGTGGGAATATGTCCTTTGGGCCCCAGACTATAGTGTCTAGGGGAGAGTGGGAATATGTCCTTTGGGCCCCAGACTATAGTGTCTAGGGGAGAGTTGGAATATGTCCTTTGGGCCCCAGACTATAGTGTCTAGGCGAGAGTGGGAATAGGCCCCTTGGGCCCCAGACTATAGTGTCTAGGGGAGAGTTGGAATATGTCCCTTGGCACCCAGACTATAGTGTCTAGGCGAGAGTGGGAATAGGCCCCTTGGGCCCCAGACTATAGTGTCTAGGGGAGAGTGGGAATATGTCCTTTGGGCCCCAGACTATAGTGTCTAGGGGAGAGTGAGAATATGTCCCTTGGGTCTCAGACTATATTGTCTAGGGGAGAGTGGAAATATGTCCTTTGGGCCCCAGACTATAGTGTCTAGGGGAGAGTGGGAATATGTCCCTAGGGCCCCATACTATAGTATCTAGGGGAGAGTGGGAATATGTCCCTTGGGCCCCAGACTATAGTGTCTAGGCGAGAGTGGGAATAGGCCCCTTGGGCCCCAGACTATAGTGTATAGGGGAGAGTGGGAATATGTCCTTTGGGCCCCAGACTATAGTGTCTAGGGGAGAGTGGGAATATGTCCCTTGGCACCCAGACTATAGTGTCTAGGGGAGAGTGGGAATATGTCCTTTGGGCCCCAGACTATAGTGTCTAGGGGAGAGTGGGAATATGTCCTTTGGGCCCCAGACTATAGTGTCTAGGGGAGAGTTGGAATATGTC